>CM012455.1:25432682-26032682 GCA_003999625.1 Oryzias javanicus
CAAATAAGACTAAGGGGGAGGGGCAGACTCATGGCGGCGGCCACTGGAGGGAGGGCCACTTGCAGGTAGTCCCCCCAGCAGCACGCTGCAATACAACACCCTCCTTCACCCTAATATATGTCTATATGAGGAAGAGGGTAGGTTGGGGGCAGTTGGCTGACCGACCCGATGGTGGACCCGCTGTCCCCGCCCCCCCCAGCGCTGGGACCAAGTTCACCCAGCCCATGGGCCCCACCCCAGGAGCCAACCCCCCAGGCCCCGCCTCCCACCCCGCAAGGAGGGAGGAGCCAGAAGGAGCCAGTCCAGGGACAGATCCCAGCTCCCGCCCCAAGCACCTCTCCCGTGGGTGTACTGGGCAGGCACCAACAGGACCGAGGCGGCCAGACCAGCCGCGGCCCCACCGAATTTTCAGTAGAGACCACAACACGCCAGACCGCCGGCCCCGTACCAAATGGGACCCCCTGCTCCCCACGGAAAGCCCCCCACCAGACGGGGCGGAAAGCCCCCCCCCCCCCAAGACCCCGCGGCAGAAGCGGGCGCCGCCCGGAGCAACGGCGGGCCCCAAGGAGGTAGCCCACCCGCCCCAGAGCCAGAGAGGGAGTGATCCCAGCCCCCAGGTGCAGGCAAGCCGCCCCCGACGCAAGCGGCACCCCCAGGAAGGGGCCCACGCCAGCCCACCCGACGCAAGCAAGAGGACCACCCCCCAGACCGAGCCAGGCCCCACACCCACTGCACACCCCACACCCCCACCACCAGGCCGGGCGCCACACGGCACCCCCGCCACCCCATCCAGACGCCAGGCCAGACCCCCAACCAACAAAGCCCCCCCACGCCCCAGTCAGGCGCCAGAGAGCTCCGACCCCCGCCTACCAGCCCCCGCAGACAACCAAAGACGCGGCCCTCTGTACTCTGATGATGCCTAGATTTAATGTTAAGAAAAAGATGGGGCCTTACTTCAGTCCATAGATAATCTCGTACCACCACTATAAAAGGCCCAGCTGCTGGTCAGCTGGATTAACGTTTACATTCCCCTCGGAATTTCCCACCCTTGACCTGGCACCTGCTACACTGACGGACTGCAGCAGGTCCATTAACCAACACTGTCTTCACTAGGCTAAGGACAGAGGCCAGGGCACAGGCAGAGCCATGAGTGGAGGCACCCTCCGGCCATTGGGAACAGTACGAGAGGTGGACACCACCCCCACTGCAGGCACCAGGAAACATGGAGCACAAGACTCACCCTAGAACCACAGTGAGACAAGGAAAGGGAAGTTAGGGAATTTGCATCCTGCACATCCAACCCTTCACTCCTTCCTCTGGAAGGGCAAGGGCCCCCACCACTTGTACCCAAGCCTGGCTCTCTATCCAACAGACGTCATGTGACCACATCCAGAAAGTGCCAATGTAGTGAAAATGCCATCCTGTAGGATGGAATTAAGTTTTGGGGGAAAGAAAGATTAAAGCTTTCAATAATTTTAAATGGCATATGGCTACATCATCTAGAAACACAAGTGGCCATAAAGCAGATGAATACCAGTGACATGCCATGAGGTTGTTGATAGGGATTTACAACATTTAATCTTATAATCTGGTGTAGTCACTATTTATCTAAGAAATTCAACATTATCTAGAAATTAGACCTCTTACTTTCAGCTTTAGCACTATTAAACATTCAGATGTTGTTGCTTCACTTCTATTGTGTTGCGAATGTATATTTCTTAATCTAATCTAACAATAAACACATTTGGTTTATTAGAAAAATGTTTCATTTAAAGGGTACATTTATAATTGTTTCAAGTGCTCTGAGTTGTTAGTATGAAATGTTTCGCTGGAGAGTACGTTGCATGGACAGAGCTCTTCATCATCCTCCGTCACTGATGACAAGTATATGCCTACTCTCAAAACTGTTTGTACAATAATGCATGTTTAGAAATACATTTTACAAGTACTCATGAACCCTAAGGCATCAGACATGAATGACCACTGAAAGTTAAGGTTCCTAATGACAAAAAATTCTGCTCTCTAATCTTTGTAAATCAAATCAGGTCTTAAATAACGTAATATCAACACAATGGCATAAATGTATCAAATACTTTACACAACAATGACCACAACAAGTTTGAATTCCCTTATCTAAAACAATTCGTTGGCTGAATTTGACTGAGTAATTGCTGCAACCTCTGATAGCATGTCACTGATGGCTTCAAACATCTTGTATGACCTCTGTTTAAAAAAAAGCAGAGCGAAGACTTGTCAGTAGATACCCTGTCTCTGAGGCACTCCTGTCCCTATGCGTGACAGGAGACTAAGGTGAGGGACTTCATACCAGTGCATTGGTGACTAACTGCATTGTATGATTGATGAAGAACACCCACAAAAGGTGAAAGAGATAGCAACAGGAGTGCATCACAGAGGCCAAACAAAGACCTGGGTCATATTGCTTTAGAGTGGCTGTTCATGGCAACTAGTGCTGTGTCCCATGTCTACAAAGTCTAGAACAGTCTGTAGTAAACCAAGTTGATATCCCTTCCTAGGCTAAAGGTGCTGTACATACAAAAGACAATAATTAGAAAGGCATGGGTGAAAATCTAGCCAAATACAAATGGTCATTAACATTTTGATCATAAATGCCATTTATTCATTGGTTGAATTTGCTGAGATATCATAAACTGTATTTTCTTTAGGTGGCAGTGACAAAATAAAGTCATAAATATGCTAAGTGACTATCCACATTATTCCGTGAGCATTTACGTGACAGGTAATAAAATGCATAAGAACTTAGATATGCACATTATGAATTAATTATATTAGCCTTTCATATATGGAAACATGCAACAAGTAAGTGTTAAAAGTGTCTCTGCCATTGTAGTGTCTTAATGTTACATAGCACTAAAGCAATATTGTTGGGGTTTGGAGGAAAACTTTAATCTGTCTCCCCCAAATATATATTCCATGTATATTCCATTTTCAATTTGGACAATTATAAAGTGAATCCCCTCCCCAAGTACAGTGAGAGCATGACTGTGGTGCCTCCACCTTCACTAGTACGTACATGAGTGATAACAGAGACCAAGTGGGTTTTGTTTTGTACTTAACAACCGACCATACCCCTCAGTGTGTATATTAAATGTGCCGACCAAATGTATGCAACAACAGTGCAGTATGTACACATGCGCGCATAGTCACAGCCTATATAAATAATTGTGTACTGTCGGTTTTGATATTGTACATCATTAACAAGTACATGTTTACATAACATCTGTTATGAAATTATACAACCTTATATTAGGAGTTGGAATCTTTGATGGCTTCCCCTGTACAGTTTATCATTCTAGGAAGTAAGCAGAAAGAATTCACTTCAACTCCATTGGTGTAAGAACTTACCGCAGAGATGCCATGTTTCAATGAGGCTGCTCTTACCAGATCACATGCACATAATGCATAGCCACTCCTTGGTCCCAGCCTCCTGAAATGAAGCCTGGTCCATGTCCAGACACTGGCTGTGATACCAACGGCCACATATATCACATTGTATCTGAAACAACAATTAGTTATGGTCAATATATGGCCTGTATGATGTTTACATGCATGAATAGGTAAACCTAACAATTGGCACGTGATAATCATACATGACCAATAGGTTGTTTCATATTGGTCATTTAATTCTTTAAATACCACCCTATACCAAATAATCACTTTGGTTGCAAGATTGCCGTACAAAAAATTGAAAAATATTTTCTGTACATATTTATGAGTACCAATATAAAATAGATGTAGTAATTAAGATCCATGACTGAGCGGTCAGTAGTTAGCCCTACAAAGTTGAATAACTACTTACAGGGTTTCACCTTGACCAAGATCCACTATTAGCTCAAGTAATGTTTAAAAAGCATCTTTTGCCTCCGGTAAATAATATAAAAGATATAAACGACTTACCCAATCCGTAAGTAAAGCACTGGAACCTGGAGGCGTGGAATTGGAACAGATTGCGCAGTTGCTATCGGAATCAAACACTGAAAATATTTGGGATAAAGAAGAGTGTAAATATGTGATACAACCTGACTGTGCATGTGCTAGCTGCAAATGTTTGCACTATTAAACTACTCATGCTGGTTGTCATCATTTGGCAAACCTTTCCATCAGTCTTCTCCCATAAAACACATAGTAAAACATACTTGTACCATGACATATTTTAAATGTAGGTGTCAATAATCCATCTATTTGTGGAAATTAATAATGTATGCAACTACTTTGAGGTTGCCTTATCCTTTGTGGACTTCACATAAATGCTTGACATGTTCTTTGCCATTTGCTCTAGAACTTCGTAATTCTGTATTTACAAGATACTTACCAGAATCAGAGAGAAGCATTTGTGCCAGCTCTTGTCTAACGGCTGCCATTTCCGTGCGAGATGTCCCAAATGTAATTTTTGGCAGGACAGGAAAACACTTCATGAGTTCCCTGGCAATCTTGAATGGAGAGCAGTCAATAATTAAAAATCAGCTATAAATGACTAGGTTATTATAGAGTATATTTGATATGTCCATACCAACACCACAACTACCCCACAACTGTCACCGTCTTGCTGCACATGATGTGGCATGGTTGCTCCCTTCCATTTAGTTTTGCTCCAATCATGCATGCCAAAGGTCATCCTCATTTTGAAGTACTCCCTGGGTAGTAGATACATGTTCTGTTATGCGATGTACTTCCCAACAGCAGACTGTTCTCAACATGATACATACTGCATTTTTTTGGCAGCTTCTTCAGATTCCTGAGCTTCAGCTGGATTGTGAGCAGGGTCCACCAAAAAACCGAACTGATGACTGGGACAATGTACTGCAATGTATATGATCGAATGCAAATTACTATGCAACATTGCTGGTTAGACCATAACATTGTGACAGTGGCTTACCAGCAGTTTCCAGTGATTTCCTTGTATGTTCACAAAGGAAATGGCAGCCTTGTAGTTATCAAAGTTCACCTGTAAAAAAGTATTGTTTTTTGTTTAAGCAGTTTTCCCCATCATGCACTTTTATTTTCAAGGACAAATAATTGGTCACATCTTAATATGGTCTCTGATTGATGTCAGACACAGCTTCTGAGTGTTCTATGTAATACAGATGATACCTTTGAAAGACGTTGACAGCTCAACTCTGTCCGGTCACCAAAAAGTATAACACCAGCTGTATAATGGTTCAAAATGTAGATGGAATTTGTCATTTTGAACTCATTACATGACTGGTGGAATAGTCCCAATCACCTGCATAGCATAAAGGCAACCCATGTTAGCATGACAATTTGCGCATATACACAATGTTATTGCAATAGAGAGCCAAATGTATTGTTAATGAAGTTATACACCTCAATCCATTAATCTAGAGAAACTAGGCCCAAGTTGTTCATATGTAGACAACATTCAAAGGGAGAGAGGTAGCTAGAGCTGAAATAAACTTTACTACTCCCTTATCCCATAAATATTGAAAAAAGTTGATCTCTTCACAGTGACAAGATGAATCCAACAACTCAAGGGAGATGGTGACCACTAAACAAAACAATTAGCACTGGGATGTATTAAAATATAAGCTGTCAATACCTCTCCTGTTAGCCACTGGTGCGGTTTCAGAGAAAGGATCTCACTGTGACGAATGAGGATATTTGTCCCTCTGGATTGAGTTGGTATTGTTGCTACTACCACTTCCGTGCTCTTCTTCTGCCACAGCGAGGCAAGCTTTTAAAAGATATGTCATTAAACACAGATCTAGTTTATTACAATACTCAATTTCACCATGTTCACCTCTGTGGACATGGGGTCAGCAGAGGTGTCTGGCTGATGGACATCCAAAGATGTTGGAAGTTGCTGTCAACATAAAGGTAATACATGAGCAGTCCTTCACTGCTTTCATACAAATGACCACAATTCTCACTTATGCTTTTTTATTTCAAGTAAACTATATTTACCTCAGATGACACTGGACAGGCAGGAGTGTCTGTCTGGTTGGTGCACAGCGGTGACTGAGAGAGTATCTGTTGATGGATATTAAACACACATTTTAGACCTAACACAAAAGCCATCATATGATCTTGTGGCATTAATGTAACAGTCAGACCACTGAGCACTTTGCCATTCTATTACAGGTGCTGATTAAATTTGGAAATGTTCCTTACTGTCTAAGAAACATCTTGAGATATACTAAATAAATAAAGAATGCTGACTGTCCAGAACATTACACATGATTAAGAGGATTCCATCTGTCCTAACAAGGCACATGGAATTTAAGATGCAACAATGTGAGAGTGTGATTATACGTTAAACAGCGTCATACCTCCTGCTTTCCTGGACATATTGGAAGGTGAGAAGAGAGTGGTTTCACATAAAGGCTGTCCTCCTTTTGGATTTCTGGCTCTTGTCCTTCCATACCTCCTCTTCTACCTATGTCTTCTTTATGGTGAGAAACGTGAGCATTCAGAGTGTATAATCATGAATAGCTTCAATAGTCCATAAAGAATATACAATGGGGATGTTAATCCATTTAAAGACTCAATCTTTGTCACAGGAGGTGTAATCCTGTTCACACTCTGTTCCAGGATAAAATATTGCATAACAGTGAAAAGGTGGGAAAAATAATGAATACAATAGTCAAATATGACTTATACTTGTAGCCAAACAACTAGAATATAGGTAATAGAAACTCCTGAAAGAGTTTCAAAAAAACGGAAGGTCAGTTCACTACCTTTTTGGATATTTTTAAGGAGTCCTCATACTCCCTCGCAGAGCATGTGCATTTGTTCATGTTGTAGAACAAACTCATCCATTGCGACCAACTTTCTTGCCACTAAACCGGATCTCTTCAAATCCCACTGGCTCTTTTCCATATCCTGGGTCCTGTTGTCACTGGTGTAGTTCTATTAGAGCATAGTTGTGTTCAATCATTTTTCATGGAGCTTGGAAAATTGCACGAAAAATAAATCTGAAATTCTAAATGAGTTGAGGGAATATTTACTTGTGTGTCCTTTTCTGATGCTTTGCTGAATTTATTAGACAATGACTCATAAATGGGACCATTGCCGTGACGGGCAGATTGCCTGCACACATGAAGATATGTGATGTAATGATATGCAAATACACTTATTAGGGACAGACTATGGGTATAGCACAGGTCTATTTCCGTACCAAGAGAGCATACCACTCCACAAGCAGCATATGGTAAAAAGTGCCTCAGCAATTTGCATATAGTCTGGACAATGGTATGCATTGGCATCCCCTTCTCTATCGAGTGGTGCATCCTGTATGATTCTTTGGAAATGCACGTGAAAGGGCTCCAGACAAATGTCATCCTAACATTGGACAAAAGGATTGCTTGAATTAGAACTTAGAGAGATAAACATTTTCAGAATTGCAGGTAAATGGAATATTTAAAAAGGAGTTTAGCTCTTAATGTCGATTGTGACAAGCAACGGAATTGCAAGAGATTAAAGAAATAAATATAAATAGTTGACAGAATTTGTCTCTATAATAGGCTTACAAGATGTCGTCTTCATGTCATCAACTTCAATGTCTTCATTTTTTAATTCAGCATTAAATGTTGAAGCTTATGGAAGTGCACATTGACATTCACACCATTGCAAGGACTGGAAAAAACAACAGTAGCACTTGCAACTATGTCGTCAAGCTGGTGTAGGCTGGAGGCTTGCGTCATGGTCCCAATAAGGTGCATTGATAATTGATAGTGAAGGGGTGCACTGTAAAACAGTGGAAGAATAATAAAGAAGAAAACTTGTGATGTGATGATTAATAAGCGATACTCACTGTTTCTTGCTGAAGGCCTGTGCATTCTTCATAACATGGCTGAGGCAACGATGTATGGGGAGTCGACATGCTACCTCATTAGCTTGACAATTGCTAATCTATAGTATTCACTGTTTAGCTGTGACAGACTAAGTCCACACAGGTTGTATAATAGCTTGCATGAGTATATAGATCCATCACATATGAACATAACAGGACGCTTCGCACGTTTGGTCCGTATGATCTGGTGCAATCTGTCATGAAGGAATCAAAAAAGGACAGGGAGGCTGTGGTGTGCTCACAGGTCACAAATGTGGCTACAGGAAGAGGGGAGCGTCCTTTCGTTGGGTTTCGGACTACCATTTCATATATGTAATATGGTCCACTGTCCTGTGCCTCTCTTTAAAATGCTTCCTGTGGCATCCAGATAAACTATGTCCTCTTTGGATCTTTCGACAAAAATGGCCATAGACTTCTTTGACACAGCATCACCCTTTGGGTTCCAGTAGGACCTTCTGGACGATTTTGTCATCTTTCCCCTTCTGCTGGTCCAACATTATTTGGAGACTTTTGATTTCATCCTCATCGAGCCATGTATTTCTTTTCTGCCCAGGAGATGGTTTTCAAAACAGTTGGTGGTGCTTGTCCCTGCATCCAGATTCAAAGACATCTGTTCAAGCTTGTTGAGATTAGAAAAGATAGACTTGTCGTGGCAGATTGGATTTCAGAACTGCAGCATAAGCTTGCCTGTCATCAGCCCTGACGGGTCTTGCCTTTATTTCGTTTTTTTGTGGCAGACAACACCACCTTCGAACAGCACAGCAGCCTTTAAGGTGGAATCATCAACATCTTTACCTTAACCTTAACGGGCAGTCCTGGAAAAGGCAGTAGCCTTCACATTGAAATAATGGAGAGAGGATTTTGAGCCTATTGTTTTACACTGTGCCGCTTGAATCCAAAACTACAATACGGTTGGACTCACGAATGCCCTTGGAAATTATATTCGTCCAGTTAAGTGTGATGAACTGCCTCCTTTTCTGTGTTGATCTCATTGACTCCCATTCATTTAATGACAGAATGAAGAAAGCCTCCTCATTAGGAATCTCATATGTGAAATATTCATTGGAGTTACTATCCTCATCTGACGGTGGAGCTGTGGGGCCTATGGGTGGTATTGCAAATGAGTATGCAATGTAACAGCCCTGTAGAGATATATCAGAATGACATTCTAACAGATGAGTCAATGACATACCTCATGAACAGTTGCAGGAGATGATGCAGCACTTTTTGAGCAGGAGAATTGTCAGAAGCAACAGATGGATTAGAAATATCTCTCTTCCAATGAAACCATGGGGCTGGGGAGGGATGTTCCACCTTTTCCACCTTAAAGTGGGTCGCAATAAACATTGTAAAAATAAAAATAATATTCAATGTTAAGATGTGAGAGACATTACAGCTTTTCATCCTACCCAATTGAAGATCATTTTTTGAGAAAATAAATTAAAAAGAAAGATACTTAACACTTGTCTGAAAGGCGTACTTCACCCTTTTCCTATTATTGGGTACATTGGGAATACCCAGGTCCAGGCATACTTTCCCCACAATCCAGTTTTAGGGTCATAGCTTTGTGTTGGTGGATTTTGAATATTTAGTTCTTTGGATAGCCTATTAGTGCTGTCGCCAATAGCATCCAATGTAACTTCGCATGTTCTGGTCTAAAAATAGAGGAGAGTTGAGAGATAATGACATTGTTTGCATATGTGAGAAGAAAAAACAAATTTTACCTTTCCATAAATGGAAAAACGCAGCAACCTGAGGAGGAAAATTGAATAATGTCAGAGTAGGACAAACATTGAGGATATTAAATATACCATATCATTCACTTGAAATATACACCAATACATGTAAGCAATGTAATTTCTCAGGTGAATGCCAATGTGTAGCTACATCAGTCTGCTTCTTTAATATAAATTGTCTAAATGAAAATGTATGTTGATGTGATCAATTGAATTAATTGCCGAGATTGCAGTTGTATTGATTGGATTTAAAAATTCAAGTAGAGGAGAACTAGAATTAACCCATGCAACACACATACACACACAATGTCAACACTACACAAATAAAGTCTTGCCAAAATAAATTTACATTATGCGCATCCATTGCACCAGAAATGCAGCGCGATGCCTTGTCAATGTTGTTAATGGTTTAAATTAATGGAAATTCTGTGTGGCAGAGGTTAGTTTATACAGATGCCAAAAGTCTGCTATATAATGTAAACCTTTAATGTTATCTGTAGTGTCATGGTTTTGTAAATGAATCATTTACATTTCTTTTCCAATACATTTAAAGGAAGTGGTAGTAGAATGTTTCAAATAGCGTAAGAGATGGGTATTAGAAACCTGCAAGTAGTATCTCCTAAAGAAAAAGCAGAATATTTTAATGGCTAAAGTAGATAAAGAGCTACGGACCTTTTGAAAATATTAAGACAAAAAGGAAATAAAAATTAAGACAAACTATCACTGCGGACAAAGTGGGAAGGATCACGATAGTTTGAATACACTACAGTATTCACAAAAATGAAAATAAAATGAAATGGGATAACTACAGTCGGAATAATGACTCTGCACAATACTGGATATGCTTTACCTGCACTCTTCCAAACTCTCAAAGTGTTAATATGCATTCGTACTTGATGATGGTAAACATCTGATGTAGTTTAAACTACCTGGGCAGACAGACAGGGGCGTGGCTGGCAGAGGAAGGTGACGTGTCTTGTAACAAGGACACAATGGTAGTTGGATGGAGGGAACAGATATCAACCACCAGTCCTTTGAACATTGACTGACCTGCTCTACCACCTGAGCCACTGCCACACTAAATGCAAATTATGATCAAGGTTTAGTGCAAGGTTGTGATCTACAAAGTTGCAAACATTTGCTGATATAACAGGTTGTGTGTAGAGTTGCATGACGTACCCCTGTTTCATTATTCAGGCCATTACGCTAATTCCTTTTTGTCCATCTTAATAGTGCCATATCAGTCATCTGCAGTTTCTTCCAATGGCATATTAGTGACAAGTGTCCATAAGGCAATTAAACATTTAATTGTGAACACATCAAATCAAAATATTTATAACTTCTCCATGCAAAAGATCTCCGGGAAGAGCACTAGTATTTCCTTCAATAGGAGGCCAAATGTACTTACCCTTTGCGACTGGCCATTGTCTAATGTTTAATGAAGGTTTATGTGAAGATATTGATTAAAGAACCAAAACAAATAAGTGCTTCAGTAGTTTGACTGAATGTGCAAATTAATGTATGTCTGACTGAATGAATTAATGAATAAATTGATGATGATGATGATGATGATGATAATGATGATGATAGCTAGAACGATCGATCACTTAGGATTTACCAACAACTTTCATTCACAAGAAGAAAGGTACAGCAGTATGGTGATGTGTCCTTAAATAGCCCACCTGTTGTTGCTGGTGTCTTCGTTACTTAAAGCAGGAACACCTTGGATAATTTTGTAGTGATTATATTTTCTGAAAAAACAGCAGGCCAAGCAAAAGATTTGCCTTCACACAAGGTACAAATCACATCATCATGATGAGTAATATTTTTATTCACGTACATATTTTAAGGTGCATGATGATCCTGACTGGTGTGTTAAAAGTCTCTCATATGAAGATGTTAAATCATAAGATTGAAGGGCAAAGCAAGTGTATACTTCAGCATTATGCATTCCTCCCTTGCCACTCAGTCATTTCTGCTTTGCTCCTCATACTTCAGTTTGTCACATGACGCTGAACATTTAGACTTACACTTCGTCTATGTCCATCCCGCTGTATTAACCAAGTATCTGAACCAATATGATTGACTGTTATTGAAGTCATGCAGATGTCTCCTTTTATTGTGTGTATGAATGATCCCTCCCTAGGACTGCTTTAAAAAAGAAATCCCAATCACAACAGGACATCTGTGACAAAGCAAAAATGTCAATGAAGGTATTAACAATTTCATTAGAAAATAAGAAATATCCAGATTCTTGAATGTCACCTATGATGATGAACAATCCTGATGCATGGTCATTTTAAACTTATGACATTAATTTCATTCATGAAGCTTCACATAGTAAAATGACATCCAAACTCTTAGTGATAAGTTAATGTGAATTTTCCCGTTCACAAGTTTAGTTCTATTATTGTTTTTTAAAATGTATATAGAGAAGGTCTACATTTAATAGATTTACAAATGACATTCATACATGCTATCAACATTTTTATAGACATTTTTTATATAATTGATTCAGCAAAAACATGAGACGAAGCAACACACAGGCAAAATGTAAGTACCATGTTTATTTTCACAATCTCAACATGGGCATTGTCCTCTTTATTTACTTAAACCCCATAGCGTCAAATGCAGGCGTCCTCTTTCCACCTGTGTCAACGGTTTTACAAATACAGCAAAACATACATTGTCCTCAAAAATACATACAGCTCTGTACTGTATGCAGATATTGTCAATAAATGGCTCTAACATTTTTCTGTAGAAGTGTTCTTTTATGCCAAAGTCTGGTATAACAGAATTGAGTATGACTCTTTGTTTTTGGTTGTCTTCTGTTAGCTAGGTCCACTGCAGACATCACACCATCATCTAGGGCAGGGGTGGGCAATTATTTTGACTCGTGGGCCACAAAGGGTTCTAAAATTTGGCATGAGGGCCGGACAAGGAGCAGATGGAAGGAGAGATTGGGTAATCAACCTCATAAACTAAAAAAATAATATGGAATTTAGAGAAAAACATGCTTTAATTTGGATTCAAATTCACATATATTAATTTAAAAACAGAAAATTTGGGAGTTTTAATTTCTAAATTTTGATTTTTGTTCTCTTTTGGGTGATCCAATGGGTTGATGTTCTTCAGAGGAAAATGTGAACTCAAAGAAATGCTGCATTTATGTGGTGTAGGAATAATCCGAAAGATCACCATCTGACTCAGAAAGGAACACACACGAACGTCAGAGAAACAACACCATTCATGGGAAGAAACCAGAAATACAATGAAAATAAAACAATAATTAGGATTTTTGATTCAATGTATTTAATTTGGAGGGCCACATTAAGTAGCTTAAGGGGCCGCATGTGGCCCCCGGGCCGTAGTTTGCCCACCCCTGATCTAGGGCTTATGGAAAATGTTCATTAATGCTAAAACATTGTATTGTGACAACAAAGATGTGTTAAAGAAGAATCAAATGTTTAGTGGTGACAAAAAAATAAAACTATTATTCATATTGAATTCCTTCATTTTGACTATTACTTTTCTGGTTTACATAGAATATATTAAGTCATTGGAAAATTTAAATTGTTTTTGTAGTCATGTCCTCCTGAAATCCTAACTCAAACATATGACCAACTGGTAAGTTTCACATTGACCCACCAATCCAGAACAATCCATGTTCACCCTTCACTGCGCCTACACCAGCGGGCTGAAGAGAAGCTTCTTCCCCATGGCTATGAAGAGACAGAATGACAAATCGTGGCCTCCACAAAACCCTCAATCCCTGTCCTTATCTGCTGCTGACAAAAAGGGGACATACCAAATGTTAGTTATATGCAATTCAAATGCAAAAGCTTTCATTTTTGTCTTTTTACTTTTACTGAAACTCCGGGCCTGGGGTGGGCTTCTCTGTTTATTGATTATTTAGACAATCTAATGTTTATCTGAGATTGGATTCAGTGAGTTAAGCCAGTTACACATGTAAACATTTAAATAAATTAAGCCTAGATATTGAAGGCCTCATGGGAAGGTGATGTCATACAAGAGGGAAATTGCTTGAAGAAACAAAAAAAAACCTTTCAACAGACATCACATCATTATGACAATTGTATCTCTAACTTTGACAGTTGTGTGCGGCTTGTTGGATCAATGAAAGTGTCCAATTGGGACACTATCTTGTGAGCAGCTTATCCCTCTGGACTGGCCAACTCTGCCTGGAAAATGGAAACTCTGCCACTTCCAGGACCTGCAAACAAATTCAAAAGATCATGATAACACCTGCCTGATATATGTGAAAGCTGAAGATGTGACGTGTTACCATGCAACCTTGCACCTATAATAGTTTCTCATGAAAAATGTGTTTTGGGAAGCCAGATGGACATAATCAATAGTTCAACATGTGGGTGTTAATTTAACAAACCTTCAACTACATAATTTGGTAAATTGTGCACTATGAACCCTAGGGTCCTTCCAGTAAGTACCAACCACATTAAATCCATGAACTGCGTTGAACGTCCAAGAAATATTACCCACCCTCTGCCATGCCCTGGCTGCCACGGCTCTATGGCAATCTGCTGCATTATATCACCACTGTGCACCTGCCTCCACGCCACTGTCCCCAAAATGTCCCCTTCTTAGCCGCCATCCAGTTCAGCCTCCATCTCTCTGAAAGTTTGAAAAACAACAACAAAAAGAGGCTTAGATTGTGTTCAGCATCTTAGACACTTTACGAAATGTTTTTATTATCTATTCTGTACAGACCTGACTTAACTTACAGTTTGGGTGGTGGTTTGAATAATGTATATTACTGTCACGAGAGTCCACCATTGCCCCAAATTTTTATCACTGGCTATGGGAGATGGTATCCGCCATACAGCTGGAACAACATTGTTAGGATACCTGTACAAACAGAAAGACATGACCCAATATATGGACCCTTGCTGGCTCAATGTCATGTGACCTCAGCATGTGGATAATTGGGACATTCTTGGTCCGACGTTGCTATACTTTCTTTGCATCGTCATACACAAATAACTTGCATGTTTTGTCAATGTGTCTGGCATTCACTATATATTGTTCTTTATGTTCTAACGTACAACCTTATAGAACTTAAATATAAGAGTGAAAGGAAAGAACTTTCAGAAAAGGCCAACATCCATCTAACAGGGTAACCAAGTAACCAAGACTACCATTTCTAACATTCACCAATGTGCTGGGATCACTGATATTCCATGCCTGGCAGTCAACTGGTTGCCCTAACTGTATATGTATAAGCCATGTGCAATTTGCAAACAAGTGGCCTGGACCCATTTGTGTATTACAAGTGCCCTTGTTGAGCACTCTGACGACATTAAATGCATTTCCCCAAGTAAACAGTATATGCAATAAAACCGAAGAAAAAGATCAATTTTTATTATTTTTTTGTCCTTCTTATCCACATTGTCATTTTGTGATGAAAAAATAAGTTGATTTTTCAGGACTACTTAGTAGATCATCAAAGAAGATGGTCATATTTATGATCAAAAACCCTCACCCATGGACCAAAATAAGATTTCTTTCTCATATAAACATTTACTTGGCCTTAATGAACACATATGATAGTACCTTGTAAATTTTAGTTTTTTGTTTAGGCTATATCACTTTTGATTTTGTATCTTGTACTTCTACTTCACCTGAGAGGACAGGTCTCTCTTGACAAAGAGAGTGTTTCTCTCTCCAATCTCTTAACTAATAGGTAAAATGGTGACTTAATTAAAAGAGAATATTTGATAAAAGAAAAATATCTAACTAAATATAAACTCCCATTGGGTTTCCATGATTTGCCGTAAACCGTGTGTAATACGGGTGCAAGGCATTTTCAATGCGCGGCTGGCTTGACCGCAGCTGTTTTAAGTGTATTTCAGACAACTCTGCCACGTCTCCCCTTGGGAAAGTGATCTAATCTCAATTTGATCACCCGGTAAAACATATAAAATATTAAACCATATAAAAGATATGAATGAAATGAGAAGAGAACGGTCTCCCAGGGAGTTTCCATGCGCTGCTGTAAACCGTGTAATACGAGCGCGCGGACATTTCAAAGCGCGGCTGGCTGGCTTGACGCGATTATTCAACTGAGCATGAAACCAAAAATCCAAAAGGACGTGACAACATAGGATGGAACCGACCAAGCTGCATCTAAAACCCAATACTTTTGAATACAGTGGTTAACAGAACTGAAGTTAGTTAAGCTAACAACGAATCACAAAAACATCTACTTTTACCCTCACCTTTGTGCTGCTGCTGGGCGATAAAGACGCCATTTCTATGTTGTACTGTTGCCACAATATGGATTTTAGACACAATTCCTGTTTGATACACAGCGGGTTTTCTCGTGGCAAACAGGAACGCCTGACAGTCACAACCAGCGCGGAGCAAACACGTAGACAGATCATAGACTGTATATAAAATAACTGGACTGAGCATGCCCCCCTACTTCCGTGTTCCATATAGGAAGTACCACTGGGTGGCAAAAAGGCCAAAGTCCCATTGACTTACATTGGGAAACAGACAGTTATTTCTCAGTCATTTTAAATGTCAGAATAATCATTCTTCCTCTGCTGCTTTCTGATTAACTTTTTTTTCTAATCCTAATTTTTTAAAGATTTTTTTCCATTATCACAAGTTATTTGAGTTATAAATTGACCAATCAGATGGCTCAATAAGCATTTGTGGTCTGACGTCGAACGTCTGGGGCGTTTGAGTGACATATGACGGGTAGCCAATGGAGCAGACTTCATCAATGGGTCTGTGAGACCTTTTAACACCTACTTTACAATTCAACAATGTACCTACCAGTCATTGTTCTACTGTTGTTTTCCCTCAATGGAATGTACCGATGCACAGCAGTTTAAAACAACAAGAGGAGCATTCTGTTGACATTTTAGATGAGGATTTACTCTGCAGAAATAGATTTCACTCTGAGGTTATGTGCTTTGGACTTTTTGTTTGATCCCTGGTGAAAACCCACGCATGCACGGGGAGAACATGCAAACTCCCTCACAGAGAGGTTCCAGTTGTGATTTGAACGGGGGCATTCTAGCTGTGAGGCAAGAGCACTAACCACTGCGCCTCCGTGCAGCCCAGTGTATGTATGTATGTATGTATGTTGTGTGTATGTATGTATGTATGTATGTATGTATATGTGTATGTATGTATGTATGTATGTATGTATGTATGTATGTATGTATGTATGTATGTATGTATGTATGTATGTATGTATGTATGTATGTATGTATTTATGTATGTATGTATGTATGTATGTATGTATGTATGTATGTATGTATGTATGTATGTATGTATGTATGTATGTATGTATGTATGTATGTATGTATGTATGTATGTATGTATATGTGTATGTATGTATGTATGTATGTATGTATGTATGTATGTATGTATGTATGTGTGTATGTGTGTATGTATGTATGTATGTATGTATGTATGTATGTATGTATGTATGTATATGTGTATGTATGTATGTATGTATGTATGTATATGTGTATGTATGTATGTATGTATGTATGTATGTATTTATGTATGTATGTATGTATGTATGTTATGTATGTATGTATGTATTGTATGTATGTATGTATGTATGTATGTATATTATATGTATATTTTTTTATAGCTTATGATGATATGTTTGAGGCAAAACTGGATTGAAATTTGCCAAGAATGTTCATGAGATTCTACATGTGTTTGAGAGTTTCCACACCTTCACAGCGAATGACTTATGAACTTTAAAATATTCATATCTCCAAAGTCTTCAGTGAAAATGAACCATTTTTTAGGTATTGTAGCTTATGATGATATGTTTGAGGAAAAATTGGATTGAAATTTGCCAAGAATGTTCATGAGATTCTACATGTGTTTGAGAGTTTCCACACCTTCACAGCGAATGACTTATGAACTTTTAAATATTCATATCTCCAAAAGTCTTCAGTGAAAATGAACCATTTTTTCAGGTATTGTAGCTTATGATGATATGTTTGAGGAAAAATTGGATTGAAATTTGCCAAGAATGTTCATGAGATTCTACATGTGTTTTGAGAGTTTCCACACACTTCACAGCGAATGACTTATGAACTTTAAAATATTCATATCTCCAAAAGTCTTCAGTGAAAATGAACCATTTTTCAGGTTTTGTAGCTTATGAATATGTTTGAGGAAAAATTGGATTGAAATTTGCCAAGTATGTTCATGAGGTTTTATCTCTGTATATGGACCTTTTCAGACTGAATTACAAGTTTATAACCTTGAAATGTTTGATGGCTCATATCTCCAAAAGTCTTCAGTGAAAATGAACCATTTTTTCAGGTTTTGTAGCTTATGGTGCTATGTTTGAGGAAAAATTGGATTGAAATTTGCCAAGAATGTTCATGAGATTCTACATGTGTTTGAGAGTTTCCACACCTTCACAGTGAATGACTTATGAACTTTAAAATATTCATATCTCCAAAAGTCTTCAGTGAAAAAACCATTTTTTTCAGGTTTTGTAGCTTATGGTGCTATGTTTGAGGAAAATTGGATTGAAATTTGCCAAGAATGTTCATGAGATTCTACATGTGTTTGAGAGTTTCCACACCTTCACAGCGAATGACTTATGAACTTTAAAATATTCATATCTCCAAATGTCTTCAGTGAAATGAACCATTTTTCAGGTATTGTAGTTTATGATGATATGTTTGAGGAAAAATTGGATTGAAATTTGCCAAGAATGTTCATGAGATTTTACATGTGTTTGAGTTTCCACACCTTCACAGCGAATGACTTATGAACTTTAAAATATTCATCTCCAAAAGTCTTCAGTGAAAATGAACCATTTTTTCAGGTTTTGTAGCTTATGATGATATGTTTGAGGAAAAATTGGATTGAAATTTGCCAAGTATGTTCATGAGGTTTTATCTCTGTATATGGACCTTTTCAGACTGAATTACAAGTTTATAACCTTGAAATGTTTGATGGCTCATATATCTCCAAAAGTCTTCAGTGAAAATGAATTTTTTCAGGTTTTGTAGCTTATGGTGCTATGTTTGAGGAAAAATTGGATTGAAATTTGCCAAGAATGTTCATGAGATTCTACATGTGTTTGAGAGTTTCCACACCTTCACAGCGAATGACTATGAACTTTAAAATATTCATATCTCCAAAAGTCTTCAGTGAAAATGAACCATTTTTTCAGGTATTGTAGCTTATGATGATATGTTTGAGGAAAAATTGGATTGAAATTTGCCAAGAATGTTCATGAGATTCTACATGTGTTTGAGAGTTTCCACACCTTCACAGCGAATGACTTATGAACTTTAAAATATTCATATCTCCAAAAGTCTTCAGTGAAAATGAACCATTTTTTCAGGTATTGTAGTTTATGATGATATGTTTGAGGAAAAATTGGATTGAAATTTGCCAAGAATGTTCATGAGATTCTACATGTGTTTGAGAGTTTCCACACCTTCACAGTGAATGACTTATGAACTTTAAAATATTCATATCTCCAAAAGTCTTCAGTGAAAATGAACCATTTTTTCAGGTTTTGTAGCTTATGATGATATGTTTGAGGAAAAATTGGATTGAAATTTGCCAAGAATGTTCATGAGATTCTACATGTGTTTGAGAGTTTCCACACCTTCACAGCGAATGACTTATGAACTTTAAAATATTCATATCTCCAAAAGTCTTCAGTGAAAATGAACCATTTTTTCAGGTTTTGTAGCTTATGATGATATGTTTGAGGAAAAATTGGATTGAAATTTGCCAAGTATGTTCATGAGGTTTTATCTCTGTATATGGACCTTTTCAGACTGAATTACAAGTTTTATAACCTTGAAATGTTTGATGGCTCATATCTCCAAAAGTCTTCAGTGAAAATGAACCATTTTTTCAGGTTTTGTAGCTTATGGTGCTATGTTTGAGGAAAAATTGGATTGAAATTTGCCAAGAATGTTCATGAGATTCTACATGTGTTTGAGAGTTTCCACACCTTCACAGCGAATGACTTATGAACTTTAAAATATTCATATCTCCAAAAGTCTTCAGTGAAAATGAACCATTTTTTCAGGTATTGTAGTTTATGATGATATGTTTGAGGAAAAATTGGATTGAAATTTGCCAAGAATGTTCATGAGATTCTACATGTGTTTGAGAGTTTCCACACCTTCACAGCGAATGACTTATGAACTTTTAAAATATTCATATCTCCAAATGTCTTCAGTGAAAATGAACCATTTTTTCAGGTATTGTAGCTTATGATGATATGTTTGAGGAAAAATTGGATTGAAATTTGCCAAGAATGTTCATGAGATTCTACATGTGTTTGAGAGAGTTTCCACACCTTCACAGTGAATGACTTATGAACTTTAAAATATTCATATCTCCAAAAGTCTTCAGTGAAAATGAACCATTTTTTCAGGTTTTGTAGCTTATGATGATATGTTTGAGGAAAAATTGGATTGAAATTGCCAAGAATGTTCATGAGATTCTACATGTGTTTGAGAGTTTCCACACCTTCACAGCGAATGACTTATGAACTTTAAAATATTCATATCTCCAAAAGTCTTCAGTGAAAATGAACCATTTTTTCAGGTTTTGTAGCTTATGATGATATGTTTGAGGAAAATTGGATTGAAATTTGCCAAGTATGTTCATGAGGTTTTATCTCTGTATATGGACCTTTTCAGACTGAATTACAAGTTTATAACCTTGAAATGTTTGATGGCTCATATCTCCAAAAGTCTTCAGTGAAAATGAACCATTTTTCAGGTTTTGTAGCTTATGGTGCTATGTTTGAGGAAAAATTGGATTGAAATTTGCCAAGAATGTTCATGAGATTCTACATGTGTTTGAGAGTTTCCACACCTTCACAGCGAATGACTTATGAACTTTAAAATATTCATATCTCCAAAAGTCTTCAGTGAAAATGAACCATTTTTTCAGGTTTTGTAGTTTATGATGATATGTTTGAGGAAAAATTGGATTGAAATTTGCCAAGAATGTTCATGAGATTCTACATGTGTTTGAGAGTTTCCACACCTTCACAGCGAATGACTTATGAACTTTAAATATTCATATCTCCAAAAGTCTTCAGTGAAAATGAACCATTTTTTCAGGTTTTGTAGCTTATGATGATATGTTTGAGGAAAAATTGGATTGAAATTTGCCAAGAATGTTCATGAGATTCTACATGTGTTTGAGAGTTTCCACACCTTCACAGCGAATGACTTATGAACTTTAAAATATTCATATCTCCAAAAGTCTTCAGTGAAAATGAACCATTTTTTCAGGTATTGTAGCTTATGATTTGAGGAAAAAATTGGATTTGAAATGTTGCCAAGAATGTCATGAGAATTCTACATGTGTTTGAGAGTTTCCACACCTTCACAGCGAATGACTTATGAACTTTAAAATATTCATATCTCCAAAAGTCTTCAGTGGAAAATGAACCATTTTTTCAGGTTTTGTAGCTTATGATGATATGTTTTGAGGAAAAAATTTGGATTGAAAATTTGCCAAGTATGTTCATGAGGTTTTATCTCTGTATATGGACCTTTTCAGACTGAATTACAAGTTTATAACCTTGAAATGTTTGATTGCTCATATCTCCAAAAGTCTTCAGTGAAAATGAACCATTTTTCAGGTTTTGTAGCTTATGGTGCTATGTTTGAGGAAAAATTGGATTGAAATTTGCAAAGAATGTTCATGAGATTCTACATGTGTTGAGAGTTTCACACCTTCACAGTGAATGACTTATGAACTTTAAAAATTCATATCTCCAAAAGTCTTCAGTGAAAATAAACCATTTTTTCAGGTTTTGTAGCTTATGGTGCTATGTTGAGGAAAAATTGGATTGAAATTGCCAAGAATGTTCATGAGATTCTACATGTGTTTGAGAGTTTCCACACCTTCACAGCGAATGACTTATGAACTTTAAAATATTCATATCTCCAAATGTCTTCAGTGAAAATGAACCATTTTTTCAGGTATTGTAGTTTATGATGATATGTTTGAGGAAAAATTGGATTGAAATTTGCCAAGAATGTTCATGAGATTAAGCATGTTTGTTTTGAGAGTTTCCACACCTTCACAGCGAATGACTTTATGAACTTTAAAAATATTTTCATATCTCCAAATGTCTTCAGTGAAAATGAACCATTTTTCAGGTATTGTAGTTTATGATGATATGTTTGAGGAAAATTGGGATTGAAATTTGCCAAGAATGTTCATGAGATTCTACATGTGTTTGAGAGTATTCCACACCTTCACAGCGAATGACTTATGAACTTTAAAATATTCTATATCTCCAAAGTCTTCAGTGAAAATGAACCATTTTTTTCAGGTTTTGTTTAGTTTATGATGATATGTTTGAGGAAAAATTGGATTTGAAATTTGCCAAGAATGTTCAATGAGATTCTACATGTGTTTGAGAGTTTCCACACTTCACAGTGAATGACTTATGAACTTTAAAATATTCATATCTCCAAAAGTCTTCAGTGAAAATGAACCATTTTTTCAGGTATTGTAGCTTATGATGATATGTTTGAGGAAAAATTGGATTGAAATTTGCCAAGAATGTTCATGAGATTCTACATGTGTTTGAGTGTTTCCACACCTTCACAGCGAATGACTTATGAACATTAAAATATTCATATCTCCAAATGTCTTCAGTGAATGAACCATTTTTTCAGGTATTGTAGCTTATGATGATATGTTTGAGGAAAAATTGGATTGAAATTTGCCAAGAATGTTCATGAGATTCTACATGTGTTTGAGAGTTTCCACACCTTCACAGCGAATGACTTATGAACATTAAAATATTCATATCTCCAAATGTCTTCAGTGAAAATGAACCATTTTTTCAGGTTTTGTAGCTTATGATGATATGTTTGAGGAAAAATTGGATTGAAATTTGCCAAGAAATGTTCATGAGGTTTTATCTCTGTATATGGACTTTTCAGACTGAATGACATGTAACAATTGAATTCCTATCAATAGCTGCCTATGTATGTCTGGAAACACAAGGACACAAGGGTTCAAATCTGCGTCAGATATAGTGTATGGATTTCAGTCAAGGTTTTTAATATCTTTAATTATTCTTAACAGCATATTCAAGACGTCACTTCAAGACAAAATGAATTACAACCTTTTTCGGGGGGGTAACAAACAGAGTTAAACATACAAACAAACATTTCCTAGATCTCTTTATAACTGTTTCAGGACCACTATATAGATATACATCTATGATTTTATTTTATATATCATTTTTTTTTAACAAATCAATAACATGAATCCACCCAGTTATTTATATCAAGGGCACTGATATACATATATTTGAGATTCATCAACTTATATATTTAGCAGTAAACTTATGAACGTATACATTCACTGGATATTTACTCTCGTGTGGTAATTTTTGTCCTTCTGGCGTGGTCGCTGTAATGTTCTTGGAATGGGAAAAGTTCCTGGATCCCTGAACAGAAAATAAATAAACAAACATTCATTAAGAACATGTCCACAAATCAAAGATATAATCGCAATACGTGCTCTTGTTGAAAATCCCTAAAACTGGAAATCATAATTGGGACACGTGTTAGAACCAGACTGAGAATAGATGAGACCACTGCTCCACCTGCTGGTCGCTGAGGATTCCCCTTTTCCCACGCACCGTAAGTTCTGTATGAAGTGAGTCCCACTCGCGAATGACGGCTGGCTTGACCGCGGTTCTGCCTTCGTACTGTGGAAATCATCCATACCTCCAGGATTTCCTGATGTTGCGATAACAACTTTTAGTGAATGATTTTGTATTACATTTGAACTTTTTCAGAAGAAAAATGCCACACATACTTGTTAAAAACACATGAATTTCATTGGAGGGGGTCTTTAAAAGGTTTTTTTTTTTTTTTGTTTGTTTGTTTTTTTCTTATTTTAAGTAGAAGTTTTAGTTCGTGAAGCATTTAATTGTATTCATGTAAATGCAGCTAATGATAAATAAAAAAAATGTTTATATCTGTTCCCTAAGTAATGTTTATTTTACTTTTTCTTTTTTAAGATAAATGCAGAATTCAGAAGAATAACAACAATTCCACTTCAAACCCAATGCATGGCTTCTCTGGACAACCACTTCTGCATGCTCATTGATATTGTGAGGAGGAAGTGAGGAGCGTGCAGAGACAGGATTCAAAGCACACTCAAGGCTCTTGAACAGGTAAATCATTTTTATCTAGAAACGGCAGCAACAGAAGCAGTATTTTAAAATGGTTTAACGTTCCAAGCATTACATATTGGTGCGGAGCTTGTGTGAAAAGTGTTTTTTTTCCACAGCAGAATCATCTGATTCACATCGATTACCTCTGCCTTTCAGCAGCGTGAGGCTGTGTTTCTTCAGAATAAACTGGAGTTTCGTGAATTACGTCAACGGTTGAAGAGTTATAATCACCAAAAGAATGTAAACACTGGAGCTAAAGCTCCGATGTTAAAGCTAATTGATTTTTTCAAAAGTTCTGTCAGTGAACAGAACTTCAGTCTCAGTTTTTGAACGAAATAAGCTCTTGCTAGTTTTACTTTGAAAACCAGAAGCTTCTCCGCAACGAAGATGTGTTTACTTCCGGTGGCTACCGCGGCTCTTTCGGCCTTGTTTTAGGTTGTAAACTTAAAATCCTACATTAAACTGTATTCCAGAGGAAAAATACATCATTCCCAGATAATATTTTGATAATATTTTACTACAATTTACTATATTTATAAAGATCGCAAATTAGCGATCTTGGACGTCGCGAATATTCATACTCAAATTTTCGGGAGCAGATCGCGAGTACTCGAGCACCCAGATACTCGTTACAGCCCTATTTTTGACTGTCTGTGAACAGGACAAATTCATATTCTAGACAAAGAAAAGTTGTAATCTAGATAGTTAAAAGTATGTAGTTATAAGCCAACACAAGAGAGTTTAAACAAAGAAATGCTGGAATATTAATGTGGGAACAATTTAACTTTAGGTCAAAATTGTAGTTCAAGTGGGACTTGAAACATAATTCCCACTGTAGTAATATAACCCAAATATATGATGCCCAGGTATGTGTCAGGCTCCTTAGATTACTAAATCAGATGCAAAATTCTCTTTTTTTTAAAAATCTTTTTTGTCTTTTTTTTTTTTTATTAAGGTTGGTGACAAGAATGGAGAAGAGCTGGAGAGGTGTGCCTTGGCAGTGCTGGTTGTAAGAGAAGTGTTGGATCCTCTCCATCCTCCACGTGATGTTTGTATTGTAATTGATGGTGTTGAAGTGGTCAAAGAGTTTCCATCTCTGGTACATGGGTGTGCCATGCTGTTTGGATTGATGGATGTTCTGAACTTGAAATATCCATTCAAGTTGAAGCTCACCTTTGAGGCTCTCCAAAAATTATTTATGGAGATTGAAACAAAGAAAATGTCACGTAGATACAAACTCTCAGATCCAAGCTCTGCTGATCACCATGGACTAAAACTTTCTTTGGTCAATAGTAGCATTGAGAAAGTTGTTTCATGTTAGTTAAAGAAACAACAAATAACTGGAAATGTTTGTTTTTTGTTTGAGCTTGATGCATATTATTTTATATTGTAACGCTTTCAAAACGTTTGTAAATCACATTCTGGAGATATTATATTCAAACGGGATGCATAGTATTTCATATTTCTCATTTTTTTAAGTTATTAAACCAAAGGGTAAAAAAGTGGAATATTTCATGCATGTACACAAATATTTGTGTGTATATCTATTGATATAGATATAGATAGATAGATAGAATATATGATATATGATATATATATATATATATGTGTATGTATCTATACTAGAATATATATGATGTATGTATAATATATATGTGTATATATATATATATAGATATAATGTATATATATATATAAATATATATATATATATATAATATATATATATGTATATATATATGTATATATATAATATATATATATATATATTTATATATATATATATATTATATATATATATATGTGTGTGTGTGTATATATATGTATATGTGTATATATATAAAATATAGAGAGAGAGAGATAATGTAATGCATAATACTTGCTATTGTTATGATATTGTTTTATGTTTTAAAAGTTGTTTGACTGCAGGGGGGAAAAATGAGAGATTAATAAATAAAAAAAAATGTTTTTTATTCTCAGAAAAATCTGCATGTTCAATCTTGTAAAGCAATCTGTCCTGTCAAACAGTCACTGGAGTTTGTTTGTTCAATTTCTCAATAAAGAACTTCAAAAGGCATTTTTGATTTAGTTCATTGTAAGTTAGAAACTGCATTTTCAGGATTGTAATGTCTTGCATTGAATAACATTTTTATTTTCAATTAAAGAACACTTTGATTATTTTGGGCATAAAATAGTAGGTTGTGGCACTGAATCAAAACATTTAAACTCAATTTAATCAAATTACATGTAACAAATTACAGCAAATTAGTACATAAATCTAAAATGAAATTATAAATAAATCTAAAGAAATTTATTGAGTTGAACCAAAGTAATAAAATGGTTGTGCTAATTGGATTAAGTCAAATCATTAATTTAAATGAAATCTTTTTTTGTACTGATGTAGCTTAAAAATTACAGCAAATTTGTACATAAATCTAATGTAAAATTCTAAATAAATCTACAGAAAATCATTGAGTTGAACCAAAGTAATAAAATTGAGTTCATTGGATTAAGTCATATTATTAATTTAAAAAAAAATATATATATATTTTTTTTTGCATAGACAAAGTTAAAAAAAAACAGCTTAAATCAAGTTAAGCTTCATGGTTTGAATCAACTCAAAAACTCAATTTGATAAAAACTTTTTCTTTTTTTAAATGTAACAAATTACAGAACTTCTGTTCATTGAGCCAATGTTTCACCTTTTTCTGTGAAAAACATTAAAGGAAAAAGAAGAATAATGGAAAATCTATTAATAGGTTAACATTTGCTTTTTTATTATTAAAAAATCTCTTTTCACACATGCATTATCTTTATTATTTCACACTATTTTCTACTCAATTTCTCTGTTCAACAACATTTAGCAGCTCTTCGGTTAACCTCTAGAGGGAGCCACAGAAACCAGTCTGCTTCCACCATGGTCACTGTTGAAAGAAATAAAAATTAAAGAAATTGTTAGCACTTTAATCTGGGTTTTTTTTTTAAGTTTTTCATAAGTTTTTCTTAAGAAATGGACTATTTGAAATGTTGTGCGATGCGTTGTCATGGTGACAGCTTCCAAGCCTGCACAAACCTCACTGAGGAAACATTTGTTTCAAAGAAATTGCTTTTGGTGCAAGAAACATCTGCTAACTCTGATCAATATGGATCAACAAATCATTTCTGTCACTCAATTATTTGCTATCAGTTAGCATGTAACTCCTGGAACTCAGAAAATACAAAACAACATTGGTTTGATAACTTTAATGAAGTCATGCTAAAACAAGAAGTCAAAAAAATGACCATTCTAGTAGCAAATGGTTTTTGGTGCGTAATTTACTCTAGTGACTCGAGCCTCATTTCTAGTAACTATCACTCCAGTGTTCTAATGGCACAATGTGTTTGCTCACCGTGTCAGAGGGGTAACAGATGATTAGGAAACCCTCATGCGTTCAATGCTGACCTTCCTTCAACTTCAACGATTTCAGCTATCAGTTTCAGCGTTTTCAGCTTTCAGCATTTTCAGTTATCAACTTCAGCGATTTCAGCTATCAACTTCAGCTATCAGTTTCAGCGATTTCAGCTTTCAGGATTTTCAGTAATCAACTTCAGCTATCAGCTTCAGTGATTTCAGCTATCAACTTTAGCTATCAGCTTCAGTGATTTCAGCTATCAACTTCAGCGTTTTTAGCTATCAAGTTCAGCATCTTCAGCGATCAGCTTTAGCATCTTCAGCGGCCAAATTCAGCTTACAGCATTCATACTATTATTAACGAAGGTAAAATTATATTTGTAGTTCATAATTATGTTAAGTTACGGTTTTAAGTTAAAAAATAATTGTTTAAGAGTGTTCAAGAAATGTTTATCCTGTTCGGCCCGCAACCTAGGGTGTGTGTTGGATTTGGCCCCTTGTGCGATTGAGTTTGACACCCCTGAGTTAGACACTGATTCTATAATGTTATGTTAATGATTTGTTTCATGTGTCGCCAGAATGTTACAATATTTTTCCTTGAGCAGACTTTAGAACATGGCGGATAAACACAACTAAATTAATTCATTGAACATTAATTTAAAAAACAGTATCTTATATAGCAGTCAAGAATCCACTGTGAATTCAATTATATTAGTAGTATCTCACAACAATTGTTCTTGTTTTCTAAGCACGTTTAAAAATGAGTTTTCTAGTTAGATTACACTAGATGTCTTTATATGGAAGTTTTCTTACTTCCATCACACTCTGAATTTTTTTAACCCCTGAATTTTTATCCTGAATTCTTTTTTAACCCTTTCTTTTTAAACAGAAAAATTTTATTCTCCCAAAAATATTTTCTATCTTAAAAATTTCAGTGTTTTTAATTTTGAGACTTAAAATTTCAATGGGTCAGAATTTCCACTTGAAAAAATTCAGAGTGAAAAACTTCACCCAAACAGTGTCAATAGAACAAATAGTCGATCCAGGAACACATCGATATCAGGCTAATCAAATCATGACACTGGCGTGACGTCAGTGTTTCCTACGCTCCATTGGAGTCTAAGATGGCAGCTAACCAAAGCAGTAGCACATCAGTGAGTTTTTATTTTTATATTTCCCTATTATCTTCTCATTTATATAGTTAAACAGAGTGAAAAAGATGGCCAACTTTTGTTGTAATTTTTTTTTTAAGTTCCCCGTCACGTTCCGCCATCGAAAGTTAGTTAGCTTTTCCGCTAATGTGATGCGATCAACCACAGCTAGCATCTAGCATCTGTCCCCTCATATCACCGTACCGAGGGAGATTACCCATCCAAACGGGCCGTGATATAACAATGCAACTATTCAAATCAAATCAACTTTATTTGTATAGCACTTTTCAAAAAAGATCATTTTCAATCAAAGTGCTTTACATTAAAAATAATAAAATGTTGTTGTTGTTGGGTGCGGGTGCAGCCTGGTCATGTGCTGTGCACTGCTGAATGAGAGAGACTGGAGATTGATAATACAAAGGAATAGTTAAACATTAAAGTCAGAATTCTGAGATTAAAGTCAGAACTTTAACCTTTCTTTTTTCTTTTTTTTCCATGGCCCTAATCCCCTTCCGCACACAACAGACCTACAGACACCTGAGAGAAGCTTCTCCAACACAGAACAGATAACAGAATCCAGATCTGCTCATCAGAGCCTTGGTCTTCCTCTAACAACCACTGACTCACTTGGCTGCTTTTAGAATAGATAAAGAGGAAGATTCTGAGCTGAACATGGAGATCTGAGACTTAATCTGATTATGCTGTTTTTATTTTTAAAGTTAATAATTTTTTTTTGGAAAATGTCATCTTATTTTTAAGTATATTTAAATCAAAGCACAAATATTTGGGTTATTGTGAACAGAGGACCAAAGTTCATTTGGTGTTTCACATTCAAGTTAAATGACAGCACAGCAACATTATATAAGGTGATGATGAAGTATTTTCCTAGTGCATGTATCACAATGAAAAGAGTTGGAATCTGAGAATGTGAATTTTATTTCATAATTATCACTGTCGGATGCTGTCGATCAGTCATTGTCAAATTTTTTGACAAATTAAAATAAACTTGTTTCATTCTTGAAAATATAGTCAAACCTCGTCTGTGTGCTGTCCCCTACAGTTTTCCCAATTTCAAGGATTGTTCTGGTGTATCCTTTTGTGCTCCCCATATCCCAGGATGCATTACAGTCAACCCTGAAGATTTTCTGATAACAGTGGTGGACTTAGATGCGGGACCCAGTCATAGAAAATGTGACTTTTAATGTAAGTAAAAACTGTAAAATGATAAGTTTATGGTTTTGATAATTAACATAAAACATTTTAACTTTATTTTGATCTGAAATGTAACAACCCTGCTTCAGCAATTGATGGTTAGCTGGATTGAAAAATTAAAAGTTGAATGAAAAAACCTCAGAAACATTTCGAGCTTCGTGGTTCACACATTCAACTCACGGTGGCTAAGCTACAGGAAATTAGCCAGCAAAGCTAGACCCACTTGTATTTTGTTCAATGAAGTGCAATGCAAGGGTTAAAAAAAAAAAAAATTCAGGATAAAAATTCAGAGGTTAAAAATATTCAGAAACAAAATTCAGAGGTTAAAAAAATTCAGAGTCTGATGGAACTAAAAAACTTCCATATCTTTATGATTACTTTAATACAATTTCTCTTTTGTAAAAAATTGAAGAAAAATATTAAAATTATCTTCACTTTGTGGGGAAGCATTAGGCGGGCTTTAGCACACTTGTGAAAACAGAAACAACTTTCTGCAATATAAAAAAAACCTTCATTGACGGAGTTCCAAGTAAATTAACTTTACATACGATGGTCCTCCAGGGCCTCCTCCTCAAAAGTTTTAGAAGTTGTGCAGTAGATGAGAAGTCACGGGAAAACAGGCTGGGAGAGATCATAGCTTTAACACGGATCGAGTAGAAGTTCAGAACTAAATCCCCTTAGTCTGCTGCTTTCAAATCAGATAAAATTTGTAGTGCAGGGTATCAATAATAATTTCCAGAATCAATTTGATTCACTAGAGCCTGGATCGATTTGATATCAATTTTTTTTTCTTAATTCATTCAATCCACTCAATTCAATTTGATTTTAAATTTACATTGTTTACACATTAAAATGCATTTTAATACATTAATAACCTACTATATGTTTTGAATATATTTATCTTAATCTAATACAGTTCACACATTGTAAAATGTATCAGTGAAACAGTGAGATTGTTAATATCATACAGAGATGCATGGATTCTCTAAAGGAGAAGCTGGAATTGTAATCCCTTTTCTGGTTTCTGATATTGCGATTATTTTGAAAGGTTTGTTAAATATGTGCAAGTATTCTTCATTAGTTTGGAGATTTGCATATAAGCTTCTGCTGCTAACATGTATGATTGAGAGTTAATGAGTGGTTAGGATCTGTATTTCTGTTGTATTCTTCCTCTGTATAATAACTGCAGTGGTTCTCCACAATATTGAATAAATTGATATCTGGATCAATGTCTATATCCATAGTTGGGTATATTTTTTTTCTTGTTAAGATGTGTGTAGAAATGGCATGCCACGTCATTGTTGTTTTTTTAAATTTATCAAGTTCTTCAATTTCTTTGACTGCTCTTGTTGTGTTCTTGATCCCATCAATGTAAGGATTCATCCACAGACAACGACGTGCTTGAATCGAGGCTCTTTTATTCATTCGTTGCATGCTACCGCTACTCTCACTGCTACATCACATGACTGACATCCCGTGTATACTTCAGGGTCCAGTGGGAGTAAACAGTATCACCTTAGCTGAACACTAACAGTTAAACATAATGTAATTTCTTGACTAAATGTTGCAGCTCTAACTTTTGTTTGTTCAGGCGGGCCATTTAGTTTAATGAAAACTTTTCAGTTTGTTGTCCGTGTTGATTGTATTTTGATAAATAAAGCTTGTCGTGCGATGTCTGAGTTTGCTCTGCTTCTCCTGGAGGGCGTTTCAGTTTGGCCACCAGGTGAAGCTATCGCTATAGCAGTACATATTTTTCAAGAAGACAAGCAAAGAATGAGCAAAAAACTGTTTTAGACCACTAAAGGTTACTTTAATAATATTTTCTTAATAGAGTTTAGAAAATTCCTGCCCGTGAGTTTATAAAGATGTTTATTTAGTCAGCAATGTATGTTTAGGTTGACTGAGTGTTAGCATTAGCCGGCCTATGGGAAAATTCCAATAAACGTTAGCATCAAGCTAGCAGACTTTAGCTTTATGTGCTAAATCGATTTGTTTTTACGGATCGATTATTGATTTATTAAGCTTAGATCAATTCAAAACCTAGAAATAAATGCCCCAGAGGCTTGAAAAACACATACAAAAGGCCCCCAACTTTCAAAAATGTCCTGGCGGAGGACTCCAGATCTCCCCTGTCAGGTATTTGGTGGTAACTTTGAACATTTTTGAGGACCTGCACTGCGTCAAGAGCGTGTTTTATTCAGGTAACACAGGGACATTTTTCGAGTTAAAGGGTTCCCCTCAGATTCTTACACTTTGGATCTTTTTAGGGACATGTCTGTCCAACAAGGTTCTGGGAAAGGTTTTAATTTTTTAATTTTTGCATTTTATCAACATGTGTCACTTGATTATCACTGCATGTCAACTGAGGGTAAATGGAAGGGTTTCTCCTGATTTTAATATTCAAGCCCAAGTTTTGTTTTTATTTGTGAAGCTCTTTGAACTCCTCCTTTTTTTTTAATATTAATAAAGTTTTCTCATTGCTCAGACATCAGCTAGTGCAGAGTGGAACTGCGGGACGCCTGAAGTGTTTCATATCGGAAATTTCAACTTTATTTTCCTTCAACCATCAGGGAGGCACAGAGCAACAAGACTCTGAAGTTCAGAGCCAACATGAGCACCAGAACTCATAGTCACATCATATAAAGACATATTTACAAATATAAATAACACACATTTAAGGTGAAGAAGACACTGTCATGAGAACATGTTTAAACAGTACAAACATGGCATGTACGAGAGATCAATAGATGCCTAGGCCAGCTTACCTCAGCTTAGTGCAAAAAAATACAAACATTTATGAAGGTATGAGCTGAACAGTACACCTTTGGTCACAAAACCAGAGCGCATTAAAAACTAAAGCTGACAAGCACTCAGCCCCTCACGGGAGTTCAAGTACGAGTGTGATCTGAAACCAACCTGAGGAACAGGAGACGGGAAGGTTTGGAAGTCTAGGTCCTCGTGCAGAGACACGCTGGAAGAGGATCTGCTTTTGGAAAACTCCACGGAAACCAGAACAAGGTCAGCTGAGAAACGGTCAGCAGAAGAAGCTAGCATGATGCTGCAGGAAGTTTACTTCACACTGAAGGCTGTTGATTCTGAATTTGAACACATAGTAGGTAGAATTTACATCCTTATTTAAAATACTGTGTAAATACTTCACCAAGCACCAGATGGCAGTAGAGGATCATTAGTTCAGTCATTATTTAGCTTATGTGTCAAAGTCAAGGCTCGGGGGCCAGATCCGGCCCTCCAGGTAATTACGCTTATCTCTTATAGAATAAGCGTAATTACGCTTATCTCTTATAGAATAAAATATTGGATGTTATTTAGGTTTTAATTGATTTATTCTGGAATATTATCCCTGCCTGTTTTTATTCATAGTAATGTTAAAAAGTTGAGGTTTTAAAGTTTTAATTATTTAGTTTTAGTGTGTTTAATAAATGTTTATCCTGTTCGGCCCACGACCTAAGGTGTGTTTTGGCCCCTTGTGCGGTTGAGTTTGACACTCCTGATTTAGCTGGTTAATTAGGCTTTCCAAACGTCAAATAAATGTTTTTAGAACACCAGCGGGGGGTGCCAGCTATTACCACTCTCTGAGGTCGATAAGCTGTAGAAATAAAAAAGCAAAGTTAAGTTGTAATACATTCAAAGACCTTGTAGAGTCCCAAACAGAGCTGAAAGTAGCAGGTAGTTCTCCAGCTAACTCTAGTTTTAGTGATATTGATACCTGGATCAGGTGTGTCCAGTCTGCTGACCAGTTATCAGGAAGGCCAGCAGGACAAGACTGGGCATTCGGGCCTTAGATAAACTCATTCCATTACGTAGAACCCAACACAGAAAAATAAAGCAGACACATACATTTTCACTCCAGAAGTATTAAAAGGCAGTTTCTGGATAAACAGGAGTTTGTGTAAAAGCGGTCAGATGACAGACACCAGCGCCCGTTAAGTCTTTAACACCAGAGCTGTTGCCGATGACAGCAAAATAACACAGGCTGTTTTCAACAACAGTGAACTTTGAACTCTAGTTCCACTGGATTTTGACGCAGAGCAAAGTGACGTCGCGTCACCATCAGCTGGTTTGGGTAAATTGCATTAACAACTCACATCTGTAAAGTGTTGAGTATAAACCCTTTTCATGGTGACGTCAGACAAAATGGCGACGGGGCTGAAAATGCAAAAAGTCACCTCCAGTGTTTGGGTTTAGAACGGCAAAACTGAATGCTGTTTAACACAATTTTACTTAAATAATAAAATCTTAACAATTTCAAAAGAAAAATGTACAATATTTATTTTATGAATATCCTACTGAAACGTATTTTCATTTCCTGTCTTAGATAAATCTAAATACAAAATTTGAATAATCTTCAATATTGGTGGTTGTTAAAATATCAACCTTTCACTGGAGCAAACATTACTCTAACGGATCTATTTTTCTTGATGTCCTTCACATGTATTTTAAGCGCGATCAGCACAAAAACTGATGGAAATTCATGTTGGCCACAAATAATAGGAGCAGCCAAGATCCACGTTCCTTCATGTTGGCTGCGTGTTTTAACAGCACACAAAGCTAAATTTAGTTGTTCTAATGAGAGGTATTTGTTAGTTTTCAGGGTACTTTATTGCAATATTTTGACAGTTTTGATTTTTTTTATTTTTTTATCCTTGTTTCCTTTTTTTATCCAGCAGGAATCAGACACGCTCGAGCAAACGGAAAGGAGAGCTACGTCTGAAAATAACAAAACAGTTATACATTTTTCGTTATTGTCAGACATGTTGAAATTGTCTGACTTTAGTTCTGTTTTTAGTGTTTTTAACACGGAAATGTAACTTTAACTGGACAGAAAAGATCTTCAGCAGCTCTACATCTCATCTGTCTTGGAAAGCTAGCGGAAGCGTTAGCATAAATTAGAAAAGACAATCTTAATGACCTTCATAATCAAACAAGCAGCATTCAATGAAGTTCCTGTAACCTTTGTCTAACTATGACCGCGTTGTCAGAGAGAAATAATCCACGACCGGTTTAATATCATCCAAAGGATTTTGGGGAAGTACCTGTGCCGCATTCTGCATCTAAGAGAGAAATACGAATGCAACCAGGTAGGACATTTATAAAGTAAATATTGTACAAATTTCTGGTACAATTGGTGAGGTTACCTTTCATTATTTACGTAAAATTGCTTTAAACAGCGTTCAGCAGTTCTACACCATAGACATAATATATAACCGGAAGTCACTCTGCACAATCGCCGTTTTGTTTGACGTCACGTGAAAAGGGTCTATCAACTGTTAGCTTCAGAACCCTTAAATTACGTAATAAGTTAAAGAGTTCCAGTAATTCAAAGAACACTGAAGCTCTGCTGTTAAAGGGTTAAGTAGACCTCTAATCTATAGAGGAGGCCAACATAAAGGCTATGTCTGAATTCCCACGCTAATCAATACTGCAGGACCATAAAGTTATCTGGATTTTAAAAGCGATTCAGATTTCACAAAGTGAAAACCGAATCAATACAAATATTTTATGAGGTCTATGTATGGATCAATTATGTTCTAATTATGAAAATGTGGATATTTATTTAAAAAAAAAATACATTTACACACCTTTAAAAAATGCACATTAGTTTTTTGCAAAGACTTCTGGAAGATTTCTAGGGCACTGGATTTTAGATTTATACATTTGGACAGCACTAGAAAATGGAAAATGCACTATATAGTGAAGGAATTCAGACATGGCCGGACTCTCCTCTAGCAGAGGAATGCTGCCCCCTCGTGGTGGGTAAAGGTGTAACAAATGGAGTAGATGTTAGCAGACGGACAAATGTAATGAATTTCCTGTGAAGTAGCAGATTAGAGTGACAGCATCACACAAGCTCCGCTTTCACTGTTGGACCTGTCCAATGACTTTTTATTGCAGAAACTGGAGTTCATGCCTCTGTGGCCGTCAGCACTGCAAGGCTCCGCCTCCTGCCTGTTCAGCGAGGTGGATTGTAGAGCGGCCCTCTGAAACGTGGCAGCGGGTGGGCTTCAGCCACACAGTTCCTTCATGACTCAGTTTCAGCGGAACCACGAGAACATGTGGATGTGGTCCAGCTCGACTGTCGCCTCAATGATTGCGTGAATTGAAGAAGCCCACGCTGGTGGGCGACTCCTTCACCGTCACCGTGATGAAGTTGGCCGTGACGTCGGTGACGGAGACGTGTTCCAGGAGGCACCGCTCGGGTCGCCAGTCCGTTTCTGTGTCCGAGTCGGTGGCGCTGATGCCGAGGCTGGGCCGGGTTTTGTCGGGGAACAGGGCGGGGCCGCGTTCGGACTCGCTGCTGCTGATCTCGTCAGAGTCTCCGGTGCTGAGCTCATTCAGGCCGCGGTCCTGAGAGTCACTCCGCTGGTTACGTTTGTCCCTCAGGGCGCTGTCGCCCCGCGTCACCTGCTCTCTGTCCCGCCCCCGCTCTGCGCCGCCGCCGGCTGACAGGCTGCTCCGTGGCCCCCCTTTAACAGTCCCGCTCTTGAAGTCTGTGCTCCCGTGCGAGCCCCCAGTGGGGGTCTTGCTGACACTCTGCAGGTTAAGCGCTCGGAGGTTGAGCGCCTGGCTGGCGCGGTCTCGTAGGAAGGGAGATGATGACGATGAAGGTTTGGAGAGCCCAACATTCTGCTGCTTGTGTTGAACCACTCCCGTCTTCCCCCCCTGACCTTCTAGCCTCTTTTGACTTGGGGCGGGGCTCTGAATCACCACCTGGCCCCCACTGAAGCTGCCGTGCGCCCCGGGGGAGCTCGAGGTTCCACCTGATTTGACAGGAGACATTTTAAAGCTCCCCCCTCCACTTTCTGAGAAGGAGCGCTTCAGGTAAGAGTTTTTCTGGGATGGGCCGGTCTTGGAAGAGGACGGAGAGGAGGCGGACAGGGAGCGGCCCACCCACATGCTTATGGACCCAACTTTAGAAGCTGCACTCTGAGAGAAAGCGTGGGACGGGGCTGCGGCCTTGTCTCTGGACGTCCTGCTCAAGTACGTGAAGCTGGCTGGCTGCAGCGGCTTCTTCATCCCGGGCCGCGTATCCTCCCTGGGTAACCTGATTGGCTGGTGGTTGCGTGGAGGAAGAGGAGAAGGTCGGTTCTTTACCTGCCGCAGCGCCTTCAGGTCGGGGGGGAGTGGCTTCCTCCCACGTTTCTTCTTATGAGGGGGGTCTGGTTTGGCCAGCATAATATGAGGCCTCTTCTGCGGGACAGGGTGGACGTTCGATGGCTTGGCCTTTTTGGTGTGCTCCTCATCTTCTGATGAAGAGGAGATATGTGGCGACGAGAGGCCAGAGGAAGAGCACGAGGAAGACCGGCTGTCCTTGTCTGCCGTAAGCGGGGGCTGAAGACACAAGGGGTGAGGATGAGGAGGAGGAGTTAACTGAGAGAAGGAGCAGGTCGGGTCTTACCAAAATCTTTCGAGGTCTTCCACGTGGGCGCTTCCCTTTCTTCTGGAACAGAAGCTCTCTCTCTTGTTCTCTGAAAATATAAAGGGACAGCTCAGACTCGAACACCCACACTCCCACTTCAGCAACAAGATTTAGGTTAATCGTTTAATTCCGGAATTGATATTCTGATCATTTGCACCCCTAAGATATAGCATCAGTGACACCCCTGTTGACTGTAAAAGAGTCAGTGTAATTGAGAGGACAGATTGACCTGTGCCCATAGTTTTCATTATAAAAAATATCACAAGATCTATAGGATTATGATGTTATTTACAATCACTCCTGGGGGAGCGGTGAGCTGCAGACACAGCTGCGGTCGGGAACCATTTGCTGATCCAACCCGTAATGATGAGTGTCAAGCAGGGCCTTAGTTTTAAGAATATTTGCTTTGTCTCACCTGGATTTGAACTACAAATGAGGATGTAACGATTCAGTCAAGCCACCATTTGATTCACAGTTTTAAAGTCACAATTTTAATTTGTTCTAATTTTTTTTTTTTTCAACACAATAAATAAAAGATATTTTAAGGCGAAGCACCCACTCGGTGCAACCCCCCACCCAGCTGCTGCGCACGCAGAGAAAAAAAAAGACATAGCTAAAGAGAGTTAATAAAAAAAAGAGCACAACCCCAGGGAAGAAGTCAGAAGGGCAACAGCAGTGAAGCTGCGTCGTCACCCATGACTGTTGTCGCGGTAGATTAGTCAAAGTTTCAGAAAAGTTGGGATGAAAATGTTAAGTTCAAATTGAACAATAAATCTCATGTTTGCTTGAATTTGCATTATTAGTTGCTGGAGGGAGTGACTTATGGAAAACTTTTAAATCCGAAGGAGCAACAGGGATTTTCCAGGAGGGAAGTGCAGCTGAAGAGCACGCAGCCAGTCCGCCACGCACGCACGCACTCACAGCGAGCCTGCATACAAAGCTGTCACCTGCTCTGCATTTCTAAATTCAGGCGCAGGTCGAGACAAAGCCATTTTTTACTTTTCAACATCAATGAACATGTTGATGAGTTTGAATCATTTTACCGATTCATGAAGAATCGTTACATCCTTAGGTCACAACCTTCCAGTCTCAGGGCAGACACTCTACCACAAAGCCACAAGTGTCTTGTCTGCTCGTCCAACACCAATTCAGTTCAAAGGTGCATTATTCATCCCCAAGAAGAAAAAGAAACAAGAGGATCTGAGCTCCCGCTCTGACTTCTCACCTCTTGTGAAATGCAGCCAAAAGCCTGGGGTCCAGGATGTTCTCCTCCGGCTCCCAGCTGTTGTGCCTGCAGATGTTAGTTCCACATTTAAAAGTTCCTTCATTTCACAACATAAACTGTACACTGATGTATGAGATTAGGACAAATACTGACTAAAGCTTCAGCACTGAATTTGAATATTTGAATTGAGTTTGTTAGCTAAGACTCTGCAAAACACAGAAAACTGAAACCAACTCTCTGAAATCTCTTCGCCGCTTGCAAGGATAGAACACGTTTACTTATTACACTTCTCACCGTCGTAGAAGAGCTGTCACTGGTGCAGGAGAACGCCGCCTAAGTCTAAATTACATTTATGGCCAGCAATGCTTTTCTGCTCACATCTGTGCTAAATAAAAGTGAGTTCAGACTTGGTAGAAGTCTATTTACTGATGAAGTGGAATTACCCTTCAAAACAGAACAATTAACCAATCATGCTGTTAACATCTATGGAGCTAAATTGGGGGCAGTATTATTTGAAACCCAAATAAAACAAATGGAAAAAAATATTGGTGTTTGCCCATATAAAAATTAAAATCTCCTAATTTTTTTTCCTAATCTAAAATAAACGTAATTATCTTCAGCTTCAAATATCCTGTTTTTTCATGTTTCAAAATTTAAAATTTAAATATAATTTTTTTCCACTTTCAACTCTAATTTTTTTTTGTTTTCAAAGCTCAAAATAGAAAAAAGGGGTTGAAAGTGGACAAAAGAAACAGAAACTGAGGAGAAAAAAAAGTTTTCAAAATGACATTTTGAGGTTTGAAACTTTCAAAAAACCTGAACATTTGAAGCTGAAAATAATTACGTTTATTTTAGAATAGCAAAAAATGACAGACATTTTACTTTATTTTTTGGCCAAACCCAATTATTTTTTTTTCTATTTCTTTTATTTGGGTTTCAAATAATTTTGGCCCAAATTTATCTCCATTAACATCAGGTGAGGTTTAGAATCGAAATGATAGGTCAATTTTAGATTTTTAGCATTTTATCTCTCAGCTTTTCAGATGTTTATCCACATAAATGATTTGATTACATGCCTTAGATGCTGTATGCATATTATTATGAATTCTGGGTAGATAATTAGCCTTGGAGAGTTATAAAGTTAAAAAGGACTGCTCAAAAGTGGGTCAACCAGAGCAGTTACTCTCCCCAGCTGAATTTAAAATTTCACTCTGATCATCTTTTGAACTGTTGTAAAAGTGTTCTCAGCGGAAAACAGACAAAATAAAGATTTATTTTCTAGGAAACAGTTAATCAGCGGCAGGAGATTATTCGAAATTCACCTCTGAGTTATGGAAGGGACTGTTGGAGTGGAGTGCGCACCCCCCTTCGCGTCACCCATAACTGAGAGCTCTCTGTTTACATCTCTCCTGCTAGCTTGCAGCTCAGATTCCAGCTCAGAAGAGGGAAACAAACACGGTAGATGGATCAAGCCATCTACGAGTGGATCCATCAGAATGGGGCGGAGCAGGGAGCCTGTGGCCCCGCCCAGCGTATTTTTATTATGTCACAAATGCGCTCTTTGTCAAACAGTATTTTTCGTCTGATTCACAACAATTTGAATAAATAAAAAATCTGAAATGCTATTTTAATCTTCATTTTCTTTCTCTATGTCCTCCATCATGAGAAAAATGCCACAAAAGCCTGTTAAAAACTCCAAAACTCTCAATTTCATCAGACTATCTTTAACTGAAGTTACTTTAAATATTTTTTCTTTATTTCTATTTTACTGTTAAGACCCTTAAGTACCACTGAATGCTGCATTGAGACTTTTTTCATGTTCGTCCATACGTGATGCGTTTAAATGCTGCTAGAATCCTGTGTGTTAACAGTTTTCTTATCAGCCGCTTTAAGCTAAGACTGAATAATCTGTTGATATGTTCCCACTTTCCTAAACAGATATGCTCAGATAATTGATATAAAAGTCTAAATTTGAGTTTTTAAAACACTTAACACTAAAGTTTCTTTATGCGGTGTGTGCGCAAATGTAAATACTATTACAGTAAACTCATAGCTAATATATTAATGTTCAACAATAACACAGACACTTTAAATATATTTGCATTCTTTTTAACTTTTTTTTAAAAAATCTATTCACATTTAATTTAACAAGAATCTTTGTCATAATGTCATAATTTTTATATTTATTTGTTATTTTAGGGATCTGGAGTCTTGATGAAGATGATGGAGAATCTCTGACAGAGTGAAGGTGAACTGGAGACCTGCAGCTGGACTGAAGCTTCCGGAACATCCGGGTCTTTCCTACCTACTCTGAGCCTCCAGCACCTAAACAGTCGGGTTCTTCTGGTACCGCCCACACTTAGGAATGTAAACATATTTAAATAAAGATTTTAAATGTTTTTTAAAAAACAAAAAAAGAGGAATAAACTGGTGCCGTGTTTGTCTCTAAAAACAGACTGTGATGCGTTCAAATGCTTCTACAGATTCTGACCCGTTTCGGCTCGTCCAAATCCAGCATCTCAAGCTAGTAAAAAGCGAACAAACGAGGGGACGAAAGCGGACGTTTTACTGAATATAAACTGCTCTGCGTGTCGAAACAGACTACAGAGGGATTCCGGTTCGGTTCGGGTGATAACTACCCGGTAGCGCACCCAGAACCGATCCGCCACAGGCTTTGTTCGGTGCCATTTTCGGTATTATTTGTTAGCCACGGCGGCTAGCTGCTACTCACTTGGACGACCAGCCCCTCCACTTCACCAGATACTCGAACTTTCCCTGCGGAGACACACAGCGTCAGAACCGGCGGAACCGGTCCGCGGGGGAACACAGTTCGGCGCCGGCCGCTTACCTTTCTGGACCGCTTGCTCAGAATGCACTCCGCGTCGAATACCTGGCCCACCGTGACCCCCTCCATGACTGCAGCGGCAGCGGATGGTTTGACCGCGCACGGCCACCGTACACCCTACTACAACAACTGTAAACAGGGTGTCAGGCATAATAATAATCACTGTTTTATAATAGGGCTTCAAAAAAAAAAAAACCTCAGGACACTATAAACTAAAAAAAAAAAAAAGATTTCATTTCAATTAAATTAAATCTAAATTAAATTCTTAAATAAATTTTAAAATAAAGAAACAATTTAAAGAATTAAAATTTTACTGAAAAAGTTGTTCTAAACATATTTCTGACATTAAACCTGAAGCTCACTGAGGCTGAGGCGGACAGAATGCAGAAAAGTGGATTGGGGATTTTGTGGCCTTTTTTACATCCATGCAGACCTGAAAACGTCTTGCTTGTTCAACAGAATAAACAGATTTTATATGCAAAGCAAAACTTGGGTAAAAAGTTTGATCTGTTATGAGTTAAAAGCACATATTAACTTATGCTGTACAACATTGGTTACTCGCTGTCCAGAGTCACGCTGAGATGATCCTGTTTAGCACAGAGCAAATGAGTTATTTGATCTTGTGTCAAATATTTTATAAGAAACATTTTGAGAGATGCAAGGTTCTTTTTATATTTTTGCTTTTGTTCATGCCAAAAAATAGACACAATTCATATTATTAAATAAAAATAGGGTCATGAATGCAAATCCAAATTTCTTAAACGCTAAAGTAAGACTATGTGGCTCCTTCTAGTTTTTGATCAGGAGAAAACGATCCCAAAAGGCTCTTTTACTGTTAAATGTTGCTGACCCCTGTTCCAGTACTACAAGTACTGGGACAGGTGTCTGCAACCCTCAACACTTAAAGATCCATTTGGGTCGATTTCTCACTGACTGCAACTCAGTAGAAGCCACAAAGGTTTTAATTTAGATTAATGTTATACATATTTTGATAAATATAGTTTAACTGTTGATTATAAAAATATAAAAAGTTCTTTATATATATGAAATACAGTACAGTTGTTTATAACTTCCAATAGAGGTTCACGTGGCTTTCCTGTACAAAAAGTATCATCTAATTCAGCAAATGTAGTAGTAGGTAGTGTAATATGAGCTGTGATTAAATAAATTTGCATTGTTTTTTTTTTTTTTTTTTTTTTTTTTTTGTGCCATGTCAGTCAGAAATTGAACTGAAATTAAATCAGAGCTAATTAAGTGAACCTTACCTTATTTTTTTGACCATATGGTACACTTAAATCTTTGAATTTTGATCAATAAAAATAGTTTGCCTGATAATTTAGTGCACCTTAAATATATATTATGGTTTGCTTACTGATCTTATTGCGTTAAAAAAAAAAAAAAATCAAAATGCCGATTTTAGTTAACTGTAAAGCCGTACCGCTTGATAGATTGTTGGAACATTATTGGGTAATGTAGTCAGGAGCCTGAAATACTATGTTTCAACTGTTTGTAAATTAGTTAATTAAAGTTTGAAAAATGTTAGATGAACTGCAGTTTTTTTTTTACATATAATTAAGACTTCTTGTGCAGTAAACTTTTGCAAGCTTATTAATATTATTTTTGTTGTTTTAACTTTAAAAAGCCACAAAGCTTTTTTTCGTTTGTATTCCAAGTTAATAAAGGACACATACATTAACTTTTATCTTGGTTTGTTTGTTCTCAAACTTTTGTGTGTGGTGGAACCATGGTTGCGCTCTTGCCTCACAGCAAGAAGGCCCCAGTTCAAGTCCCGGCTGGAGGATCTGAAACAGAAACACCAACGTTCTGTGTGGAGTTTGCATATTCTCCCCATGCATGGGTTTTCTCCAAGGACTGCCCACCATTCATAGGTTAATTGGTGAGTGAATGGATGTGCAATTTAGGCCCTGTGACAGACTGGTGACCTGTCCAGGTGTATCGCCTTCATCCAGTTAGGCTCCGGCACCCCCGCTTTTTTGTAAAAAAACAAAATATTTCTATGAATTTTATTTTAATAAGAAGGTCAAAAAATGAAATAAAATAAAAACTTTAACCATAATTTTGTCTTTATCAAACATTTTATGGATCTAAATATTAATGGGAAAACTTAACGAGCCAAAAACAACAAACACATAATTTATTTAAATCATTTGCATTTTTCTTCCAAGTAAACAGCTGTAAATGTTGTTCCAGTCCAGAGTCTCATGTCTGCATGAGACTTGCACTGAAAAGCCCCGTTTTTATGTTTAAAGTTAGAAATGATAAACTTTGGCTCTTGAGGAAAAAAGACAAGAAAAAAAACGTTTTTTAAACACTCCACATTACAAATATTGATTGTTGATCGTCATTTGCAAGGGCAGTAAAACAAACTACAAAGCGGAACTTTCCTTCAGCACTTGTATGCCCACGGTGGGGTTTGTATGTTGGACCAGGTTTCATAATAATTCTACGGTGAATTTTGGCGCACCTCTTCATCAGGTTAGAATTCAATTTTTAGACGTATCATTTCATTCCAGGATTGCCCTTGTTTTCATCGGATTCGTACCGACTGTTTTACTTTTTTCCCTGAAAACTTTGCAGCTTTAAACAAAAACGACAACAGGGGCGGAACGTTTTGAAAGCGTCCTCTGCCTGAGTCAGGGTTCATGTGGTAACACCAACAAGAAAGAAAAGGTCAATTCAGTCTCTAGGAAATGTTGGTAGACTTTGGGTTACTACAGCTGAATTCTGAATCAAAAATATTTATTTCAAGCAATAAAAAATAAACTTTATATGTACTGATGTGTTTATAGGTGCTTCTTGCATTGGCATGTTTAGGTTTCTCTTGATGGAAGCAGTTTCTCTAAACTATGGTGACCCTAAAGTTCCAGATGTTTGTCCTGGCTTCATGTTTTCACATCTGTGTCAGCTCCCCTTATGGTGCTGATAACCCTTTGCATCTTTGTGGGGATCAGCATCCTGGTCGTCTGCAGCTGCACTTTGCAGACTTTCCTTTTCACTAAACACAAAACGTTTCACTTTTGGATAAATAATTAAGAGTTGGAACTTACTAAATGGGAACATGTGCAAAGTAAGTAAGTAAAAAAAAAAAAAAGCATTTAATTCATGTAGGGCTGTGAATGTTAACGCATTAAGACGCGCGATTAATAGAACATAATTGATTTGTTATTATTTATTACTGACCTAAGGCATCCTGCTGTGTAGCTGTGAGATCAGAATAATAAAACTCCATCGAAAATAAACTTTTTTTTAAATATTCTGTTATTGAGATTTGAATAAATCAAAGAGATAATATGGCATTTATTTGTAGTTTTTGAATAAAAGAGATCTTTTAGTGTAATAAATAATTATCAGTCGTCAATCTGACGGCTGTAATGCAGTGGCGCAGCAGCAGTGGGGGCGGAGCAAAACATAGCTGTCTGCTATTAGAAATCCAACGGGGAACCTGACCATTACTTTATTTTGGGATGGGGACCGACATGAATTTCCCACAATAATAAGCTGGGTGTGGTCTAAAAATTGCAGAAACTCTGTGGTTCTCCGCAAAAGTCCCGCCCACCGACGCCGTGTTAGGTGAGCAGTTCAGAATAGACAGACACGCCCCCACCTGTGTAGATTCCAGCTGAGTTAACTTGATATTCAGCTGGATCAAACTTCTACAACTGGAAATAAAAACAGAATTCCAGGAAAAATGTAAAATAGAGCAGTGAGAAATCCTTATTTTTTGGGCTGCCTGGTCTGACTTAAACCTGGATTTGTTTGTATTTTCATTCAAAAAAATCTTGCTTAGTTTGTTGATAAATTTTATTCTTGGTGTTTTTATAAAATTCCAACTAAAACTTTCATTCAATATTGTAAAAAGAGTATATTAAATATCTTTTGGGTTTCCAAGACAAATTAATATTTTTTTCCTAACTGAATTCTCTTTTTTCACATGGTTTAATGACTAGTGTGTCAATATAAGGTGGAAAAATGACAAAATAAAGGTAGTGTCACATAGGAGAGGTTGTCCTGATTAAAATGATACCAAGCGAGTAGGTAGTCTTTCAAATTAAAAACACAGAAAATTCTAATAGAGTTTTAGATCGTAGGTTCCAAAAGGTTAAAAATAAATGTTATAAATTTAATATTTTGCATATGATTTAATATTATGATTATTTGCAGATAATAATTGGCTTGAAAACACTGTCACACACAAAAAAAAGACAAATAATCGCAATGAACTTTTTCCAGATTTGTGATTAATTAGTTAAATTTTTTACTGATTCCCGCCCCTAGTTTTATACTTTTGCTCCTCCCACCTGTTTGTAGGATCAGAGAGAGAGTAAATTAGGCATATTTTTTATCAGAAATGTTTGACCCTGAACATTTTCTCTGTGGGATCACTTGAAACTGCAGCACCTGTCCCCATTATTTCCCTTCCTGACAGAACAAGGAATCATTTCGGTGGGCGCCTCGACCTTGTGGGGTCAGAAGATTGCTTGTGTGTAATCAGCAGCTGTACATGTGTCGTTGCTCCTCAGGTGACCGCCGCCGTTCATGCTGCTGCCTCCGTCGCTCCACTGCCGCCGGGCCTGTCCCCTGCTGGCAGGATGCGTGCGAACGCTGCACTCCGGCCGTCCCAGAACACTGCGACCCCTGGCGGAATTGCTGCTGCGGAGGCGGCCTCCCTCTGGCCTTGACGTTCGCTTTAGGAGCAGGAGGAGTCAGGAGGAGGAGTGGAGGAGCAGGAACAAGACGGTGCTGACGTACATTGCCGCTGCCGGCGTTGGGATGATTGGCCTGTCGTACGCCGCAGTGCCACTTTACCGTCTCTACTGTCAGGTAGGAGTGTGAAGTTTGCAGTTTTTTATTTGATTGGTTACATATATTTAACATTTCACAACCTTTAAATAATAATCTACATCATCCATGGGCTGAAGCATCACGCCCATCCAAAAAATATAGAATACATAGAAACAAAACTTAACATTTTTTTTTACCAAATACACATTCATATGTACATAAGTTCATAGACATATGCACACATACTACATATCCATATATTACATCTACATACATACATAATTACATACAAATTTACTAAAACAAAATTAAATTTCACATGTATTGATCATTTTTTTACATTTTACCAGTAACCTACATGTTTTTTAAGAATATCAACTAATTTAAGATCTTTATTTAAAGGATTCTAAAGTTTTGTTCCAAAAACAGAAGACATCTCCATTTTACATTTGTTCTTACCTTGCAGGATTCAAACATAGAATCACCTCTTAAATTATAATGTTCATCTTTTCTCTTAATAAATGACTTCACTCTGAAGGACAATCTATTTTGAAAGGCACCAAGAGATTTCCAACATTCTTACATAAACAATATCCACAAATTTTAATGTGTTAGAATTTTTAAACAGTGCATTAGTGGACTCCCAAAAAACAACTTTATTTATTAATCTAATTGCTCTTTTTTGAAGTTAAATTAGTGGAATATTTTTTGTTTTGTAGATATTTCCACAAATTTTACTACAATACTGCAAGTTTGGAAGAATTAAGGTTAAATAGGAAATTTTCAAACATTATGTCCCCAGTGTTCTTATAGTTCTATAAATTACTACTACGGCTTTAGATATTTTGTTTTTTTATATTCAACATGTGGTTTCCAATTGAGCTGTTCAGAGGAACTTTGTTTCGTAAACACGTTCAGTTTCTAAACCATCAAAATGAAGTTTTATGTTTTCCTTTGTTTTATTTGTAGTAAAAACCATAATTTTTCCTTTGATTTAAAAATAACCATATTTTTAATTTAATGAACTCCCTTTCTATTTTTATAATTAATTGAAAAATATCTTGACCTGAACAATATACATTTGTATCATCCGCAAACATAACAAGCTCTAACTTTGTTGATACATTGACAATATCATTTAAATAAAGTATAAACAATTTTTGTCCCAAAACAGAGCCTTGGGGAATTCCACATGTTATTATTCTTTGTTCTGATACTGTGCCATCAATTTCAACATATTGAAGTCTTTTATTTAAATAGTTTTGTCACCAATTCTTAACCAAAAATACTGTTGTGCTCACAATTATGTAACAGAAGTGAATGATTAATTGTATCGAATGCTTTGCTGAAATCAATAAAAACAACCATGGCGTTCTCTTTGTAATCAATAGCTGTTGCAATATTTTCTGTGAAATCAGTCTCTGCTAAAGATCTCCTGGAAGCCACAATAAAGGGATAAAAGAGCCACATGTTGCAGATTTTTAGAGATGATTTTTACCAATTATTGCAGTATCGCGATATCATCGATATTGTGATACACGTATCGCATTGCGATTCCTTGCCTTACTGTTAGGAACATTTTTCTTTGAATTGAACTTGATTCGTATCCCCAAGGGATACATTTATCAATTTGTCAGATACTTTGTCAGTATTTCCGCCTGCATGATGATTCTGACTTGATCCTGACAGGCGACGGGGCTCGGCGGCACGGCGGTGGCCGGCCACGACACAGAGCAGGTGGAGACGATGAAGCCGGTGAGGGAGAGGGTCATCAAAGTGACCTTCAACGCAGACACCCACGCCAGCATCCAGTGGAACTTCCGGCCGCAGCAGACGGAGATCTATGTACGCTCCCGCTCCCCATCGAACCTCCCGTTTCCCAAACCGTCACTCAACTGATCCGTTCCCGCAGGTGGTCCCGGGCGAGACGGCGCTCGCCTTCTACAGAGCCAAGAACCCCACAGACAAACCCATCATCGGCATCTCCACCTACAACGTGGTGCCATTCGATGCCGGGCAGTACTTCAACAAGATCCAGGTGAGCCTGAGCTGAGATCCACGCGTTCCAGGACTTTCTCCGTTGACTCCCGTCTCTCCTCAGTGTTTCTGCTTCGAGGAGCAGCGGCTGAACCCCCACGAGGAGGTCGACATGCCCGTCTTCTTCTACATCGACCCAGAGTTCGATGACGACCCCAGGATGGCGCGGGTGGACACCATCACCCTCTCCTACACCTTCTTCGAGGCTAAGGAAGGGCAACAGTTGCCCCTGCCTGGATACAGTTATAACTGATCACCGTTTAGCAGAACTTCAGGCGGCTGACATCCATCAGCTGATCTCTGAGAGGCGGGTGTTCAGCAGCGGTTGGCTCACAGCTGGAAGTCTGCATAAAACAAACGAAAAGGAAGACAGGAGGATTCCCAAACGGACTTCATCCTTCAGACTGTTCCTGGATGAGCTTTTAAACATCAGTTTGTGACTTAAAAGAAAAGTCACGTGTGGGAAAAGCAAAGCTTAAATGAACTGTGTCTGCGCATGTAAACACAGCAGGCCTTCAGGTAAACATGTTGATTAAAGGAAAAGATAAAAGAGGCAGTGATTTCAGATGTGTGGGTTTCTTCTTTTATGTAAATATTTTAGAAATTAAAGTTTATGTTAAAAAGCTGAAAAATTGTAAACAAAATATTTAAAAAAAAAGACAAAATAAACTTGACTTTAAGCTAAATAAGTTTTTCTTTTCAATTCAATTTTTAAAGCAAGCACAGAGTTGAAACTAGAATTAGGAAATTCAACAGTTTGATGTATTTAGAGTATTTATAACCTAGTATTTATAACCTCTAAAATGTATTTAGAGGTTATAAATATATATATATATATATATATATATATATATATATAATATATATATATATATATATTATATATTATATATATATATAATATATATAAAAGACCCAAACATTCAGGTTGTTGAATAAATCTGCATGTTTATGATCTCAAATTTTGAATTTGATAGAAACAGATTAAGTTATATTTCTGTCACATATAAATAGATATAGAAATCAGACATTTCGAACATTTGAATTTTACATCAAACCTGTTTTCACTGCTGAATTCTAATAAAGCTTAGGGAGTTTTTTAATTGCATTTCCCACATCAGAGAAACAGCGCCTGTAGGCTCTTTCCGCGCCAGCAGGGGGCGAAAAGACTGACTGAAGACGTAGAAGAAGAAAGAAGAAGAAGAGTTTGTTTTCGTTCTGTGGTTCACTGCTGTCCGTCTTTGGGTTCTGGTTCTGAGGTTCGGTTTAGGATATAGATGGTTTCGTTCAGCTGACCGTGGTTCTGTAAACGCCGGAAGAGGCTCGTGGACTCCCAGCTGCTCGATTCGTCCAGAACTTTCTGCTTCACATCGGCTCGTGCGGGTTTGTGCTTCAGAAGACAGAAAAATGTTCAAAGTTGTTGTCAATAATCAAATAATGTGATTAAATGATCAAGATCTTTCTCCCATAAACTGATGATTAATCTTATTTCATTCACACATGAAAAACATTCAAGTACAACAAGGATATCAATCAAAGGAGTTGGACAGAAACCCTTATACCCCACCAAAAAAATCACAGAAAAGTCACTGTTTTTGAAAATTAAAATCAGATTTTTATTATGAGCTGGCTAAGTAAACAAGTCTTTTCTCTTAAAAAAAAAAAAAAAAAAAAAATCACCAACCCCTTTTCTCAAATTTAAAAATCGACATTATTTTTATGCCACTTTATTCATTTAAATTTATTCCAGCAAATCAGGTTTTGTAGATAAAAGGAAGAGGGAAATATTTGGCCTTTTATACTGAAATAACATTGTCTTTTACCATGAGTTTGCATAATAGAAAACATTTAATAAGTGCTCACATCATAGATAATTCAAATTTGTAATTTAGAGAAAAGTGAGGCAGTCAGTGCACCCTAAGCAGAGTAAATAGTCAAGTTAGGCCTTTGCTTCAGCGAATCAGTATTCTGTTCCACGTTTTCCTTTGTGCCCAAAATGTCTCGTCTTTTGTTTTCTTTAAATCTGTCCAGAAGGAAGAGGAGGATTCCTCAGGATGCTTCTCTGCTGGTTCATCCAACTTCTCCTCTTCTCCTCACCTGCTCAGAGCGACCTCTTCACCTCCATTGGTGAGTCCGTCCTCTCTTTGCTTCAGTTGAAGTCATTCAGTAAAATCTGTTTTTCTAACTTGTCCCTGACTGGAACGGAGAATAGTCTTAATGGAAGTGAAAATTCCCATTTTTATGGAGAACTTTAACCAAATACCACAGAGGGTGGAGACATGCTCTCTGAGTGTTCTCCGCTTCCAGTTCGAAGGTTTCCACATACTCTGTGAGGGGCTTAAATTGTCCCATCGAGCCTGGCTGGCTTTTGGAACCCTGACAGGCATCAGCAGTCCAAGCAGAATGGAGTGTGGCTATTATTATTCGTCATTGTCAAAAACAAGAACCGAACGTCTTTGCTGGATTGAATTCTGTGGGCATTCTGGTAAAATCCAGGGATCCGACACCCTTACATGCAACATCCGTTATTTCTGTGTGGGTTACAATAATAAATTGTCTGGTAGAATTAAGAAAAAAAAACCTTAAACACATTGACACAACACCAAATTCACTTGTTTTTTTTCTTATCTAATCTTCATTTTGGCACTTTGGATTTAAAGAAAAATAGTAACAATTAGAAGAAATAGAAGTTTTGTTTAACTTCTTGAAGTTTATTAAGTTTTGTGGTAGTTTGTAAAAGACTTTTATAAAAAGAAAAACAAACGATCATCTTTATTCATATTAATTATAATTCCATCATGCATTGTCTCCTCAGGTCAGATGATGGACCTGCTGATGGTGGAGAAGGACCTGGTTTCCTCCCTGAAAGACTACATCTCTGCAGAGGAGGAAAAACTGCAGCACTTAAAACAGTGAGACGCCTTCATGCTGTCTGCAGGAGTCTGTAAACGCCAACTTCCTGCAGAAAGAGATGTTTACCTGTGAGGGTGTTCACATACAGGTGGGCAGAGCGACTCGACGCCCTCTCAGCCGCTTCCTCTGAAGACCCTGAGGGCTTCCTCGGTCACCCTGTGAACGCCTTCAAACTGGTGAAAAGACTCAACACGGAGTGGGCGGAGCTAGAGAGTCTGGTGCTGACGGACATGTCTGATGGTGTGTGTTTGAGCCCATTTGGTTTAGTAAACCAGAAGAAGTTCTCGTCTGCAGCTTTTGTTTTTTTTTTTTACTTTAGACCAAATGTGCTCTGTTCTGTTTCAGCTTTTATCTCCAACCTCACCATCCAGAGGCAGTTCTTCCCTAACGATGAAGACCAAGCGGGGGCGGCCAAAGCTCTGATGAGGCTGCAGGACACCTATCAGCTGGACACCAGCATCATCTCCAGTGGACAGCTGCCAGGTCTGCAGAATCTGAGTTTAGCTAATATTTCAACGTGCAAGCTGCTTTGGCTAATCTAGGCATTTTTAAATAAAGTTTTTAGGTTGTCTTTGATGAAGGCTAATATTTACATACTAGCTGATTTGGCTAATTTAGGCTTATTTTCAGCCCATTTTGATTTTGACGTTTAGCTAACATTATTGAATGCGAGATGTTATGACTAGTTTAGTTTTTTTTTTTTTTAGGCTGTGTTGGAGTTTAGCTAATATTTCAGCTACATGCTAGCTGTTTTGGTTAACCATTTTTTTTTTTTATTTTAGTTTTTTTTTGTTTTTTAGGGTAATTTGGCATTTAGCTAATATTTTAGCTGGCTGTCAGCTTCAGCATCTTCAGCTATCTGCACTATCATCTTTAGCTGCCAGATTCATCTTACAGCATTAACACTAGCATTATCTGCTATATATATTGTTCATAGCTATGTTAAAAAGTTACAGTTTTAAAGTTTTAAGAATGTAGTTTCAAAGTGATCCATAAATGTTTATCCTGTTCGGCCCGCGACCTAAGGTGTGTTTTGGATTTTGGCCCCTCGTGCGATTGAGTTGGACACCCCTGATCTAAACTCTTGTCCCCTCAGGCTCAGAGGATTTACCGCGCAGTATCCTGACGATAGATGATTGCTATGACCTTGGAAAAGTGGCGTACTCGGAGGCTGATTACTTCCACACCAAGCTTTGGATGGCTCAGGCCCTGAGGCAGTTGGAGCAGGGGGAGGCATCCAGCACCGTGGACACCGCCACCGTCCTAGACTACCTGAGCTACTCTGTTTACCAGCTGGGGGAGCTGCAGGCAGCGCTTGACTTCACCAAGCGGCTTCTGGAACTCTGTGGGTTCAGTAAAACACATTTCTTTGTTTCTTCTTGTGTGAGAAGGAATCTGATGTTCAAAATTACCTTAAAAAAAATCACTTTTAGATTAATTCTACAGTATAGGGGTCATGACTAGGGCTGGTTATCAATTATAATTTCCAGAAACGATTTAATTTGATTCACCAGGGCCTGAATTGATTTGATTCCGATTTTTTCGATTCTTTTGATTCTTCAATTTAATTCAATTTTGAGTTTACACATTTAGACACATTTATTTAGAAATACATTAATAATCTACTATATTTTTTTAATATATTTATATTAATCTGATACAGTTCACATATTGTAAAATGTATTAGTGAAATAAAGAGAATACTACAGTGTTACATGGTTTTCATTAAAGGAGAAGTTCTAACAAAAATGTTCAGATCATTAACATTGTGAACATTGTTCTGCTTCTCCTGAAGGGCGTTTCAATTTGGCCACTAGATGGCGATCACACTATAGCATTACCCCTCCAGAAGAAGAAAGAAAGAATGAGGAAAAAACAATGTTTTAGACCAAAAATTGTTACTTTAAAAAATATTTCTTTAAGGGAGTTTGGAAAATTCACATCTCTGAGTTTATAAAGATGTTTATTTAGTCAGCAATTTACGTTTAGGCTGACTGAGCATTAGCATTAGCCGTCCTATTGTAAATTCCATTAAACGTTAGTATCAAGCTAACAGACTTTAGCCTTATCTGCTAAAATATTTATATTTTTTATTAATTGAATATTGATCTATTAAGGATAAATTGATTCAAATTGATTAATCGATTTTATTAACCCAGCCCTAGTCAACAACATATAAAACAGCATTTGGTGCTCTCTTCTTCAGTAAGACTGACCGAAGTCTCAATGGTTCATTGTTGCTTACAGTTTTCCTTCCTTGTTAACTCAGTAAACTTTGATTTGGAACCACTCTTACAGAGGAAAACATGCACCAAAACTCCCCACCCATCACAGTCAATGTGTGGTAACTGCTATAAATCATCATTATTGCATGTTGTCTGAATATTCAAGCCCCCAATTTATGTTATGGCCCAGGTCCCCGAGAGCAGGGGTGTCAAACTCAATCGCACAGGGGGCCAAAATCCTGGATAAACATTTATTGAACACTCTAAAACTGCATTTTTAAATCTTTAAAAACATACATTTTTTAAACAAAATTATGAATAAAAACGGGCAAGAATATTATTCCAGGATAAATAAACCTAAACCTTAAATAACTTTCAATATTTTACTTTCCGTAAAAAGATATTTTTTAAAAATTATACAAGTTAGACATAAGCGTAAGATAACATCGAGCCGTTAATAACAATAAAATAAAAATGATCTGGAGGGCCGGATAGAATTGACCAAACCCGGACCTCAACTTTGACACACGTGCCCTAGATGAAAAAGGGGTACAACATTCCCCGAAATTAATTATTTCGTATTTTTTGTGTGCAAATGACAATTTTGGGGCCAAAATTCTGAATTTCATGACCAAAAAGGAGCAATTTATTAGCATTTTGTGGCCAACAATTGTATTTTATGCTCTTACAAAAAAGCCTTCCTCAAATCAGTATTTAGGGATTAATGATACTAAAATACAAATTCTAATTTTTTTCCCACAAAATGCTAATTTGTGGCTCCATACATATGAACCTAACATTGGAGGAAAGTCATGACTTGTGTGTAGTTTTCAAGTAAATTTCAGATCTGATTGAGCAATCTGCTGTTGCTGAAAGTGTCTCAAAGTAACCTGAAGTTCTGCTCACTTAGACCCGACTCACCAGCGAGCCAATGGCAACCTGAAATATTTTGAGTACCAGCTGTCCAAGCAAAAGAAGGCGGAGCAGATTGAGGAGGAGGATCAGAATCAGAAGGAGGACCAAGCCAATGAATATTTGCCAGAGAGGAGGAAGTACGAGCAGCTTTGTCGTGGTCAAGGTGACCTGATGGTGAGTTGAGGGAAACACGGTAGAAGTCCCTCTCGATGTCAGAAATGCTTCACTCTTTTCTGTCCGTCAGACTCCGCGCAGACTGAGCCGCCTCTTCTGCCGTTACTTCAACAACCATCGACATCCAAACTACCTGATCGGCCCAGTGAAGCAGGAGGATGAGTGGGACAGCCCGCGCATTGTTCGATTCCATGACATTGCGTCAGAAAAAGAGATGGAGACGGTGAAGGAGCTCGCCAAACCTCGAGTGAGTCCAACTGTGTGCGTTTGTGTTCTGACTCGGTCCAATCTAGGAATTCAGTCAATCCTTACAGGTTTTTCAAGAAACTGAAGTGTTTTGGTGTCAATGTTTGACTCTGCGTCAGTTTGGTTGGCAGTTGATACGCAGACTTCAACACAACACTTCACACATTTACAACGCACTATGCACTTTTACACACAACAACACATTGTTAACAAAACCTATCGTATCTTAAAGTATAAGATTAAGGTGTAAGGTACACAGTCAATCTGTATAGAGCTTTTTGAAATACACTCATTACAGAAATTAGGGTTATACTAATTTACCTTTTAAATCAAAATAACATCAAACAAATTTGGGCTGTAAATGCTGACCCGTTAACACGCACGATTAATAGAACATGATTAATTTTTTAATAATTATTATCAGGCGACCTGCTGTGCAACTGTGAGATCAGCGTAATAAAACTCCCTCTAAAATGAACTTAAACTTATTTTATTATCTGTAATTTAGATTGTATTAAATTGAAGAGATATTATAACATGTATTGGTGGTTTTTGGACAAAAGTGATCTTTTATTTTAATAAATAAGGCGGAGAATGAAAGTGAAACTGAATGTTATAATTCTGAGCAACAGCAACGCATCCGCTATGGGGGGCCGGAGCGAAACGGAACTGGCTACTATTAGAAATCCAAAGAGGACGCCAATTATTATTTTATTTTAGGGACTGACATGAATTTTCCACAATAACAAACACTGGCATTGTCTAAAAATTGTGGGAACTCTGCGGCTCACCGCTAGAGTCGCGTTCGATGAGCTGTTCTGAATTCCAGTCGAGTCGACCTGAAATCCAGCTGCATCAAACTCCTCCCAAAAACATGTTTTATTATTTTTCAAAAATTTATGAGAAAGAGGAAAAATCGGGGGAAAAAAAACAGAATTCCAGGCAAAATGTCAAATAGAGAGCAGTGAGAAATTCTTGTTTTTTGGGCTGCCTGGTGGGACTTTAGCCTGGATTCATTTGTATTTTTATTCAAAAATATGATGGTTAGTTTGTTGACAAATTTTATTCTTGTTGTTTTAAAATTTTCAAGACTTGGAATTAATTAGTTAATTTTTTTTAACGATTCCAGGCCTTATTATAAACACGTATTTTCCAAATTTCCCAAAACAAAATAAACAAGCCCTCTTTTTCTTTTTAGTCTCTTCAGGCTCTTTAGTCTCTCTTTCAGTGTTCAAATAGAAATTCCAATATCCAAGAAAATATAAATCCACAAGGAAACGTTAGTCCAAAAAAAAAGAGGAAGGATCTCACCAATTTTGCTATTTGTTATCTCTCCAAATGTAGAATTATGAAACATCAGTGTCTCATATTTTTGACGTCACTTTCGTTCGATGACGTCAATAATCACCGTTCTGCTAGCTTTAGCGCAACAACAGCAGTTTTATCACTTTAAAAAGGTCATGCTGCAACAAAAAGTCATTATTTACATTTAAATGTCTGTGGATAAGAGCGCACCCACGTGAAGAAAAGCGCTTCTCAGAGTGAAGCGGTTTACCCTCGCGATGGAGGACTTTGTTCCTCTCCGCTCTGAGGGTGAAATGAAAAAAAGAAAAGCGAATAAATATTTCGGTCACACTTGCACTTAAACTGCCCATTCAAATGTAGCGGAAGGCAGAAGGGAAGAATTCGGATTGGGCCAAATATTTCTTCCCTTGCTGGTGATGATCTATTTTTGAAATAAAGTCATACATTAGACGCATCCAACTATAAGGCGCATTAGGCGCGACAAGAGTCAAACATACTTTAGTAACTACAGTAATTCTAGAACGTGTTTGTAGCACGCCACACGCTAGAAACGTTAGCGTATTCACAATACCTGTAACTTCCAACCTTGTTAGTAAAAAACAGGCTTATACGGTAACAAAAATTACTGTGACTATGCCAGCTTCGAACATCATTAGTAACACCTAAAAACATAGTTAAACATTGCTACACGTTAGCGCAGGGGTGGGCAAACTTTTTGATTTGTGGGCCAGAAAGGGTTCTAAAATTTGGCATAAGGGCCGGACAAAGAGCAGATGGAAGGAGTGATTTGGTAATGAACCTCATAAACTAAAAAGAGAAATGGGAATTTAAGAGAAAAACATGCTTTAATTTGGATTAAAAACTCACATATATTCATTTAAAAACAGACAATTTGGGAATTTAATTTATAAATTTTGATTTTTGTTCTCTTTTGGTGATCCAATGGGGTTTGATGTTCTTCAGAGGAAAATGCGATCAAAGAAATACGAAAAAATCACCTTCGACGAAACGTCAGAGAAAACAACAATTCATGCAGAGAAAAACCAGAAATACAATGAAATATAACCAATAATTAGGATTTTGATTTCAATGTATTTTAATTTGGAGGGCCAGATTAAGTAGCCTAAGGGGCCGCATGTGGCCCCCGGGCCGTAGTTTGCCCACCCCTGCGTTAGCGTATTCTCAACAGCTCATTAAAAAAAAGTTTGACAAAGCACTGTGTGAATTGTTGTTCCTGTCAGGGGTCGACACGTCCAATTAGCTTTCACTGATTCCCTCAGGTAGTTTCCTTTTCCACACCAAGAAGAATCATATATAATAAATAAAAGAAAAAGTTTGGCAAAAAACGAACACATTAATTAGAAAAAAAATGGCAGCATATATAAAGTAAAATACATTATTAAAAAAGGTGATACATAAGCTAAGAATAATATACATTTAACTGTATTCATAACATTTTAGTTAATAGAAAAAGAATACGAATACATATAGTGAATAACTTAAATAGGGTTAAAAAAAAGCATATAAATTTTATAGGCAAACTACAGTAACAATGTAGTACATATAAGAGAACAAGAAATATATACCTCTGTTATAAGGAACTTATTTTAGGAATAGATTACATGAAGTGCAGCTTATAGAATACAGTAATTAATGTTTACTGTACCAGAAATTTATACCACCAATACCAATATATCTGTTAGAGTTATAAACACACACCATGTTTAAGCCACACACGTATGAACGACTCTACATTCATTTACACTGCAATACGCACATTTAAAGAGACATATATTGTACATGTGACACTACATACATTTATCTTGTACTACAAACGTTTATCACACACTTTTACATAATAGTAATAATAATAATAAGCTTTATTTGTCATTAAAAGTTTTGTTGTTATAGTTATATACAATGTTTTTCATGCACTACAGGTGTTTGCGGATAACCTGTTCTCTGCATGACACAACCCATCTTTAAACAGTTTGACACACGTTAATGCAACGGTTACATGTCACTGCGTGTGTTTACACAGCTGGTAGACATTCAGAGAGAACTATGTGTTGTTTAAAAAGCATGACACAGCTTATTTAAATGACAATTCACACTTGTCAACACAATACTACAGATATTTATAGCGTGTACACACATTACACAGCCCCACTCACATGCACACTTTTACGCCACTGTTGGAAAAAGTGGGTCTGAAGCTGAACACCTTATACAGCGGGGAAAAAAAATAAGTCTTTGAAAGTCATTCTGAATGATCCCACTTAAAAAGATGAGAGGTCTGTAATGTTCTTTCAATCTGTGAGAAACAGATTGTAAAAGCTAATAATGCTTCTAAAAAAATGTATGATAAAGACAAATGGTGCAGTAAACATGCATGTGGTCAACAGTCTACCTGAATATTTTCCTGTCCATTTTCAGCACACATTGGTTCATTCTTCCATAAAGTGATATTTTTAGAAGGTTGTTTCTGGGCAGCATGGTCTTTCAACACCCTCTGCCCACAAGATTTTCTATTGAATTTAAGGTCTGGCTTAAGCCTCTTCACAACCTTGAAATGCTTTCACATAGATGTAATTGAGATTAGGGCTGGGAATCGCTGGGTACCCCATGATACAATATGAAACAACGCGGAACAATACGCGATACATACCTCATGATATCAATGATATCATAATACAGTTATAATTGGTAAAAATCATCTCTGATAAGTCACACCACATAGAGCAGAGGTGTCAAACTCAGTCGCACAAGGGGCCAAAATCTAAAAAAACACCTTTGGTCGAGGGCCAAACAGGATAAACATGCATTGAATACACTAAAACTAAATTCTTTAAAACTGTAACTTGAACATAATTTTGAGCGAGATATATCGCATTATCTGTGATAATGGTGTAAGCTGAATTTGGCAGCTGAAGATGCTGAGATTGATGGCTAAAAACACTGAAGCTAATAGCTGAAAATGAATTGCAGCCAGCTAAAATATTAGCTAAATGCCAAATTAGCCAAAAAAACTAAAAAAAAAAAAAAAAAAAAAAAAAAAAGTTAGCCAAAGCAGCTTGCATGTTAATAAAAAAAAAGCTAAACTCCAAAATATCCCAAAAAACAAACAAACAAAAAAAAAAAGCCTAAATTAGCCAAAACAGCTTGCGTGTAAATATTAGCCTAACTCCAAAACGGCCTAAAAAAAAGCCTTAATTGTCCAAAACTGCTGGGATGTAGCTGAAATATTATCTAAACTCCAAACAAACAAACAAACAAACAAAAATGAATAAAGAAAAGTTAGTCAAAAATTAGTCAAAACAGCTAGCATGTAGCTGAAACATTAGTTAAACTCTGAAGTAGCATAAAAATCTTAGCAAACGCAAAAACAGTCCAAAAATCTATCAGAATGCCCATATTTACAACTTTAAACCGTAACTTTTTAACATAATAATGAATATTAAAAATGCAGGAATATTATTCCAGAATAAATCAACTTAAATCTTAAATAATTTTCAATATTTTACTCTCCATAAAAAAACATTTGGTCAAAATTATACAAGTTAAAATAAGTACAAGATAACATCGGGTCATTAATCACAATAAAATAAAATGATCAGGAGGGCCAGATAGAATTACCAGGAGGGCCGGATCCGGCCCCTGAGCCTTGACTTTGACTCATGTGATATTGAAGATCACATATTTTTTGGGAAAATATATCCCCGTGTATTTTTTAGCTTAAACACAATCATAAAAAACAGGTTGTCTTATTTTGTGCAACCAATAATAGACACCTTTGTGCGACATTTCTGAATCAGTAATGCTTTTTTTTTAGACAATGAACAGCAGTTCCACTACTTAGTGCAAAATTGTAGTAAACAACAGAACAAAAAATAAATAATTCAAGAAGCTTTCAGATACCTCCAAAGGAACTTCTTACCAAAGGAGGATGAATATAGCGTTTTACAGCATCTTCAAACAAAAATAACAGATTGATACTTGGTGAGAACCCATCGAGAATCAATCGCAGGAATAAATATCACGATAAATCGCAGTATCGATATTTTGTCACACCCATAATTGGGATCATTGCCTAAGAAGTTCTTATCAAAAATCTCCCCATACATGCCCCATTCATTGTTTCCTACATACAGGTGAATCCTCTTTTGCAGAAGAGCAGTCACAAAGCATGATATTACCACCCCCATGCTTCACAACAGGAATGGTGTTATTGGGAAGCAACTTTAGACAGTAGAGGATACAGTCCAACTGTTTAAGGGTGTCTTGTATGCCAATGACCAGTTCAAATAGGCAACATGAATACAAGTAATGAGTGGAGGATAGAAGAGCTTCTGAAATATGAAAAACAGCTCTGCAAGGAACAGAACTATTCAAATTCTTCCAACATTATTCAAATAAATCCTATAAAAATACTTTTTTACATTCTGATTCTCGTATTAAAGTCGAGCATTACAGACCAAACTCATCTTTTTAAGTAGCGCAACTTGAGAAATCAGTGGCAGCCAAAAGCATTTTTATTTTTAAATTTTTTTCCGCTCCGCTGAAAGTCGTCTGCCGGTCCGACTTTCTGCGATAACTGTCGGCCAGTTGGCTTTACAGCTACGTCGAGCCAACCTGCTCACCTGCTCATGTCAGTAAAGGTAAGGGGACGTCGGGGGGCGGGGTCTGGAGGTGGTGCTCCCCTTTAATCCAATCCTCTCAATCTTCTGGCAAGAAGAAAAACTGAACTGGTTTTCTGCTTGTGTGTTTCAAAACTACAAAAAGTTTGGAAAACAATCAAGTGTCTAATCATAAAATCAGCCGAAAATATCCCAGGAACAAAAGGAGACCTTTTCTGGTTATCTAAGGAATGAAGGTTTCATCAGATCAGATGTTTTTTATTTCATGGAGGCATCAGAGCAAACACCGGTTTGATTTCTTCCTACTGCCTTCCTGACTGCAGCTTCAGTGACTTTCCTCTCCCTCTTTCCCTGTCTCTGTGTAACCTAATGTTGACTTAGCTCAGACGAGCCACGGTGCACGACCCTCAGACAGGAAAACTGACCACGGCACAGTACAGAGTCTCCAAGAGGTAAGGGGCGCTGAGTCCGTTTGTGCTGGACTAACTGCAGTAGGATGGTGGCAAAAATGCAGAAGCAGTTTGTGTAAAAACTCGCAGATCTGATCTGATCTGATCTGATCTGATCGTATCTGTGCGGCTCTGCAGCTTCCAGGTCTGTTCACCTGAGATTTAGTCTGTAGTTCTGAAATGATAAGTTAAAGTCCCGACTAAAGCTGGATTCAGGGGTAGGGCAGTCAGTCCGCAGGCGAACGCTTGTTAGTTTGATTCCTGGCAACCACTAGTACAGACGTGTCAAAGATCTATCCAGATCATTTTATTTTATTTTTATTAATGGCCTGATGATATCTTGCACTTATTTATAACTTGCATTATTTTGACCAAATATATTTTTAACAGAGAGTAAAAATTGAAAGTTTTAAGGTTTAAGTTGATTAACTTTAGAATAATATTCCTGCCTTTTTGTTATTCATAATTATGGTAAAAAGTTATGGTTCTAAAATCTTAAAAAATTGGTATTATGCTAGATTTTTGGATTAATTTGCCATTTACCATGATTTTTTAGGCTATTTTAGAGTTTAGCTAATATTTCAGCTGTATGCTAGCTGTTTTGGCTAATTTAGACTTTTTTCTGTTTTTAGGCTATTTTAAAGTTTATGTTTTTTAGCTGTATGCTAGTGTTTTAAGCTGTTTTTTTTTTTAGTTTTTTAAGCTGTTTTGGCATTTAGCTAATATTTTAGCTATCAGCATTAGCATCTTCAGCAGCCAAATTCAGCTTACAGCATTCACACATTATCACAGGTAATGCTATATATCTAGTTCATATTTATGTTTAAAAGTTACAGTTTTAAAAATGTAGTTTCAGTGTTGGATAAATGTTTATCCTCTTCGTCCCCTGACCTAAGGTGTGTTTTGGATTTTGGCCCCTTGTGTGATTGAGTTTGACAGCCCTGCTTTAGATGGAGTCATATTTTGATGACCGTAGAATTCAGTGAGAATATCCTCTTCTATAAAAATAGAATTATTAACATGTTCTTTTGGCAGTTGTCTGAGGATAGAGGACATATGTATAGAGAATTAAAAATGCCTAAAATTCCATTTCTGAGTATTTCTTTATTTAAATTGTTGTGAATCAGGAGCAGCCAAAAAAGGCTTGTAGTGACTTAGGACCTAAATCGGCGGGCCACAAGCCCCCTGCTTTGCTCCATCTCACGAACCACTTAATTTGCCTCTTCTGACCTGGAATCTGGATCTAAACTGTACGGCTGGATAGCTCTGATATTGGGCGCCATTTGAGGAGCTGTAAGCTAACCAGAAAGAGTGTAAACAGACAGATGATGGGGAGTTGGGGCAGGCTAACTCTACTCTAACAGTCTCAGCCACTAAAAGGGGGATTATTATCATTAAAAGATGACTGAGAATAGAATAGAATTTGAAAATAGATCCAACAACATGTAAGCACACCAGTCTTAGTGTGGTAAAGCTATGAGTGAAATCTACTTCTTCAAGGTTTCCTTTTTTTCTCACCTGTCTCTCCTGTTCCTGCGCTTTGCCCTCCTTCTCTTTGTTCCTCTTGGCTTCCCCGTCATGCGTTACTTGGTGTCAATCAGAGTAAGCACTTAAAGATGAGACGCTGGCATGTTGTACGGGTTTTTCGTTCTTTTCACCTCCACAAGGACAGCAGACTGCGTGCAGAGCCCCATTGGTGCTGTTTAAGTGATAAGTGTTCACTGACTGTTAGAAATGAGATGATCAGAGAGTAGTTTGTCTGGACTTTCTCGTGCACGCTCTCCAGCCAGCACTTTCACTTTATTGACAAGGAGAATGTAGCGTAAGGGCAACAATATGACATTAAAATGAACGATGCTTAATATTAGTTCAAAAGTGAGGTCTTGAGCTTTCTCTGAAGAGATGAAGGAAGAGAGACCACAGTTAAGACTTTTCCCACGTTGCTTCTGCATCTTTCCCTTGCTTTTAGCACTACAGGAGGATTTTAGAGCTAGCATAACTGTTTGGTTCTAATCATGTCTTATCTTCTCATCTCTAAACAGCAGCACTGACTCTGTCTTTCCCTCCCAGCGCCTGGCTCGGATCGCATGAGCATCCCATAGTGGACAAGATCAACCAGAGGATTGAGGATATCACAGGCCTGGACGTCAGCACGGCTGAAGACCTGCAGGTAACTGTTGACCTGCCAAATGAAGCCCTTCACACGCCTGCAGGAATCAAGCATCTTCAATCTGTCTCGCAGTAGGACCGAATAGATCGAAGTACAAGCAAAATCAACATGCACGTCGGCGTTGAAATCTAGGAAAAGGGTCATGGAGAGGGGAGGAATGCAGGTTTCCATGACAACGGGCTGTGTTTATCGCACCTTCTAGGGAGCTTGCCCTTGGCTCGGGAGTTCCTGGATAGACACAGCTTCTGCCTTCTGATGCTGATATGTGGCGGAATATTCTCTGGTCAGGTCAATTCTCAGCTTCCCCAGAGAGGAGACTTTCATGTGATACACGCATCACATCAAGCAGAGAATCGACCTTCCCAGCTAGCATTTCAAAGTGGGCCCCATAGGGTTTACCTTTGGGCTGAATTGGTGGCCTCCAGGTGAGTTTGTATACAGGTTCCATGGTGGCCCCATCTCTCGGGACAGAGCCCAGTGATGGAGGAGCTGTCAGGGGCGGGGTGCCAGAGAGAATCCAATCCATTTTAGTTTTTAAAAGGAATAAGTGTTTTAAAAATGCATATTTAGACTTTTTCATTTTAATTATCAGGCATATCTGTTTAGTTTCATCAGATATTATTTACAATCTAAGTTCAAAACAGCTGATAAGAAAACTGTAACGACCAAGAATTCTAGTGGTACTTGAACGCATCACTCACGGAGGAATTTGTGAGACGTGAAGAGTCTCACCACAGATTCGTGCGTAACTGATGTGTTGTGTGTGCGTAAGAGGTCATTTGTGCACAAGTTTTTAAGATTTGCATGTGTTATTAGCTTCAAGCTGTTGTTATTTTAATGTGTGCATGTATACATTATTTTTAGTATTTTTTTTATTTTGTAATTGTTTAATTATGCACTAAATGTATTATATGAGTTACAAATCAAGAATTACGCACAAATCGGAGTGAGTCTATTTTCTCTCCATATGACAATCCCACCTGGAGCCCACCAATTCAGCCCAAAGGTGAACCATATGGGGTCCACACTGAAATGTTTGCTGGGTTGGTCTCCAAACCGTTCAGTTCTGTACGGCTCTCAGTGTCCCATCACAAAGCACTCCCAGCCCGTCTAGATGTGAATTAACATTTCGCAACTTGAATTTTACACAATTTCCCATTTCGAGGAAAATCCTGAAGTCACTATGTCAAAAAAAACAACTAGTAAATAAATGAATGAAAGCTGAAGCCTTAAAAACATTGTAAAATTCAACTAAAACAACAAGTTTATATCCTGGTTTATGACTTTACTCGTCTTTGAAGTTGTATGATGTGGTTGATGGTCGAGTTTTATCCCATTTCTAGATGTTTCTTCTTTCATTTTTCAGCTGAGAAGAGACTATATATTGTGAAAATTTTTGTGTTTTTGTATATAGGTGGCAAATTACGGAGTCGGGGGCCAGTACGAGCCTCATTTCGACTTTGGACGGGTAAGTGATGCGGTTCTCTGAAAGAGAGCAGACAGAGTTTGACCGTTTCAATTGTTCTTAAGCATCCTGTTGCTTTGCAGAAAGATGAGCCGGATGCATTTGAGGAGCTGGGCACCGGGAACCGAATCGCCACCTGGCTGCTCTACGTCGGTGATCTCTGTTTGTGTTGTCGCTTGCGTCTCATTCGTCAGCTGACGTTGTCCTCCTCCTCGATGTAGATGAGCGACGTGCAAGCAGGAGGCAACACTGTCTTCACGGACATTGGAGCTGTTGTCCGGCCTAAAAAGGTATGGAACTGAGAGAGCAAGTCCGTCCCACTCCGATCATCTGTTGATCTATTTTAAAGCGTTCCCAGTGGTCTTTTAATTAAGACCATTTTAGCCAAAGTAAAAACGAAAACTCTCATTTTCTAGGACATAGCCTTTGCAGAGAGGCAAGAGTTCAATACAAATTCACCTCTGAGCTTTGGGCGGGACTGTTGTGTGGAGCAACCCTGACATCCCCCACCCACTGTTCCCCCAAAGCTGCGCGCGTGCGCAATTGCGCACTGCTCTCATGCCTGTTGCGCAGAGGAAATCTTTTCTGCGCACATCATAAAATGCATTCTGAACTTTAAATAGAATTATCATATAAAGACATGTATTCTTTGTCACTTTTAATGTAATTCAGCGATTGACAGACGAATTAAAACCTGCTGATGAAGACGAGTGTCCAGGATACAAAGCTGAGTTCAGATTGAAGGCGGAGTTTCAATGCGTTCTGTCTTCAAAACACCGTCAGTTTGGCCGCACGCGCAATGAACACGCGCAGTGAGCACCAACAGCTCTCCAAAACACCGGGGAGGCTGTTGATGGACTTTTTTCTGCGGCCAGAGTGTGCCGCGTGCCTCAGGATGAAAAGTGCGCGAGCTCCGGTGTTCAAATGAACAGTGAACTTAGACCTGAGAGCGGAGGAGGGGCCGGGAGTGTTCTCAAAGTCCTATTCCTTCTTCTTTTAGTTCAGATCTCATGTAAGAACACACAACACATAGTTTTTCCTTCATGTCATTTCACATCTTGAACTGCACACGGCAGCGGGGCGGGGGGGTTGCGCGTGCAACGTGCTGGAGAAGTGATGAGGTGATCCCAAAGCAGCAGACTAGCATTTACTTTAGCGTCATCTGAGTAGTAAAATGCTAATTAAAAACATTGCATGATTTAAAATTGAAAAAAGTCATCTCTAAATGTGTACATGTTACATCTTCCAGACAATAATCCCAGCCAGACCACAACATTGTTACTTTACATGTTTTCATAACATTTCAGTCGCTGCAGTTGGTCCAAAACTCGACTGCACGCTTTTTAACCAAGAAGGAACAATAGTCTGATTCTGAAGTCTTTGCTCCAGTCAGCTTTAGGTTCTTTTATTTCTTTATTAAGCTTAAATGGAATTGAACCTTCATTTTGATCAGGTTTATTTTTGGTTTATGACCCCCCAGAGCCCTCAGCTGCAGGTCTGCTGGTTGTTCCAAAAGGCAGAACTAAAATCTCACAATGAGGCCACATTTCTGCTCTGTGGACCTCACCTGTTGAACAGCCTGTGGATGCTAAGGCTTCATCCACTGTGGAGGTTTTTGTTGAGCTTGTATTTGTTCCTATTTATTCATATTTTATCTACTATTTTTATCTTTCTATTATTTTTTTATACATCATGGAAAGCACTTTAGGATACTGTGTAGCAGGAAAAGTTTAATATAAATGAGGTTGAATTGGAATTTATTCTCAGACAGCAGGAGTAGGACCCACTTTCTGATTATTTTGACTTTTCATAGTTATTGTTGCATTTCACTTGCATTAAACCAAATTTGATGAAAATGAGTGAATTAGTTTCATACTTTTAATAAGCTACATGACTTGTTAAGATCTGAGATTTCAGACAGTTGAAATATAGACATGAATACAGAGTGAACCCCCAGTGTTGCTCACGGGGGTCGAAGAATCGCTCAGTGAGTTTCTGTGTTTGCTCAGACACACAAAAAATTAGAGGGAACATTGCCCCCAACCCCACCCACCCACCCATAGCTGAGCAATATTATTTTGCGCTTAGTTCTAATTTGCATAATTTTGACAAATTATATGTTTTTTAATGGAGATTGAAAGTTTTTTAAGGTTTAAGTTGATTTATTCTGGATTTATATTTCTGCATTTTTATTATTCATAATTATGTTAAAAAGTTGTGATTTCAAAGTTTTCAAAATTGGCATGCTTCTAGTTTTTTGGACTATTTTGGCATACACTAAGATTTTCTTAAGGCTATTTTGGAGTTTAGCTAATATTTTAGCTACATGCTAGCTGTTTTGGCAAATTTAAGCTTTTTTTTGGCTATTTTGAAGTTTAGCTATTTTTCCTGCTACGTGCTAGCTGTTTTTTTTTGGGCTATTTTGGTTTTTTTTTAGCTAATTAGCTATTTAAGGCTAATATTTAGCTATCAGCCTTCCAGTGTTTTTTAGCTATCAATTTTAGCATGTTCAGCGGCCAAATTCAGTTCACAGCATTCACATGAGCATCATCGCAGGTAATGCTATATATCTAGTTCATTATCATGTTAAAAAGTTATGTTTTTAAAGTCTTGCTTTAGAGTGTTCAACTGTGATTTTGGACCCCTTATGAGAATGAGTTTGACTCCCCTTCTTTTGTATGACTCAGCCTGGAATTGAACTCACAACCTTCCAGTCTCAGAGCGGACACTCTACCATAAGGTCACCGGGCTGGTTCTTGTTGAATTTATGTATTAAAGTAAATTTTTCAATTAGAAAACATAAAGCACTTTTTTGTTTTTCCTTCCCATTGATTTCCATTCATTTTTTTCCTTGGTTTTCCTGGTTCTGAGGTTCTGTTTAGTACAGATTTTGGGGGTGAAATTTGAGATTCATCTTGAAGAGCCAAACCCAAAGGGGATAGTTTCATGTTTGAGTTTTTAATTTAAAAAATCAAAACTGAAATATTTTTCCCCACTGAATTGAATGCTAAAAGGATGTTGAAGCTGTGGTTTGTGTCATGTGACCAGGGGACGGCGGTATTCTGGTACAACCTGCACCGTAGCGGAGAAGGAGACTATCGAACTCGACATGCAGCCTGTCCGGTTCTGATCGGGAACAAGTGGGGTGAGTCCATGTTTGGTCTACAGATAGAAACCCACAGGACGCTCTGACGTCACCCAGAGAATCCTAAACCGTGAAAATGAAGCCAGAAGTACAAAAGACAAAGTAAAACTTGCTCCGCCCACCCAAAAGCTTGCTGAAAAAGAGCATTTGTGTGGGTCAAAGTAAATGACCATTGTTGTGACTTGAAGAGCTCCACCTGCAGGACATCAATGCTCCTGTGCTCTTCTTCATCCTGCAGTTTCCAACAAATGGATCCATGAACGAGGGCAAGAGTTCAGGAGACGCTGCAGCCTTCAGCCGTCAGGATGACCACGACAAACCTTCTTCATTGGATAGTCTTCCTCCTCTGATTGAAGTCTTTTCTAGAGTGACTGCTTCAAAGTCTGCATCCTCTTTCTGTTTCTAAGTTCAGACAATGTGTCGAACACAGATGTAGATGTGAATCATGGTCAGCATCACCTGCTTTATCTGAGTTGAGCTATCTCAGGCTGCAGAAATGTGTGATGAGTCAGCATTTTATTACTTTTTATGCAGTGATTTTATTCTGAAAGTCTTCTTTGAAGTTAACAAAATGAAGCCATATTTAATGTTTCAGAAATGATTGTTAGTATCTGCAGAAACGCTGAAAGTGTTACTGAAATCTGAAAATGAGCAGATCTTTGTTTCCATGACAACAGCACCATCGGTTGAACATCAAGTCGTTCAGCCATGAAATAGATAATTGCAGCTGAAATGTGTAAAGAATTCAAATGAATAGATCGAAAAAGTGACACTGGACGAAAATGTGTATTTAAATGTTAAACGATGATTTTAAAAATATATGCACTTTATTTATTTAAAAGAAAAAATGTCTAAAGTTGTAATTAAAAGTGGTGTAAATTGCTTAATTTTTAAGAGGAGTTGTCAATTTTTGTCTAAAAGTGTAATTAATAAAAATAAGTTTTAAAATAAAATCTGCTAAATATCAAATGTCTTTATCCTATTTTTCATTTCAAGTGTGTTAGATGGTCTTAACTTTGAGTTTTTAATGTTTCTTTTATTTATTTTTTTTTGAGGAGCCAAAGAAAATTGCTTAATAATATTTACAAAAATCCTAAAAAAAAAACAAAGTTAGAATAGAATCTGCTGAGGGAGTTGGATATTTTCAAACCGCAGTGGTTGAAACGACTGAAAACAATGAAGGAATGCAAAGTAGCTGAAGAACCGGAGGAGGATCTCTGTGGATGTTTGTCGTTGGTCCTGAGTCAGAAGCAGAAGAAAATGCAGCAGAAAATGTAAGTCTTTTACAATTGTACACCAGTTTGTGTTGACCTTTCACATAAAATATATTTGTGTTTGTGGTCATAATGTGGAGAAGTTTAAGGGCTATGAATACTTTTGCAAGCCACTGAAAAACTATATTAACCTGTTACGCCCCATTTATTCTAGGGGTCTGGGGCATAGCATAAAGGTAAATAAAAGTAAAATATGTAACAAAAACACTAAGAGAATGTCTCCATAAAAATATAACAATTCACAAGAAAAACAAGCAAACAATAACTAAATGTGAAGCAAAAGGATTCAGGATGAGCCAAGGCCAAAATAACAAACAAAACTCCATCTAACTCAACCCGGGGAGCTTAAAGGGGAAAATAATGACAAACTCTAACCTCCCTAGACAAACATAAACAGGAGAAAAGATTTACTAAAGAAAATGGCAGCTCACCCCTACAGCTTCACTTAACAAACTGCACCAAATAACAGAGTGGGACTAAACAGAATACCAAAGAAACTATAAAGTACGCACAAACTAAAACAGTTGGAAAAGACCACCGGGCTGCAGTGGCACCAGGTTGCAGCCCAGTTCCCTTCTCATGGCCTGGAGATCATCATGATGCTTCTAAATGTGGCTCCATTTGCTTTGGGCCAATGGGAAGCCACGTCCTCCAGCACCAGACCTGAAAGAAATCAAAAGACACAAAGATCCTCAAAACATAAAGAAGTCCCACTCTAACAAAAATGCATAGAACAAAAAAGAAAATACAAAACCAAATACGGCCAAAGCCGTAACATAACCTCTGACCTCACAGCTACACACATTAGTATAGTTTTGATTCAATGTTTAACAAGAAGTTTTTAGCTTTGAACATTTCTGTTTAAAGGAAATGATTAAAAGAGAGGTATGACACATAATTGTCCAGTTAAAGTCTGGAGATGACCCTCCGTCCAGTCGGGGGCGCTAGAGCGACACTTCGGTTTTCTTTACGGCAGAACACAGAAGAAGAGCATAAACAACATCTGCGGCGGTGATGGTGATGGCGGCTGACAGTGATGTGGGTTTGCTATTAAAGTGATGCCATTCAGATGTTAACGGGGCTCGTGGCGTGAGAGTAACGTACTTTCTGTGTTCCAGCACGAGGCGGACGTGTTTGAGATCACCGACTTCACCACCGCGTCAGAGTGGGAACGGTAAGCGGCCGTGGTGACGTCAGAAACGCCGTTTTGTGGCAACACGTTTTCCCACACATACGTAACGTCACCACGACAAATAGATTTTATTTCTAATAACGTTTCGCACCATAATGTCTGTGTTTGAGGCTGATTTTTCGTTTTATTCTGACTTCAACGTAAGCAGACAATGACGTCATGACGCTGCTGGCCACTCTCTTCCGGCAACAACTTTTCCTTTGACTTTCTAACAGACTGGGTTGCTTTCTAAACTGTCAGCAACAATTGGTATGACATTACAGCTTCATGTACACGTTATTATTTATCAGGAAACACTGCGGTGTTTTAATATATATAATATATATATATAATATATATATATATATATATATATATATATATATATATATATATATAAATTACTTCAGTTTAAAAGAACTTCACATTTCAAAATAAAACCAATTTGATTTTAAACACACAAAGTTAAAATTTTATTTGAAGAAATAAATGTATTAAAGTTGTGAGTGATGCCCCAACAAAAAATAGTCTATTGTGTACTACTACTTCTAAGTTTACTACTACTATGCTTATCCTATTTTATAAGTGAGGCTGGATACTTAAAAGTGTAGTATCAAAATGTTATAAACATTAAAATTTGCAATGTAAAAATGTACATATTATACTTTCTATACTCTAGTATACTCACACAAAAGAAAATCAGGTGTATTCCTTTTTGCTGACGGTTACCATCAAGTTTTTTTCTAAGACTTTAAAATAAAATTATTTTTGATTAAACCACAGACACAAACTTTAAAGTTTTACTTACAGAAATAAATATTTATATATTGCATTATCGCAGGTAATGGAGCTTTTCTAGATAGACATGTAATTTGTAGCAGTCTCCACGCACACTGACGGATGGTGTTTGTGTGGCTGATGTTCAGGACTGATGAGACTCTTTTTCAGGTTTGTGTCCAGAGTTGAAGAGGTGCTGAATGACTGGAAGCTGACTGAAACCTCAGTAGAAAGGGTCACTCCACAGAAGGTGCTCTGCTCTGCCGTGGGGTTTGGGTCTTTTCGCTCTCTGCTCTGTCACTCACAGCGGTATGTTTGGGTGACTGCAGGGGGATTTCACCACAGGCTCATGGGAAGAGGAGTCCAAGGAGATCCACTTTGCTGACTTTAAGTTCTTAATCACACACTACTTTCTGAAAAAAGAGCTGAAGAATGATGATGAACAAGACAAGCAGGCAGAAGGTACAGAAATGACCAAAGTCTTTTCTTTCAGGTGTCCTGCTGGTAACAAGCTGTTTTCATTGTTTTGAGTCGAAAATAACTTCTTCTCTCTTGATCTCTTGTGTTTTGACCTGTCGGCTTTGCTGTTTGATGTGCTGTGTTTGTCTGGTTGCAGATGCGTTACCTGCAGCCATGCAGGACCTCCTTTGCATGCAGAACGACTTTCCTCCACGAGCCCACTGCTTGGTCAGATGGTGAGTTTTGTACACCCATTACTCTTTCAAATGTGAAACACACCTGCAGGCAGATCAGAGAGACCTTTCAAGAGAGTTTGTTAGGTCAGGAGTTTCAATGTGAAAGAAACTTTTGAAAATAGTCTTTCAGATTTTCACGCTTGTACTAACTCCTGTTCCTTCTGTGTTTGTGGCGGCAGGTATGGCCTGCAGGAGTTTGTTGTCATCACCCCGGCGACAAATAGTGAAGCCATCATCAGCGAGTCCAAGTGCAACCTGCTCCTCAGCTCCGTCTCCATATCGCTGTCAAACAGCGGCTGGTAAGCGCCCCCTACAGCGCACACACGTTGATCCTTTTTTGAATAGGTTGGATTCTACAACTTCATCTGAGATGATCAACAATCTGGATCAGTACCTGCATCTGCATTAGTGGATGAATCTGTAGTTTCATTGATAGCTTCTTTTGCATCAATACTGTGTCTGCATCAATAGCTGCGTCTGCATCAATAGCTGCTTCTTCATCGGTAGATTCATCTTCATAAGTAACTGGTCTGCCTCAGTAGCTGCATCAATAGTTGCATCTGCATTGGTTGCAACATTTGCATCAATGGCTGCATCTGCAACAGTGGCTGTATCAATAAAAGTGTCTCTCCAACAGCAGATTCATCTTCATCAGAACCTGCGTCTCCATCAGTAGCTGCATCAAAAGCTGTGTCTACATAAGTTGCTGAATCTACATTAGTAGCTGCATTTGCATCAATAGCTGCTACTTCATCAGTAGCTGCCTCAAGTGCTGCATCTGCATTAATTACTGCGTCTGCATCACTAGTTGTGTCTGCTTCACTAGCTGCGTCTGCATCACTAGCTGCACCTGCATCAGTATCTGTTTTCTGCCCCTGAGGACAAAGATGCTCTTCATTGGCCGTGATAGTGAACATCAGAAACAGAAGCAACTTTATTGCCAATTACGATTTTACACATACAAGGAATTTGTCTTGGTGGTGATGGGGCCTACATCAATGAATCAAAACACAATGTAGTAAGAGAAGAAAAATAAATATTACAGCATAAATATATATATACACAATTTGTAACTCCATGATGTTAAAAACAAAACAGAATGACAAGAAGCAATGTGGAGAAAAGTGTAAGTGAAAACTGAACCAGACTGCTGCTAAAGTAGCACATGTTGTGGTTCTGTCGATATGACAGTGGAGTTAGAGTCAGAGGAGGCAAGGAAGGAGTGTCGGGAGGTTCCGGGTCTTATTGATGGAAAAAACTGTGCTTGTGGTGTGAGGTTGTGGTCGGGAGTGGCTCAAAGAGTCCATGTCCAGGGTGGGAGGGGTCACCCACAAGCTTCCCTGCACGCCTCATTGTTCTAGAGGTGTAAAGGTCCTGAAGAGATGGGAGATTACAGCCAATCACCTTCTTCTGCTGACCGATAGGTATGCCTGCTGGGCTTTCTGGGAGATTAGGGACCTGCTCCTTCACACCAGCCCTTCTTTTTTTAGGGGGTTAACCAATATGAGATTTGTCCCACAGCTTTGTGCTTTTGGGATCTTTCAATCAGGAGGGTTGTCTTTAGTTTACGGTTTTGTTTCTTGCATACCTCAACTTTCAGATACTTAGTTCATGAAAACAGTTGGTTTCTGGTCATTATTCAGGCTTAAACTCTGCTTTTCAGTCACTTAACAAAAACATAACCTGTCCATCGCTTGTATCAAGACTTTCCGTCAGGTTTCATTGAGTTTTTGAATGCAGACATCTCCTCTCTCTGTGCTCGGATTCAGTCAGGTCCCAGTGTTTGTCCAGATCCAGCAGAAGTGGAGGCGCATCTATGCTGGGGAGTGCCAAGGACCAGGAGTTCGCACGGACTTTGAGATCGTCCACCTGCGCAGAGTACCCAGCCAGTACAACCACCTGTCCGGGCTGCTCGACATCTTTAAGTCCAAGATAGTGAGTTCAAACTGTCTCCTCACCCAAACTGTTGATCAATATCAGAGCGAGCCGTACAGTTAAGTGTAAACACAGCTTTAAACACTGGAAGCCGTGCCGAGTGGATCATGTCTCGTGTCTTCTCTCAGGGCTGCAACATGCTCCCTTTACCTCCAGTGGACATCGCCATTCGTTTTACATACATCCTGCAGGACTGGCAGCAGTATTCCTGGCCTCAGCAGCCTCCAGGTAGGCAGAGATGGCTCCTCTCAGTCCTGATCCTGTCCAGAGGAGTAGAAAGGCAGCTGATTGGATCTGCTTCTCGCAGACTTTGATGCGCTCCTCGGAGGCGAGGTTGGAGGCGTTGAAATTGGGAAGCTTCCGTTTGGAGCCTGTGAGGAGTCCATCAGGTAGTTCCTTTAATGCAATGAATTCAAACTGCAGCAACGATAGCTGACCGAACTGTTCTACTGAAACTACAACTAGCAATATTTGGTTTGGTTTTTTTGCAATCTGCAGCAATTTCAACTGAAGTGTTAAATTCATTAAACTGAAGTCAGAAATTGTTGAAACTTTCACTGAGGTGATACCATCTGCCCCCTGCTGGTTTCTTGTGTGCTATCATGTGATTCGTGTTGTGTTTATATCCTGAAACAACTGTCTGTGCTGCGGCTCCTCACAGTGAACTTCACCTCGCTGCCACCTGGCCTCACGTGACAGAGGGCCTCGTCGTGGACAATGACGTGTACAGGTGAGAGTGCTCAACAGCTCCAACCTGTGGAACGGATTGTGATTCATAATTCAAAATAAAAGTCAATACTGGAGATGCTTTTTCATTTTCACAATGTAACTGCATCACTTGTCTCCTAAATGAAAAAGCAATTCTCAGATTTTTGATATTTTATTTTTAAAAAGTTCACCGGTATATTTGTAGCAAAATTCATTTAGAAAAATCACATTTGAAAAAAAAAAAATGAATTAACAGAAATACTTTTTAATTTTCCCAATGTAACTGCATTCCTTGTCTAATAAAATGAAAAATCAATCCTCTGAAAGGCTTTTCTGTTTTCTTCGTCATCACTGCTCATTCTGTGACATTATTAAAGTGAGAAAAGCCAATGAAGACTGCTTTTTCATTTTCACAACTCGCAATGCAAAAAGTGTCTTATAAATCAGTTTGATTTATCTTTTCATCCACAATTAACTGGTGATATTGTGGTTTTGTGTGTACGTAACAAGCGATTTGGGCATAATTTTTGACAACCTGTGCGTAATTTAGTTTCAAGTAGTTGTGATTTTAATTTGTTCATGTGTACATTTTATTTTTTGGAATTTTATAATTTGGTAATAATAATAAAATTCCTTAACAAGCTTTATTAACGCATTAAAAAACATGAATAATGTGTTTATAGGGTATTAGTAAGACATGTATTAGTAAAATAAGCCAAATACTATTTATTAACATAACTAGTAAAAATTATTAATACAAGTCAAGAATTAGACATACACATTCCAGAGTTACTCACAGATAATGACTGATGTACGCACTAATCGTTGTGAGTATTTTTTCTAGAAAAAACTCCTTTAGGAAGACAAATTAAAAATACCAACCTGCAAAAATTTAAAATATGCATTCAAAAATACCCACTTGACGACACTTGTTCTCAAGAGATGTGGAAGCCCAATTATTTTGGAGACTCTGTCATTCGGGATTGTGCAGTTTGGTTTGGTTTTTATCGTGTTCTGTTTTGAATTGTCCGAGCTTTAACCTGTACTAGGCCCTAATCCTTTTGTCGGTGAGGAAGGGCCCAAACCCTGAGGTCACAGAGGACCCTAACTTAACCCTAATTCCCCAAACTCTACTGTTACAGCTAAGATATAAACTGATATGATGACATACAGTCACCTCGGGTGAGTGACAGCTGTATGTATGAAGGCTGTGTCTCTGCCTCCATGTGGATGGTGGGGTCAAACACTTCTCTTTTCTAACCTCCTGACCCCCTCTATCCTTTATACCTCATTTTCATAACTGGAGGGTCATGATGTGCTGATATTTCAAACCATCCTTTATGTTTATTTGAGGTCAGGAGAAGTTCTGGTTTAACCTAGATTTTATTTCTACAAAAGCTGCGATCGTTTGGTTAAGCACCATAAAACCTCCTAAACGCGTCTTTTTCCGTGATTAAGTCTAACTTATTGATAATAAAGGAAACATTTGAACTCTGCGAGCTGTTATTATACAGTAACCTGTGGATGAATCGGTGGTGCTTCTGTTTTTTGAATTAGGCGATCTAGACTTCCAGTTTGTTTGTATGGAGATAAAAAACTAACAAGGATCGCTGCTTTGTGTCCAACAGTGACCTGGATCCGCTCCAGGCTCCTCATTGGTCGGTTCGAGTGCGGATGGCGGAGAACCCGCAGTGTTTGCTGGGTAAGCGGGAGCGCTTTATCATTTCCGGCCTATCCTGTTTGGTCTTTCTTCACTTTTTTTTATTGGTGCTTTAAAAGAACAGGGATTCTAACTGATGATTTGAGGCAGCAGATTGTGATTCAGAAATAGGGGTTGAGAATTGTTACGATTTTATCAATTCTATTCCTCTTATCAGTCTGGTATTTTTATCGGTACTTTTCTGTGAGAAAAGCAGGACACAGAAGACATAAAACAAACTATAATCATGAAAACCTCTTATTTTAGAACAAAACTTAATATAATATTTTAACGTCCCTTCCAATACTAAAAGAAAATAATCAATAATTCTTAATTTACGGTTATTAAACATTGGGGAGAAAAAAAATGTGGTTTCTGGCGACACCTGCAGGAACAAAAAGGTAATTACACCCAGGTGTCAATGATGCAGTGAATAATTTTCACCACTAGAGGGCAGACAACATTTTCTATGTCGCTGCCTCGGCAGAGAAAGGACAATTGTGCATTTTCTTTTGATCTTTACAACCAACTGAAACGATTTATAAGTAGTAAATTTAAAAAAAATGTATGATAACTTTAGAACATATCATTACTTGTTTTAGCTTTGATAATAAAAACATAGAACATATTGTAAATTTACTACTATTCAAACCAAGTTTTATTTACAAAAATGCAGAATTAGTCAAACTTCTACTTTTTTTGGTTGTATAAGTGAGCTAAATCAATTTTATAGCACCATCAAAAGAATCCATACCACCAAAACATATCATAAAGTTGATTTTGTTCCTTTTTACTCAATGATAAATATATTTATTTTATTTTTCTAATCTTTTTTTTTTACTTTTAACTTGCATTTTCTTATGTTTTGGATGCATTTGTGTAAATGTTCCGTAATTCTGTTTGAATCCAATAAAGTTAAAATAAAGTATATCAGAATCATCCACCTTCTTTTAAAACTCTCTGGGCCAAAATTTGAGAGTTACTAAACAAACCAGCGATGCCATAAAGCGGGGAAATACATTCTGGCAGGGGGAACATATCTTGACACAACACCAGCATAGAAAGCTCTTCTGGTTGTAAAAGAATTGAAAGTCGCTCACATAGACATCACACAGGTCTGATGTTGATCTAAATTGATGATATTCCTCAGTTAAAACAATGTTTTAAATCTTGGTTTGTTAATTCTCTAAATGCACAACTGACACTTGCTCATTAAAGTTGTTAAAAAAAAAACAACTTTATCCAATTTTTTGGCACTCAGTCTGTCAGAGGAGCCGCTGCAGATCGAAAGCACTGTTTTCTTGAAATATTCTTATTTATATATATTTATTATATAGTGTTTTAAAAACGCTTATTTAGACTTTTTATATTAATTATCAGGAACATCTTTTTAAGAAAGTGGGAAAATGTCAAGTTTTACCAGATATTATTCACAATCGAAGTTTAAAACGGCTGACAAGAAAACTATGGTGAACGAGCATTCCGGTAGTATTTGAACGCATCACTCACGGACGAATTTGTGAGACGTGAAAAAAGTCTCATGATAGATTAGTGCTTAACTGATGTGTTGTGTGTGCGTAAGAGGTTAAAGATTTTTGTGTGTAATTAGTTTCAGGCTGTTGTAACTTTAATTTGTACATGTGTAAATTGTATTTTCTTTAATTTTGTAATTTATTTTACATTTGCACAAAATGTATGAGTTACAAATCAAGAGTACACATGCACAGATTGTAATTTACTCACAAATCAAGAATATTCACGCACAAATCAGAGTGAGTCTATTTTCTCTCTGTATCTGTCTTTTACCATCTTTACAAGCCACACTTTTGTTACATCTGAGACGGCGTGCGCTGGAGAAATGAGTGTGTGAGTGAGGGTGTGTGAGCAGCAAAAGCAGTGAGGAAAGAGGCGGTCTGTTTTTTTAAGCCACACAAGACAAAAGTTGTGCACCGATTTAAAAAAAAAAAAAAAAAAAAAAAAAAGGCTAAAACTTATTGTTATGGTATAAATTGATGATGTAGTAGCGGTACCGAATGGTTTCGGTTCCACATTCTTATCTGAAAAGTGCCAGTCAACCGTTTGTCTGCAGTCATTTCACTCAGAAATGAAACATTTTAGTAAAGTTACACAGATTTTCCTTCCTCTTTGTTAGGTCTCACCAAGCTCAAACTATACCCATGAGCAGGACCATTCTAATGGTTTCTGTTGGAACAAGCAGATGTTTCTTTGTATGTGTGCTCGGGTTTGTCTCAGTTTCTGCCTCATGCTGTAAATGTGCGACATTCATTCATGTTTTAAGGATTCTTAAAAGAACATTTTGGCAAAGACTGAGAAACCTCACTGCAGCGGACAAACTGTTGATCCGCCGAGCTACAGCAGCACGGAGGAGACATTTGAAGGAGCATTCTGCTGGGGTTGAGGGTTTAAGGTGCAGAAATCCTCTCAGGAATCCGTCTGGATCCAGCAGAGTCTCATCACAGCAAACCTTGAGGAAAAAAAGTTTCACTAAATGATGAAGACGCCTATATGGGGTAGAAAGTATAAGATATACTCATCAGTGCAGAAACTTTCAATTAGGGCTGTCACTTTATCTCGCTAATCACAATTAATGTATTAATTACAGACATTTGAGATGGTTAGTTTTTAAAATCATGTTAATCTACTTTTTGTTCTGCACACCTGGAAGAGCATTTCTTACCATGGTCATTTAAGGAAAATAGCAATATTATATAAATTATTAGAACTTATGTCCTGTTATAGACCTATTTTTGAGTTGAAAAGCAGACTGTTTAATGTGCGGTGCGTCACGTTGTCATGGTAACAGCTTCGCACCAGGCACGCACGCACGGCGCTAGCTCCTTTTTGAGAAAGGTGATTGTCATGAGAAGTTTAAAAAAAAAAAAGCATAATTTTTGAGTGAGAGTTCACCGCTTGTTTTGTCCAGATGATAAAGCAAAAGTTTATTTAAAAAAATAACAAGTCTAAATAGTTCATTCCTCCGCTGCGTTTCATTTCTTCCTCCTTCTTTTCTGCTTCATCCCAGTCTGTAAAATGATCAAATTTACCAAAACATGTTAAAGGAAACTATAATATCCCCCTAATGTTTTTTTTACTGTCTTGCTGTCTTCGTAAACTTTGGAAAAATGAATATTATCATTTGAATTATGGTATTAATTAGAAGCTTGTGTTCAATATTTTTTGAGTTGCTCAGAAAAAAGATCCTCCTGTTTTTTAATGTGGTAAATTACAGCACTCTGGATCTGATGGTTTTTTAATTTAGTTATTCTTTTAAGATTTAAAAAAAATTCCCCCTGGTTAGTTTTATTTTCATCTTTTAATGTCACAAACCTAAAAAACCCTGAAATTATTAGGTTAAAAATCATTGCAATTAAAATCAATCAATTAGATCAATTAATTACAGGTCAAAAAATGAATCACATGACGGCACTACTTTCTAATATGATTTATTGTTGGTGTTCCATCATTCTCCTACAGTAAATGTTAAGACGTTTATGAATTCTTTTAAGTTATCATCTTTGGTGGTTTTTAATGTTTATTGCATCCATCCAAAAATGAAATAGCCAAAAAAAAAAAAAAAAAAACTTTGCTGAAAAACAAATAATTACTGAGTAATAGTTGTTTATTTCTCTATAGAAGTCTATGCGGTTTTGGCTTCTTTGAACCGGCAGGTACTTCCTGTTTGGAACGCCAGGTGGGAGGAGTCACTCAGTCCAGTTTTCTTCTAAAGTCTGGACATTTCGATCATGAAAGGAGTAAATCTGAAGGAAGGAGGTTCAGTTATTTGTTTTCTGGTCCAGTTAAGAACGTGGGTGATGCTGCATCTCTCCTCTTGCAGGAGACTACCTGAGCGAGTTCTTCAGGCTGTGCAGCAGGAAGGAGTCTGTGGAGGACGTTCTGGGCAAAGGCCTGACGGAAGAAGAGGGGAAAGGTGGGCTTCCCGGTGCACGTCACGCCACAGTGCCGCCGGCGTCGTGTCTGATGCGCGGCCGTCTTTGCAGACACGGGCGACATCAGCTCCGCTCTGTCCCGGCTGACGGAGCCCGCGGCGCCCGTGCCCATCGGCAGACTGTCCGTGTCCAGCATGGTGCACAGCGCGCGCAAACGCATCCACCGCCGCCGCCACATCCACGAGTCGCCGCTCAGCAACGAGGTCCTGAACTCCATCCTGCTGGTGAGATCGATTACTGCGGACAGAGGTGTTCCCTCCACCTGAGTGTGGGCGGAGCTACGACATTTTATGTGTAACTTCAAAAATTCAAGCGGTTTTATTTATTTAATACTTCTGTAAGCAGTTGCAATGCTGTTTCCAGAGACTCCACCCACTGTTTAGAGGCTTTAGCAGTTATGGGGGTTCTGACAAGATTTGAACTGTTTTGTGTTTCTGACGCTGAAAACTAATCGATGAATCCAATAAAATAACCTTACAGAAAGCAGTGAAATCATTGAAAAACCTGACAGAATTGGAACTCGTATCAGAAGATTAACACAAGATTAGAAACCAAAGTCAATCACTGACTTTGAGTTGATGGATTCGTATGAAATCTTCTCTGAAAATCCTTTTGATGGAAGCCTTTCCTGAAGGATTCACTGTTGTGTTTCTTTTCTTTCTTCAGTATTTATTTCCAGATGCTGCCGTGGAGAAATCCGACAGTTTGAAGGACAAAGCTGCGAGTTTGAACTCCAGGACGGCGGAGAAAGAGTGGAGCGCCGATGAGGTGAACTTGACCTTCTTCCTCACTCTGTGAAGATTAGAACGGAGCCAACATGCTTCTAAAATAAGAGGAAAATAATCATGTTTCCATTAATGATTAGGCCATAAACCAAGTCAGAAATATCAGAACATCATTTTGAAACTGTTATATGTAAATAATTAATATTTATTGCATTAAAAATGGTAAATCTCTTGTATTACTTCCTGAGAATCATTCCAAATAAGTGTTTTTTTCACTTTTCTATGGGGCTTTCAATAAGAAACATTTTCATAAAGAGATATTTGTTTTCATAATTACAAAGTTGTGCACATATTTGTATTTTGTGCAAAACTTTGCAGAAAAAATATAAATACAACGTTTAGTTTTACGTTTAACATGTTTTTTTTTTTTTTTGTCTTGAATACGAATTCCTCGTGTTCAGAAACTGTCAAAAATATTTCACGGAGTCACAGGCTGATACATCGAGTCCCGGAACATCGATTGATCAAACCGCGAATGTCTATTCAAGTTTATGTATTTAACTAAAATAAAATAGAAAAGTTATTGATGCCATAATGAGAAAATTATCTTGATAGCCATAGATAGCTGTTGAAATAATTGTAATAAAACAGACAAACTCTGTTATATCAGATTAAATCCTGTAGTAAAAGCTTTTGAGGATCGTGTTGTTTCTCCTCAGAGTCTCTTCCTACAGCTGAAGTCGGCCCCTCCAGACAGTCTGACCTACCGTCTGGCGTTGTGCGTCTTTCTGGTCAACTACAGCTACGGCGGCCTTGCGGGCGTGGCTCACCTGTGGCAGGAGTTTGTGTTGGAGCTGCGGTATCGCTGGGAGAACACCTGCCTGGTTTACGGGTTTGTGCAGCAAAACCGAGACACGTTCAGGAGCTGCCTCACCTCCGGTCTGGAGGCCTCAGATTTAGTCACTCATTTACCAAAGTTTCAAGTCGCAGAAGCCAAAAAATGCATCATAAAGTAGAAAAAAAATCTATTTAAATGGCACTTTTGGGAGAAAAGTGTGATGTTTAAATGAAAAACTGAGACTTGTACTCTGAAAACTACAGAGGGCCACTTCTTTTTCAATCAAAAGTGAGGATTACTTTTAAAATGAGTAACTTTTGACAAAACAGGACAGAACAGGTGACAGTAATGAGGAGACAAAATGAACTGCTGCTGTTTGTTGCTTTCTGCCTCCATGAAATAAGGAACCTCCTCTTTCTCACAGCTTAGAAGCTGGACCTCCTGATCTTCGCTGCTGTCTTCTGCATCAGAAGCTCCAGGTAAGAAAAAAGAAAAAAGGAAAAAGTTAAAGTAATCCAAACAAGAATGTAACCTTTTTAAGGGGTTGGGTCAATAACATCAATTTAAGTCCAGATTTATTTTACATTTTTAATCACGTTATCATGAAAATGTCATGAATCCAAAACCATTTGCATCTGCTGAAAACATTTGGAATTTTGAAGATTAAATTTTAGTTTAGATTAAAACTGGTTAAGTGTTTGATAAAATCCAAAGTCAGCATAAAGATGGAGAGCCAGCTCACATACAGTCAGATTTGTTAACCTCAGAATCCTCAGTTGTTGATCTTTAAGACACATGCAGCTTTTTTGATCACCTGTACAATAACTAGGGATGTAACGATTCAACCAAGTCATGATTCACAGTTTTAAAGTCCCGATCTCAATATTTTCCTTTTTTTTTTCAACACAATTAATTAAAGGTATTTTAAGGCCAAGTTTGTTTTCTTTTTTCCCTTTACATCAGACTGGCTGTTTTCCTACTAACACAAAGGATTCAATACAAATAAACAATTATAGATAATATTGAAATGATCACAAATCCTTTCATTCTCTGTTCATGTTGTGCTCCACATGTGATGGACTGCTCAGCGCAGTCGATTCATGAAGAATCGCTACATCCTGAACTGTAAATGTACCTTCATTCATTCCTTTTGGTTGCCGGTCAGATGCTGAACTGCTGCATAGAGAGAAGGAGAGCCAGAGATGAAGCTCGCAAAGCTCAGGAGGCGACCAAAGACAAGCAGAGCAAAGAGGCGGAGTCTGAACTCAGCGCCTCCGCATCCAGCTCGGCTAAAGAAACGAGTCAAGGAAAGTCGTGGGAGTCCTGGAGCGACAGCGAGGACGAGTTCTACGAATGTCTGAGCGAGCAGGGGGAGGAGGGCCCCCAGACGGAGGCGGGACAGAACGGGGCGAGCAGGCCGGAGGGCCGGCTCCACCCCTACAACAACCTGACCCTGCTGCACTCCTCAGAGCCGCTCTACGTCCCCGTCACGCAGGTAACCCCGCCCTCTATTTTCCTGCCGAGTTCAGTACCAGAACTGTGGTCAAACGCACGCTGACTTCTGATTGGCTGACAGGAGCCCGCCCCCATGACGGAGGACCAACTGGAGGAGCAGTCTGAAGTTTTGGCCAAATTGGGAACGTCGGCTGAAGGAACGCACCTGCGAGCTCGCATGCAGAGTGCGTGTTTGCTCTCAGACATGGAGTCCTTCAAGGTAGGACGGAGCAGCGTGAGGCGTTCACATGAACACGCTTCCACCAGCAGGTTAACGCCAACGCACGCCGTTTCTCACAATTCTGAATATAGATATACACAACATTGATAAAGTAAACCAGGATTCTGGAAGAGTTTATCTCTGAGCTGTGGGCGGGACTGTAACCCCTTGTTGATGTCCCATCATGCCTTTGCTTACTGCTAGCTTACAAACCCTCACAACCCCAAGCTAGCGTTACCATAGCAACACAAATGGCAAGCAGTATCAGAGCTATCAATCAATCTCTTTATTTCTGTAGTTCATCAACTTTTCTGTTAAATAAAGAAGATAAATGTAAACATTATTTAAAACATAAGAAGATAATAGAAGCTATAATAAAACTGACAAAAAAAAAAAAAAAAGAGACTCAGTTTAGGAAGTGATGCGGCGAAACTCATCAAGTTGTAAGAATGAAACCGTTTATTTCTATCAATCAGATAGTAATGCATAAAACAGACATACAGCTGTGGTCAAATGTTTACATAGATCACAAAGTCATGGCTGTCTTGAGTTTCCAGTTATTTCTACAACTCTGATTTTTCTCTAATAGAGAAGCTTGTGGACGACTACCAAAAGCCCCCAATTGAACTGAACATGGTAGAGGAACATGTAACCAAATGTTAGCATTGCTGTATGTAATTATTGATTCAATTCAATTCAATTCAATTCAATTTTATTTATATAGCCCAATATCACAAATTCAATTTGCCTCATTGGGCTTCATGCCTGCAGTTTTTACAGTGATCACAGATGGAGTCATAAAATATGCACAATAGTAAAAACTAAACAGACTATAAAGGAAAGGTCATCCCTGTCCTAGACCCTCCCTCCGTAAGAAAAACTCCTAAAAAAACCTGAGTCAGGAAAAAAAAAGAAGAAACCTTAGGGATTCCACATGAGGGAGAGATCCCATCAGGACGACAGGCGATACCAAAACGTTTAAAGAAAAGTTAGCTGCTAAAACTCATATATGAGTAGAGTTCATTCATATAGAGCTGATGTTCATTCATATAGAGCTGAACGTTGATGATTAAGTCCATAGTCCAGATGAGGCAGAACTGCAGGACCACGACCAGGAGCAGGAGGGCAGACGACCCCCAGGAATCACTCCCACTCAGAGATGCAGGATGGTGGACGGATGGTGACGGGGCTTCATCCAGATGGGCGGGGCTTCGTCAGGATCACCAACAAGTCCTCCGCGGAAACTGGCAGTCTCTCCCGTCTCCCTCACAGGGCCACAGGGAGTCGAGAGAAGGAAAAACATGTGAATTATACTGCACCACCAACACAGGCATACAGTTAGAAGTAAATAAAAAAGTAGGAGAGGAGAGTGATGGAGAAAGAGGACAGAAGACCCCAGTGCACCATTTACTTTTCCCAGTTCTTAACTTTTCTAGCAGCCTTCTATGTTATTATGTAGAGAATATACATATTTCAAGGCATATATGGGAGAGTATGTGATATATAATAATTATTTCCCAAACTTCAGAACAGTATGGGAGCATTATGTTAATTATTCTATGATTACTGGCTAGTCTGGCAGAACGCCTGTCCAATAGGAATGTTTTTAAGGCTAGTTTTGAAGGTAGAAACTGTACCTGCCTCTCTGACATGGGCTGGGAGCTTATTCCATAGAACAGGAGCTTGATAACTGAAGGTTCTACCTCCGACTGTACTTTTAAAAATTCTAGGAACTACAAGCAGTCCTGCATTCTATGAGCGAAGCGTTCTGATTGGTTGGTAAGGAACTATGAGATCTCTAATATAGGATGGGGCCACACCATTCAGAGCCTTATATGTTAACAGGAGGATTTTGAACTTAATCCTGGATTCAACTGGGAGCCAGTGGAGAAAGCCAACACAGGAGTGATGTGTTCCTTCTGCTAGTTCCTGCTAACATCTTGCTGCTGCATTCTGGACAAGCTGAAGACCTTTTAAAGAACTTTTAGAGCATGCTATCAGTAAAGAGTTACAGTAATCCAGTCTAGACGTAACAAATGCATGGATGAGTTTTTCAGCATCACTTTTAGATAACATATTTTTAATCTTAGCGATATTGCGTAGGTGAAAAAAATGCAGTTTTACAAGCTTGAGATATGTGAGCATTAAATGATAAATCCTGGTCAAATAAGACCCCTAAGTTTCTGACTGAAGAATTGGGAGCAATATTTACACCATCCAAGGAGACTATCTTATCTGAGAGAGCATCTCTCAGGTGTTTAGGACCCAGTATCATGACCTCAGTTTTCTCTGGGTTCAGAAGGAGGTAATTAATTGTCATCCAGGACTTAATGTCTCTGATGCAGGAATTCAGTTTTCTAGGTGGTCATCTGATTCTGATCTGGTTTAATGGATAAATACAGCTGTGTATCATCTGCATAACAGTGGAAATTAATGCTGTGTTTCCTGATTATGTCTCCTAAGGGCAGCATGTAAAGCATGAATAGGATGGGCCCTAAAACTGAGCCCTGTGGGACTCCGTAGCTAACTCGAGTACAATGAGGACTGTCCATTTACGTGAACAAACTGTGTCTATCAGATAGATAGGATTCAAACCACTGGAGGGCAGATCCTTTGATCCCTATGTTATGCTCTAATCTCTGGAGTAAGATGCTGTGGTCGATGGTATCAAAGGCTGCGCTGAGGTCTAACAGGACCAGAACAGAGATTAGTCCCTTTTCTGAAGCTAATAGCAAATCATTGTTAACTCTGACCAGTGCAGTTCAGTGCTATGGTGAGGTCTGAAAACGACTGAAAATCCTCAAAGTGATTGTTGTCCTGTAGGTGGCACTGCAGCTGCTTTACCACAACTCTTTAGGATTTTAGAAATGAATGGGAGATTAGATATTGGTCTATAGTTGGCCAGAATGTCAGGATCCAGGCTGGGCTTTTTCAAAAGAGGTTTAACAACAGCACATTTAAAAGACTGAGGCACATAACAGTTTCCAGGGAGGCATTTATTATGGTTAGAATAGATTCACTGATTAGGGGGAAGATTTCTTTAAAAAGTTTAGTGGGGATTGGGTCTAAGAGACAAGTGGAAGTTTTTAGAAGATGTAATAACTGATGCTATTTCTGCTTGGTCCACAGCAGTAAAGCAATCTAATGTTACAGACATTTCTATGGATGTTTTCCTTTCTACCATTTTAATTTGCTCAGGGGTAATGGTAGGAATAACCTTGTTCAATTTCCATCTGATATTTGAGATTTTATCATCAAAGAATGTAACAAAGTCTTCAGAGCTGAGGGCAGCAGGAATATGTGGTTCAACCGAGCTGTGGCTGCTGGTCAGCCTGGCTATAGTACTAAAGAGAAATCGTGGATTATTTGCATTTTCTGCTATTAAAGATGAGTAATATTGAGTTCTCGCTTTACGCAGGGATTTTTTATAGCTTAAGAGGCTGCATTTCCAAGCATTCAGAGAGTGCTCTGAGCCAGAACGGCGCCATTTTCTTTCTAATTTACGAGTTATTTGTTTGAGGGAACGTGTTTCAGCGTTAAAACCATGGTGCTACTCTGTTTTGTCTAACAAGCTTGAGTTTCAGAGGGGCAACAGCATCAAGGGTTCCTCTGAGGGCTTGCATGGTATCATTGACAAACTGCTCATTATCAACGGGGCTTAAAGAGCTCTGAGAGTATTTATCTAACATGTTACTAAACATTGGTTGGACTGAGAGTTTAAATTCAGATACAGAACGGTCAGATAATGTTCGTTTCAGCTCTTTCTTAATCACTGGAGCTATGGCGTTTTCTAATAATAAACTGATAGGTAATTAAAAAATGATCAGAAAGTATGGGGTTGTGAGGATGGACACTCAGATGACTAATCTCTATGCCATAAGTTAAAACAAGGTCCAGGGTGTGCTTGTGACAGTGGGTGGGTTCATTTACATTTTGTGTGAAACCAACATTTTCTAATAAGGCTGCAAAAGCATTCCCAAGACAGTCATTACAGTCATCTAAATGAATATTAAAATCTCCTGTCATTAGGATATTATCAGAGTGTAGAACAACAGCTGATAAAAAATCTGAAAACTCTGTTAAAAATTCTGAATACGGGCCGGGAGGGCGATAAATAATTATGAATAAGAATGCTTTTTCAGTATTTCTACTTGTGTGATTTATTGACAAAACAATGTTTTCAAAGGAATTATAATTGTATTTAGCTTTAGTGTTAAGAAGTAAGCTTGCATGGGATATTACAGCTAGCCCACCTCCTTTCCCAGAAATCCTGGATTTCTGATGGTTTTTATAGCTAGGGGGGGTTGCTTCATTCAGCCTGACATAATCATCCTGTTGTAGCCAGGTTTCTGTTAGAGCTAATAGGTTAAGTTTATTGTCATTAATTAATTCATGGACTAAGAGGGACTTTGAAGAAATTGATCTAATGTTTAGCAATCCACATTTAATGACCTCATGGTTTTGCTCATTATTGAGAGTATCAGCAGCTAATACTTTTAGCTTTCTGTGTTGATCCATCAGATTTGGTCACATTTTCAGTTGACCCATAAAAAAGTCATAAAAGATCCAAACTTCATGATTGTTTTTGTGGCATAGAAGCATCTGTTCCAATCTCTCTATCAGAGAACAATCAGAGGTCTGTAAACGTTTGACCACAACTGTATATTACAGAATCAATCACATCCAGAAGTAGATTGATTGAAAGGTAGTGGGAGGAAGCCAAATGATATCATTTAACCTTATGGTTTTCTTTACATGAATCATCAACATCAGGTTAAATATTTATACCCAACAATCATAGATTCAGTTTATCAACGATGCTTAAGATCAGTGATGTAATCAAATCTCATACATCCACAGTATATTGGACATTGGTTATTTAAATTAATCATACCAAAAAATATAAATATACTTTCAGATGATTATCATTAAAAAGTCATTTACATAAATCAGGTTTAAAAAAAACAAAACTGATTGTTTTCATATAAGAAGATCAGTCATAAATCAAACTTTAGGAAAAAAAATAAAAAATGTATGCAAATTATTTTCTTAATAAAATCAGTGATGCATCTCACTTTAGGAAACTAAGTCTAGAGACAGAACCAAGGCCAATCTGGTGAGCTTGATAAACATAAAGATAAACATGAAGGCCAGTCTGCTGACATGATGGTAATCCATTTCTGCCACTGCAAAGAAACCAGTAATCAACAGAACCGGTTCTGTTTTGTGCCTAATATGCAAGATTTTCACCGCTGGTGGACGTGTGCTAATAAAAAGTAGAAAAACTAGAATAAGAATCCCCTCCCTGCTCATCTAGTGTGAACACCATGGTGTGTCCATAGTTTTATGGAGAGCGCTTTCACAGATTTTCTAAAGATTTTACATTTAAAGACTTTTAAAACAAAAAAAGCTTTTTTTTTTTTTTAAACTTTCATAGGCTGCAAACCCCGGCTGTGTCCTGGAGGACTTTGTGCGCTGGTACTCACCCCGAGACTACGTAGTGGAGGAGGTGGTGGATGAGAAGGGCAAAAAGGTCACCAAAGGTGAGCTCAGCAGCAGGATGAAGATCTCCGGCAACATGTGGGTGGAGGCGTGGGAGACCGCCAGAGTAACTCCCGCTCGCCGCCAGAAAAGACTGTTTGACGACACCAAGGAAGCAGAGAAGGTACCTTCATGGTTACTTACTCTGTCAGAAGGATGAACTCGCTCATTTCTGTTGGTTCAAAAACCTTTTCTTTTCTTTATTTTGCACTCTGAGAGGAGGGGAACTGCTCCCTAACTCTATCAGGACATGTTCCTGAACTAAAGGAGAGCAGCTGATGGGTTTCAGAACCATCAGGCTAAACTTTTCTTCTGTTCCTTTCAGGTTCTGCACTATTTTGCGATGCAGAAACCCGGAGATGTGGCTTCTCATCTCTTCTCCTGTGTGATCAACGCTGCTCTGCTCAAGCTGAAGCAGGAGGGTGAGGCTTCCTTCAGCTATCTTCTTCTCAGACCAGCCGGACGGAGTTTTTTGAATCACAAACAGAATTCACTTTCCACTTTGGACGTATCCGAATTCTTCCCCTACTGCTACATTTAGATCATGGACAAGGATTCAAATTTGGTCATTACTCACCATAGATGATGTCATCAATAGTTGCCAGTCATTTACGTTAGCGCGCAGCTTCTAGCACTCGGAAAATACATTCCAACATTGTTTTGATAAGTTTAACAAGTCATGCTAAAACAAAGCAAAAAGTCACTCACATGATGAAATGTGTTTGGCTGCTCAACAGCCGCTCCTGATCAAAAGTCTTTGTGTTGTAGAAACTTTTTTCTGACTGGTTTGGTTATTTTGTTTTGGGTGAATTTTAGCTGGAACCTAAATAACTTGTAAGATCCCTCTTTTCACTTAGAATCTATTGTCCTTCTTGTTTTGAATTCCTCCACTGTGTTTCCTGTCTGACAGAAGCAGCAGAGAACGTTCCAGCCGATGAGGAAGCGTTCAACAAGCTGCCAGATCAGGCCAACAAGCTGCTGCACTCCACCAACCCAGACTACAGCAAGTTAGAGGTCAGTGAAACCCAAAAGAAACTTTAGTTTTCTGACTTGTTCAAAATACTTCTGATAAATTGATCATTATTAACTTTTTTTAAGGATTGGTTCCATAAACCCCTCAACATTTTAAGAAATAATTTATTGAAATGCATATCTTTGATGATTTAAAGATGAATAGTTTTAGTTTTCCTTTTATTCACGGGTCCCCAAACTTTTTCTTGTGAGGGCCACATAACTGTTTTCTTCTCTGATGGTCGGTTTGAAAAAGTGAAAATAATCTAAACGTTTGTCTAAATGTAAACAACTGTGTTTTTCCAGAAAGCTACACACAAGCATATTTTAGCAATCCCTTTCTGTAATCTTCACAGAGAAAATGAATCTAAAACAGTCCAAAAATGAAACCAGTAAATAGAGAATCCTCTCCTGTCATGGTTCTTTAGAGATGTTGGAGATCTGCAGCTCCTCACACACAGATCTCACAACCATCTGGATCTTTTAGCTCTATAGGTCATTTTGTTGTTTTACTTAACTTATAAATAACTATAAACTCATGCAAAAAATGAATAACTGAGATAAATATAAAGATATTTTTTACAAGTGTCAACTATGTTTATTATGTTCAATTATGTTTATTTTCCTCCCAGATAAAATGTACAAAATACTTGATAAAAACAAAAAACAATTATTTACTATTCAGCTTTTAAAGTGAAAACACACAAAACAGTAAATATAATGTGCAAAATGAAAAGGAAAACAAATAAGACGGTTTGTAAATATAGGTTGGCATTTAGAAATACCAAATATCTCATCTTTGTGAATCTGGTTTCTTCTGTCAGTATCTGATCTGTTCTGGAGAAAGTTCTTCTCAGGTTTCTGCACAGGTTGGTTCTGGAGTCGGTTCTGTTTGAAATTCTTTTCTTGCAGATTCTAAATTCTGTCTTCCTATTATCAATAACAATAAAATCCTTTCAGATTTCTGTTCTTTTATCAGGTCACTTATTATTTGAAGTTTTTGTGTTGATGTGGTTTGTCGTTGTTACACTTGTTCTGCTCTGACTCTCCCTCATGTGTGCAAACGGTAACGAGGTTTGGACACACGCGGGTGCGAGCGCTCAATGTAATGTGGCGGTAGAAGACTGGATTCTGTTCCATTTGACGGGGATTTGGGAGAGTTCAGAAAGAGGGACGGTAGACGGCTGGAATAAAGAGTCACATTCTATAAGGGTCTCCATCATGTAGCCAGATTGACAAAAAAAATAATAATGGTTCTTTGATAGTTTTTGGAGGCGGGTCCAAATGAGGAGGTGGGTCGTAGTTTGGCTGCAGTCTGCTTTAATGAATGTTTTTTGTTTGCAGGAGTTCATGAAGCAGCTGGCAGGAATGGAGACGGCCATCGCTCAGGCTCGATCACTGAAGGCCAAGTTCACCTTCAATAGCGAAGACGAGAGCGAGGCCGTCCAGCTCAAGAAGTGAGTCTGACTGTGGGGGCGGAGTCTGACTGTGGGCGGAGTCTGACTGTGGGCGGAGTCTGACTCTGAGGATCTCTCACATTTACAGTAGAGTGTGACTTCATTGTGTCTTGCAGGTTTGTGAGCTCTCTGCTGGAGGAGCCCGAGGTTGAGGTGTCCGGAGCTGGACAGGGGCCAGCCGGCCGCATCATTCACAGGCTGTTCCTCAATGCACAACAGGTACGCAGCTGCAACAGCCCCTCCCCCGATGGTTGGTGCTGATGTTTTCCAGCCATTCAAACATTTAGGGTGATTGGGTGTGAACTCTTTCCTGGTAAAAGCTGTTTGTCCCCTCAGCTGCTTTGGGTTTGTGAGCTTCACACACTGGTGTGTCCTGCTGTATTTGACCTTTGACCTCTGGTCCTTCAGGCAGCACTCCTCCCTTCCTCAGAGGACGATATGGGAGGCGACAGAAAGGACTTCCCGTCTCCAGCGGGCCGGGAGATTCTCCTGCGCACGTGCGTCCCTCGGCCGGCGCCGTACTCCCGAGCGCTGCCTCAGCGGCTCTTCTGCGTGCTGATGAGGGAGGAGTTCCGGCTGGCGGGGGCCTTCTCCTCGGACACCTCCTTCTTCTGACGGCTTGATGAGCTGCGGCGCCTCCGTCCGTCGGGGGGAACCCTGGTCGAACACATTCCTCGAGAAAACTGCTCTTAAATAAAAGCCGGCTGCAGACCCACCGCTCAAACACTGCTGTGTCTCTGAATGTCTGATCTGTAGTCTCAGAGCTCCGCCTCCACGAGGAGGTCAAACCATGAAACCTTCATGTTATAGAGCGGACAGGTGTTTGTGAAACAAGAGACAAACTTTTCATCTCATGAGAGGATGGATGGGAAGCCAGGATGAATCTGGAGGATAAGTGTAATGTTTTTGAATCTCCACACTCATCAGGACAAACTGCATCAATCCAGATTAGAGAAACTGCAGGAGAAAACCAACGACTCTGCATTATGGAGGGAGAGGAAAAGATGCTTATGTCTGAGAGTATGGAATGCAGATTTACAGACATGAAATACAAGAAATTAAATTTGAAGTTTGTACCAGATTGGGTGCAAAAGGTGATGTTGAGACCAGAGAAATATATTTATTTATCACTTTAACTTTCGTGCGTTACAGTCCCACACATTCACACACTGATGTTAACTCTAAGATCTGGGGTTCTCCCCCATGAAAGCTTTGAAAATTAGGGCCTTTATATTCATTTTCTAAACATCTGGGACATTATTTCAAGGTTTTGAATTGATCTAAGCTTAATAGATTAATAATCGATCCATAAAAATATAAATCGATTTAGCACATAAAGCTAAAGTCCGCTAGCTTTATGCTAACGTTTAATGGAATTTTCCATAGGACAGCTAATGCTAACGTTAAGTCGATGTAAACATACATTGCTGACTAAATAAACATCTTTAAAAACTCAGACATGAATCTTACAAACTGTTTTGAGGAAATATTTTTAAAATAAGCATTAGTGGTCTAAAACACAATTTTTGCTTCTACTTTGAATATTCATACTTGAAAAAAGTGTACTATTTTAGATTATCGCCACCTATTGGCCAAACTGAACAATGAGAAGCAGAACAATGTTTACAATGTTAACGATCTGAAGATTTTTGTTTGAATTTCTCCTTTACAGAATCCATGTAACACTGTATGATATTAACAATCTTATTATTTCACTAATACATATAAAGTATGTGAACTGTATCTGATTAATATAAATATATTCAAAACATATAGTAGATTATTAATATATTTCTAAATAAATGTATAAACAATGTACATTTAAAATTGAATTGAGTGGATTGAACGAATCAAAAGCTCTAACTGCTTCATCTGATTTGAAAGCAATCCCTGTTAAAGCGATGATTTCTAACAACCTGTATTCATGTGACTTCTCATCTACTGCACAACTTCCAAAACTTTTGAGGAGGAGGCCCTGAAGGACCTTCGTATGTAGAGTAAATTTACTTGGAACGCCGTCGATTAAGGTTTTTTTAATCACAAAAAGTTGTTTTTGTTTTCACCCTTTTACAAAAAAAAACAAACTTTTGATTAAAGTGAAAAACAGGAAAACTTAAACACACAATTACATAATTGTACCTACCTGTTCTCAACAGTTGCTGGGATAGGCTCCAGCGACCTCGTGACCCTGAAAGGGAAAAAGTGGGTATAGAAAATGTTTTGATAAATTACATTGTAAAAATTCAACAAGTCTCTTTTTAAAAGAAATGTTAGATAAATTTGGGTTAATTAATGTAAATTTAGAGGGGGAGGAGCTTAAATAAAGGGTTTTCCATTAAAAGCCCCCCCCCATATCCCTTGTGTTATCGGATAGAGACGTTCTCAGCCTCATGTTGTTGTCTTATCTCTGCCATGTCCAAAATGAACATGATTTGATATCAACCATGTCCACGAGGGATTTTTAAAGGTCTATGATTAGTATGTGGGTTCCAGAGGATCCAGAAGTGACTTTTTTCATTTATCCACAAGTGACTTTATTTTATTTTATTTTTTTTGGTAAAGCGCTCAGTTTTGTGGGTTCCAGAGGACCCCCACTCCCAACATTAACGTGCCTAGAATAGCACAAAGAATCTTGGGGACTACATTTACATTTATCATTTTACGTTCTAAACCCAATTATTCCTGTCTGGGTCATGGGGTTGCTGGAGCCTATCCCAGTCATGTTGGGTTAGGACAAGGAACAGACTTGACTGTTACCCACATCTACCCAATGTTGGCTAAATAAATAAGAAAATGATCAAAAGTTGACTTCCCTTCCCTTCATTCTACCTCTTTTCTTCAGGTGACACTTTTCTTTTCCTCAATCCGGTAAAAGCTGGGAGTCCACTGACCACAGCTCGGATCTGTCCCACTAAAACAGAAACACATTTATGACTTTTAGGCTTTTTGCCACACAACCTAACTCTGTGTCTACATAGGAGAGATCTCAGTCTAAAGTAATAGCTTTTTTCCAAAACTTTATAGACATTTTCCTCTTCTTGGCCACTTTGTCTGTTTTGGGGTCACCGGAGCCTAACCCGGTTACTGATTGGTGAAGGCATCTTCCTCATCTTCCTCCATCCAATATCTGTGTTCTTTTGCTCATATTGATCTTTTTCTTTTCTTAGCCAGTCTCAAATATGAATCTTTCTTTGCCATTCTGCCCTGAAGGCCAGCATCCTTCACTGTAGATGTTGACACTGGTGTTTCAAGGGAACTTTTTAATGAAGCTGTCAGTTGAGGACCTGTGATGTTTCAAAGAAGATGTTAATGTTCTTATCTTCTCGCTCAGCTGTGCAGCGAGGTCTCCTACTTGGTGGTTCTCCGGCTTGATAGCAGTCACCATGACAACGCATCGCACAGCATTTGTGACCATGGTGGAAGCAGACTGGTTTCTGTGGCTCCCTCTAGAGGTTAACCGAAGATCTGCTGAATGTTGTTGAACAGAGAAGGATTTGAGGAGAAAATAGTGTGAAATAATCTCATTAAGAAAATACATGTGTGAAAAGAGATTTTTGATAGTATAAAAACCAAATGTTAACCTATTAGAAGATTTTCCATTATCCTTCTCTTTCCTTTAATGTTTATCACAGAAAAAATTAAACATTGGATCAATGAACAGAAGTTCTGTAATTTGTTACATTTAAAAAAAAAACAAAACAAGTTTTATCAAATTGAGTTTTTGAGTTGATTAAAACCATGAAGTTTAACTTGATTTAAACAGTTTTTTTTAACTACATCAATGCAAAAAAAATGATTTCATTTAAACTAATAATGTGACTTAATCCAATGAACTCAACCATTTTATTAATTTGGTTCAACTCAATAAATTTTTTTAGATTTATTTAGAATTTCATTTTAGATTTATGTACTAATTTGCTGTAATTTGTTACATGTAATTTGATTAAATTATTGAGTTTAAATGTTTTGATTCAGTGCCGTAACCTACTATTTTATGCCCAAAATAATCAAAGTGTTCTTTAATTGAAAATAAAAATGTTATTCAATGCAAGACATTACAATCCTGAAAATGCAGTTTCTAACTTACAATGAACTAAATCAAAAATGTCTTTTGAAGTTCTTTATTGAGAAATTGAACAAACAAACTCCAGTGACTGTTTGACAGGACAGATTGCTTTACAACATTGAACATGCAGATTTTTCAGAGAATAAAAAACATTTTTTTAATTTATTAAACTCTCATTTTTTTTCCCCCTGCGGTCAAACAACTTTTAAATCATAAAACAATATCATGACAATATGAAATATTCAATTTTTTACCCTCTGGTTTAATAACTAAAAAAAATTGAGCAATATGAAATATTATGCATCCCGTTTTAATATAATATCTCCAGAATGTGATTTACAAACGTTTTGAAAGCATTAAAATATAAAATAATATGCATCAAGCTCAAACAAAAAACAAACATTTCCAGTTATTTTTTGATTCTTTACCTCCATGTTTTTCAACCAGTGTGCCGTGGGAGATGGTCAGGTGTACCGTGACAAATAACCCATTTTCACATGTAAAACATTTACTATCACTATAGGGAATCTGCTCTGTGTTCATCCAATCGGGCCCTGATTTAACTCTGGTAGATAGTTTGGAATATGCAATATTGTAAAATATTTTTTTCTTTTTTTCTATAAATGACTTTTAATCAGGGGTGAAAGTTCTCTCTCTCTCTCTCTCTCTCTCTCTCTCTCTCTCTCTCGCTCTCTCTCTCTCCTGGTCTGCGCTCTCTTGCGTGCGCCAAGTCTGGTTTGCGTCCCGAGCGCTGCGGACCCCCGACTTTCTGAACAGCAGGAGCACCAGAGAACTGCAGCTGATGATACCCAGGAGTTCAGGGGGTGGGGGGTGACGCGTGTTATATGCGTGTAATGGGGTGTTTTATTTTTCATTTGGGAGCAATCAATACATTCACGGTCACTTGAGCATTAATGTGCATCCTACAAGAACAACAATAAATGATTCATAAACTTCTCATCAGTTTGTCATTGTTCTGTCTAAATTCAATGCACATTTAATGCACAATCAGATTTTTAAGAGGAAGATCCAAAAGTGAGGATGACGATGTGCAGAACAAATCTTCTACAGGAGAGGATGAAGAAGAGAAAAGGAGAGATGGAAGTTGAATGGAAAATGTCATTGAGACACCAGGTCCATCAACCACAGATGAATCTTCTATGTTGCCAGATTATTCTTCAGTCTGGACAATTGACAATATGATCTGTTTAAAGTCCCCTTCCAAAAAAAAGAAAAACTATTTTTTGAGTTTTTAACATTATTCTTCTGAAAGAGAACAAATGAAATCATTTTGTTTTTGCATTTCCTTTTGATCTCTGTTAATCAAACTGTCACAGACAGACTCTGTGTGAATGAATGATGTTCTTTCCATCATAACAGCTCTGCTGCACTAAACCCTCATCTGGTCCGGCTAGCGTGTCTAGTTCAGGTTCTGGAGAAGAGAAGATGGTATCTTCACATTCACATGGTATCTTCAGAGTCCGTCTCGTCATGTGTATAACTGCTGGAAAATGCTTCTCCGGACTCACCGGTTCTTCTTCTAGGGGACTTTAATGGCTGCAGATTAAATAAAACTCTTCCCACCTACCAACAATATGTTACGTGCGCCACCAGAGGCGACAAAACAATCGACCTCTGAAAATGCATACAGGTCCTATAAAAAACCTCCACTCAGCACTGCCGACCACAATGTTGTTCACCTCATCCCCTCATATTGTACAAAACTACAGAGGGAGGGCGTGGCAAAAAGACAAGTTCGACTGTGAGACAATGAAGCACTGGAGAAACTACAAGGCTGCTTCGACTGCACCCAGAGGGAGGTGCTTACTGAAGGACACACCCTAGAGGAAGCCACTGACACAGTAACGTCCTATTTCACTTTTTGTGAGGATATGATCATTCCCACAAAACTGTGAGAGTGTTCCCAAACAATAAGCCCTGGATAACCAAAGGTCTGAAAACAACACTCAAAGAAAAGAAAATAGCATTCAAATCAGGAAATAGACTCCAGTGCAAACTCATCCAGAAGAAACTAAATAAAGAAATCAGATCAGCAAAAAAGGCTTACGCTGATAGAGTGGAGACCTTGTTTTGCAAAGGCAAAGCCAGGGATGCTTGGCGGGGTGTTAAAACCCTGGCTGGTCTCCCCACCAACTCCAGCTTAGCTCTGCCCAGTGCTCAAGCCTGTGTCGGGATGGCGGAGGATCTTAACAACTTTTACTGCAGGTTTGATCACTGTGATTACACTCATGAGAGGGAGGAGCTTGTTGCGAAGCTCTCCTCCATGACTCAGGCCACTGAAAACCTTCAGCTACAGCCTGGAGATGTGGAGCGCATCCTGAGGGTTACAAAACCTCACAGAGCACCAGGGCCAGACCAGATCTGTGGACGCCTCCTGAAAGCCTGCAGCAGCCAGTTAGCTGTTGTCTTCTGCTCACTGTTCAACCAATCTCTGGCTGAGCATTCTGTCCCCTCCATCTGGAGGTCATCCATCATCTGTCCTGTTGCAAAGAAGAATTACCCTAAATCCAACAATGATTACCGGCCGGTTGCTCTAACATCGCTGGTCATGAAGAGCTTCGAGAAGCTCGTTCTAGCCCAGCTGCAGGCCGACACCAGCATGCACGCCGACCCGTTCCAATTTGCATACCGGCAGCAGAGAGGGGTTGATGACGCGGTGCTCACTCTAATGCATGGAGGACCTTTTCATCTGGAACAGCCAGTTCGTGTCAGACTGGTTTTTGTGGACTTCTCAAGTGTCTTTAACACTCTGCAAACACACCTGATGGGACACAAGCAACATAGTACCGGCATAACAAAAAATCTACTTTTACCCCTGCTTTTAATTAGAATAATGTTACCGAAATCTGACCGCAAAACCAAAATGTGTGACATTGAAGACATTTCTGTGATTCTGCTAAAGATGGAGGATTTGAAGACTTCTCAAAAAAGCAGATGAAGAAAACGCTAAAAGCTGCTCTTGAAGACAACAAGACACTTGGAAAGCAGCTGAAGCGTCTCAGGAAAGACCTGAAGAACCAGGAGCAAATGGAAGAACTGTGTGATGGAGAGCAGCAACGAGTCGACGAGTTGACCGGAAGCATTGCAAACATCACAGCAGAAATTACTGTAATTCAGTCTCGACTTCGACCCAAAAAAGAGCTGAATAAAGAACTAAATTTGATGAAATCAGAAAGAAAAATATTGGAGCAGGAGAACTCTACTTTGAAGTCCCAGCTGACCAAACTTCAACAAAAGATTACTCTCCAAGAGCCAATTGAATCCATATATGAAAACGAAGCCAAACAAGTTGAACTTTTACAGCAGCAGGCTGAATTTTTTAGACAGAATGTTGAAGAGCTGAAACTTCAACATCAAAAACTAGAAGAGATGAAGGACAAGTATCCCACACTGTTAGGAGAAAAATCCCAGCTGGAAGGTCAGAACAAGGACCTGAAAGAAGAGATTTCAAACCTGAAACAGCAGTGGGAGACCACCGAAGACCTGGCTGTTAAATACAACTCTCAGCAGGAAGAATTGAAATCACTTCATCAAGAAGCAGAAGACCTCAAATGTGAAAGAGACAGATTGATAGATTGTCTGAAACACAAAAAAATACTGGAATCAGAATATCGAGAGATGAAGGAAGAAACGGAGATGATGAAGAAAACTAAGACAGATCTGTCTGTGCAAACCGAAGAACTCCAGGACAAGATCAAAAATTTGAAAGATCTGAAGGATAAACTGGATACTGTGAAGAAGGAAAATATGGCTGTGAAGCAACAAGTAGAATACCAGCATAATATGATCTCATCTCTTCAGAACCACGCTGCACGTCTCCAGGAAGAACTGGACGACCTGCAGACATATCCTCAGGAATACAAAGATCTTCTGGACGAGTACATGGAAACAATGGAAGAAATGTCTTGTCTGGAGGATCTTGTGAAGACGGAGGAAGAGGAGGTTGAAGGTTTGAGAACCAAGAAGGACGAGCTGCAAGACCTGGTTATTAAATACAACTATCAGATGGATCAGCTTTCTGTCCTCAAAGATCAAGCAGAGGCCCTCAAACTGGAAAAGCAGCAGATGACGGATCTTCTCCAACAAAAAGAGATGGTGGAAGCTCAGTACGTAGAACATAAATCTGAAGCTGAAAAACTGGACCAAACAAAGAGAGATCTAACTGAGGAAATTGAGGACCTGAAGAACAAGCAAAAATAAATTTCAGGCTTTCAGACTTGACACTGAAAAAGGAGAATCTGACTGCAAGGAAAGACAATGACTTTCTCCGGAATAAAAACAAAATTCTTGACAGTCAGATTCAGTCAGCGTTTTTATATGTGTATTTATTGTGCCTTTTATTAATAGATTTATGTCTGCTTTTTATATTGTTTTTATTTAGACCTTGAGTTTGTAATCAAATTATTTATTTAAAAAAAAAAATTGTAATTTACTTCCATTGTACTTGGATTTTTATGTGTATTGGTCTTAGATTTTTATATCTATATCTTTGTACCTTTTATATATAAATTTATACTTAAAAAACTAAAAAAAAAAAAAAAAAATCCTCTCCATGAACCGACACCTTAACGCGGTGGAGAGGTTTGCGTGCCTGAGTGATCCTTGGAGCCAAGCTGTCTGTGGTTATTGACCCTGGTGGGGTCTTCAATGGCAGACAGAAGGTCTTAAGTGACGGGCCAGACTAAGAGCGGTTCACCGTGTCAGCAATAGCAAGACTCACTTTTGTTTTCTCTTTCAGGTCATTATTACCGGGCCCTACTCTGGAGCCGGCCCTAGAGTTATTAACTCTATTATCAAATTGTAAGTTTCCTAATTTTCTTTTTTTTTTTTTTGAATATTGTGTCTTTTTTATTGTGTCTTTTTTTGTCCTTATTTTTTCAAATAGAATCGTTTTCATTTATTTCTTAAAATACAATAAAATTTTAATCTTAATGAATTTCCTTATTATTTGGTGACTTTGTTTTCTTTCTCTACAGGTTTGTGTTCGCTCTCCCTGTTTCAAATTTTTCGGTGGAACTGTACTTCTGGACCGGCAGACAGATGTTGCAGTTCTCCAATTTAAATGTGCTAACAGTCCCGGCCACAACTCATAGGAGAATTTCTAATGAACTCCTGATGCTCTGCAGAAACTGATTCCTAAAAATACAACAGATTTGGCTTATTTAGGATAAAAACGGCATGATCATAATTAAAAGACTTGGGACTTGAAACAAACCACTGCTGCACAGTCTTCATACCATTTTCAGTCTGCGTACAATATTTCTCTGAATTTGTCCGTTTATCTTGCAATGTCTATTCCTTTATTTAAAGAGCTCTTTCAACACATTTAAAATATATGTACTTGTTCTCATGATTAACTTAATTCCTAAATTGCATGGTGCGTTCAATGAGTTCTGGACATTCACAGCAAAACAAAGCTGTTTATCTGAGAAAATATCAAACACCAGAAGAACTGATCTATGCTGGCATTTTTGAAACTGCATTAAATAAAGTGAAAAAACATGGTAGTGGACTGAGTTGGACTGAGTGGCTTGTTTGGGTTCGCTAATGTCTGAAGTTCAGTGAATGCACCATGCAGAGACCTTCGTTGGCCCTGGGTTCTATCAATCATCCTGTTGGCTCTGTGGTTTTTGGCCTTTCAGCTTCCATAAAATATATATATTTATATATTTTTTAAATGTTTATTTGTGGAGAAAAGAGCCAGTGACACAACCATGGAAGAGCATTTGACTTAAAAGAAAACTAAGCTTCTATTTACAGATAAAACCAGTTCTGTTACCGTTTGATGAAAAGTTCAGGTGATTTATAAGCTGTTCTTAACAAACCAGCCCAAATCAGGACCCTAATTAGTAGGTTTCTTGTCATACTGCAGTTTTTAGTTTTGAACACTAGATGGCAGTGTGTGGTAACTATAAGAAAAAAATGACTTCTTTGTCTTTGCTTTAGGAGTTTTCTGGACTTATTTTAAAGCGTTTTTCTCACCAATTCTCCACTAGAAAAGACCAACTTGTACAAAAATGAAAGAACTTGAGGACCATGTTAAATAAGAAGTGTTCTCTGATTAAAATCTCTCAATATTTTAATCAGTCAAATTGTCTATTAAAAAATCCACTCCAATGAAAATGATGTTTTGGTGTTTTTAACATGTTCTTGTGGCATGTTCCTTAAGATGGAGGACATATAAAGGGAAAATTAATTATGTATTATTATTCAATCAGCAAGTCAAAGCTTGAATTTTTTATATACAAACTACCAGAAGCTTCTTGCTCTGCTTCATTCCCATACAGCCACTTGCAGACAAATAGATCCATGAGTGTCTTGATTTTCTTTGTCAGAGCTGGAATCTGGATCAAAGCTGTGCAGCTGGATAGTTTCAATATTGATTACCATTTTTGTTTCACTGCTACTGCTGGCTTGGGGCTGTGAGTAGTGGAAGGAGAGAGTAAAGAAAGGGATGATGGGAAATAAACACTGGCTCACAGCAACAGTCTCACCCACAACTCAGGGGTGGATCTCGAATGAATTGCAAAAACTGTCCTAGAAAATTACACTGATTTTTTTTTTTTAATTTTTGCTAAAAACTGCATAATCAAAATTAAAACACCACTGGAAACACTTAAAATAGACCAAAAGATGATGGGATTGGGACTTTAGGTGTACTACAAGTATACTCAGTTTATACATAGCAGACTTACTATATGTACCAGCCAGACCTCGCCGGTCATCTGGATCTGGTCTTTTATCAGTTCCTAGAGTCAGAACTAAACATGGAGAGTCTGCATTCAGCTTCTATGCTCCACAGATCTGGATCAGACTTCCAGAAAACCTTAGATCAGCTGAAACAATAAGTGTATTTAAATCTAGGTTAAAGACTCACCTGTTCTCAGCTGCATTTGATTAACATGTATTCAAAAGTTTACATCCGCCCTGTTTGTCTATTCTTGTTTCAAATTAAAATCTTTTTACTTTCTTTTAATTTTATTTTAATGATCAGACCTTTACTATTTATTTTGATTGTTTCTTTTATTGTTTTATGTAAAGCACTTTAAATTGTCTCTCTAATGAAATGTGCAACAAATAAACTTACCTTACACCACATTCACGCGAAAATCAGTTGTGTCTGCTCATGTCTCCAAGATCCATGTGTAAATGATACATTTAAATGCTGCTAGAATGCTGGGTCATCAGAGTTTTCTTATCAGCTGCTTCAAACTTAGACTGTGAATAACATCTGGTGAAAACTTGACATTTTCCCACTTTCTTAAACAGATATGACCCAACAATTACTATAAAAAAAAGTCTTGTTTTACGCTCTCTGGGTCTTGACGAGGACCACACTCCGCTTCCTATCGCTGTGACTGGGAACTGGCGCTCGTGGAAGAGCTCCGTAGTGAAGGCACTGGCAGGGAAAATGTAGTTGCAAGGGAGCTATGAGAATGTTTAATGTTTTAAAACGCATATTTAGACTTTTTCATATTAATTATCAGGGGGTGTATTTGTTTAAGAAAGTGGGAAAATGTCCAGTTTTCATCAGATATTATGTAAAATCTAAGTTCAAAGCGGCTGATAAGAAAAGTCTGATGACCCAGCATTCTAGCAGCATCTAAACGCATCGTTCATACACAAGAGGAGGCGGGAAGAGTCTCACATCTGATTTGTGTGTTACTGCAGTTGTGTGTGTATCAGATAATTCCACTTTAAAGATTTGTCTTTGTGGTTAGCTTTAAGCTGCTATAATTTATAGTTGTGTGTGTAATTTATATTTTGTATTTTATTGTATTGTGTCATTTTTGTAGATGTAAATACACAATTGCAAGTACACACAGTTATGCACAAATCTATTGTATACGTTACAAATCAATAATTACGCAAGGACAAATCGGAAGAGTCTATTTTCTCTCCATAATTTTCAAACCCTGGGTTGCTGTTTGCTTCTGATTCATCACCATTTGAATAAAAATACTCAGAATCACAGTTTTGGTCTTAATTTTTATATATATCCTCAATCAACAGAACAATGCAAGAAAAACATTTTAAAAACTCAATTTTCATTGGAGTGGGTCTTCAACCAACACAAACACAAATATTTGATTTGAAATCTTATCCATCAGCCTACAAGCTAACATTAGCCATGCTACATGTACTGAATTGCAGCAAGACTGTTAACTGGAACATCCAGAAGAGAACACATCACTCCGGTTCTCAAGGCTCTTCACTGGCTCCCTGTTCATTTTAGAATTCAGTTTAAACTTTTACTGTTTGTTTTTAATGTTCTTCATGGTCTCTCCCCAAGTTTATTTAACTGAGCTTTTAAACGTCTGCAGCCGTTCCAGAGCTTTAAGGTCTGCTAATCAGTTTCTTCTTGAGGTGCCCAGGTCGCGACAGAAACGCTGGGGTGACCGTGCGTTCTCCGCTGCCGGCCCTCAGCAATGGAATAGCATTCCAGCATAACTGCGCATGATGTCAGATCTTAACAGTTTTAAATGTTATTTAAAAACACACCTTTTTAGAATGGCTTTTAATGCTCAGTAGTTGGTGGCATTTTATTTTATTTTTATTGGTTTTATTGTATTCGTATTGATCTTTTATGTATTTCACTGCAGACTGCTTTTGTAATTTTATTCTGTTTTTATTTATTTTTGTTCTTAATTTGTCTAATTTTTCAAACTTTCTTCTTTTATTGTGAAGTTCATTCATTCATTCATTCATTCATTCATTCATTCATATTAAGTCTCCCACTGAAAAGTTTTTATAAAAACTAGTGATGTGCCCCAGTCTCTTATTCAGGAAAAGATCAAACTCAACAAAATGAAGTTAAAAGATTAACAATATTTAATAAATGTTCATATTTAATAATTCAGGTTATACAGAGAATTAGTTTACCATCAGTGTGCTGGATTAAGATCAATGTCTTTTTTTCAGAAGTAGACAGGGGTGGCCACGATTGACACAAATTTCTTCATTTTGGCCCCTCAAGTGGCTAGCTACACCCCTTAGGACGCCCCTCTGTCCTTCTGTTTGGATCAATAGACCCTTTTCATGTGACGTCGCACATCGCTGGGTAGTTTTAAAGTGACTTCCTGTTTAATGGTTTAGAACAGCAAAGCTGGCAGCTGAACACTGACAGCAATTTCACAAATATAATAAAAGGAAACCTTACCAATTGTAGAGGAAATTTGTACAATATTTATTTTAGAAATGTCCTGATTATGGATTATTTCTCTATGAAAAGTGCTCGATAGCACTTAAAACACGTGCGATTAACATCAAGCAAAATAGAACCCATTAACATAATATCTGCTCAAATAAAAGGTCGATTTTGAAATAGAGCCTTAAATATTTAAGGATTATTTAAATCTGTATTTTGATTTGTGAACGGACAGGAAATGAAAATACAGTTTGGCAAAGTTCATAAAATAATTTACAATTTTCTGTTGAAATTGGTATGGCTGGTATGATCAGCTTTACCGTTCTAAACCTGTAAACTGGAAGTCACTTCACACATGTCCGGTGATGTCGCTATTTTGTCTGACATCAAAAGGGTCTGTTGTCAATGTGCTCAAACCGTGCTGCAAATGCATGATCTGGTTCTGATTGGTTTTATCTATCTGAAATGTAATGTCAGCTGCAGCTAGATGCAGAAAAGCATTAGGTAGGGGTCAAAGGGGCAATATTTGTTCACTAAAACTTCCAAAAGTCTATAGATAAAATATATTGTTTGAGTCTATCCTGCAACACCAGAAAAGCAAAATCAACGGCACTCTTACATTTGGTTGCTGAATAGAAAATTCTAACAAATAGATCTTGCTAACAAGTCTTAATCAGATTTCAGCTAACAAATACTAACTTCAAATACTCGCTATATGGTGGTTCACCTTGCCTTAGAAATCTCCCAGGAGTCTTTGCAAAAAAAACCAGCTGAGCGTCGATGCTCATTAGATTGGCCAATATAGACCACAATGCTTTGCGTTTTATTTATGTCTTTTTTTATGTTTTATTTATTTTTTTTCCACTAAACAAACTGCATTCATAAATAGTCTTTGTAAAATATGTATTTCTATTATTTAAAGTAGTCAGAATTGTGTCGGAATTGCTTTTGAGATCACTAGATAGTTCTGCACTATAGTTTTTAGTAGTTTTGTATGGAGCTACATTGGGGCCATTATTATTTGAATCCCAAATAAAACAAATTGAAAAAAAATTGACAAAGAAAAGTCTGTTTTGATATTTCAATAATTTATCAATGTAATACAGGGGTGGGCAAACTACGGCCCGGGGGCCACATGCGGCCCCTTAAGCTACTTAATGTGGCCCTCCAAATTAAAATCCATTGAATCAAAAAATCCTAATTATTGTTTTTATTCATTGTATTTCTGGTTTCTTCCCATGAATGGTGTTGTTTCTCTGACGTTCGTGTGTGTTCCTTTCTGAGTCAGATGGTGATCTTTCGGATTATTCCTACACCACATAAATGCAGCATTTCTTTGAGTTCACATTTTCCTCTGAAGAACATCAACCCATTGGATCACCCAAAGAGAAAAAAATCAAAATTTAGAAATAAAAACTCCAATTTTCTGTTTTTAAATTAATATATGTGAATTTGAATCCAAATTAAAGTATGTTTTTCTCTAAATTCCATATTATTTTTTTAGTTTTTGAGGTTGATTACCAAATCTCTCCTTCCATCTGCTCCTTGTCCGGCCCTTATGCCAAATTTTAGAACCCTTTGTGGCCCACGAGTCAAAACATTTGCCCACCCCTGATGTAATATATACTTGTAAAAACAAAAGAGACAAAGAAAGAGGAAAGCAAAATCAAAATATATTGGTGCTAAAAGTCAGCAAAAGAAAAATATGATGAAACTGTTGTGTTTACCATGATGCTTGAACTCACATTTCCTGCATGAGACAAAGTTGATGTGTTAGCATACTAGCTATTAGACCATGGAAGACGACTGTGGAGCCATAATGGTGTTTTAGCCCTTTTATACACGCATAAGAATGTTTCATGGAGATAAAATAAGTATCACCCCGATTGACACATGTATCATTCTTCATTTGGATTTGTGCGTGCATAATTCTTGATTTGTAACTCATATAATACATTTTGCGGCTGATAAGAAAACTCTGATGACCTAGTATTCCAGTAGTACTTGAACGCATGACTAAAGGACGAATCTCTGAGACGTGAAATAAGTCTCACCACAGATTCATGCATAACTGAAGTTTTGTGTGTGCATAACAAGTGATTTGTGTGTCATTTTTTAAAGATTTGCATGTGTAGTTAGTTTTAAGGTGTTGTATTTTTAATTTGTGCATGTGTAAATTGTAATTTGTATTTATTTGAATTTTTTTTACTTATGCACAAAATGTATTATATAAGTTACAAATCAAGAATTTCGCATTTACAAATCTAAAGTTATGCACAAATCAAGAATTATGCACGCATAAATCGGCGTGATACTTATTTCTCACCGTACATTTTTTATGTCTGTATGTAACGCAATAAGATGCTGCTTTAAACGGGCTGGAACAGTGTTTTGGACGCCCGGCATGTATGCAATAATACTGCTTTTCACATATGTCTTGGGACAACTTCAGACTATGATAGTACAGACAATACAGTCATTTTATGAATGTAATCATCACAGTTCTCAGAGTCAGTGAATGCACTGGGACTGAAGTTATGACCCTCAATGATTTTGATTGGTCCTTCGTGTTTGCCCCGCCCCAACACACGACAACTGGGCCAAAAGTTTTGAAACAGAGATTTTTTAGATTCGAAAACTAAAAAAAAGATTTGAAAGTGAAAAAAACAACAACTTTGTAATGGAAATGTTTTGTTTTGAAACCTAAAAAGTTGAGCATTTGAAGCTGAAAATAACTAAGCTTATTTAGGAATAGCAAAAAGTTTCAGAAAATTAAATTTATTTATCTTTTTTGGCCAAACACCAATATTTTTTAAATTTGTTTTATTTGGGTTTAAAATAATATTGGCTCAAATTTAGCTCCACAGAATGAGAGTACTATGGAGGAAATTTAGCCACAGTCAAAGATCATCGGTCACCAGACCTGATTTTTTTTTTTCATATAAAAACAGAGACTGTGGCCTTAAAAGTTGACTATCTTCATGGTCTCTGAAGTGTTTATGAATGTTTTTTTTCTCCTTCCTGAAATTCGCTGACCTTCGCACGCAGCAGCGGCGCATTCCTTTCCTGAAGTTTTCACCTGCCAGCGGGAGCGTCCCGCGCGGATTAGCAGGGGAAGATAAGGGCGCGCGCGCCTGCAGGAGGATTTGCTAGCTTCCCCTGCGCCGCGCGCGCGCGCGCTCACAGGCAGAGAGCCGCTCGCAGCCGCAGAGCGCATCTCGGTGTTTTTGTGAGGCGGGGTCTGTCACACCCCCGCCACTGCGATGCCGTTCCTCCCCCAGGACGCGGAACGCTTCGATGGACTGTCGCTGCTGTACTGGTGAGTGCCCCCCCGCCACCTTTACAGACAGATGCTGGCCACCTGGACATGTTCGTGCGTGTTAATACGGTCGCGATTGTTGTTGTTGGGTTTTTTTTTCCCGCTTCTGCACGCGCGTCCTCCGTTTGTGTTTTCATCATGGAATTTCACTCCTTTCGTGGTTGTACTTCACATTTTTAGGAACACATTTGAAACATTCGGTTAAATGTTGGAATAAAGTTACTCATTTTCTTGAAAGGGTTATGCATTTTCTAAAGTCAGACATTTTAATTTTTTTGTAAATAACTCAACATTTCTACCCTCTCCTCGTGATAAATGATCAGGGTCACAGCTCCTGACCTGCAGGTGTTTCCAGACAGTTTGATCTGAACAAAGTCAAAATGACTTAATATTCAGCCTCCAAAGAAGCAACAATAGAAACATCTTCTTCCCTCTGATCTCTTTATATAATTTCACTCATTTAGCTTAGCTTTTGGTGCACGCCATGCATGAAGGCACGCACGCGCAGCATAATCTCACTGTGAGCTCATGATGACATGTCAGCTCAGGTAATGAGTTAATAATAGAGCCGCTTTGTTTGCTGCAGGTCATGTGCTGATCCTCATTCCTCTTCCACCACACTGCAGCAACACCAAAGTTACAGGGAAACTCTTCCTCCTGCACCTGAAGAATGTGCACAATGTCTTTTACCACCTGGGCATCTGGTCTCTGCCCAGGCAGGGATTTGTTCTTTCTATGCTGATACTTTGTGCGGTAGTCTGTGTTGTCCCGATTGGTTGGTATTTGGTTGTTTGGAGGGGTACATTTCTCTGGGATGCTCTTACTGCCTGCTGGTTGGTCGTGGCGTCAAACCCGCTTCTAATTTATTAGAGAGGAAGATTCCAGTAAACATACTTTTACTTGAACACACCTGGTGGTATACACAAATGTAGATATTTGTATGTGTGCAGACAAGCATGATGTATACAATATATGCTTTTTGTTTACATTTGTTTGTATGAATATACAGTGGGACAAAAATATTTTTCAGTCACCAGTTCTTCAAGTTCCTCCTAAAAAGTGGAGTTTGTTTCTGCAATGTTCACCTTAGAGACACTGTTAGAGACAGAATTTTAAAAAAGAACCAAGGAAATCACATTGTTTGGTTCTTAAAGTTCCCCTTCGATGAAAATATTGTTTTTAGAGTTTTTAACATGTCTGTGTGACATTTTTCTCATCAAAGATTGTTTTTGCATTTCTGAGTATTTCTCCTTTTAAATCTGTCAATCCAACCGTCTTGGACACACTCTGTTTTTCATCAATCATCTTCTCTCTCCTGCACATGCACTAAACCCTCTTCTGGTCCGGCTAGCGTGTCTAGTTCAGGTTCTGGAGAAGAGAAGATGGTATCTTCACATTGACTGCAGTCAAATGAGCCGCCGTTCACATTTCTGTGGTCCAATCAGCCGTCACTGGATTTTTGGTGTGAGTTTCATCCAATACTTACGGTAGCAGTCCTGAGAACGCCGGAAAATCTCCACCAGCATTTGGATGTTAGCTTTCATTATTTTCTGCTCTGAGAAACCAGTGGATTGAATGGATTGATCACAGCAACGTCAAGAAACATTGGAGAATGAGCTCAAAGAGTCTTTGGTGAACTGGAATGAGAAAGAATCAGGATTTTTGAGGAAGTTCGGTCCATGAAGATTTATGCTAGTGAGACACAGAACGGTCGGTCATAACCAGACAGGGGGGGGCAGCTTTGTTGCTACGGCTGTAACGAGTATCCGGGTGCTCGGGTATTTGCAATCTGCTCCCAAAATTTTGAGTACGAATATTCACGACGTCCAAGATCGCTGATTCGCGATCTTTATAAATATAATAAATTGCAGTAAAATATGGGGACGATAAATTTTTGCTCTGAAATGCAAATTAATGTTGTATTTTAAGATTTCGAACTAAAACAAAGCAGAAGTTCCACCGCCGGAAGTAAACAAATCTTCATGACGGTGAAGCTTGCAGTTTTCAAAATAAAACCAGCGAGACATTTTTCCGTTCAGAAACTGAGAATGAAGTAGCCGTCACAGACATAACTTCTGAAAGAAATAATTAACTTTAACACCGGAGCTTTACTTCCAGTGTTTACGTTCTTTTAGTTATGATAACTCTTAAACAGTTGACGCAATTAACTTATTCTGAAGAAACGCAGCCTCACGCTGCTGAAAGGCAGATGTGATCAACGTGAATCAGATGATTCTGCTGCCTAAAAAAAACAACTTTTTTCTTACGGGCTCTGCACCAATATGTAATGCTTAGAATGTAAAATGTTGAAGAACTTTGAGGATATAAAACATGAGATAATTTTAAGGTTTTGCTTTTAAATTTCCAAAACATCAGTGTTTTTTATCTTTTTTATGTTATTGCGAACTCAAACAGAAGATTGACAAAAGAAAAAAAAAGTTTAAAATGACAAACAGCATTTCTTTCTATCTGAATCTTTGTGTTTTTAAACAGTTTTGTTGATTCTAATCTCCTGTTTTAAATAAAGGTATAAATAATGATTGGGAACAAATAATTTCAATTTTCATCCATCCTGTAAGTAGACATACACATAGCAATAAACATATTATAAGAAAAGAATCGTGGTTCGATTCGTGAATCGAATCGGATCGCCACCTGAGCGACGATCCACAGCCCTGTTTGTTACTGTCCTCCTTCTCCAAATACTTTCTCCCGACTCAACATGACTGGAGAAATCTATGTTCAAAAAGTGTTTGAACAAATACCAAATTGATCGGCTGACTAGGATATAATGGTGAGCTCCCATTTTAGACATGAACTGTTGAAAAACAGAAAAATGACCCATAATGGTCAATAAAATCTAGAAACCTTCCCTGATGTTGAAGTCATTTAAATCTGAAATGTTTGCAGTTGATCATATGTGAATACTTTTGTAAAAGGTAGAAACCAGTTTGTTTTCCAAATCCCTCTTTTAATATGTTTTTTTTTGTTCTCAACTCTTGAGCATACAGGGAGCAGCACAACACAGACAGGAGCAGATTAAATATGCAAGCAGTAATCCTGCGAGGGTGCAGCTCTTCTTCACAGAAAAGCTTAGTCATGGAGAGGATCCTCTCTGCAGTCTAAGATCACATTTTCAGTTGAAAGTCAATAAAAGCAGCAGGATGAGCCCTGATGAAACACACAGTATCATAAATCTGTTAATATTCCCTCCCACCACAATCACCTAAATATTTTAATACAGAATTTTGCTTCAGAAATTATTCAGTGACATCAAAAGATGAAGAGATAAAGTCCAGAGACGGTTTCATGGTCGACCCCGGACCTAAGACATCCAGAAAAACTTTGCTCTGATTAACTAATTAACTAAATTTTACAACATGCCTTTCCCCAAATCCATGCATCTCACCTCCAGTGCGTCTCCTTTACTTACCCCTGTGTGTACAAGTATTTATTATAACCTGTTGCAAGCAGCATGTACATAGAAAAATGTGCATGAAGATTTCAGGTCTTAAAGTGACAGGTTTGCCTATTTTTTGCCAGTCTGTATCCACCTGTGAGGGCAGTTGTGACTGAGGCATAACTTTGCTCTAGTAATGGTTCGGATTAGGGCTGGGTTGATAAAATCGATTTGAATGGATTTAAGCTTAATAAATCACCAATAGATTCATAAAAATAGAGATGGAGCTAGCACATAAAGCTAAAGTCTGCTAGCTTGATGCTAATTTTTAATGGAATTTCCCATTCCCAATCTCATTATTTCACTAATAAATCTTACAGTATGTGAACTGTATTAGATTAATATAAATGTATTCAAAACATATTCTAGATTATTAATGCATTTTTTAACAAATGGTCTAAATGTGTAAACTCAAAATTGAATTAGGTCAAATTGAATCGAGTGGATCGAAAGAATTGAAAAAAATCAGAATCGAATCCATCCAGCCTCTTGTCAATCGAATCATTTCTGGAATTTATCATTGATACCCAGCCCTAGTTCTGATCCACCTCGGATTCCTTTCTTTACCATGTTTCTCAGCAGCTTTCAAAATCATAATAATTGCAGGACTTTTCCAAAAACTGCCCTCAGGTGTTTTCTTATAGAGATCATAGACTGAAGCCACTGAATCAGTTTATTTCTGTGATTTATGCACTGTTAGATGATGTATGGTCAACTGAAGGTGTGTATTTGTTATTAGTGTTGGCTAGTATCACACGGCGGCCCCCCCGAGGCCTGTCTGTGACTGACATTAGTGATTTGTGACAGCTAATGCAGATTATCAGGCTTTAAGTGATCAGTTTAATTGCTGCGTCGTGGGCCTGCTGTCAGATTCCAGCACTCTGGAGAGTTTTTTTGTTCAGGATGCTGCTGTTTCACACTCATTCACATTGAAAAGAAGACTTCACAATGTGTCAGTTTAAGTCCGAGATACTTCCAAATGAACATGTCTTTGAGTGTGCCTAAATTCAGGATCAGGAAGATTCAGGACTTTGTGGCTACAATCAAGGACATAGGTCAGACGTTTCTTGTAGTTGATGATCAGGTTTCTGCAAATATCAGGAGGAATTTTGATCCACACTTCTTTACAAATTTGATTTGTTGATGAGCTTCAGCTCTCTCCATAGGTTTTTTTGTAGAACTGGGGTCCGAAGACTGGCCATGACCTTGATCTTCTTCTTCTGCCATTCCTTGGTTTTCTCTGCTGTATGTTTTTGGTCATGATCTTGTTGGAAAACCCACTTATCTCCCTCACCAGACGCTAGTGAAGGGAGGTTCTCTCTCAGGATTCCATCCATCCTCCATCCACACAGTGAAGTAGTTCTGTAAAGAAAACATCCATGAACCATAATATTTCTCCCTCAATGCTTGACAGTGGGGATGGTGTCCTTGGAGTCATATGCAGCATTTATCTTCCTCCAAACCAATATATCCCTACTTCCAACTCATCACATATTGATGTTTGGTTAAGGACCTCTCCATGTCTCTTATTTTTTGGGTGTCCTCAAGTCATCATTTTCCTACATACTTGCTGTTCCCATTAAATCACAGGTCCCCAAACTTTCGGGCCGCAAACTAGAGCCGGTCCAGTACCACGACGCCTGGTACCCTAACCATAACCCGACACCGGACCAGATTCAGTACCGGACCTAAACTGATACCAGATGTAGTACCCGAACCACTACTGGGTTAAAAGGTAACCAAACAAGGAAGTTGAAGACTGACTTCACCCCGTAGACCGTTTAATAAGAACTGGACATATCAAGCGTTGAGGTCCACCTAGGAAATGCATTGCCTTCCACCCTCGCAAAATCATCCCAGAGCCTTCGCCATCACTTCCTGGTGTGTCTGTCATGATTGCAACTAGGGGTGTAAGGGATCACGGACAATCCGTTGTCCGTACGGATCAGAGGAGGAGGGGTGTGGGGTGTTTGCACAAAGGCCCCTAATCCAAATTTGCCACTGTGTAAGGGGCCCTATAAAAATTATTTTCATGGGGCCCAAAATCCCTAGCTGCGCCCCTGTCACCTAATTCAATTTGCGTTAAATTCATGTACACAAAGCGTCAAAGTTGCTGCTTGACTGTTCTTGAAAGCTCCCCGGTTTCATGGCGGAACCCGAAGCTCCCGCAGCGTGTGGAAAGAGTTTTCATCAGAGGCGTTACTTGACCTCATCACGGAGAACGCAGGTGATTCGAGATTGGGTTTATTGAAGAGCCGAATGAAAGCATCGGTACACGTCTCCATGTTTGGCTTATGAGAACCTTTCAGTGAGGAGCAACAGCTGTCCCGCGTCGTGGCAGGACAAAACTGCTGCTCCGTCTATAACAGGGGAGGGCGGTATGGTAAGCAAAAGGTGTCAAAACATCGCCAGCAAAAGCGGGCAGGACAGTAATTATTGTTTTAAATATTTAAATATCCCCGCGACCCCGAAAGGGATAAAGCGGCAAGGAAAATGAATGAATGAATGAATAAATGAATATTGAAATGTTCCCACACTAAATCAGTTAGTACCAAATAAATAGTTGAAGTTTAATTTTTGGGGTTACTGCAGATAGATTTGGCAATTTAAAAACTATTTTCAAGCATTCTTCTCTCCCAGTTTTTGTTGATTTTGTCTCAAGACATGAAAAAGTCATCATAAACAACATGTTTTAGTTTTTCGTTTGTGTCCAAAGCTCAAAGATATTTTGTTTTTATAAATAAGCCTCAATGAGCAAAAATGATGTAATATATATGAGAGCATATTTGTGCTTTGAGGTACTGCACATGTTTTATCAAATATATATTTTGAAACATTTCAGAAGAGTATTTATAGACTGAAGTTATTTTTTTTCCAGCTGTTTTTTTTTTTTTTTTTTACTTTTTACTGATCCGAAAAATGATCCGAACCGATCTGGTCCGTTACACCCCTAATTGCAACCGCGATTAGACCAAGTCTGTCTGAGTCACGTTTTTAGAGGAAGTACTGTCATACTTTTACTGATTGGTCAGTTTATAACTTGAATAACTGGCGATAAAGAAAAAATATCTTTAAAAAAAAATTTGTATTAGAAATATGTTAAGAGGGACGGATCAGAGCAAGAATGGTTATTCTGACAGATGCAATGACTGAGAGATAACTGTTTCTTTATGGAAGTCTATGGGACTTTGGCCTTCTTGTAACCTGCAGGTACTTCCTATTTGGAACACACGGAGGGGATATTCGCGTCAATGCTCCACCCACACCCTAAATGTTAAAAATTCCGTCAGAGGGGTGAGGCTTGGAGGCAGGACTGTTATCATTACTGGAGCCACAGATCATGAGACTTCTGAAACTGAGATGGTTTTACCAATCACAAAACTCTAATGTAATACCTCGATTCAACCTGTAGGGGGCAGCACACATATGGTTTACTGACTATATTTTAAAGAATTAAACAAGTTTGTTTTAATTGATCAAAAATTTGGCAATGACCAACAGACAGCACGATTAAAGCCCCATTTATAGAGGTCAACAGACAAAAGAAGTTGATTTGGGGTTTGGTTACCCTCTAAGGTACTGGACGCGTCCCGAGGACCAGTCTGCATCCGGTACCACATCTCAAGGGTTACAAACCCTTGGGGACACTCAAAGCATTGTGAAGGGACGCGGAAGTGTCCCTAACCAAATGTCAATATGTGTCGACTTGGGGATGAGAATGTGTTGTCCAAACACAGGGTTGAGTTGATGCCAAAGAGCTCCATGTTGGTCTGATCTGACCAATCACTCTTTAAATCCTGAAGGTGTTCAGGCAGGTCTGCGTGTGTCATCTTAAGCAGGGAGATTTTTCCAGCACTGGAAGATGTTAAACCATAACGACATTATTCCTATTGTTAAAGTTGAAAATTAATTAGTTGTCACACACCTACATCTGTGAAATGTGTTCTTCACATTTCACAGATGTACCGAGTGTCAAGCATGGAAGCGCTGGGTCTTTGGTATGACTCGACCTGGATTTGAACTCACAACCTTCCACTCTCAGGGCGGACACTCTACCACGAGGCAACTAAATTGGTTTTCTTGACTGTGGTTCCAGCTGCTTTGAGATCCTCAACTATTTCCTCCCGGGTTGTTTTGGGAAAATTTCTCTCTGTTCTTGCATTTTGGCACCAACAGTTGTGACCTTTAACCCCTAGCTTGTTGCTGATGGTTCAGTAGTCCATTATGATCTAAAATATTCTCTTAAATCCACTGAAAGCTCTTTAGTCTTTCCAAATCGTACATTTCTTTATACGTGGGGAAACCTTCAAAATCAGCCAGAGATCAAAGTCTTACAGTTTCTTTCACTGTAATTTAGGTTTTGTTGGTTTCTGGTTTACCCTCCCACAGCAGTTCAAAGACGTGTTAGACACTTTAGTTTAAAACCCCGACACCCCTGTACTCAGTGAGTTAGGCTTAAATGTTCAAAAGTGAGTCACGTCAGGACATGACAAAAGCATCGAAGCGTGTCAGCAGAACAGAGCAGACCCGAGGGTGGGGGGAACTGCGAAGCCTCTGCACTTCAGTCAGTGTCGGCACAAAGCTTTTCACACACACACACACACACAGATGTGAGCATGTGAGAGAAATCTGCTGTGACGCTGAGCTGAGCCTCGGGTCAAGACCAGCAGACAGCACCAGGCTCACCCCGTCTGAGGAGCAGCTTTCATCTGGACCTGCAGTCCAGACGGGCTGCAGAGGAACAGCCATGGAGGCTTCCATTCATCTGTTTTCTTCTCCTCATCGTTCTGGATCGCTGTTGGAGTGAGTTCCACATGCATGTGGCATTTGGGAGGAGACGGATTTTATTGGTTGCATGTCAGTGGACGAAGGGAGGGAGGTAGACAGCAACGAAATCCTGTGATGATTTGATTATTTTCTGCAGCGGAGCCCCAAGGACACACACACACAGAGGCTTTAACTGAGGCAGGATGTTGACACGTTACTGAACCCTTTGTGTCTTCGCTTGTTGCCAGGACAATCATGGGCCCACACGGCATCAACCGAGCCGTCCAGAGACTGGAGTTTGCCGACTGCAAGAAAGGACTCGGTGAGCAAAGAAACTTCCACTTCCTTTCAGCATGGCAAAGCTGTCGTTGTACGGAAATGCAAGTGTAAAAAGTGACAGGAGAAGGTGCTAAAACATCTGCATAAAGATGGTCCTGAAGCTCATCCTGGAGCTTCAAACATCTGGGCACCAAACTTCTAAGAAGAGACGATTCAAGTTTTATTCTGAGGTGCAGACTGCTGAGTATTCATAGTCGGTTTGAAATCTCTCCAACCAGATTTAAGGTCATTTTAGAGACCTACTCAGATAAAAATGGTGGTTTTTAACATGTTTTTTCGGCATTTTTCTGACAATTAAGGACATATATCATAAAAAGTAAGCTCAAAATTGCTTTTCTGAGTATTCTCGTGAATCAGGAGCAGAAAAAATGTTACTTAAAGTTGTGACAGAAACTACAATTGGCAGGCAACAAGCTTCCTGATGCATCCAGCTGTCTACAGGTCTTTGTTTGTCTCGTCTGAGCTGGAATCTGCCTCTAAACTGTACGACTGTGGAGGGATTTTTGTGTCACTATATTGCAAACAAAAGTCACAGTTTTGTAGAGCTGGGTATTGATTGTAATTTACAGAAACGATCCCATTCGATTCACAAGAGTTGGGATCGATTCAATGGCAATTTTTTTTTTTTTTACACATCTAGACACATTTGTTTAGAAATACTTTAATAATCTATTGTAAGATTTAAAATATTTTCATATTAATCTGATCCAGTTCACATACTGTAAAATGTATCAGTGAAAAACTGAGTTTGTTAATATCATCCAGTGTTTCATGGATTCTCTAAAGGAGAAGTTCTTACAAAAATGTTCAGATCATTAACATTGGAAACATTGTTCTGCTTCTCCTGGAAGACGTTTCAGTTTGGCTATTAGGTGGTGATCACGCTATATAGCATTACACCTTATTCTAGAAAACAATAGCATCAAGCTAGCCGACTTTAGCTTTATGTGCTAAATCGATTTATATTTTTATGAATTGATTATTGATCTATTTAGCTTAAATCAATCTAAATCGATCAATTTTACCACCCAGCCCTACAGTTTTGAGATCAAAATTTTCTAGAGGAAAAAAAATCATATTTTACAAATGAAAATATTCAATATTTGCTTTCAAAAACGTTTAATTGCTTTCAAAAAATAATTTGCATTTGCAGCACGAATTCTTTTAGATGAGTTGTGTCTCATCTCACTTTTGCCCTATCTTTGATTTTGCATCGATGCATTTCTGTTTCAGCCGGCTGATTGGTCTAGATTTTATCCAATGAGGTGTCTCTGCCTTACATTGACTGTACCTGGAGGCCAAGGTAGACTTTGGACTTCATGTCGGTGCTGTTCAATCGGAATTCTGAAGTCTTCAACCATTTGGGTCGTTTCTCTTTGAGCAGAACTCAGGAGGAGCAGCAAAGCTCAGTTATGCAACAGGGATCTGTATTTACACGTTAGTGTGGGGACCAGCGTGTTTCAGCAGAAAAAACGTCTCGCCGCTGTCTCCGTCCAACCAGGCGTTACATTACGTTGCGATTATAATTTGAATAAACAAACTATAGTTTTTTCGTGAATAAAACGTTGAAATATAAAGAAAAAGTTGCATTATTTTCATTTATATATATATATTTTCTTACAGCTGGGATTCGATAAAAAAAATTAACATTGATTTTTTTGTGTAGTTAGTATTTTCCTGCCACTTATTATCTGCAAATAATCATAATATGAATCATACACAAAATTTTACATTTAGAATGTTTTTTTTTTTAACCCTTTGGAACCCAGGGTCTAAAAATCAGTTTTTGTCTATATTTAGAAATTTCTGTATTTTCAATTTGCTTGCTTAATTGATATAATTTTGACCAGCGCAAGTGAACACTACTTTTATTTTGTAATTTTTCCATGTTGTATTCTCACACTAGACATAAAACATTATGCAAAAACTGAAAATTTCATCAGGGAAAATTTGATTATTTTTGTTGCCAAAACTCCAAAGATGTTTAACAAACTGTTTTTACAACATAGAATGAAAGTTTTAGCTGTAATTTTATAAAACCAACAAGAATAGCATTCGTCAACAAACTAATCAACATGTAATTAAATTAAAATGTAAAACAACCCAGACTAAAGTCACACCAAAAAGCCCAAAAAATAAGAATTTCTCTGCTGTCTATTTAACTTTTCCCCTGAAATTGTGTTTTTTTTCTGCTTTTTCGTTTTTCCTCACAAGTTTTCTTTATTGTGTTTGTGAAAAATAATAAAGAAATTTTTTGGGAGAATTTTGATCCAGCTGGAATTCAGGTCAGCTCGGCTGGAATCTACACATGCGTCTGTCCATTCTGAACTGCTTGCCTCCCGCAACGTCGGTGGGCGGGACTTTTGCGGAGAACTGCAGAGTATCCACAATTTTTCGACGCCGGTGGAAAATTAATGTTGGCTTCTATCGCAAAATAAAATAATATTCGGTTTCATCATTGGATTTCTAATAGCAGACAGCTCCATTTGGCAGCCGTCAGATTGGTTCTCCGCCTTATTTATTAAAATAAGATATCGTTTTTGTCCTAAAACTACAAATAAATGCCAAATTATCTCTTTATTTTAATAAATTCTCAATTACAAAATGTACATTTTTAGAGAGTTTTATTACTCTGATCTCACAGCTGCACAGCAGGACGCCTGAGGTCGTAAATACATATTAACATATTTATTATGTTTTATTAATTGCACGCATTAATGCGTCAAAATTCATAGCCCTAATTTTTTTACTTTGGACAAAAGGAAACATTAGTATTTAAAGATAAAATTAACATTAGAAATTAAAAAAGATATTTTTCTGCTTATAAATTAAGTTTACTTTGGTAAACAATCATTCTTTTCCTTACTTCAGATGTTAAAGTGATCCAAAAACACTGTAGTGCAGCAGAAAATTGCTTTTTTAAAGCAAACAGATTTTAAAGAAAATCATAAAATACTTTGTCCCAGAGGATTCATAGATGACACAGGCCTCTATAGTGCAATGCTAGAAGATAAACTTTACAGTTTATTCTATTGTTTCAGGAGTTTCTCAAGCATTAATTTGACTAAATGCAATGTAATTTTTAATGCAATGTAAAAAAAAAAAAGTATTGTTTATTTTTTAACTGACTGAGGGCAAACGAGCCCGTTTCCCCAGCAGACTGGGGACAAACATACAAAACAAAAACATAAAAAAAAGGAAAAAAACAGAAACGCATCCATACAAAATCAAAGATAGGGTGGAAGCGAGATGAGGCACGATTCATCTAAAAATGTTTGTGCTGCAAATGCAAAAGATTTTATGAAAACAACAAAAAAAAGGTTTGCAAACACAAAATAAATCTTGAAAGAAAAAAATGTTTATGAAAGCAAATATAAAATATTTTCATCAGCAAATTATGCATTTTTATTCTCAACACTTTATATCTTGTTTGCAATTTAGAAAATTTTGATCTCAAAACTGTGACTTTTGCTTTCAATATGGTGGCACAAAAATCACTCCATGTACGACTGGATAGCTCTGATATCTCTCATCGTTAATGTTGCACTGGTAATGTTAGGTTGGGGGTGTGAGGGTCAGAAAATATAACCTTGAAACAACAGTTTTTTAGATTTTTGTCTTAAAACAGTTTAATCATACTTAAAAGACCACTGAGAACACTTTGAAAATAGATAAAAAGATGAACAATTTTCACAAAACATGGCTCGAATAAAAGCTTAGAAAATGATCGATGTCGTTGTGTATCTACATTTTTATTATCTCTAAAAACTAAGCTATAAATAGTGTTACAACTACATAAAGCTAACCATAAATTCAAGGCACACTTCCGCAGTTCAGTCCAGCTCCACCAGCCACGCCCTTTTTTTTTTAGCATTTTTCAAATCTGGGCTTAGAATGGAGTCAACCTCCAACAGCCCTGTTTGGTGACCCTTTAAGGCAGGGGTGGGCAAACTATGGCCCGGGGGCCACATGCGGCCCCTTAAGCTACTTAATGTGGCCCTCCAAATTAAAATACAATACATGAATGAAAATCCTAATTGTTGTTATTTACTTTCAATGTATTTCTGGTTTCTTCCCCATGAAATGATGTTGTTTCTCTGACGTTCGTGTGTGTTCCTTCTGAGTCAGATGTGATCTTTCGGATTATTCCTACCACATAAATGCAGCATTTCTTTGAGTTCATATTTTCCTCTGAAGAACATCAACCCATTGGATCACCCAAAAGAGAACAAAAATCAAAATTTAGAAATTAAAACTCCCAAATTTTCTGTTTTTAAATGAATATATGTGAATTTGAATCCAAATTAAAGCAGGTTTTTATCTAAATTCCATATTATTTTTTTAGTTTATGAGGTTGATTACTAAATCTCTCCTTCCATCTGCTCCTTGTCCGGCCCTTATGCCAAATTTTAGAACCCTTTGTGGCCCACGAGTCAAAACATTTGCCCACCCCTGCTTTAAGGTGTCCACAGTGTCGTTTTCAAGGAAAAAAGAGCCTCACAAAGTTCTGATTTCTCTGTCAAATGTTCATAATAAAGACAGATAATTACATTGAAAATGTTATGTTTATTCCTTCAAATTTGCCTTAAGAGCATGAAGCTGCCTTGATGCACAACAAGCTTGTGTGTTTTCGAACAGCATAGTGGACCATGTGACATGCTCATTTGTTTTGGGCTCATTTAAAACCAGGCGAAGCCCCTGAAGGGTTTACCAAAAAATGTCCTAAAAATCCATAAAACCATGTAATTGCTGTGACCTGGGCTGACCTCTAACGTCATGCTTGTACAGAAACCGTTTTGGCTCACTGCTGACATTCTTTCAGGGATTTTCAACACACGGCTGCATTCTAAGTCAGCCCTGTTGTTGTTGTCTGCGCACTGCATCCTCAGGTGTTAAAATAATTGGAGGTTACAAAGAGCTGACGGGCGAAGAGTTCGGCATCTTCATCAAGCGGGTGATCGCCGGCGGCCTGGCTGCCCTGGACGGTATGAGCTCCCACAGCAAAGACCGTGATGGTCATTATCCCCTCACCTGACTCCGCCCCGTCTGTCCCTCTGTTCCAGGGAGGCTTAAGTCAGGTGACCTGATTCTGGATGTCAATAATATCAGTCTGATTGGAGCGACCAATGAGAGGTGAGTTCACAGCAGATTTCCCTCTTCTGTTTCGAAGGCGAGTACACAGTGAGCATCCCATAATCGAGTGCACGCTCATCGGCGTCACGTGCACACAGGATGATGTTTTCCAGTTTCAAGGTCTTTAGTCATGTGACTTATTGATCTGAATTTTGTCAGTTTTCATTCTGATTTAACAGTGAGCAAAAGTTTAACAGAAACTGAAGGACAGATAACAGACAGATGAAGAATAATCCTGTGTTTGTGAAGGTGAGAGCATGAGCCTATGTGAAGGGTTTTCTTGTTATTGAAGTTTGATATTTAAAGCACTGAACAGGAACCCGTAAGATTATGAAGCTGTAGTGAAGTCAAATTATTTGAAACCCAAATAAAATGAATGAAAAAACAGATTGGTGTTTGGTTGAAAAAAAGTAAAATGTCCAAAACTTTTTGCGATTCTGAAATAAACGTCATTATTTTCAGCTTCAAATGTTTTGGTTTTTTAGGTTTCAAAACAAAAAATTTCAATTTCAAAACTCTTTTTTTTCTGTTTTAAATTTTTTTTTCCACTTCATCTCTCTTTTTTGTTTTCGAATCTGAAAACTTGATTTTCAAAACTTTTGGCATGAAGGACCAATCAAAATCAATGAGGGTGGCGACTTCAGTCCTGGTGCGTTAACTGATTCCTAGAACTATAATAAATAAAATCAGAAAATTCCTGTTTAGTCAGTACTATCATAGTAGGAAGTTGTCCCAAGATGGTTGTAAAAATCAGAGTTTTATCGCTTAAAGTATGGGGTAAGATAACTGTCAAAAAGAAACGTATTCATAAATAATATTTTGTATTCATAAAAATACATTTGTATTCATAAATACAAAGTAGTGCATACATTTATATTTTGTGCACAACTTTAAAGAAAAAATATGAATACAACATTTTGTTTTACGGTTAACATGTCTCTTTTGCATACGACTTTTCTTCGTTTAGAATACGACTTTCTCCTCTCTCAAAAATACGTCACGGGGTCACAGGCTTATCCATCGAGTGCCGGAACATCGATTGATCCAGCTTTGCGTGTCTATTCATTTACAATAAAACATGAATATATATATATATATATATATATATATATATATATATATATATATATATATATATATATAATATATATATATATATATATATATTTAAAATGACATTGATGCCATAACGGGAACATTATCTTGAAAACCAAAGCAGTTGAAAATTTAATAAAACATAAAATAAAAAATACATCGATCTCCGACCGCATTTTGTGGTTGTCAGCTGATTGTGTAAACAATGAAACAATGTAGCAGCGGATAGTTTATACCCAGAAGTGGTGATAAACAGCCCAAAGGGAGTTGCACACATGCCTGTCCAATCATTAGGTAGAAAAGAAAATATGTCCGTAAAATTAGTTGAAAATAAGAGAATGAAAACACAAAAAACAGCTAAGCTAACACGGAGCCAGCTGACCGTTGGTGCTGCATAAACAAACAAAGAAACGTCAGTAGGATCAGAAAGCCCAACTTTCTTTCTGCTTCTGATCTTTCTTTCTTACTAAGGTCGGAGTTATCCGACAGTTAGCCTTCTTTAGCTCCGAGTTAGCTTGGTTGATTGTGTCATTCCCATCCTTTTTAAGCGGCTATCTCTATCTGGGTCACGGTGCTGCTAGAGCCTGTTTCGGGTAGTGTTGGGTGAAAGCGAGGGTACATCTGGACTGTCTATATTCCCGGGACAGGTGCGCCTGTCCCGCCTTCCGGGTCCGTTTTGTTGTTAATATGCTCCGCTGTTGTCAAAATAAATAAAATATAAGCGGCAGGACTTGACTGGTAACTTCTATTTTCCCCGCCAGAGCTAGAATATTAAGATCATTTTCATGTCATCGTAGTTTAATGAATGAGTCGCAACGAGCATGCGCATCGATGTTCCGGCACTCGATGGATAAGCCTGTGACCCCGTGACGTATTTTTGAGAGAGGAGAAATTCGTATTCAAGACGAAGGAAAGTCGTATTCTAAACGAAGAAAAGTCGTATTCAAAAGAGACATGATAAATGTAAAACTAAATGTTGTATTCATATTTTTTCTGTAAAGTTAAACACAAAATATAAATGTATGCGCAACTTTGTTTTTGTGAATATAAATTTATTTATATGAATATAAAATATTATTCATGAATACGTTTCTTTTTGACAGTTATTTTACCCCATATTAAAGCGCCATCTTATTGCATTACACACAGGTGTAGAAAATGTCCTTATGCTTGCATAAGGTAGCTGACCACCCTCATCGATTTTGATTGGTACTTCGTATTAGCCCTGCCCGATGTGCCATAATGGAGCCAAAAGTTTTTTAACTGATATTTTCCGATTCATAAACATAAAAAAAGAGATGAAGGGAAAAAAAGGTTTGAAACTGAAGAAAAAGTTTTGAAATTGAAATTTTCAGTTTTTAAACCTAAAAATTTGAATATTTGAAGCTGAAAATAATTACGTTTATTTATAATAACAAGAAGTTCTGGACATTTTACATTTTTTTGGACCAAACACCAATATATTTTTCAATTTGTTTTATTCTGGTTTCAAATAATATTGGCCAGAATTTAGCTCCATATAAGATCTGCAGATGGTTCTTCTTTGTTGTGACAGTCGTTGGTGGTTTGTTCTGTGGAATTCAAGCTGTTGCTTGGGGTTCATGATAACTTATGGCGATTGTAATATCCTGTGTTATGATGAGATGCAGGTTCAGCAAAGACATTGTAAAGCTCTCTGATGAGTTTGATCATCCACATGTGAGTGATCCAGGAGAGTTCCAGGAGCTTCAGTCTGCTGAGGTTTCAGTGATTGAAAGCTTCGTCTGTGTCTTGACAGGGCCGTGGAGATCCTGAGAACAGCCTCTCTCTCCAACCACATGTCGCTGTTGATCGCCCGGGATGAAGAATCCAGGTGAGAAACTGAATGAAGCTGGTTCACACTGTGGTTTGTTCAAAATGCATTTTGATAAGAAGGTTTCCGTGGAACGGCAAGTATCTGGAGGATCCTCCTCCTTGATGTTGGTGGGACTCCAGCAGCTACAAATGTAATGTAATGGTATTTTAGCAGCTGCTCTCTTAATCTGATGAATTTATATGGGAAAATTCCTCCTCATTCTGTCTTTATCTTCACCAACCTTCCATTAGCCTCAAATTATGGAAGTTTTTCTGTTCCATCAATTCCGAATTTTTTAAACTTTTGAATTTTTTTGAATTTGTTTTTTTTTTTTTTTGATGGCCCAGAAATACGATGGAAAAAAATTTGCTGGAAAAAAACCTAGCTATATCTGCCTCACCAGAACAACTAGTCGATCTAAGAGCACATCGATATCCGGCCTATCAAATCATGACAGTGACCACCTGACGTCAGCGTTTACTTTGTTCTATCGGAGCACATACTGGCAGCCAACCCACACAGCGGTTCACATTAGCTGCAGTTACATGTGCAAAATGACCTTGATCGGATCAAAGATCGGATATAGAACTGTGCACATGGACCTGAAAAACTTTATCTGATTATAATAAACGTTTAGATATGCCACACGTTTGATCTGAACAAATCATTCGGGCATACAGCCGGAGAAGTAGCGAGTTCCTTTGTAAACAAACAAACAACTGAAGCTTTGAGCGAGATGATCTTCTGATCGTGCTTTTATTACTATTAATATATTTTTAAGTGACTGTTCGCTCATAATTTTCTTAATCCGTGTGGTCAGTGTTTTATTTTTGTCTTCCGGATGGACCCGGAGGAAGGGTTAGAGTGGATGAAGTTGAGATCCGTGCGGACCTTGCAACAATCAGGATCTTGGTCGCTTGAATCATGTCAGTCTTTATTTAGTCTGGACACGATTGGCTGGATATCGATGTTCTCTTAGATCGACTAGTTTGTTCTGGTGAGACAGATATAGTAAGGTTTTGTCCAGAAAATTAAAAAATCAAGGGTTCAAAACAAACAAACAAAAAAATCATAATGGAAATTTAAAGGTTTAAACAATTGAAAATTGATGGAACAGAAAACTTTCATAAAAAATATAATATTATAATGATCGCGCTTACGTTGTCATGAACTATCTAAGGCTATTTCATGCTTTTCAGCTGCAGGGATCTTTTTTTTTTTTTTTTTTCCAAATTGTATGTAAATGTTGGTCTGCTTAATAACCTGAAACGTCCTCCTTTAGGATTTTTTCCTTTAATTGAACTCACCTGGAAAACTAATGATCACAGGGGTCTGAGATTGATTTGAGTGATCCAAAGAGCCCTGAGACACAATATCATTCATGGGTTTAATTGAAAAATAAAGCATCTTTTTGACGGTTAAATACAATTTACATTATAATTTGGAACGCACTGTAAACTAAAAGCAAAAATATAAAAGCACAGAAATGTGGAAGATGGTGGATTTTTTTGTCTCAGCTTCTGTGTCTTTGGATTCCAGCCCTTCTTTCCTTCAGATTTGAGTCTTTGTAGAATGCGACCCAACACAGCTCAGAGTCCTGAGGTTGAGCTCCGAGCTGACAGACGGGCGGACCAACCGACCTGGCATCCACACTGCCGCGTCGATTCAAACGCAGCCTGACACAATCGGGACGCGGTGCTTTGTGTGCACCGGCCCTCCGCTGTGGAGGTGACAGATGCCCGTCAGAGAAGTCGCTGAGCAGGAAGCCGGGGCGAGGCCGTCTGCGGTGAGCGGACGGCCAAAAACAGGAGCGTGAAACACAACTAGTGTTTAGCGAGCGCCTGTTCTAGAAGGCAGTCCTGCAGTGTGCTCAGCCCGCCCTCCCCGTCTGTCCTCAGTCAGGGTCAGGGGAACAGATGGAGCTGAACACGCAGCGGACAACAATCACGTGTTGTTTTGACTGCACAAAGAAAGTCCGCTCACCCCCCGCTTCACTTGTTGTTGTGAGAGTAGATTTGTGCAAAAGCCCTCAAACTTGACCTTCATTGTTGTTGTAGTTAGAATAGTCGAAGTTGTATCTAAGGACACGAAAAACATTTGAGGTCATCCTGCCATGAAAAAAAATGAAACTGGAGGATTTCTGGAACCACAAGGACCTAAAGCTCCTCGATGAGGAGGAATCCACGAGAAGCTGAATTGGATTGGGGGGGCTTTTAAAAGATTATGGTGTTTAAGCTGCTGCACAAAAATCAATTTTCATGTTTTTGTTTCAGGACAATGGCTCTGCCCCTCAGCCCTCCTTTTTTTAGGAGCTAAGAGGTGGAAATGAAAGAGTCAAGGCAGGTTTGACTGCAAAAGCATGTCTTCATTTTCTGTTTTGGGTTTTATTTTATGCCCCTGGTTAATTAATGAACTAATAGATGATAATTTGTGAAGATGAAACAGAGCCAGAAATGACTTTCCTAAAGTCTGTGTGCAGTGAAAGTGTATGATCCTTAAATACTTCTGCTTTCTGGATCAGTTGAAGGAAAATTCAGAAAGAACCACATCAGTTCCAATCATAAACTGTCTCGAATATATCTAGATACAAGCAATCAAACCCTTGAGTGTTTATTGGAAAGTAAAATAATAATAATAAATAATAATAAATCACATGTTTATGCTGAAAAAGTGAAAGTTTCACAATGATTTCACAGCCGTTTGTACCTCCTGGAGTTCAGATATCATGTCATCACAGCAGACTGTTCAGTAGCAGGTATTCATCTTTGAGTCACATTGGTTGAGTTTGTGGTTGAAGTTTGGGCTAAAGATGTCCGGGATTGATTTTAGGTCAGTGATTTGGATAATTGAAACATAAATGAAACATATCAACAACCACAAATGATATGAATCAGACCGTGTCATATAAATCGTAACGCCTCCATTCATAACAAATACAGGGGTTTCCTTCAGCTGGGTTCACACGTGTGGAAGCCACTTCTTTCGGCGCCCTTGTTAACCTATAGTATAGTTCACGCCAGACGTGAAGTGCCGCGGTCCTCCGCCAGCGATCCGCAGCAACCCTGGCAGGAAGTTACGCCAAGACCCATGAGAAAATCCGGTCAATTTCCAAAATAAAACCAAATTTTCACAATAAAATATCGCTATTGATAAATGGGATCATATTATGGTATCTAAACAGACTGTAAAGATTAAAATAGAGTATTCTCCCTTATTCACGGGGGTTAGGGACCGGAGACCTCTGCAAATCCGCGAATACACCTCCACCTCCCACCCCCTGTAGCCTAAGAATGTCCGTTATTGATCCATACTCACCAAAAACACTTATTATCATGCTCTGTAAACATTTATTAAAGACTTCTCAACCTAAAGTTTTTTATCCAGAACAATAGACTGCATACTTTTCAAGAGGACTGTCACTCCTTTCTCTCTGTGCCTTAAAAAAAGTGCATGCTTCCTCCTTAATCAGTTAAGTGTGAGAGGGCATCTCTAGCCAGATTTTCCAGTTTCATCCATAGTAAACACCGGCTCTGGAAGATACTTATCCTCCACTATTAACAGGATAGTTCTGAGTCATCTGATGCCATTTAAAAAATATATTTATTTTACCTTTATGACTAAATTTTGTCATCTAAAAGTTGGAGTAGCTAAAGTTGACCAGCTCGAATCTAAACAAACATCAAGACTTTTGGACCAGCGTTAATGAACTCATGAGACCAGAGAGGAGAATACAGACCAGAATGCTCAAAAGCCAGTGAGGGGCAGCAGACTGGAGGCTCGGTCTGTGGACGGTTCTGCTGCACTGGAAAAGACAGAGAAGCAGGTGGCTTAAAGTCTTTGATCTCTTACGGAACACCAGAGTGCAGACTCTGATCTGCAGATGCTTTTCATGAGACCCTCACAGATCCGGTTTAAACAGCATTAGGAAGCAATCAGATCTAGCCAGGATCAGCCAGGGATGGTCAGCAGTGTGAGTCAGGCTGACCTCCATGTGAGGGAGACAAACACTCACTGATCTGTTGGCTCTCCTCGAGCACAAAGGCTGCAGGCCTTCATGGTTACTCATATCTCTTAATAATGTAATAACTGAAGATTATTTGTTTAATAATCAAGCTTTTTTCATTTCTGATCCTGTTAATGAAACTTCTTTCTGATTGTGAAAATATTACGATGTCTTTCAGGAGAGAGTTTGCAGAGTTAATGGAAAAATATGGGTCAAGCAACACCACGGCTTCAGGACGGATCTCGCCCACCCAGTTATCATCAGGTAAAGTGAGGCAGCGGCTGAAACATCAACAGACCCAGAACCCGTCAGAGACTGGAATTGGTGGCTGAAATTTCAAAACAAAAAATGTAAATAAGAAATTGATCATAAATGTCAAGACAAGAAGGGATGATCAGATGATCTGACAAACTGAAAACCAGGGACTTAACCCTTTAGCACCAAAGCTCCAGAGTTTTATATTCTCTGACTTACTATAACTTCTCAACCGTTATCATGATAATTCCAGCAGATTCTGAAGGAGAAAAAACATTGCAAGCCGCTTTTATTCTTCAGCATCTACTGGAATTATTGTGTTAACGGTTGAAAACTTACAGCATGTTAAAGTCCTCAACTGAAGGTTCACACTGGATGTGGAAGCGCAGGCAAGCAGCTCCGAGCGGTGGCCGCTTCCATTCGCCGCCCTTGTTAACCTGTAGTGTGGTTCACCAGGCGCAGAGCGCCGCGGTCCTCTGCCGTGCAGCGGCTCGTTTGAGCGTCTGGTCTGTTTTCTGCGTGAGCGATCCGCGTCAATCCTGGCAGAAGGTTACATCAAGAAACATGAGAAAATCAGGTTCATTTTCAAGATATAAACAATTTTTCACAATAAAACACAATGATTGACAAATGTGTTTTTGTGTCTAAACAGACTGCAGAGATGAAAATAAGCATACAATCATAACTCACACACTTCTCTCTGTGTGTCTCAACAACAGATAAATGAAACAAATGTAGGTCCACTATCTACGTGGTTCTTCATAGCAGAAACATGGGGTCATATTTTTAGGTTATTAACTTACCCATGATGGGAAAAACCAAAAAAAGTTCAACCGTCACAGAAAAATGCACGTCTGGAGAGAATTGCAAGACAGAGAGGATGCAGGGTGCTTCCCCATCCAGTGTAAACCAAGCATAACAAAAGTCAACTAGAGGTCACAAACATTCCCTGAAGCTTACAAATGTTTGAAGAAACCACCGTAATGTACAAATATTTTGTGTAATGCATTCAAGTTGAAAATGGGATGTGTGCAAAATACTGATTTGTTCGTGTTCATTGCTAAACTCTTTGAAGTTATGCTTTTAAGCTTTTACATTGTTTGTCTTTCGAACATCAATAATTAATAAAATTCTAAAGACCTGAAGACACGTGTCTGAGTGGCCCTCTGGGTAATTCTATGCGGCCCTCCATATCATTTTACTTTATTGTTATTAAAGGCCCGATGTTATCTTTGGCTTATTTTTAATTTGTATAATTTTGACAAAATGCATTTTTATGGAAAGTAATATACTGAAATTTATTTAAGGTTAAAGTTGATTTATTCTGGAATAATATTCCTGCCTGTTTTTATTCATACTAATCTTAAAAAGTCACGCTTTCGAAGTTTTAAAATTTTAAAAAGTTTTAGAATGTTCAATTAATGTTTATCCTGTTCGACTTGCAACCTAAGGTGTGTTCTGTATTTTAGCCCCTTGTGTGATTGAGTTTGACACCCCTGCCTTAAGCTTTCTTCAGTCCCGCTCTAAGCATTTGGGATTTCTAACATCCTGTGCTGATGGTGTTTGTTTTACTTTGATTTTCTCTTCTTTTCTCTCAAGTCTTCCTCCTCACTTCTTTCTCCTCGTCTGTTGATGTTCAGGAAAACTAACGGACACAGCCTCCTCTTCCTCCTCCTCTCGATCAGAAAGCCCCCAGCTGCTCAGTCCCAAAGAGGGAGTCACGTCCTACATGCAGACTCCACACTACACAGCAAACCCCTCCTACACCGTGCACACACCTGTGCACAACTTCAGGTAGGAGGCTGTTCACCAACAGACCTGTTCATATTATGAACTTAACCTTTAAGGTAATAAACTTTATTATAATCTTTTTATATAAAGCGATAGGATAAAGTTCGATTCTTTTATCTAAATCAATACAATCTAGATATTTATCATATATAATCTATAAATATTTTAACAGAGAAACTGTTTTTATTGTAATCAAAAAAGCCAAAAAGCCTCAATCATTCATTTTAGGTCTTTTAGACTGTTAAGTTATTTGTGGTTCGATAAAAACTGTGTCATATTTAGTTGCAAAAAAAAAAAGAAAGAGAAGTGAGGATGTGTTTAGCGAACACAACACTCATACCTCACCAGCTGCGTCTCTATTACACAGAAGCACAAAACTTTATCACAATTCTACAAATGTTGAAATAACACAATTTTGCAATGACACTGAGTTTTTTTTCCTTCCATTAATAGAATTTATGATCAAAACTCCAATTTCAGAGTTAATGGAAACACAGTTACAGTGGTTCACCTTCAGCTAATTGTGGTTGATACGACATGGTAGAATCGAGCTTGTAATTGGGCGTCTTTTTGTCTTCATCACGTGTACATAAAAAGACAAAAACAGCAAAAATACAACTGGGAGAAAAACATACAAGGTTTGACAAAAATTGAATATATATGTTCCAATATTTTTTTACCATTAGAAACATTAAATAGAATATGCTTAAGTTTTATTCTCATTTGAGTTTAATTTAATCTTAAATTAAAACTTCACACTTTATGTGTTTATTTGTTTGTTCAATCATTCATCCTCTGTTTGTGGTTTTTTTCTTGATTTAAGCACTTTTTTTTTCAATATGTATTAGTTTGTACCATCATCCATCACAGTTATTGTTCCTCCATTTCACTTGTTCAAAAATAAAGTTTCCTCTATCCTTTGTTCAGTTCTTCCCTTTATTTGGTCTTCCTTTATTGATTTTATTTTGTATTTAAATTTTTAAATGGTTCATATTTAAATTTCTCAGTCATCTCTTTTTTATTACCTGGTTTTGATTTCTACCTTATTTATATATATTTATTTTTCACATAATCGTTTTTCATTTGTACATTTTTTATGTATTTGAATATAATTTAATCCTAAAAGTAATTATTACCTCATTTTTTCATTATGTTATTAAGTTGGAGAATTGTTCTTATTGACCTTTGCATGAAAAATAGACTAGTGAGCTCCGTCTGCAGTGTGGCTGCTGCGGTTAATCAGAGAGTAAAGACTGAGCGTGAGCACGAGTCTTCATCCTCCTGCCTGACTCCTCATCTCCCTCTCCAGTGACAGTATCATCCAGCTGATCTGTGTTGCCAAGGGAACGGGCCTGGGGCTTGTCATCAGGGGCGGAGCTAACCGAGCAGAGGGACCAATGGTGTTCATTCAGGAAATTGTGAATGGAGGAGACTGTCAGAAGGTGACAAATTCACTTTACTTATTTCTAAAAGGAAACAGTGTTTTAAATCAAAATAACAGAACAAGTCGACTTGCGCAGGCTTGAAATCTTCCCCTCTTTCCTTCCTTTGACACTTTTTCAAGTGAGCCATGTTAGCACATCTGGACCAGAGAATTTAAAACCTGGGAAAGGTTTTTTAGGAGCGGAGTGATTACAAATGTGGCACTTTTAGTTGTAATTTATTTACTTTTGTTATGTTATTTTAAGCTTATGGGTCCTTCAGTTGCAGGTTTTTGTTTTATTTCTAGTTTTAAAGGTAGTTTACTCAAAGAAGATCTGTCTGCCGGCTCTGACTCACTTCTTTTTTCTATGCTAGGATCTTCAGTCAATTGTTTGTTTTTGCTTTTATTGTTGTAAAACAGGAAACTTTGTTTACTTTGTTCATTTGTTGGTGTTAAAAATGATGAAAAATACCCTGTTGTCCTTCAAATGTTAAAATCCTTCCTATACCCTCCATTTAATGTGGGGGTGCAGTCAAATGAGGCTTATGGGTAAATAATGGATAAACAAATTGAAACGATTGTTTTTTAAAGATGAAATTTGCTAAAGCACTTCAAAATTTTTACTTTTTAAAAGATTGTGTCCTCTTTCTTTCAGTCAGAAAACAAGTTGAAATATTAACGTATTTAAGTACAATATTTTCAAAAAATTCCATTACATCTTTGTTACCAGAGCACAAAACATAAGTCAGTCATGACTGCAGAAAAATATGATCTTAAAATCTGCACAGCATGGAATCACTTTAGTGTGACTGTTGCGGAGCTGCTACTTTTGTCTGGCTGGTTCACATTCATCACGTTCTCACTGCTCTCGTTCTTTTTTAGGATGGCAGGTTGCAAGTCGGGGATCAGCTGGTGTCAATCAACAAAGAGTCCCTGATCGGAGTGACGTATGAGGAGGCAAGGAGCATCCTGACGCGCACCAAGCTGAGGTTCCCTCCCCCAACACACACTCAGTCATGCCCTCCACAATACACCTGTATATGGCATCAACAGATTACAGGAGAACGTTTTTAATGTAATTTTGGTCCAGTTTTAATCAAAAATCTGCAGAAGTAAACGAGTAAGTCAGTGTTTCACTTGGCTAAAAACCCCAAATGGATAACAAAAAATTTGACGGATGAAAATGGAAGAAAATAATTGTTCATGATCCGTACATGAATGTTAAAATCCCCGTCTATCTACTTTAAATGAATCTAAAACATTTAGAATTACAACAAAAGGAAAATTAAACATCAAATAATTTCCTGTGATGACATTTAAATAAGGATCAAATTATCATACTAAAGGGTTTAGGCCAGAGGTGGGCACACTACGGCCCCGGGGGCCAAATGCTATTTATTCTGCCCTACCAAATCGAAAATAAATAATAATGATAATCCTTATTTGTTTTATTTTCCCTATAATTGTGGTGTTTCCCTATAGATTGTGTACAAAAAATACATTGACCTTTCTCTAGGTGCAGAAAGTTATTCTGCGTTTCTGTGGTGTTTTTTATGTTTATGTGTCTTTTTCAGATCTTTACAAAACCACATGAATGCATAATTTCTCTAAGTTTACGGTTTTTCCTGGAAAACATTAAACTATTGGTACAATTGGGACTAAAATGAGAGCTAAAGTGAGTGAATGAACGAATAAAGTCAGTTTTGAAATAAAAACCCATATTTTATTTTTGTTTTAATCTAAATTAAAGCATGTTTTCATCTAGATTTAATGTTATTTCTTTCTCTTATATGGTGGATTACCAAATACTCCACACATCTGGTCCTTCCGTCAATTTTTTCCTTTTTCAATTTTTTCCTTTTGGTCCTTTTTGGCCCACAAGTCAAAAAGTTGTCCCACCTCTGATTTAGGCCTAATCTCCATATTTGTCAAAGTAAAGGTCAACAAGAACCAATTGCAGTACTAGACCCTCGGTAAGGGGGCCGTCTCGGCCTCTGAAAGAAAAAAAATGTATCATGTCAGTAACTGTTGCATTCTGGAGCATGGAGGCATGTCTGGAAACCACTCTTGTGCTTTCTTGTCAGACCCGACCCCACAGTGGAAATCGCCTTCATCAGGAGGAGGTCGTCGTCCAGCTCCAGCAGTGGCTCGCACAGCCCCAGCTGCCTGCAGGGGGAGGGCGGAGGGGGGCCCCAGGTGAGGGCCCCGGCGCTGTCCACCATGCCCCCCCAGCTTCCCACAGTTGCCAAGATCACCTCCAGCAGGAACCCCCCCTGTGAGACGCTCCCGGCGGTGAATGTAACCCAGGTTCGACCCCCGATGCAGCTCTGGTGACATGTTTAAGCTCCATCAGAAGTGTTCATGCTGAGTTTAAGGAGACATTGCAGATCATCTTTTGATCCATTTTCAAACATTCCCAGTGATCTTTTAATTAGGATTTTGTCGTTTTTAGACAAAATCTAAAAACCTTTGTCAATTTCTAGGAGATAGTTTCTGCAGAGCAGCAGGAATTTATTAGAAATTTACCACTGAGTTGTGGGCGGGGCCACTGGGGTGGAGTAAGACCGCCACTATTTCCCATTCTCCATCTGTTTACACTAGCTTACAGCCCCTCACAACCCCAACTTAACATTATTGGGGCAACAAATAAGAGGCAGCTGTTTAGATCCAGATTCTAGCTCAGACGAGGAAAGCAAAGACATTCATGGATCTATTTGCCTGCAAGTGGATCAGAATGGAGTGGAGCAGGGAGCTTGTGGCCCGCCCAGCGTAGTTTCTGCGTCATAAATATGCTCTTTTTTTTGACAGCATTTTTCAATCTGCTTCTCATTTACAACAATTTGAATAAAGAAAAACTCAGAGATGCCTTTTTAAGCTTAAACATGAGAACAAGGCCACAATCACTTGTTAAAAACCAAAACAGAGAATATGAGATGAGCCCAGACCTATACGCTTCCAGTCAAAAATCTGGAGACACTGGAGGGACTGTCTTTTTAACTATCCTTTTAACTAATTTTTTATGGTGTATTATGGAATTAATATTTTTTAGTAACTTTTATAACTTTTTGTATACTGTTCTTAACTTATGTATTTGCGACATTTTGATTTTTTAAGTAGTTTTATTGATTATTGTATTTTTTTTTTGTATACTGTTCTTAACCTGTGTGTTTTCTGACATTGCACTGTTTTAATGTAGTTCTACTGATTGGACTATGTGTCCGGAATAAATTCTATCTATCTATCTATGTCACATGTGTTCCCTCCTGACACCACAGCTTCTTCATGAAAGTTCTGGCTGAGGAGGAAGGGGAGGGTTCAGTCTCAACTTATAAACCTGATTGAAAACTTTCTGGAGGTCCGGGACATGAATGCACTTCAACTAAAGGATGTCATGAACATTCTTTTAGTCTTTCATACATTCTTTCCCATTGCTGACTGAGATGAATGTAAGCATTAAAGTGATGATGATGGTGAATGACCTCTGTCCCGGTGTGACTGTGTGCAGGTACGAGTGCCTCCGGCCAGAACAGAGCAGGCGTGCGTCTCCTTGCCTTCGCGGAGTGACAACACTGCGGTGACAAACCCCGGTGTGTATTTTTGCTTGTGTGTTTTCAACAGGCAGTCAGAATATCCTCTTTGCTTTTAAAACATCAGCTTTTGGAACCTATGTCTTCTCCAAACTTCCCCAGAAGATTAACTAGATTGTTGTACTCTCTGCTGACAAGTGGGAGGAGCCTCACAAAGGACTTTGCTAGTTTAGCTTTTGCAGCTATGAGGTGCTGAATGGAAAAGTTCAGCCAATGAAAACTCAGATTCATCCAACTTTTATAATATTTGCTGCATTTTTTTTTTTTACTTTTATGTGTCATAAAATAAAAGTAAACAAAAGTGCAGAACTAATGTTAGGAAAATCTGTTAACTTGGTGGCAAAAAAAAAGTTGCCTTTAAAACGTAGCATGAGGTACAAACATTAAACAATTAATTAGAAATAGATTAGAATAGAAGAGTTTGTTAAATGTAACAAAACTGTAACTTAAAATATATTTTTTCTTTATTTTATTAGATTTTGTTGTCCTATTCTGATCCAGTCAGATGGACCCTTAATTTGAAACGTCTTTGTGTGTTTGTGAAAACTGAACCACAGAGACTAAATGATGCTGTTCGCTCTAATGCATAAGATCAGTGTTCTTCCTTGTTCCATTTTCAGGATTTTATTAGAAGTTAAAAAAATCAAGTAAGCATTTTAATTGAAGAGGGGGGAATTACAGACTTGCCGTTAAGAAAACCATCAATATTGATAAAGACAAAATATTTTGAATATTATTTCTACTAGGGCTGAAAGTTTGCTTTCTTCTGAAAACTTCATGAACTGCTTCAATGTTGATCAGCCGGCTTTCTGCTCTTTATAATGTGTTTGCTCTCAGATTCCCCCGTCAGTCAGCCTCCTCAAAGGAAGAGTTCCCTCAGTGCCACCTGTCGACTCAGACTGGAGCGGCTGGAGCAGGTCAGTCTCTTTCTGAATGCACGCAACGAATTCGCTGCTCGCCGCCTGTCAAAGAATGTGTTTCTGATGCCGCGGCAGCATGTGGGAGGAGCCACCAGCTTTGTCTGTGGATATCTCACTTAGAATAAATGGAAGACACATACAATGTCGATGAATAAGGCTTATTTATGGTGAAGAGTTCAACAAAAACATTGGTAATCACGTCTCTATGTTTGAGTTTATATGATTATCATTAAAGATTTCCCGGTACAGGGGGGTGTGTCTGTGTGACAGCCACTTCCGCTGTGTTTGTGGGTCTTTGTGGCTGAACTTGAAGGCTCACTGTTTTGTATTAATTCAAGAGGGGAAAATAAAATTAGGAGATCTTTTTCCTTTTTTTAATTAAGACCTGAGCCGGAAGCCTCCGCAGCTTCTCTCTCTACCAACATATTGAGTGAGTGAACTCCGCCGCGAGAGTTAAAGCCACTGATCTGTCCAAAGTGAATCCCGTCTTTTCCCAAAAGTAGCGGGATGAGCTGTGAGAACCTGCAGCTCAAACGGGTTAAGGAAAAAGAATAAAGTTCTGGACAAAAACGCTCTCTTTGGGCAAGTATTCGACCCACTGATTGAGTCACTAAAAACATCACGTGCCCAAAGCTGAGTTCCTGATTGGCTAATGCGACGCAGGGACCTGTCAAACTTTAGGTATTTTCATATTTTGGCCACACCCACAATTCGCCCCTCGTCGCTCAAATCGAGCTGCTGGCTGACTTTGGCAGTGTGCCAGTCGCTAATATTGCACCGCGGGGCTTCAATTTGCCCCAGAGCCCGCCTGTACCCATTGATTAAAATTGGAGCTGCCGCCTCTGCCCCGCGAATTATGTTCTGTGGGAATACACCTGCAGAGGTTAACCCTTTAACACCGGAACTCCAAATCATGTTATTTGATTTTTATTTTTATTTTCTGTAGCTTTTTAGCCATTAACACAATCATCTAACAGTTTCTCCTTCAGAATCTGCTGGAATTATTGCAATTAATGGTTGAAAAGTTACAGTATGCTAAAGATTTTGTGTTTAAGCGTCACCGGCTACGCCTCATGTGTCACTGTACAACTTCAGATCCAGAGTAATGTGTCAGCTGCAGGGTTGGGCACCGAAATTTGGTTCCAAGTAGGAACGCAGTTTCTACAGAAACCGAAAGAAGCTGCAGCAAACGGTGTCGCATTTCGGCACATAGTTTCTGTGAAGATCTATTTCTCTTAGGACATGTCAATCACTTCTACTCTGTTCGGTATATTGAAGTTCTAGCCAATCCTCCTGCCTTTGTTGCCATAGTGGGCAGGCTCATATAAGACCGCTGATGGGACGAGCACACGCAGCGCTCGAATGTCTGGCCAATCAAGAACTCAGCTCAGGAACTCAGCTTTGGGAACGTGATGTTTTTAGTGACTCGATCTAATCCAATACGAGCGTTTTTGTCCTGTTGCTGGACGACGGTTCGCTGGCTGCAGCCCGCCTCCCGGACTTCAGCGAGGTCGCTCATTCAATACGCCGGCAGACAGACAGCAGCTGGAGGGAGCTGGGGCAGCCTGCTCGGGTCTCCTGAACTGTGATGTTTTAATTATTTTCGTCAAGACAATAATAAAAAATGTATTTATTTATTTATACAGCTTTATTTATTTATCTAAAATGTTATATATTTTTCCTCCCTCTTTGGTTTATGTGGGTCAACCTTCAAATTCAGTCACAGAAACAACAGCTGACATCTAGAAGCACCCCTCGAGTGAGACAGAAGCCCATGTAACCTCTCATACAAAGCAGCTGCTCAGCCGTGGCGTCTAGCTCAGGATTACATGTGTTGAGTAGCAAATTCGCTGCGTGGTGAAAGAGTAGCGGGCCACCGGTTTGCAGGAGCTCTGATTTAATGGGAAGAGCCAACACGTCACGAAACGGCAACACCCAAAACGTCAATATTTGACACAGAGGTCTTAATCATACGTCAATATGTGATAACTTGGGAATGAAAACATGTCGATATGATATGATGTAGGCCTTATTTTGTATTATTACTGAAGTACCAAAATTTGCACCGATTAGGAACCAAAACCAAAACCAAAGAACCACTTTTGCATCAGACAAGAATAAAACCCAATAGGTGCCCAACCCCAGTCTGCAGGACATGGAAAAGAAATATTTGGGGGGTACCCTTTCTTTTTGTCTTCAAATGTACTTTTTCATATCCTTCTATCACCAACAGTAGTTCAGTCTCTTCTGGTACCTGTAGTTCTGTAGTTCAACAGCATCAGTGACAGTTGTTGACTCGGGCCATAGCCAATGCTTTTTGATTTGCTTGATTGATTTGTCTTTGGTTTTGCACTGAAAGCCCTTCCTGCATTTACCCAGACTTGGAACAAGCACAATAAAACACTGGATTGTGCCCCTTTGTGATGCAGTCCACACTAGAAGCCTATAACTTTTTAATGTCACCGTGCAGCAGAAAGTGACGTTTTGTTTTTCTTGTCACTGCAGAGTCTTTGTAGATTTTAGAGGGTATTTGTATTTTTATTCAGGCTCTTGATCTGATTGGACTGAAACCCACAGAAGTTCAGCGGCAGACGCTCATGTCCAGACTACAAGCCGACCCAGCTGGGACAGTGGCCTTCACAGGTGAGGCGGATTCACCTGTTCCCTCACGCTAGTGTGCAGGTCACACAAGGTGATGCACATTTACACACCAGGTCAATTCAGCCTCAGGTCTACACTCTGTGACCAGCTGCTGTTCGTGCCGTAGATTCAGGGGAGAGAGACCACGAACAGTTGTGAACTAGTTCTTAGTTTGTTTTGTGTTTCCACAGAGTTTGACAGCCTGATCCGGGAGCTGTTCAAGCCTCAGCTGGAGGAGCTGATTACCCCCCAACCGGGGACCAGGTTTACGTCTGATGACCTGTCTAGTATGCAAGAGTCACGCCCCAATCCGCAGGTACCAACACATTTCAAAGCATGCTCAGAAACCTCTAATAAGTCCTGACTGTAAGATGATGTTAGGGATTAAGTATTTCATACAGCATCCACCACCCTGCCTTGTGGAGAACTGCAAACTCTGCAAGCAAAAGATTCTAAATGTTTCTTTTGTTCAATTTGTCAAACTCCTTATCCATTCATCAATTTTTTTTTAAATGCGCGAAGGAGGGGTACACCTTTGACAGTTCACCATTCCATCAACTGAAACATGGAGCCCAAACGTCATGAACTCACAGTCACTCAAGTTCAGTTAGAGTCCCATTAGCTGTCACGCATGTAGGCATGTGAAATTTCTTCTCTGTATTCGACCCGTCCCCTGGGGGAGTGGTGAGCTGCAGACACAGCTGTAGTCAGGAACCATTTGCTGGTTTACCCCCCCCAATCCAACTCCTGCAGGCTGAGCGCTAAGGAAGTCACTGGATTCAATCTTTAGAGTTTTTGGTATGACTCGACCTGCATTTAACTCATGACCAAAGACAATTTAGAACCATCACTAAAAGATGTTTTTAGACCGTGGGAGGAAGAATGTGTCAAGAAAACCCCAGGCATACACAAAACCAGGAGAACATGCAAACTCCACACGAATGGTTCAGCACATTCTCATCCCCAAATCGTCACATATTGACGTTTGGTTAAAGCCCCTTCCACATCATTTTTTGATGTTTTTGGGGAACCCAACTTGTCGTTTTTTGATGTGCCAGCTGTTCGTAAAATGAAGGATCCACAATCCTCTGAACATCCAATACTGGTACCTTAACCCAGTACTGGTACCCTAACCTTAACCCAGTACTGGTACTCTAACCTTAACCCAGTACTGGTTCGCGTCCTGTTCGCTCCAAGTACACTCCTGTGTCTGGTACTGGTTCTGGTCCGGTACAGCATCTGGTCCGGTGTCAGGTTAAGGTACCAGTACTGGATTTTGGTACAGGTGTGGTACGCGCCGTGGTACTGGACTGGTTCTGGTTTGCAGCCCAGAGGTTAGGGACCGGTTATTTAATGGGAACAGCCAGTACCAGAGCTGGGAATCACTGGATCCCTCACGATACGATAAGATACACGATACATGGCTCACAATATTGATAATATCGCGATACTGCAATAATTAGTAAAAGTCATCTCTAATAATACACAACAAGTAGAAGAACACATATTTTTAAGGAAAATATATACCTATTTATTTTTTAACTTGAACACAGTCATAATAAACAACTTTTGTCTTATTTTGTGCAACAAATACTCGACACTTTTGTGCAAATCATTAGTACGTCTTTGACAAGTATTGACACCAATTGAAGTGGAATTATCTGTGAAATTCAGTGTAAAAATAGTAACCTTAGTGCAAAATTGTTGCAACAAACAGAAAAGAAACTAAAGAATTCAGGTAGCTTCCGGGCGCATTGGTGCCCACGGCAGCCCCCTATCTACCTTAGAAGGAACGTCTCAACAAAGGATGACGAATGTAATGTTTTACAGCCTCTTCAAACAAAAATAAAAGATCGATACTTGTTGAGAACCCATTGAGAATCAATCACCAGACTAAATGATGAGATATATCACAATATCAATATTTTGGCACACCCTTAGCCAAAAAACGACGAGTCGGGGACACCCGAAAGATCAAAAAGTGTCCGGGACGGATCCTTAACCAAATGTCAATATGTGACGACTTGTGAATGAGAATGTGTTGAATTGTTCTAACCACTACCCCACCAGATAGTTGTCTCACACTCCCAGTAATACCCAATAATTATTTTTGCCTTTCGATTTAATGTCCTCCTTGTGTCTCAGCAGCTTCTCCACTGGAGTTGGTTGAAAACTTTGGGTGGTGGGGTTTAAAGAAGTGAGGAGATGTTGACATTGTTTCCTGGAAATGCTGTATGGTTTTATACTTTTGACAACGCCATTGCGTGAAAGTCAAAACGATCACATACACACAAGCACACCATAAAGGGAAGGCGTTCAGAGTGGGACCTCACCTCAAACGCCTGGATCTGCTTTTGTCCTGAGAGCAGCTGACAGTTGTAAAGATCTTAAAGTACTTTAAGGTTTTTGATCTGTGTCTCCTCAGAGGGGATTTTCATTTACTGACATTAGTTGTAAAAAAAATAAAATAAAATAGCATTAATTACAGTACTAGCTTTGAGATGATATTGTTTTATTTTTCTTATGTTATGATGTAAAGACAGAGGGTCTTTTGTGATGCTTGCATGTGGTTTCATTGTTGTGTTTCTGTGCAGCTCATGCTGTCAGACTCAGAGGATCTAGAAGAGATGGAGAAGCTGAGAAAGGAGCACATTGAGGCTCTGAAGGAGATCAAAAGGCTGCAGGTACGATTCTGTGAGCCATCACTGTCATCATATATGATAGGGGTAGGATTATATCATCTTCAAAGCCATTATTCAAACAGTATTTGATAATCATTATATTTAATGTGATAACTGTATTCATACTGGAAGTGTGAATATATCTGATTTGGAGAAATTATAATGTACAGACGACTGCACCATTTATTTTCTGTACTTTCTAATACATTTATGAATTAGATCTTAACTAGATTTGATATATCTATGACTTTTATTGTCTTTTTTTCTTTCATTTTATTGATGAAAATTGCTTGAAACAAACCGGTTAGTCAATCAAAATGTCTTCTCAGAAAGATTTAATCTGCTTCTCCTTGTGTGGATCCAACACTCACTCTGGGCCTTTTCTTGTGGATCTTGTTATTTTTTTCTGTCTTTATTCCTTTGTGTTGACCTGTGCATGTTGCTATGACATGTCCTGTTCTTTCCTTGGTTGCGCCCCTTCCCATTTGTTTTTTTAGAGTCAAATCCTTGCGACGTCATTACCTCAACTAAAGCCCTGTAGTGCAACCAAATACAACTAAGGAAGAATTCGCTGTATCAAACCTGGGTTTTGTTTTAATGGCCTCATCTAGAAAACTAAGTTTTCTCTTCAACCCAACTTTGTTTCTTTTTGGCTTGCTTTTGCCAACAATTACTTAGCCTAATTTGACAAAATTATCAAATTGCAGCTTCTCAAAAGAGCACTAGAAAGAGGTTTTAGAATGACTCTCTTAAAAAAAAGATCAAATGTTATAACCTAAATATATCTACAAACATTTTAACCTTTGAAGCATTTTGATGTTTTTTGCTTTATACATTGTTTGTTTCTTTTTCGTTCGTGATAACTCTCAGTGGGTTGATTAGTTTGATTTTAATTTAATTAGAGCTCAAATTAGAATATATTTAAGCGCTTTTTTATATGCTAGAAGAGTAAACCTAACAGAGCTGGAAGCTAGTGCCTAGTTGATAAAATCGATTAAAGCTTTATATTGAATAAAGTTAATAGATCAATAATCGATGCATAAAAGTAGAGATCTATCTAGAACATAAAGCTAAGGTCCACTCGCTTGATGCTCTCATTTAATGGGATTTCCCATAGTACGGCTAATGCTAACGCTCGTTCAACATAAATATACATTGCTGACAAAATGATCAGATTTATAAACTCACGGGCATGAATCTTCCAAAATCTTATAAGGAAATATTTTTAAAGTAACCAGTTGTGGTCTAAAACAATGTTTTGTTTTTTGCTAGAAAACAAATCTGAATCAAATCGATCCAGGCTCCTATGAATTTAATCTAATCATTTCTGGAAATTATTATTGAAACCCAGCCCTACTGGAAACTTTACTTTGTATCATCAGTCTTTATTTTTGGTTTAATTTGAGTGCAGCTTTCTCATTATTTGACTTGGCTCATATTCTTATTGAACTTCAACAATTGTAAAAATGAACATATCTTTGATGACTGCAGCAATTATTGAACAAAATAGAGGTTAAAAACAGTTGTGATGATGACTGAAGAACAGCTGGTGGAGCATCTGGTCACTATGAGCAGTGTCTGATGGGAATCAGTGTTTGAAACAGACCAGATGAAGGTTAATATTCTGGAGATGGCTCCCTCTGGTGGTCGGAGGGGAGACAGAGTCTTGATTCATGACAAACACCCACCCTCTGGAAGTGAGGGACCTCTGGGGTGCCAGGGTCTGCGTTGCAGTGCCAGCTTGGATGATGGAAGTCTGAGATGAGGGTGGGGTCGAGAATGTAATTGAAGCTGACCCATGAACGGTCTTCCTGTCCGTACCTCTCCCAGTCCACCAAATACTGCAGTCGCCCTCCCTGGCGCCGGGAATCCAGAAGCTCCTTAACCAGATAGGTCCCCTTGTTTCTGCAATTAAAGGGGGAATGGAAACATTGGAGACTCCAGTCCCTCCATCACCGGGTCCATCAATGGGCTTAAACAGGGAGACATGGAAGGTGGGTGAGGCACAGTAATGGGGCGGTAAGGGACCTTCCTGGTGATGATGGTCAGCCTGCTCTGTGGTTCTTTGGGAGTTACCCATGAGCTACGTTTCGCATCTCCTCACATTGGCTGGTTGGCAGTTCCGATTGGCTCCCAGATCATGGAACGACAGCACCCAAAGCCCACATTCAAAATATGGCATGCCAGTGGATGCCTTTTTGAGTGAGTTCTGGGCATTCTTGGCCCAAACCAGGAAACACCTTCAGTCCTCTTGGGGGTAATGACAGTATGTCCTCACGAACCAGATGATCTCTTGGTTCAGGCGTTCCACCTGACCATTGGATTGGGGATGATAACTGCAGTTGAGGCTCACATTTAACCACAGGCTCTTACACATGACATGCCACACCTGGGAGGTGAAATGGGGACCTCTGACACAAGGTTCTCTGGGAGACTATTGTGCCTGAAGACATGATGGGACAGCTGCTCTGTGGGCTCCAGTGCCGTGGGTAGCTTGGGCAATGGAATGAGCCTGCATGGCTCGGAGAACTTATCTTTGACTGTCAGTTTTGTGGTGCTACCTTGGGATCTTGGGAGATCTGATAAAAAGTCCACTGCAATGTGTGTTTAGGAGCAATAAGTTGGTTGGGGCCAGCTGGACTCTGCCGAGGTACCTTTGCCATGTGACATGTGGCACACTTGGTAAAAAACTGGACCACGTCTGCCTGCAGGGCAGACCAGCGAAAGCTGTTTGAGATGAGTGACAGTGTATTGGGGTATTGTGCACAAATGTAGGACCTGCTAACGATGAGATCGGGGCACGTATCCTTGTCAGCTGGGCAGGACAGTGAAGGCGGATGTGACCTTATCGGACCAACAACCAGAGAAGAAGGAACTATGGGATCCGCTAAACCTGATACCTCAGTGGTGGCAACGTGTTGGTGGGTGAGGGCAACCTTTCCATTCTTGGACCATGGGCCATAGGTTATTTGAAAGTTGGAGCAAGAGAAGAACGCCTTGCAAGGATTGAGCCGCTTAGCTTACATGATGTATTCCGGGTTCTAGCGGTTGATGAGAGATAGGAAAGCCGGAGCTGCGCCCTGCAGCCAGTGCGGCCATTTGCTGAAGGCCTCCTTCATGGCTAGCAGTTCCCGGTTGCCTGCGTTACAGTTCTGCTCAGCTTTGTTTACTTTGCAGGAAAAGTATTCGGGAACATCTTAGCATGCTGGCCGTGGCGTAGCTTCATGATGAATTGAGCTATGAGATTTGGATGGTGGACAATGGGAGCTTGTGTGAAGCACTCTTTTAGGGTTGTTAAGGCTTGTGACATCGCAGGCCTCCACCACAGTCATCAAAGACCTCCTTTCAGCAGGGAGGTCAGAGGAGCTGCCACTGTGCTGAACCCCCTGATGAACCGCCTGTAGAATTTCGTAAAGCCCAGAAAGCATTGCAAGTCCTTTACTGAGGTTGGTTGCAGCCAACTAACCACAGTTTCCACCTTTTCCTGGTCCATCACCACTCCCTGTGTGCTGATGATGTAACCCAGGAAGGAGATGGAAGTTTGATGGAATTTACTCTTTTTCTCTTGGCATATAGGTTGTGATCAATGAGGTGTTAGTGCTAGACATTGGTGACATGCTCTTCGAAAGTCGTGGAGTAGACAAGGATGACATTGATGTAACTGTTATGTGGTGATGTAGCGTGTCTTGGAAAGCATTGTTAACAAAGAATGTGGATTAGGTTGTATGCTGTGCGCAGATCCAGCTTGGTGAAATAGCGCGCCTTCCACATTCTTGTTCCGGAGCAGAAGGGACCGATGGCAGAGGGTTGTGTTTGATGTCTTGGGTGACAAACTGGATTCTGCTTGAACCCAGAAAATGACCATCTAGGGCAGAGACTGCTACCTGCAGGTAAGCAGAGGAATGGAATTGGCACGAGCAAACGCTACATCAAGGAAGTTACCAGCTGAACCTGAATAAATCATGACCTTAGTCTCTATAGACCTGTTATGTAATATTAGGAGAAGTGGTACTTCTGAGGAAAGGTTGGTCTCACTCACCGGCCTCCCCGAGCATTGTGGTGGATCCTCGGAGCAACCAGTTGCTCGAAGGTGGCCTGAATGGCTTCAGGTGAGTGACACCAGCTGCATGGGTTCGTAGGTTGTGGTTCCTCATTTCCGCAGTGATACTGGCGCCACCACTGGAGCTACAGGAATCCAAACCAAGTCTGGAGTAGATCTGTGGTGTTCAGATGAGAGTTCAGCTGCTCATTTGTGTTTGCAGGAACAGCTCCTGCAGTCCCAGAGAACGCAGGAGGACCTGGAGGAGGATCTTAAGAAAGCTAAACAGGTGAGTCTCATCTGCAATTGTCTCAGGAAAGCTTTAGTGTTCTCTTTCAATAAGTTTTAATTTGTTGATTTTTATTGGGATATTAAAAATTCATTAGAGCAAAAGTACAGGTTTGCATAACTTTTGAAGGGTTTGAATAGGTTGATGATCAGTTTCAAATTTCTCTGGCACTTGGGGCTTTGTTTTCCACATGAAATCCAGAAGATTGAAAGTCTAAAATGAAAATATTGGCGCTAACTTCAGTTCATAACTGTGTACCTCTTTTTGGATGTGGCTCTCAGCTTTAGAGGTTAGATTGTGAGGTCAAAATGAATCAGTGAAAGGTGAATGCGTTCATGCCTCCGTGTGCTCTCCTCTGTTTTGCAGGATGTTAAAGTGGGAGCAGAGGAGAGTAAAGCTCTCAGGACTCGCATCCAGCATGCTGAGGAGGCCCAGAAGCAGGCAAGGGGGATGGAGATGGACTATGAAGAGGTGATCCACCTCCTCGAGGCTGAGATTGCAGAACTGAAGACCCAAAGAATGGAACACCCAGTATCAACCAAAAAGGTGGAATGTGCAGCTTCTAAGGTGCATTTACACTTGCTTTGTTTGGTTCAAATAAAAAGAATACATTTTCATTAATTTCCAAACCACACATCCAGGAGTGAACAGGCCCTACACTCGTCAGACTGTAGTCCAAATTAAAAGCATGAATTGAGTGTTAGAAAATATGATAGTTGTTGTCTTATGTTGCTTTGATTAAGTCAGTGAAAGCCGATTTCTTTTTCATTTTTATAGCCCCACATTGTCAGCTTACAATGATTGCTATCATCATGTAGATTTCTGCCCCCCTCGACATTCCTCCAGAATTCAATCCCTGTTGCTGTCACAGGAGCAGACAGAGGAGCTGAAGAAGAGGGTGACGGTCCTGGAGAGCCAGCTACGGAAGAGTGAAGCAGCCAGGAAGGGGTTTGAGATGTCAACAGGAAAACTTCTAAGCTTTGTTGAGGTAACAGATGAAAAGGGATAAACCTTTATGTATTATCTAGTAATTGTGTAAGTGCTTAGTAAACATTCACACAATAGTGATTGTCCTGCTCCTTTCTGTGCATTTTTTGGTAAACTTTACAGATTTTGAAATATTGAGCAAAATATGCCCCATAAGAACTGAATGAAGAAAATCTTCACATTTCAAAATTTTAAGTAGATTAGCAACAAGTCTTCAAAGACATTCATAGTCTATGTTTTAATCTTTAATAGTAAATTTAAAAAAATTTAGTTGACCTAATATTTTAGCAACATGCTAACAGTTTTGGCTAATTTCGTTTTCTGAGGAGTTTCAAGCAGTTTTGGAGTTTAGCTAATATGTAAGCAGTGTGCTAACTTCTTTTTTTTGGCTAATTTGGCATCTGCTGCGGTTCTTTATGCTAATTTGGAGTTTAGCTAAAATTCCAGCAACATGCTAACATTATTGGCTAATTTTTTGGGCTAATTTAGAGTTTATCTTCTATTTCTGCAACAAGGCTAACATTTTTAACTAATTTGGCTTACTAGTTGTGTCCGAATTCCCCCTCTAGTTACTATATAGTGTAGAACAAAGTGCGTTTGACATTTTCTAGTGCTGTCCAAATCTACTAATTCCAAAATTGAGTGCACTCAAAATTCCCCAGAAGTCTTTGTGAAGAACTAGCACGCACCGATGCTCACTAGATTAGCAAATATAGACCACAATGCACAACAATTTCGAACAAAAAATTTGTTTAAAAGTAATATTTGAATAAACCATCCACATTTTCACCTTCAGAATACTGTGGAGTCATAAATAAACGTAGTAAAATGCTTATATTTATTGGCTTTTCACTTTGTGAAAGCTGTGACGTCATATGTGGTGTTTAGAAAAACGGAAGTAAATTAGTGAGCATCGTGTCCGAATTACCTTTAAAATCCAGAGCTCTACATAGTCCCACTCTATATAGTTTTTTAGTGGTTAGGGGGGGAATTCTGACATAACCAGTGTGTATTCTAAGGCAGCTTTGGAGTTAAGCTAGTAATTAAGCAATGTGCTAGCTTATTTTTATAGGCTAATTTGGCATCTTCTAAGGTTCTTTATGCTAACTTAGCGAGTTAGCATGCTAATATTTTAATTTGTTACTGAGGTTTTTCATGCTAATTTAGAGTTTGGCTTCTATTTTAACAACAGGAGAACTTTCTTTCAATAATTTAGTTTACTAAGGAATTTTAGGCTTTTTTAGTTTTTTGCTACCTTTTAAGCAACAAGCTATATATTTTTTTTTTGCCTCATTTGGAATCTACTAAGGTTTTTGGGGCTAATTTGGACTTTAGCTCATATTTAAGCAGCATACTAAATATTTTTGTGAAATAAGCATGGTATTAAGGATTTTTAAGCAATTTTTCTACAAATTTTCTCAGAAATTTTGGTAAACGTCAGCGCTCTTTCATAGTTCTGTAACTGCAAATTTAACATTTAGCAAATAGCTTTTGTATTATTAGCAAACCCCTACAGTAATTAAAGTAAATAATGTCACCATTTTCCGCAAAAAGCTTCAGCCTCTTCAGCAAAAAACATTCACGCTAACATTTTCACAGGTAGTGCAACTTTTGTGGTTGAAATGATCTTTGATTTGTGTCAACTATATTAATTTAATAATTTTATTTTGTCTAGGGATTAATGCAATTAGATTTTTGTTGAAGTTCCAGTTGCCAATGTTCTCAGAGTTCTGGTGACCATCCACATATTGAGTATTTAAACTTTTATTTTCTGTTATTGGTAATATAGCAATGTAATTTCTTTAAAGGGTCATTATCAGAGGTCAACTGCATTGGTGCAACCTGCTTATAGGTTTAGGAGCATGCAGATCCCTTTATACGCATTTGCAAACCCACATTTTTTGGGAAGATTTTTTATGCAATATGATGAAACTTGATTTATGCACAAACATGCAAATCTTTACGGCCTTATTTTGTCCCCATAAAGGTGAGACACACTCTGAACAGATCAGCAGTCTGTTGCAGGACCACACACTCACACAACCAGTGTTGACGTTTACATGTCAATCTTATGAAAGGACAGTAAGGAGTGAAGATTTGAGTTCTGAATTAACAAACTCAGAATAGGAATATTGAGAGAACCTTAATGTTGGATTTACACTTCTATATATAAACTGGTTGTATTATGAATTAAACTTCTTTTCTCCCCAAGTCAAAGACTTAATTGTTGTCTGCAAATGAGTGAGAAACTAAAACCATTGTCATGCTTGTTTGTTTGTTCTCAGAGTGTTCAGGAGTTTCTACTAGAAAGTCACGGACCTCCCAAGAGCTACAGGTACATGTAGTGTTTTTTTCTTTGTTACACACGTTAAGGATCCACTATGATGAAAACTGCTGTTTTTAACATGTTCTTGTATCATTTTTCTGATGATAGAGGACATATTATATATAAGGAACATTAAGCTTAAAACTGCATTTCCGAGTATTTCTTTATTAATCTTTGTTAATCAGGAACAGACAAAAAAATAAATAATGCCATAGGAAAAAAAGCTTATTTGTGACAGAAAATACACCGGACAGGCCACAAGCTCCCTGTTGAGCTCTCATTGTGGGGGAGGGGAAAGGGGGCGGGTTGCTCTCTACACCAGGGGTCAGCTACGTTTATGACATGAAGTGCAAATTTGAAATTCTTTCCTCAACAATTGTGCCATCACTAACTATAATGGGAACTATAGCTGGGACGAAATATCTCGCGAACTATCGCGTTATTTCAATTTACCAACGATTACCGATCCTCTCTTTTCCTAAATCTTAAAATAATACCAAAAAAGTCCACCAGGGGGAGTTTTTTGTGAAATGCGAAGATGCCGTCGCAAAACCGTCATCAATTTCTACCAGACTGATACGTTTTCAGCATAAATAGTTTTAGACTTTAAATCCCGGATATGTTATTATCCGGCTACAGCGTGAACACAGGGCACACTTCTGTCTTTCCCTCTGCGCCAAGCTGTGCCTCAGTTTTTAAAGTAGATGCAGACAATGATTTTCAACAACACATGGTTTGTAAGGGCGATAACAGCAGTAACCTGTCAAAACACCAGATTCTAGTGGAGAAGTGTGCAGCGTCTGACCGTCCAAATGCGACGTCTAGCGGCGTTTTTGATCCAACAGGTGAGTACGCTAGTGGTACACATGTGGAGCACGGGACTAAAGGGTTAATTATCAAATATGGATATATGAACAGTAAACAATGATTAACAGGCTAAACATGTATATTATGCCTCAATAATAATAAAAATAATAATTGATCTGACAAGGTGTAAAATCCTTAAAAATGCAACATTACAATTTTTTTTGTTCTCTGAATTGAGAAACTCATTTGATATTGTCTGCATTTTAACTGGAGCTTTGTATTTATTTTTTTTTTTAAATATGTGTTATTATTGTAAAGACACGTTAATATTTATTGTTAATTTTATTTTAATTTTGGAAAAGGCGTTAAATTAATATATTTTGTTTTAAATAGTTAAAAAAAAAATTTTTTTTCAGAAAATTAAAATAAATCTTTGTTTTAAAAAACAGATAAATATCATAAATTACCAAGATAATATGATGATTATTACAATGTTTGCCAAATCAAGATACATTGGTGTCATGAATCGCATCGTATCATGAGTTACCCAGAGATTTCCAGCCCTGATTAAAGTAACATACATTATCTGCAGCTGATAGCATCATTCCTCACCCCCTCCACCACCCCACCTCCAGTAAATACAGTGGTGATCAGCTTTAACATTCATTTTAAAACGTGTTCACATTTCATATTGACATTTGTCAGAACAGAAAGTAAGTCTGAGTATAATCGGACCTTATTTGGTTATTAATCAACAAAATGAATTAATCAATCTTTATTTATTAAAATCACTTTCATGTGTTGCAGCTCAAATTGAAAACAAACAAAAAAAAAAGATTAAACCTATCCCTTCTCCACACACATTTTAGAAGATATTCAAGGCACTCCACAGCGAACGAACCCTTTCCTTATGAGGCAATGGGGGAACAAAGATCATTGTGAGAGGGGATCATCACTCTTTTCAAATCCGAAAAACACAGACAAAAGTTCTTGTTGCCGTCACACCCCGGCGTACCACTGTCTTTCCCTCCGGAGAAAGGTACTTCATCCTCTCTTGGTGGGTGGAGTGCTGCTGCTTCAGGTGGAGGACTTTAAATATCTTAGGGTCGTGTTCACGAGTGAGAGAAAGTCAGAGTGTGAGATCGACAGGCGGACCGGAGCGGCGTCCGCCACTTTGCGGTCGCTGCAACGGTCCGTTGTGGTGAAGAGAGAGAGCTGAACCAGAAAGAAAAGCTCTGGATTTATTGGTTGGTCTTCGTTCCAGTGCTCATCTATAGTCATCAGCTCTGGGGTTTTTGTCAAGGAAAAGTGTAGATTGGCTCAAAAAAGGGGAAAACACTGTTCTAGAAGACAACACAAATTTTTGATTTAGTCTTAAACCGGCCTAATTATAAGTTAAAGACCAGTGAGAATGATTTTACAATAGATAACTGGAAGATAAAGGATAATTGGAGTGTAACTTTTAGTTACTGTTGTTAAGGTTTAGGTTGGATGGAGCAATAGATGTTTCTTTCATCTTGTTTTTATTGATAGTCTTTCTTATCATCATCCTTCTTTGTTTATGTTTTTGTATTTTTGCTCATCCTGTTGATTTCTTTTTAAGTTAAATTCAAAGAGATAACTTATCTCCAGGTCGCTTCCTGATGCTCAGATTGGGCGGTAATAAAACTGGTGCTCCACCAGCTAAAGTCTGCTATATCGACACCAGCTGTTCTTTCTGGAACAAAGATGAGACCATTGCCTTTTGGACTGGCATACTTCACTTTGTAAAAAAAACAAACAAACAAAAAAAAAACATTCTTCCTGATGTTTTTTCTTTTGTTTGTTTTAAACACATATTTTTGTTTTTGAACACCTGGAAAACGATAAAACCTGTTTACTTAATTACATTTTTCTCTTAGCTAAATTTCATTGTCATAAATATAAATATGTCTACTAAACCCTTTTCATTTCTGAGATAAAAAAAATTAATGATTTTATTAAAAATTCTTCAAATTTAAAAGCTATTAAAATTTTATGCTATTTGCAAAGGAGGGTTTGGATAATTGGTAAACCATCTGGCTCTGCTTTTTTTTTTGCTTAATTTTGGGATTTGTTTATTGTGCTCTGAACCCTTACCTCTTATTTTGTTTTCTCTTTTTATGTTGTCCCTCTCGTTCATTCGTTCTGTTTATATCAAGTTTTGTTAATAAAGAAAAAAAAAAGCTTAAGTCTGCTAGCTTGATGCTAACGTTCAATGGAATTCCCCATAGGACGGCTAATGCTAACACTTGCTCGACCTAACCCTACATTGCTGACTAAATGTACATATTTATAAACTCACAGATATACATTTTCCAAACTCTTTTAAGGAAATATATTTTTTAAAGTAAACATTTGTGGTCTAAAACACAGTTTTTTCTTCATACTTCCTTCTTCTTCTGGAATAAGATGTAACGCTATAGAATGATCGCCACCTAGTGGCCAAACTGAAACTTCCTCCAGGAGAGGCAGAACAATGTTTACAATGTTAAAATGATCTGAACATTTTGGTCAGAGATGTAACATTGTATGCTAGTAACAATCTCATTATTTCACATTTTTACAGTATGTAAACTGTATCAGATTAATATAAATATATTCAAAACATATAGTAGATTATTAATGTATTTCTAAACAAATGTGTATAAATGTGTAAACTCAAAATTGAATTGAGTGGATTGAAAGAATCTAAAATAATCTGAATCAAATTGATTCTGGAAATTCTGAAGGACACCCAGCGATGTCCTAGTTTCTGGTGTCCATCATTGAAGATTTGCTGCTGCTGCTGCTGATTCTTCTGTCGTGTCTTACAGCTCTGGAGACATCAAGGTGGCTCCTTCGTCTCACCACAGGAGGAGTCCGTGGACGGCGGCCACCCTGGCCCAGGAGGCGAAGGAGCTGACGCGGAGCGTCAGAGCCTTCCTGGAGGTGGACTGTAAGTGACGTTAACCTGCAGGCTGCATGTCCTCCACCTCCTCCTCCTCCTCTGTCTCTGTGCCACCCTGCATGCCACATCCAGCAGATGAAGCTCAGACCGACTCCTGCTGCTGTGAGTGACTGTCCTCCAACTTTCAGCGCTCACCTTCTAGAAAAACTCGTCACCGACGCGCTGAGTCAGCAAGGCCAAACATGGGTGGGCATCTCCGACCTCGCTGCTGTTATTCCCACCAGCTCCTCCTCCTCTTCCTCCTCCCCTCCTGCTGATGGACTCGTGAAGCTGCCAGCAGCTGCAGAACTGAAGGCTGCCCCCCCTCCCCCAGGCAGCAGAGACTTAACAGTGCGAGCACAACCTGTGTAAAGCAGATGGACCACATCAATCCTGTCGATTAGTGATCCAATCTCATCAGACAATCATTCAGAATCAAACCAAAACTGTTTTTTTTGCTCCAAATTGTTCTTTTTAAACTTTTTATAAATACTGCACTTTTATTCAAATCTTTTTCCAAAATGAAGAATTTGTCTTTAAATTGATAACTGATGCCTGACTGATGAATGAAAGGGACTCAAACATTGGTGTCGTCCTTCAGCTGTCTCCCAGCCTCCGTCTCTGTAACAGTCAATACCTTCTTCATGTATCAGCTTCTAGAATTCAGTATCAACTTCAGCATCTCAGTGTGACAGCTAGATCACCACTTCCTGCAAAGTGACGTTTGCTCATTGTTTAGCTTCGTGTTGGAGTGGCTGAGCGCCATATTTGTGACATAGACTAGCCGACGACGCAGCATCAAACAGCACAGGAGCATGCCATAATCCGTTCTTGGAGCCTTCTGAAGCTGCCGGTCTGTGAAACACTGTTGGACCAGCTAGGCTGTAATGGATGTGAATAAAAGAGTTCTGATTTTGAGTGACTCTCGAGAGTTTTTAGCTGCACTTCGTTTGACAAAAACAGTTATTTTCCTCACAGAACGTCTGATTTTCATCTGTAGACTCAGATCCAGGGTCAAAGTGAAATAACATTTTGATCTGCGGGAAAATAAAGTTAAAAAATAATCAAATTAATTGAAACTGTTGTCAAAAAAGTGACTATTTCCACATAATGTTATAAAACACGCTCTTATTTTGAAAGCTGAAACTACGTGGCTTAATAGCTGCTTTTAACAGTTTCCCTGAACCAAACCATTCCTGGTTTTACAATTATTCTCTAAAATATCCCGTAGAACAAAAAGTAAATTTATCCTGGAAAAAGATCAATGCAGCGATGTGTGTGCTTGCTGGAGGTATTAAATGTGGCCAACATGAATTTCTATTGGTTGTTGTGCTGATCGCACTTAAAACAGAAGCCGTTGGAATAATATTAAATGAAAGGTTGATATTTCCAATCAAACATCCAATATTGGAAGGTTATTCAAATTTGTATTTAGATTTATGAACAATTTAATGAAAATACAGTTCAGCAGGACATTCATAAAATAAAAACTGTACTTTTTTTATTGGTAAGGTTAACTTCTCTATTTTTATTAGCTTTTATTTATCTATAAAATGTTCACTTTTTGGTACGTTCCCTCAGAGGTTGGCTCAGTGAAGGAGCTTTCACTGATCTGCACATTTGGGTCGGCCTCTTGTCTGACTTTTGGGAGGAGGGTCTGCATCGGATGAAGCTGAAGACCCCCTCCCTCCACAGTGATCGCCACAGTGATCCTGGAGGAAACTCAGGTATGTATGAGGAGAACATGCGCACAGAAAGATCCCAGCTGGGATTCAAACCGGGACATTCTTACTGGGAGTGCTAACCACTACACCACCATGCAGCCACGCTAGATTAAACAAATAAATAAATTACATTAAAAGGGTAAAAATGCTGTTTTTGATGCATGTTATGGAGCAACAACTTAAGTACTGTAGACTCCAGTTACCTTCAGATCAATAATATCTGATTTAAAATAATATGCTCTACGGTTTGGTCACCTCATGACCCCCCACCCCAACCCCATGATGGTTTTGTGGGGCAGTTCTTGACCTGAGTAATATTTGAACTTTCTCTGAGGGACTTAGAGAGATGATTCAGCACCACGGACAGATCCTGCCTCCGCTGCTGCACAGGTTGAAGACGATCTTCATGTAAATCACAAAAATTGAGACGGGCAACGAAACACCTGAGCTTCATTGACCTTTGATGACCTTGAACTTCTTTCTGTTCATTAATCTGGAGGCAAACAAAGACGAAGTTTATTTTCAGCACGACTGCCAGGCTGACTGAATTTTCTGATTGGTGCATGTGGAATTATTATTTATAACTCATGAAATACATTTTGTATCTAATTATAAAAATTGCAAAATTAAAAAAAATCCCAAATCTTTAAAAATTAAGTACAAATCTCTTGTTACACACACTAAACCACATTTAATCTGATGTGAAAGTCTTCACGTCTCAGAGATTTGTCTGTGAGAGATGAACTCTGCTAGAACGTTGGGTCTGCAGAGTTTTCTCTTCTGCCTTTTTTAATTTAAAAAATAAATTATATAAATATATATAAACATATATAATGAACAGATAATAAGATAATTAACCCTTTAACTGCCTGATCAACCAAATGGTGGGGAGCATTTAGAAAACATGTTTTTAAAGATATTGATTGTGTGTACTACTCCCCAAGGTACGGAACCCCTAATGGGACATAGAGGGAAAAAAAATTAAGTTAAAAAAAAAATATATATATTTTTTTTTTTGCTAAAAATTTAAATAAAAAAAATATAGTTAGTGACTGATGTGCAACTGATAGTAACTGGTTTGCACCCGTAAATAGTTTTTTTTTTACTTCAAATTTTAGAAAAACATTTTTTTTTTCCAGTTACTACCTGGTGCGCACCACTTACTGACCAGAACATTATGTTTTCCTAAAAAATTTAAGAAAAAAAAATCATAACTGATTTTTTTGGTAGTTAAATGATTATTATAAAAAAAATCTAAATAAATGTTTTTGAAACACCTTTTAGAAATATTTATATATTTTCAAAGATTTGTCTATCAAGCTGTTGCAATTTCAATTTGTGCATGTGTAAATTGTAATTTTTGGAAATTCCTAATGTTTTTAATTTTAAATTGCATAGTATGAGTTACAAATCAAGAATTACAGAAATTGCTCAAATCGGGATGAGTCTATTTCCTTTCCATACAGTTGCATCACAATCTTCTTTCCAAATCTTTTCTTTCCGTTCTTAACGCCACTGTCTCGGACCGCTGCCCTTTTTTTAATTTGAGGGAGACGATTTTTCACGGTTTTAGTGAGTGTGAGAGGCTGTCAGACCTCTTCACTCGTTAAACATCTGTGTTTGCTCTTTTTAATGTGTCTTTTCAAATTTATTTATGGATCAGGATACAAGAGAGACACCAAAGAGAAGTGGCGACTGCTAAATTTTGTTGTTGGTGAAGCAAAACTTGCAGATCGCGTCAGCAGGAAGCAAAAGATGACCATCTGGCTTGATGATTTTCATTATGGAATAAATTACATTATGAACCCTGTAATGGTAGTTTTATTGCTGTTACCTTCTCTGCTTTGAGACAACAAAATTCACAGCTCTGTTGGATAAAGTTATTTAAAAATTATATATTTTTTCACCTCCTTTAGTTCATTCTTTTTTTTAAATTATACTATATAAATTGAAGCAAATAATTGCCTCCACCAACAGCCAAATGTAAGGGTAAATAAATAAGTTGTACAGTGGTTTATTGTTTGCCCTCTCACCTTACAGCAGAAAGATCTCGGTTCTGATCCCAACAGAATCTGTGTGCGCTCCTCAAACTGTCCCAGGATAGGCTCCAGCAACCCGAACAAAACGAGAGATGGAAGATGGATGAATTGGTCGCTTTCTGTGATCGTCATTGCTATCCTGTAAATATTAAATGTCTCTTGGATCTGATTCTTACTTAACTGTACAGTTTCTTCATCAAATCCTGTCAACAGATTCTCTCTGTGTTCTTTAAGATTAGGAGTTTGCATTAGTGAATTGTTGGCAGAAATGACAAAAATAGCTCATTTTGAGCAATCTGTATTTAAAATGAAGAATAAAAATAAATTATTTCAGAAGATGTGGGGTCCTTTTATGGAGGAGAGGGTACATAGAAAATAATGAGCAGAATGAAGAATCAGGATGAAAATGTTTTGATAATATGATGAATGGACATGTTGAAAACTTGAAGGAGATCCATGTTATACAGTGATGTGAAGAACCATTTTCCCCCTTTTTGACTTTTTATTCTTTTGCATGTTTGTCGCACTTAAATATTTCTGCTCATGATCTTAATTTTGCTAAAAAAAAAACCATCTGGATGACTGCCAAGACTCTTGGGAAAATGTCTTGTGGATTGACGAGACAAAACCTTTTGGGAGGTGTGTGTCCCGTTACATCTGACGTAAAAGTAACACAGCATTTCATGAAAAGAACATCATACCAACAGTAAAATCTGGTGGTGGTAGTGTGATGGTCTGGGGTTGTTTTGCTGCTTCAGGACCTGGAAGGCTTGCTGTGATAGATGGAAGCATGAATTCTACTGTAGGAGAACGTCCGGCCATCTGTTGGTCAATTCAAGCTAAAGCGGTCTTGGGTTCTGCAGCAGGACAATGACCCAAAACGCACCAGCAGATCCACCTCTGAACGGCTGAAGAAAAACAAAATGAAGGCTTTGGAGTGGCCTAGTCAAAGTCCTGACCTGAATCCCATTGAGATGCTGTGGTATGACCTTAAGAAGGCGCTTCATGCTAGAAAACCCTCAAATAAAGCTGAATTGCAACAATTCTGCAAAGATGAGTGGGCCAAAACTCCTCCAGAGTGCTGGAAAAGACTTGTTGCAAGTTATCACAAATGTTTGATTGCAGTTATTGCTGCTAAGGGTGGAACAACCAGTTATTAGGTGCAGGGGCAATTACTTTTTCACACAGGGCTATGTGGGTTTGGATTTATTTTCTCCCTAAATAATAAAAACATTCATTTAAAAACTACATTTTGTGTTTACCTGTGTTATCTTTGACTAATATTAAAATGTGTTTGATGATCAGAAACATTTTGTGTGACAAACATGCAAAAGAATAAAAAGCCAGGAAAGGGGCAAATAGTTTGTTAAAACCCCCTACCCTGGTGTGTGTCTTTTCTCCTACATACAGAGAGCTTAAAAGACACAAGTCTTTTTTTTTGTAAGCAATATCTTTTTTTGTGTGTTATGTCAAACTGTGTCAGTGTTGTTTTCTTATCAGAAAATTGAAAATAAAACTAATAAAAGTGAGGATTAGGAGTCTGCAAATATAACGTTGCTCCTGTTATGGCTATCCTAACTTCCCTAAAGTGACTTTCTGTATATTTTAAAGTTTATTTGAATATACTTTCAATTGTTTTTTAATCTTTAATTGATTTCGCTACCCCGACCTGAACTCTTCCAATTTGCGCAACAATGCTGTGAAAAGTGTCACGGCTGAGCATTCAGCCGGCATCCTCACTGCTTAAAACTCAGTCAATAGCCATGCCTTTGACTTTTAAACATTTATTTCATTTTAATTCTCAAGAATGAAATAATAATCACTTGCTGGGACGCAAACCCCAGACGTTAGCAATGCTAACACGCTAACCACGGCTATGACTCACTTGGCATGGTGGATCTTTTGACATTTATCTCCAGTGTTTAAGATTTAAAGATTCCCGTTGTTAAAGGTTTAAAAAGAGGAAAAGACGAAAAAAATAGGAGTTAAATTCTTTGTAAAAAAAAAAAAAAAAAAAGTTAAATTCTTCGTTTCTGACCAAAAACAGGTGGAGGGGTTGGGGGTGGGGGGGGGTCCAAGCAATTGAATGTAGATATAACAGACAAAGCTCCGCTTTGAGTCAGCTTTTTCCTCCTCTTCCTTCCTTTTTTGACCTTAAAGTTGTCCCTTTTCTGCTTTTTCATCCATAAAGTTTTAAAGAAGAACTAATATATCACTGCTCACCTCCCCTCCCCCCCTGCCTAGATTACACAGCTGCTCCGTCAGGCATAGAGACAAAATTATTGATTTATGTCACAGTTTTGAATTATTTTATGTGTTTTTAATGATTACCTTCTTTAACATTTTAACACAAAACTAGTGGTGTGTTAAGCTAAAAAAAATTAAATAAAACGATTATTGCAACTTGGTGGTACCTCCAGCAGAGGGTGCCCTAGGCGGCTGCCTAGTTCACCAATGCACAGGGCCGGCCCTTTGTATGTCATTGTAAAATGTGAAGTTTCCAAACCTGCTCATTCCTTTTGGGGGCTATAAGGTTGCTGAGGCCTATCCCAACCACTGTTTGGTGAAGGGGGGTACATTCTGGATGGCTTGTCATTTAATTGCAGAGTCAGAGGGATAGGCAGTTTTTAGAGTTACCAAATAACCAATTAAGCATGTTTTGGGACTGTAGGCGGAAACTGGAGAAAACCCACAAGTGCACGAAGAGAACATGCTAGGAACCAGTTTAAACCAGAGCCCGCTGTGAGACAAGAGTCCAATCAGAAACATTCCAAAAAATGTATATACAGTCTTTAGTAATACTAATATCCCTGTAGGGAAGTAACACAGACCCCGACTGTTTAGTAATATTGTGGGTCCACCAGCTTTACTGAAATCAGAATTAGAGGTGAATTCTGGGGGAGCAGTTTTCCAACTCCTCTCTGACATCACACCATGTAATCCTGGTCTCTGCCTGGAAACCCAGCGAGGATCATTGAAGGAAGTGATGTGAGTCTTTGTTTAATCCCAGCGTGGAGTCAGCGTGCTGAAGATCTGAAAGCAGCGTTTACAGCCCCAGAGCTGACATTGTGCTTATGTAAGAGCATTTCATCAAACATAGCAGCAGATCAGGGTGTTCTGGTAATCCAGCAGCGCAGACGTCACAACTGACAGAGCAGCTTTTCGCCTGTTTGTGCTGCAGCCAGACTCCAGCACACACTGACGGTGGTCAGCACAGGTCTGGGTGGACGGTCTCAATCTCTGGAGCCAGAAATCCTTTCTTTGACTATTGCAATGCTTTTATTTGGATGTTCATGAGTGTTCGTTTAACCTCTTGTTTAAAGCACGTCTTTTAACTTTCCAGACATCTCCCCGTTCAGTTTCCGTCACCTGTCAGGTGTGGATGGAGGCAATGACTCGCTTCAAAAGGCGAAACATCTCACTCCAGACCAGCATGAGACATCTGACATGTCCAGCTCTAAATCTAACCAAAGTCAAACTTGTATCACAGCAGCTTTTAGTTTTAAAACTCAGCAATTGTTGGCATTTCAAAGGTGGAGCGTACCTTGGACAGGTTGTCGGACTGTTGCAGCATCACACAATCACACACTCGCAGAGACAATTTAAAGAGATCAAATAAGCACAAACCGTACATGAAAAACTCAACACAGGAGGAGGAATCCAGCTGGGGTTCAAACCTGCGTCTTCTTGCTGTGAAGAGAGAGTGCTAACCGCTGCACCACAATGCAGCCCATTATCTTGATTTTTTTTTGTTTTTTGTCTTTTAGGCCATATATATATATATATATATATATTGTTTTGGTGCCCTTTATATTATTGTGTGATTGCTTAGTTAGCATTCACATAATAGTGATTCTCCTGTTATTCAGCGTGTAAAAACTCAATCACACTTTGAGCGATTTCAGCAACCTTGGTATCGTTCAGCTCGTTCAGGACATTACTACCTGCGTTCTTAGTGTTCATAAACTTTATAGTTTTTAAAATATTGAGCAAAATATGCCCCATGGGAAAGGAATGAGAAAGTTTTCAAATATCATTTCAGAGAATTTCAAATAACATATTAGCAACGAGCCTTTAAAAATATTCATGTGCTATGTTTTCATCTTTTATCAGAATTTAAAAAAAAAAATGGAGTTTCACATTTTAGCAACATGCTAATGTTTTTGGCTAATTTGTTGTCTACTGTTTTTTTAAGGCTAATTTAGAATTTATCTTCTACTTTAGCAACAGACACATTTATTTGACTAATTTAGTTAATCAAGAAATTTTGGGTCATTTTGAAGTTTAGTTAATAGCCTATTAAAGCAACATGCTAGCTTTTTTGGGTAACTTGGTATTTACTGAGATTTTTTATGCTAACTTGGAGTAAAGCTAATGCTTTAGCAACAAGCTACCATTTATTGTTAACGTTAATGTGTTATCTACTGAGGTGTTTATGGGTAATTAAGAGTTTAATTTATATTTTAGTAATATGCTAATGTTTTTTAGGCTATTTTGTAGTTTAGCTAGTATTTAATAAACAAGCTATCTTTTTTTGGCTAACTTGACATCTGCTAAGGTTGCTTTGGCTAATTTGGAGTGTAGCTCATATTTAAGCAACATGCTAAATATTTTTGAAAAATTGGAATGCATTAGCGATTTTTAAGCATTTTTACTACACATATTCTGAAATTTAGGTCAACATCAGCGCTCTTTCATAGTTCTTGCTTTCAGCAAATTTAACATTTTGCATATAGCTTTTGAATTTTCAGCAAATCCCTTCATTTTAGCAAAAAGCTTCAGCATCTTCAGCAACTACTTTCAGCAAAAAGCCTTCACACTAGCTTTATCGCGGTAATGCAACTTTTCAAGTTTTATGTCGTTTTTCTCTAAATATTCTGCTTTTTCCAAGCTTTTTGGTAACATTGTGTAATTGTAAAAGAGTTTCACATCAGTCTAATACCTCAGAGGGGCTCAGATGGCATTGCTTGTGGCTGCAGCCATCCAGTAGCCACGTGAGCCCGGGGTGAGTCATCGTTTCTACAGAAACCACTACCACAAATCAGGAGTCAGCTTGTTGTAAGGCCACACCCCCAACATTTAAATCTGTCTAACGTTGAGACCACCTGCTTTTACTGAGGAGTCCGATTTGTCAGTTTGAAAGTAGAATGACTTGAAGTGCGGAAAAAAGAAAAAAGTGGGGATTGTCGAGAACACGTTAAAAAGGTTTCAACATTTAGGGATGCAACGATTAATCGATGAATCCATTTCTATTCCTATGATCCAATCAGATGGATTGACCTTTATCATAAAACTGGTTTCAAAGTGAAATAAATCAATTTTATTGATATTGGAAAATACTATTGGGATTGAGAAATGGTAGCTTTAATTTACTGAAACATGAAAAGGACCATAATACCAGATAACTCATGTAATGCAGCAAAACCATCATTCCAGTCCAACGTATGGAAACACTTTGAATTTAGCAAAGACATGTGGTCATACAGTGTGCTAGAATGTTCTAATAATGTAGATTATCCAAGTGTTTACCCCGATATTCCCGATGAACAGATACACAAATACATGTCATTAAAAACAGCAGCCAATTTTATTTAGATCAATGTACACAATTTACTGTAATTTTTTCAATTCTGTTTAGATTCAGCTGCCCACATTTCCCTTTTTTAAAAAAGCACTCAAACCTTTAGTAATCCAAACATCTGTAACTTTTGAACAGGTTTCAGTCTCTTCAGTACTATTTTAGTTTGAAATACTCTGTTCGGAACACTCCTACTTACATCATTGAGGAGAGATGAAAGATTTTAAGAAACAATCAAAGTAAAACTATTTTTTGTAAATGTGAAAGAAAAGAAACAGTTCATTTCACAAGTTAACCAGTAAGTTACAGCTGTAATCAGCTTTAACTTTCACAGATGGGTTTATATTGAGCTCATTATGGAAAAATGTCTAAAGGAATTTTTGCCCCATACTCCATAATAATTAGGACTGGGTATCAATAATAACTTCCAGAATCAATTTGGTTGTTATTTTTTTCTATTCTTTCAATCCACTCAAAAATATGTTAATAATCTGCAATGTATTTTAAATATATTTATATTAATCTGATCCAGTTCACATACTGTAAACTGTAATAGTGAAATAATGAGATTGTTAATATCATCCAGTGTTAAATGGATTCTCTAAAGGAGAAGTTCTAACAAAAATGTTCTGATCATTAACATTGTAAACATTGTTCTGCTTCTCCTGGAGGACGTCTCAGTTTGGCCACTAGGTGGCGATTGCACAATTGCAGTTCACATTTTTCAAGCAGAATAAGCAAGGATGAGCAAGAATCTGTGCTTTAGACCACAAACAGTCACTTTAAAAATATTTCTTTAAAAGAGTTTTGAAAATTCATACCGAATAAAGATGTTCATTTAGTCAGTAATGTATGTTTCGGTCGACCGAGCGTTAGCGTTAGCCGTCCTAAGGGAACTCCACTAAACGTTTAGCATCAAGCTAGCGGACTTCACTTATTTGTTTAGATTTATTTGTTTATTACATTTAATTATTATTGTTCTATTGAGCTTAAATTGATTTAAATCAGTTAATAGATCTTATCAACCCAGCCCTAATAATAATGTAACTAATAATTTCCTACGTAAGCTTGCAGCCAAACATTTGCCTAGTTTGTTACAGTCCTTACAACCAGAACCACAATATCTGACTAGTTTTCTGCCACGTAAACACATTTCCGTATAGAACGAGAGCATTTGGGCGTAGGACGAAATCCAGACAGATAGACCACTTCAAACATCTATGAAGAGAAAATTTCGTCTTGAACATCATGCACATTGGATGAACTGCCTGGGAAGTTTCTATCATTGATCTCTGAACAACCTCGTTTAGCATAAAGCTGAATTCTGGGTGACAGCAAAAACACCAGAACACACACAACACAACAATAGAGACACTCTCTTAATATCTTTGCGTCAGCATATAATCCCTAAACATGAAGGGGAGGCGGGGGGGGGCTGTGAAACCATGATGGACAGGATGCAACCAGTTTCATTTTAGGTTGACACGTTAGATCCAGAGAGAGCCAGACCTGAGGTTTGACCTATGAAGGAAAAGGACAGATTGGCCTGGAGCGTTAAAAAGAATTCGACCCCCTGGGAGCCTCGCAAACATGGACACATATTGAATCAACCAGTTTGTTCTGCACCAGACCCTGGTCTCCTCAACGCCAGATTACATGCCGCCCGAAGTCCCATGTCGGCTTCCGCTAGACCAAGATCAATATCACAGAAGTGTTAGTCCTGAATAACTTACTAAGGTGGTCCCCTAGAAACCCAAGAAGGTCTGTTGTCATTGTTAAGAAACCCTAAAAAAGCAGAAAAGTTATTTTAGAAAAAACAGAAAGGTTTTCAAACTAGGGTCTTCTTGGGGGCATTCACACAACAGGCAAAAATGATTTAAAGTCCCCTATGACAATTGTTTTAATTGTTCCCAGTAGTGTTTTAAGTATGATTATGAAGTTTCATCCAAAATCCCACAACCTGGATGTCTTAAAAATACATTTTTCATGTTAGTCTGAAGCCTGTTTCCAAAATCTAAGGGGGCGTGGCTTTTAGAGCTGAGCTGAGTAGCCCCGCCCCGCTAGTGTCTCACTAGCATAAATCTTCACCGCTGCTCCATAAAAACCTCCATCAATCTGGGTAATGTCCAGCCGTATGGTTCTGATCCAGATGTCAGCTCAGATCTTCATGGACAGAACTTCCTCCAAAATCCTGATTCTTTCTCCTTCCAGTTCACCAAAGACTCTTTGATGTTTCTTGACGTTGCTGTGATCAATCCATTCAATCCATTGGTTTCTCAGAGCAGAAAATAATGAAAGCTAACATCCAAATGCTCTTTCATTCATTTACAAGCCTTTCCAACTGCGGTCAAATGAGCCGCCGTTCACATTTCTGTGGTCACATCAAGAAGCTCCGTGGAGTCTGGTGGAGATTTTCCAGCGTTCTCAGGACTGCTACCGTAAGTATTGGATGAAACTCACACCAAAAATCCAGTGACGGCTGATTGGACCACAGAAATGTGAACGGCGGCTCATTTGACTGCAGTCAATGTGAAGATACCATCTTCTCTTCTCCAGAACCTGAACTAGACACGCTAGCCGGACCAGATGAGGGTTTAGTGCATGTGCAGCAGAAAGAAGATGATTCAGGAAAAACAGAGTGTGTCCAAGACAGTCTGATTGGTCGATTTAAAAGGAGAAATACTCGGAAATGCAAAAACAAAATGATTTCTTGTCACATTTGTTCTCTTATTTTTTGTGGAATTCTCTGCTTTTTTTAGTTAGGTGGGAGCTTAGTTTGTCTTCAACTTTTATATAAGATATGCAAGTATTGAAGCTTTCTTTCAAGATTTGTGTGGGCAAATGAGACAGTAAGCAACACTTGATGGTTTTATCGTAGGAAGTGGGTTTGAAGGCTTCCCTGCTCAAGTAACAGAAGGAAGGCAATAATCAAGACAGACTTATAGAGTCATGAAAGAAAGTGTACAAATGATACTGCAGGCTTGTTTGAAGAGAATCCCATTGGTTTGTGCAGTTGTTAAAATGAAATGGTAAACACAGTCCAATATTTAAAGACATGAGGCAAAAACATTTAGTAACAATCTAGCACAGATATTCCTTAAAAGTGAAACACATCTAATTTTGATGAAAGAAACCTAACACAAGTCTTAGCTTCTCTGAGGATTAATACACCAAAGTACTTGGAATACAACGTTAGTTCGGACTTCTCTGCATTGGAACAAGTTTTAGTTGGAGAAACAAAAGCTTTCTGTAGGTTTTGTACGACCTCAGTGAGAGATGATCCACAACAATAAAAAACTGTGTCATCAGCATAAAAGCACAAGTTAGCTTCTGAGATATTTTGCCCAATTTTATTAATATAGAGGATAAATGAAAGGGGTTCTAATACCAAACCCTGTGGCACTCCTTTTTGAACGAGTTAACATACTGTAACTTTTCAACCATGAACACGTTAATTCCAGCAGAATCTGAAGGAGAAAAGTGAATTATCAAAACATGTGGAAGTCCTATGGGCTTGTGTCCGATCATCCCGTGGAACAAACAAACCTCTAAGTACGACACATTTAATATCCTAAACATATCTGATTTTTAAAAATAATTGTGTCATTTCCATGCCAATTTTTCAAAAATAGATTTTGTATTATTTTAAGTGCGATGGGAAGATGTTTTTCTTCTGACAATTCCAACCCCTGAAGACATGACAACTCAGCTGATAATTTGCTGAATATAAAAGCAAACTACCTAAAGCATCAAAAATACAAAGTGTAAATATAATGTGTAAATATAATGTAATCTTTTTCTTACTGGAATGATGCATCATGCAACATTCAACAGGGGGTTGTTTGAGAAACAGATCTTGCATGAGTTCTAGCATAATTGGCCCTAACACTGCTGCACAGACGTTCATTAATAGGACTGCAAGTATCCTCATCATCCTCATCATCCTCATCCTTCAGCAGCAGCTGGCTCTCTTTGTCAGCCTGGTAGAAACCTGTCTTTGAACTCCAACATCTGGAACCTCTAAATCCTGAACGCAGGCTTCTCATTGTCAACCATATGTTAAAGGATACGATCAGAGCAAGGATCTGTCGGTTACTTGCCTGCGGAGAAGGCTTTACGGTGACGGTTGGGGGGCAGAAGGGGGGGGGGGATTAGCACAGCTTCCTTAGAAGCCGCTCACAAAAAGAGGAAACGTGTTTCCTTTCTTTGGATATTCCAGTTTCAACTGTGCCTGCATCCTGCCGTGTTTTCCTTCTAATTCCTCCTGACTCTCAGTTTGTTTCTGAACAAGAAGATGATATTTTCTGTTGTAAATATTTTGGATTTCACTGGCAAATTGTTCAAGGAGTCTCTTCCTTTGCCCTGAAGTGACTCGGATAGGCTCCAGCAACGCCTGTGACACTGCACAGGACTAGGACTAGGACTGGATGGATGGATGGATGGATGGATGGATGGAGGGATGGAGGGATGGAGGATGGATGGATGGATGGAGGGAATGATGGATGGATGGTAGAGGGAGTGATGGATGGATGGATGGATGGATGGGGTGATAGAAAATGGATGGATGGATGTTAGAGGGAGTGATGGATGGATGGATGGATGGATGATGGATGGATGGATGGATGGTAGAGGGAGTGATGGATGGATGGATGGAGGGATGGAGGGATGGAGGGATGGATGGATGGATGGAGGGATGGAGGGATGGAGGGATGGATGGTAGAGGGAGAGATGGATGGATGGATGGATGGATGGATGGATGGATGGATGGATGGTAGAGGGAGTGATGGATGGATGGATGGATGGATGGATGGGGTGATAGAAAATGGATGGATGGATGTTAGAGGGAGTGATGGATGGATGGATGGATGGATGGATGGATGGTAGAGGGAGTGATGGATGGATGGATGGAGTGATGGATGGATGGATGGTAGAGGGAGTGATGGATGGATGGATGGAGTGATGGATGGATGGATGGATGGTAGAGGGAGTGATGGATGGATGGATGGATGGATGGGGTGATAGAAAATGGATGGATGGATGGATGGCAGGGGGAGTGATGGATGGATGGATGGATGGAGTGATAGAAAATGGATGGATGGCAGAGGGAGTGATAGAGCAATACTGGATGGATGGATGGAGTGATGGATGGATGGATGGATGGAGTGATAGAAAATGGATGGATGGCAGAGGGAGTGATAGAGCAATACTGGATGGATGGATGGAGTGATGGATGGATGGATGGATCAATTGATAAAATTCAGTGGAAATGAACCGTATCTATTCTGCCCTTTACCAGGATCATCCCTCCATCAATAAATCCTGAATAAATCTCCCCTGACGTGTCACGGCCACCATCTGGACGATTCGTGATGACCTGTCACATCATGGGTCGGGTGAAGGCCCGTTTTGAGTTCTGTTCACATTTGTCGTTAAACTGAAAGTTTCCGTTTTGACAGCCAGAGTCCAGCAGGATTCCAGCCAGAATGGGATTGTTTTGGAGTTTCTATACTAAAACAAAGAACTCTGCATAAAATTGAGTTAATGAGAGCCTGTCGTCTTTCTACTGTTACCTAGATCTTATTTAGAAAATGATCCCGTTCTTGTCTGGGCGTAAAACTATAACTATAGCCAATAAATGAAACCATTATTAGTCAATAACCAGCCGTGTGCTTCAGTTATGTTCATTCTGATCAATCTCATCAACTTTATTCCAAAAGTCGAGGTTATTTCAGTTCCTGTTTCTCTTTAGACAATCAATCACATGGTTGTGTTCTCTTCAGCTGCTGACATGGACTCAAACAGAACCGTGAGGTCTGCAGAGACTGAGATGAAGTTCACTCTATTGTCTGATCTGAAAACTTTCTGAAATGTTTTTTTTCTTTTTCTGCAGAGTAGTAAGTTCAGAAATGTTCTAATCTTTTCTTGTCTTCACTTGTTATTAATGTTGTTCCTTTGTTGAGGTCGATCCTCCAGCTTTTTTAAGCCCAATCAATCAACGTAAAACACAAAGGTGCTCGACATAAATGAAACATTAGTTAAAACAACAAAACGTCCTTCAATTAAAAGTAACAATAAAAGACAGAAATAAAAATGAAGGATAGACTCAAAGTTAGAGTAAAAATGTTCAAAAGATAAATCGAAACAGCTTTAAAATACTTAAAACCCAAAAAATAAAGAATTTGAAATAATCTGTTATTTAAAAGCTTAGTTATTCACATTTACAATTCTCCACAGAAGCAGAAACTCTCACAAAAGCTTTGATTTAAAAAGCTTCAAACAAATAAAAATTCTTATTTCTCCCCAAATAAAATCTTCCCGTGTTGAGACACTGCAGTGTTCTGCTTTGATCTCATGTCTCACTCTTTGTTTTTTCCAGAAATCCTGGAGTCTTGGTGTGGCTGTTAAACCAAACCTGTTCTACTAAACTCTGGAACAGGTTAAGGCTGAGCTCAGACAATAAAATCCATAAATATGTTTTAAAAATCTACAAAGAAAACATTTGTTTACAATTTAGAGGGGGTTTGAATGTCACGGGGGGTTAAATAAAGTGAATTTGTCAAAGTCAAGGCCCTGGGGCCGAATCCGGCCCTCTGCGGAATTCTATCCGGCCCTCCAGATCATTTTATTTTATTGTTATTAATGGTCCGATGTTATCTTGTACTTATTTCTAACTTGTATAATTGTAAAAAAATATATTTTTATGGAGAGTAAAATACAAAAAGTTGTTTAAGATTTAAATTGATTTATTCTTGAATAATATTAGTGTCTGATTTATTTACAGTAATGTTAAAAAGTTACATTTTTAAAGTTTTAAAATTTTATTCTGTTCAGCTTAATCACTTATTATTACGACATTATAACGACATTTTGTTGATCATTTTTATCACAACTTAACAGCAGTGAGGCTGGCGGGGAACCTAACTGCATCTTACCAAGATGTTGCACGCGCTTGCAAAGACATTTTTTTATTTCTTGATCTCTTGTTATGCTGGTATTTATTTTCTTTTGCTCCCCCTAGAGACGAAATTGTGCATTGCAGCAATTTCTTCAAACAACCAAAACTTGCCACAGGAAGGAGATGGAAACTTGATTTTTTTTTCTTCCTTTTTTAACATCCTTGTGGTTTTTTTCTCTTTGTGACTGGGCCGGATTAAACCATCTGGTGGGCCGGATACGGCCCATGGGCCGTACGTCAACTTTCACGTTATATACGTTCAAATCTTTTGCTTTTACGCGTTATTACACAGCTTTTTAAGACCGTTTCCTGACTCTACTCACGAAACACTGAATGCATATATTGCAAGTTGAACCAGGCTGAGCTTTGACCAATCAGAGAATCTTTATATTCATGGAAGTGCCAACTGTTTGAAAATTGATTACAAAGGAGAAATTGATAATTGCAGTTTGTGCCTGGAAGAGGTGAAGGAGTAGTTAGTTGTCAGTTCACTGTTGGATTTTCGGCATGTTTCAGTGGAAATGGCTTCCACAATTTGCTTTTCCTCGTTTTCCCTCACGACGACCAAAATGATTCTGTTTGGGTTTAATCCCCTGATGCTCCGACATCTTCATCACTCGTCATCCGCGTACACACACAGACACACGCATGATTTTGTCCTTTTGGTTGCACTGGTGTCACTCACCCTGCAGGCTGTTCGGCAGCTCATCTTCTAGAAAGAGGAAAGACAGTTTTCAAAAGAGCAGAAAGACGGGTCAGACTCAGAACTCCTCTTCCTCAGACCAGAGTGCTCCTCTTCTCCCTCTCCCTCTCCGCTCTGTCCCGGCTCAGGTCAGGTGTCTGCGGCTCTCCGTGACCCGAAGTGCTGTTGGGCTCATAGCGGCCCGAGGCGGGCGAGTTCTGCATGACCACCAGGCGTATGGGGGACTGGCTGGGCGGCGCCGGGGTGGCGTCCTGGGTGTACTCCTTAGTGGGGTCTTTGCCACGGCAGTCATACAGGATGCAGGAGATGAGGAAAACCAGGAGCAGGATGACGTAGCTGGCTACCAAGATGATGAGGTTAAGGGTGACTGGGTCAATCTCCAGGTAGAATTCCATGAAACCCATGGCGCCGCTTCATATCTCGCCAAGGTCCACAGAACAAAGAGGAGAGCGGCCCGATGGAGAGAGGCATGAAAAGAGAAGCAGAACCAGCAGACAGATGGAGAGAAAGACCACAGAGGACGCATCAGCTGCTGGCCAGTGACAGGAGGAGGGGGGGGGGGGGCTTTGCTGCTCCAACCACCATTAATCCTGCCCCCCCCAACTGTTACTTTCAACAGCCAATGACTAAACCCTCTCAGTTTTAATAACTTAAGCCTCCGTTTTTGATGTTTGCTCCCAGTGACAAAATCCTACTCAGCAAAATAGAGGGCTCCATGCACACCTGCCCCCCCCACCCCCACCACAGCACAGCTGCACATGTCAAAGAAGACGGTCACGTGGGAAATCAAATCACTTTAAAAGCAAACGAAAATCCAGACGATAATCTCAGAGCATGGCGGCAATGTCACAGCAACCTCCTGCTGGAGAGGCGTTCAGGCGGGGAGCCTGACGGAGCGTCTGACGCGCCAACACCGTCCAGCAGTCAAACAACTGCTCAGTCACTCCACTTTCAATTCTTTTAATATTTCTCAAGTATAGATTCACAACCACAGTAAAGAGTTGATTTAAGGAACTTCTATGTGCTTCTGTTTAAGTTGACTAGAAATATAGTATTGTTTACGACAATTCAAGTGTGAATGCTGTGAACTTTATAAAGATTCCAGACCTAATAGCTGAAAAAGCTGAAAATGACAGCCCTTAATGCTCAAGTCGATAGATGAATACGCCAAAGATGAATGATTGGGAAAATATTAGTAAAATGCCGAATTAGCCACAAAAAAAAAAAAAACAACTGAAAAAATATCTAGTTTTGCTAAAACCAATTTCAACAAAATAGTTAGCATAATGCTAAAATATTAGCTAAACCCTAAATTTGCCAAAAGAACTTTAAGAAAGTCCAATTTTAACAAAACAGTTAGCATAATGATGAAGTATTAGCTAAACTCCAAATTAGCAAAAAAAAAAAAAAGGAAAAATGTCTAAATTTGAAAAAAAAAAAAAAAAAAAAAAAAACAGCTAGCATGTCGCTAAATTAAAAGTTAAAAGTCAAATTACCCAGTAGTTGCTGAACATTTTAATGTTTGAATAGTGTCTCTAGCTGAAAGGATTTATGGGAGTTCACAATTAAGTTTCAAAGTGCACAAAAATGTTTTTTTTAAAGATTTAAGCAATTTGCTATGGACCATATTCTCAATATTTCAAAAACTATGAAGTATATAAATACCAAAAGTACAAGCAACAATGTTCTGAATGAGCTGAACACCAAGATTGCACAAATTGCTGAAAGTGTGATTTAGTTTCAAGGTGCTGAAGAAGATACAGAAAGGAGCAGGAGAATCACTGTGTAAATGCCGACTCAGCATTCACACACAATGCTGTCAAATTGTTATATATATAAAAATAAATAAAGAACTTTATGCCTTAATTTGTGTAAATATTTTTAATATATTTTTTCAAATATATTTTTTTCTAAATGGGGAAACTGGTCTTCGTGGCTCTCGCTGGACTTCGGTGAGTAGGACATTAACATTATAAACTCTTATTGAGACTCCTACCCAAAAATAACAATTCAGAAAGCAACAAAAACCTGCGATAATGCTAGAGTGAATACTGTAAGCTGCTGAAGATGCTAGTGCTGATAGCTGAAGCTGAAGTTGAAAGCTGAAAATAGCCGGTAAAATATAAGCTAAATGCTAAATTTGCCTAAGAAAAAAAAAAAAACTTGGGTTAGCCAAAACACCTAGCATGTAGCTGAAAAAATAACTCAACTAAAAACAACCTAAAAAAACTGTAAATTTTAGCTTAAACAGCCTAAAATTAACTACTAAAAAACCCTAAATTAGCCAAAACCATTTAGTATGTAGCTGTAACATTAACTAAACTTCAAAACAGCCTAATTTTTTGTAGTAAATGCCAAAATAATCCAAAAAGCTAGAAGAACATCCATTTTTAAAACTTCAAAACCGTAACCTGTCCACATTATGAGTAATAAAAAGGCAGGAATATTATTCCAGAATAAATCAACTTAAACCTTAAATAACTTTCAATATTTTACTCTCCATGAAAAATATATGTTGCCATAATTATAAAAGTTGGAAATAAGCACAAAATAACATCTTGCCATTAATAACAATAAAATTGAATGATGTGGAGGGCCGGATCCGGCCCCCGGGCCTCGACTTTGACACGTGTAATAGAGTAGACATCTACAGTAGATGTATATTAGTGATAGAGTAATAGAATCTGACCATAACGGCTTGTTTACAACACACAAGGCATGATTTAAATCGTTTATTTGAAAAAAGTTCACACAGAGATCGCCACCCACAGATCGCCACTTGGAGGGCGGACGACAAAAATACGACTAAACCACAATGAACATCAGTGCACGGACACACTTATAAATACTCGATAAGTTAAACCATGGGTATAAAAGTGCAAGAAAAGTAAATCACTTCAGACTCCTGTTCCTGTGAGGCCCTGCTGAGGAAAGGGTCAGCTAAAACGGTCCAACTGTTGATGGACAAACAAGGCTTCAGTGAAAAAACAACAGACAAACACGGAGGACAGAAATAATGTTGGAGTGACGGTGAAACCCCAGCAGGGCTTTAGAGTAAACCACAGGTGAGGTTGTGTCAGTGATGCTGATTTTAGATCCGGCGGATTCCCCAAAAGTCACCAAAAATCCCTTTAAACCATCATTTTCCCCTGAATCGAATGTTACAATTAGATGATAATATTGCACCAGCTCACCTGGGCAGCAAACACAAACCAATCCAGGTGAAGGACTCGCTCTAAAAAGGTTAAAAGTGGCGCGGCGGCGGCATCAGACGGGAGGCTCCTCCCTCCAGAGGCCTGGCTGCCGGTCAGAAGCGTCCTGTCTGAGGTTAGAGGGTGCTCTGCTACAAAAACCTAACAACCACCCTCAGATTACAGCGCCCCCTGTCAACCCGGATGTCAGGTGAGGGTGCTGGTGGAGGGGGCGGAGTCCGTTAAAAACCGCAACAAAAAGGTGAAACCCCTGAGGGGCCGTCCGGCGCCTCCTGCAGAACTAAAGTTCAGAGCCGGTCAGAATGAACCGGGTCGGTCCTCGGAGGCCCGCTGCTTTCAGGTGCAGCTCCTCTGAAGTGGGGGCGGAGTCCCTGTCAGTTGTAGGGTGTGGACGAGGCGGCGGTCAGAGCTGGTGAACGATGCTGTCGGCGTGATTGGTCGGGGTGTCCTGCTGCAGCCGATGCCACTGGAAGGTGGTGCTGGGGAACGCCAGCTGGTCGTCCTCGTTCTCCTGCTCCTTGGCGAACTCCATGAACACCTGAGGAGCAGAACCGCAATCCCGACATTTAAAGACCCCTCCCATCAAAACTGGGTTTTTAACAAGTGGCATTTTTCTGAAGATGAACTCCCTGAAACCAAGAGCTGAAATTCTGTTTTTGTCTGCTTATGAATCTACTTTTTGAAAGATGACCTGCTTGATTATTTGGGATCATTTTAACCTCTCCTGTGTGACACTACCTTTATTTTGTCATTTTTCTATGCGGTATTCACAAAATAGACATAAAATAATGCAAAAACAGAAAATTTCACCAGGAAAAATGGGATTCATTTTGCTGTGGAAACCCCAAAAAATGTTTAATGATCTGTTTTTACATCATAGAATGAAAGTTTTAGGTGTTATTTCATAAAAAGAACAAGAATAAATTTTGATAAACTAGTATTTTTTATATGAAAATAGTATTTTTATAAGGTCCACATATGTTTCTGTTGATAGAGGATTCAGCTAACAGAGAGATTTAAAAATACAAATTTCTCTCCTAAGATTTCTGACGTCCATATTTTTCCTGGAGTTTTAATTTCTTTTTCTCATAAATTTTCTTTATAGTGTTTTGTGAAAAATAATGAAAAAATGTTTTTTGGGAGAAGTTTGATCCAGCTGGACTGGATTCTGCTCTCAGGTGGGGGCGTGTCCGTCCTCTCTGGACTGCTCGCCTCTCGTAACAGCGACGGGCCGGACTTTGGAGGAGAACCGCAGAGTTTCTGCAATTTTTTGGAAACGTTGTTGGTCGTTGTTGTAGTAAACTCGTGTCGGGCCCAATCCCAAAATAAAATCACAGCCGGTTTCCTCCTTGTTGGATTTCTAATAGCAAACAGCTCCGTTTGGCTCCGCCCACCACCACCGTGGACATAATGATCTGCTTTTTCTGATTGCAGTTTGTCTTTACTTTAGTTATTTAAAGAAAAGAGAGCTTTCGTTCAAAAATTACAAATAGATGCCATATTTATCTTTAATTCAATAAAATATCAGTTCCAGAATATGAAAAAACTTAAAGCTCATCTTAGACGGAGTTTTATCTTGTTGATCTCACCAGTATTTCTTTATTTTAATTGTTGTGAATCAGAAGCAAAAATTCCTTTGAAAAAAAGCCTCAAGCTCTCTGCTTGAGCTGTCAGCAACAGGAGGGGAAGGGGGGCGGGCTTGCTCTGTCCCGCCCACCAGAGGTGATTTTCTAATCAAATCCTGCTGCTGTAGAAACTATATCCTAGAAAATGACTGTTTTGAATGTATTTTACAGACCACTGGGAGGGCTTTGACAGTAGATGAATAGATGATGGAAGTGGGAGCTGCAGGACTGTTCACCCACCTGCTCTAAAGTGCACTGCGAGAAGTTATACTCCTCAAAGTTGAAGTTCTGTTTGGCTGAAAACAGCAAAGAGACAGAAGATCAGTGACTCTCATCGGCTACAAACGTCCGGACCGAACAGAACTCACCACTTTCCAAGCAAGTGAAGGCTGAAGACAGAGACGAGACGTCCTCCATGGGAATCTTGTAAACCATTAGCGTTGCAAAGCTGAGAAACAGGCAGCAGTGGAGCGGTCAGACAGGAAGTCAGGCCTCACAGATCAAACTTCCCGTCATCTCACCTGTCCTGCCTCACAGCGTGCGGAAAGTTCCGCAGGATCTCGTCGTGCAGGCGCGCCACCTGCTGGAGGCCCGTGAGCTCCTCTCTGAGCTTCACCTCCAGGCTGTACCCGCGACCGTACTTCCCCTTTAAATGCTGGATGGAGCCGATGCACCTGTTAGGACAGACGGGGGGAGGGTTATTCTGCAGATCCTGGATCCGGGGAGGTGTGGGAACCCGTTTTCAGGCTGCACCTCAGCTGGCCTGAAACCACGATGGCCACGCGGTCGCACACGGCCTCCGCCTCCTCCATGTAGTGCGTGGTGAGGACGGCTCCACGCCCACAGTTCCTGAACGCAGCACGGATGGCCCTCCTGCAGAGATGCACCACACAGGTGAAACACACGGTCGCACAAATATTAATCTAGACAACCTTCTGGGATGAAGAAAGTCAATATTTAATTTCTACAAGACCACAACAGCTGCACACAATCACACATCTACATTAAAACATAGCTGCAAGAATGCACACAAACATACACACTGCTGCTCACACACACAGTCATACAAACACACACAGCTGCATGTTTAGTAGAGGAGAGTGTGGTTCCACTCACCACATGCGCTGTTTGGACTTTGGATCCATCCCTGCTGACGGCTCGTCCAGCAGAACAATCTGAGGATTCCCGATCATACTCAGAGCAAAGCACAGCTGCAAAAGTCGGAACAAAAGTTGTTGTTGGACGGAGCAGAACTCAGGAGAATCCTGAACTGTAGCGGTCTGACCTTTCTCTTCACTCCTCCTGTCAGGCTCTTGGCTTGTTTGTGCAGGTGATCGTTCAACTCCAGAGCATTCGCCACGCTGACCGCACAAACAATGAAGGTCATCTTTGAGTCAAATCCTGAATGGGCGTCTCAGAAAAAACCGAGGATAATGACGGTTCCTGAGCGGTCCGGGCGACCTGAAGACTCACCGCTTGATGATGCCGGGCACGTCGTGTCCTCTCAGACCTTTGACTGCAGCGTAGACCTCCAGATGCTCCTGCAGAGTGATCCTGGGCCACAGAGGGTTCACCTGTGGACAGTAGCCCACCTGCTCCATGAGGAGGTCTGCAGGATGGGAGTCGGTGCCGTGGTCCCCGAATACCACCTACACAGGATTAGATCCAGGACGCATGTTGAGCACGTCCCACTACGATCGTCTTTGGATCTACTGTCAAAGTGTTGTCAGTGGACTGATGCGTCTGCTCCAGATTCACAATTTCAACAAGGAAATACTCTGAATTTTCTTTCTACCTGTCCTCCATTATCAGAAAAACGCCAGAAGAACATGTTAAAAACACCGTTTTCATGGGAGAGGGTCTTTAAACACCTGGTTGTGTACCTGTCCTGCAGTGGCTTCGGTGTCACCTGACAGCATGTGCATGATGGTACTCTTCCCTGCTCCATTGGGTCCCAGCAATCCCAGGACCTCTCCTAAATACACGGCAGGTTCATTAAAGGGGAGATGCAGCAGATTTACCTCTATGACAGATTTACCTTTACGGACACAGAAAGAGACGTTCCTGATGACGTCTTTGGTCTTCTTGCTGACGGAAAAGCCTTCTTTCCTCCCTTTGAACTGCTTCCTGAGGTTGCTCACGACCACGGCCGGCTTCTGAGACAGACGAGGGCATGTTTCATTTGGAAGAGGCTTCCACCAGGAACAGAGAAAAGCCCACAGAACCACCGACCTCCTGACAGGCCTGGCAGGTGAGGGCTTCCTTCACTCGGGCCTTCTCCATGCGGACATCTTCATCCTCGTTCTCCCCTTCGTCTGGAATCCGCTCCAGTTTCAGTTTTCGCTTTGAAGAGATCCTTCAAAAATCAGAACAGACAGAAAGCTCATTTTTTATGTGTCATAATACAACAGTAGTATTTACATTAGCAGATTACGCTCACCTGGCTGGAAAACCAGCTATTACTAACTTTGTTTTTAAGAGTACAAGTCATGTTTTTTTTTTTTTTTTTTTGCATAGTTTGGTCAGAAGTGTGACTTGTATGTGATAAAGAAAATAAATAAATAAATAGGCTTATATATTTGTTATTTTTCCACTAACAACTGGTGACCTTTTAACATCCGTTTTCCACTAACAACCACCAGAGGGCACTGTAGGAGTGTATCTGTACTTTTTAATTTTTTTCCATAATTCTAAGTAAGTACAAATTGCACTATACATATATCTTCAAGTGCAAACAAAATATAAAAATGTTTAACAAAATATCTTGACTAATGCGTGACAGCAAGTCATCAAACTGGGTCACAGAGAGGCAGAAGTACCGCTGAAAGCGCCCATCATTCAGATGGAGCTTCTGCAGTCGATGGTCAACCTCATTGTGCAGGGAGTCTGAATGATCTCATGAACCCAAACATGGAGACGTGATTACTGATGCTTATGTAGAGTTCTTTAAAACCTGATCTCTAAGCATCATTTGTGTCTTTCATGCATAGTAAATGAGATATGCAGTCAATGCTTCTGTGAAGTAACTGAACCGAAAATGTGACAGTAGCTCCTCCCACACAAATCTAGAGTAAAAATGGGACAAAATATGAGTATGGCGAACTATGGAAATATTTCAACTTACGAACAATTACTGGTCCTTTCTTTCCCTTAATAGATTTCTTAAACTAATACCAAAAATGTCCACCAGGGGGCGCTTGGAGTGAGCACGACAGTGAAGGGTAAGGATGTCATGCAAAACCGGACCAAAGAAGTCATACTCTTTACAAAAATTTTAAAAAGTAAATTATTCTGGTTCAGTCTTGGATATATCGTGATATATATCGGTATCGAATCACCAGATTTTTGCCATTTCACACTCCTAACATGCAGTAATCTGAGCCCACCTGCACAGGTGGTTGTCCTTCAGGCCCCTCCCTCCAAAACGCATCTCCAGCCAGCGCAGCAGAAGGAGCAGTAGGATGCACTGCAGATAGGGCTGAGCACACAGAGCCACACATTCAGCTTCCAGCACAGCGCCACCTTCAGGAGAGCTTTACAGACACCTACAGACATGACGGAAATGAGCAGGCTCTTCCACCACGAGTTCTCTTCGTAGAAGGACGGCAGGAAGGTGGCCTGAGGACGGAGAGCAGAGCATCGGTGAGACGTTTCTGACACAGACAACAAGACAGGGGCAGGTTTGTGTTGGGCTCCACCTTGGTAACGCAGCTCAGGCAGCCCATGAGCGGGTAGAGTGGGTTGAAGAGGCACATGGCGTTGTGCAGCGTTCTGGCCAAGTCGGGGCTCTCGTTGACAAACAGCTGAACCATGGAGGCAGACACCACACACACCTGCAGCACAAACCAGCAGCTACAGCAGCAGCTCTCCTCCTGTCACTTCTGCCCGTTTCACTCAGCATACCATCATGGAGATGAAGGAAAAGAAGTCCTTGTTGTTCTGGACTCGTCTGAACCCGAAGGAGAAGATGTACGTGAAGAGGATCATGGCTGGGCCAAAGCCCATCGTGCACAGGGCCTGAGCGCACAGAAATGAGCATTAGACTGGCAGTTGGACCACGCACCCGGAGCGTCTGACAGCAGAGGTACAGACCACACAGGCCAGGTTGGTGGGGGTCAGCAGGTGTCCGGAGTGGAAGGAGAAGAGGACCAGGTTCATACAGGACAGGATCAGGTAGAAGAAAGGGATATCCACGGCAGCCTGACCGCACCAGTACGCCGATGGCAGCAGACCCGACACTCGGAGCGTGGAGCGACACTTGATCTGAGGAAAGAAGCTCCAGTTGGTCTCCAGATATCAGCTCCATCAGAGCAGGTCAGTCCTGCAGAGCACCACACTCTTTACTCCTGAAGTGAAGGGAGGTCCATCAAGTTTACCTCCTGGTCTCGCGTGTGATCCATTGCGAAGTATGCAGGCATCCCCCCCGCCAGCATTCCCAACATGATGGCCTCGATGTAGACCAGAGCGTATGAGGCGGCGTCAGGGATTTTCTGCAGGAAAAAGCAGAAGAACTCCGAGTCTGAGAGCGTTCTCCCTTCAAAGCTGTGAGTTCCTTTAAAGTCTCCCTCTGATGACAATCCTGTTTATAGAGTTTTTAACATGTCTGTGTGGCCTTTTTCTTAAGAAAGAGAACAAATGTAATAAATCATTTTGTTTTTGCATTTCCGAGTATTTCTCCTTTTAAATCAATCCAACAGTCTTGGACACACTCTGTTTTTCATCAATCATCTTCTTTCTGCTGCACATGCACTAAACCCTCATCTGGTCCGGCTAGCGTGTCTAGTTCAGGTTCTGGAGAAGAGAAGATGGTATCTTCACATTGACTGCAGTCAAATCAGCCGCCGTTCACATTTCTGTGGTCCAATCAGCATCACTGGATTTTTGGTGTGAGTTTCATCCAATACTTACGGTAGCAGTCCTGAGAACGCTGGAAAATCTCCACCAGACTCCACGGAGCTTCTTGATGTGACCACGGAAATGTGAACGGCGGCTCATTTGACCGCAGTTGGAAAGGGTTGTAAATGAATGAAAGTTCGATCTGAGCTGACATCCGGATCAGAACCATACGGCTGGACATTACCCAGATTGATGGATGTTTTTATGTAGCAGCGGGGAAGATTTATGCTAGCGAGCAGTGGCTGGGATGCTCAGCTCAGCTCTAAAAGCCACGCCCCCTCAGAGGAGATTTTGGAAACAGAGGCTTCAGATAAACATGAAAAACCGCTTTTTAAGACATTTATAGGGTTTTTCCTGGCTTAAAATAAGGTGGTGGTGGTGACTCAACAACCTTCAGTTTGTATACCTTATCTATCTATCTATACACACACACATATATACATACACCTTATGCTTTCCGGTCTTGTGCCTGCAGCCAATTACGATCAGGACTACGAATATTGCAGGCAAGAACATAAATAAATAAATGAATAATGTGAATAATGTTAAAATTAAACTTTCCTTATTGTTTTGTATAAACAGTAATTGTAGTATTGAAACTAACTGTGGGGAACATTGAACTATTTCAAGTAACAATCATACATATAGAGAATATGTAATAATTAAGCCTAAACAGTTTTATGTTTTTCAAAAGGCTATATAACACTTTATTTATTTTACTCTGACAGCAGCACATTCAAGTTCCTTTCTAAATAAAATTCAGTATTACAAACGTCAGATGTTGATGTTTCCAAAACAAAATATAGAAATATATTTTTCCTGCAAATTCTCTATGCAGGAAAAACCCTGCATTTAGGTTGTGGGGTTTGGTTAGAAAATTTCAGAATTATAATTCAAACACTACTGAAAATGTTTCTTTTTTAAAGACTAAATCGTCATGGGGGAGTTTAATCCCACTCACAAAGTCAAATGGTTTGGTCCAGGTTCGGATCTGGCCGGTTCCGTTCAGTCCTCTCAGGACAGCGTTGCTCAGGATGTTGACCACCATCGGCAGAGCGTGCACAGTGGTGCTGTTAAAGGCCACGGTGTACTGGAAGTCCTGCAGGAGCACAGAGGAGAAGCTCAGACGATGGAGAATCCTTCCAACAACCTATGCTGCACACAAAACTCTCTAAGACATCTTCTACAGCAAAGCTCTGACTTCTAGAAACTTCCGTCAGAATCAGACCTTTCTGGGGCGAGTCACTGTGATGGCGGCGCTGTGAGGAGCTACAGACATGTAGTCACTCTGCGTCGTCAGCTCCACCTGGATGTCCTGAGACTCCAGGTTGTGGATAAAGTCAGAGATGTCAGAACCTGCAAAAACAGAATCTCTTTGGCATCCTCTGAATCCACTCTGCAGCCCCTAAACCAGACCTGCAGACTCACCGGTGGAGTTCTGGACCAGCAGGGGGGTGTGATACCTCCTGGCTGCCTGGTTTCTCCTGAGGAGGTAAACAGGCAAAAGCTCCCGCTCTGAGGAGTTGAACTGAATGTGCCCGGTGACCACAGACACCACGAAGACGGCGGCGACGAAGAGCAGGAACAACGTGAGTCTGCAAGAAACGATAAACTGAGAATTTATTTCTTGGTTTACTTTTGATCATATACTTAAATCAATTCTTAGATTCTCATGTGAAGAAAGAGCAACTAAACAGAGACTGGTGTCTTCTTAGAACAGGGGTGTCCAACTCAATCGCACAGGGGGCCAAAATCCAAAACACACCTTAGATTGCAGGATAAACATTTATTAAACACTCTAAAACAACATTTTAAAACTTTAAAACCGTAACTTTTTAACATAATTATGAAATATATATATAGCATTAAGTACAATAATGATAGTGTGAATGCTGTAAGCTGAATTTGAAAACTGAAGATGCTAAAATTGACAGCTGAAATCACTGAAGCTGATTGCTGAAAACACTGACAGTGATAGCTAGCTAAAATATTGGATGAATGCCAAATTAGCTGGGAAAAAAAAACGTAGGTTAGCCAAAACAGTTAGCACGTAAATATTAGTTTAAATCCAAAGCATCAAAAAAACGTTTTAAAAATGGCTAAATTAGCCAAAACAGCTGAAATATTAGCTAAACTCCAAAATAGCCTAAAAAAAATCTTGATAAATGCTAAAACAGTCCAAAAAGTTAGAAAAATGCCCATTTTTAAAACTTTAAAACCGTAACATTTAACATAATTATGAATAACAAAAAAGAAAGAATATTATTCCAGAATAAATCAAATGACTTTCAATATTTTACTCCAAATAAAAATCTATTTTGTAAAAATTATACAATTAATAACAATAAAATAAGATGATCTGGAGGGCCGAATAGAATTACTCAGTCTTACAGTCTTAAAACATGCGATTTTAACGTATTTTTTGAGAACTCACGTGTGTGCAAAGGCCTTCCACTCCCGGTACATGTTGAGCATGTGCAGCCAAGCCACGGTGCTGAACTGCTGAACCCAGAGGGCGTGACCCGACACCGTGTCCCCGCCGCTGTCTGAGAAGGCGAGTAGCCGCTGGTCGGCGTCCTCCAGACAGACGCCGTCAGCTTCCTCCTCCGTCTGCTCTCTGCTGAACACGCTGTAGTCTGCAGGACCATAACAACACGTGTTGTTTTACTTTCAGATCAAGTGAGTTTCTCTTCACCTCAGCGAGATGATGGAGAAGTTTGGTGGTCAGACAGGAATGCAGAAAGATGTGATCGAGAGACACATAAGAGTGGAGGGAAGAGCATGCAAGATGATTACAGCCAGAGAGAACAGAATACTGGTGTGTAGGATGACCCATTATTGTGTGAATATGATAATGATGAGTATTCATTACTAGCTCATGTCACTGTAGAGTCAGTTGTTTTTGTGACATTATTGATTTTTTTTTCATAGTGTAGACGATCCCTTAGCAGCTGTCTATTAGCCATCTCTTCATGTGTTTCTTATTATAAAGAATATATTATCTTAATAAAACCTTTGCAGGTTGTCGTTTGTGTTAAGACTTACCAATAAAGAAACTGTCCCAACTGTCATCTTAACATATTTCTTAAAGACTTATTGAGCCTGTAATTCTAAATATGTCAATATCCTGTTAACTTTACTGAACTGCTCAAAGTGCTGACGTATTCTACTGTGTTTTAAGGAAGTAAAATGTGTCAACCTGTTAATGATTTCTATTAATATGTTTGAAATATAAAGTACTGGTCAATATAATAAATAAATATCTGATCTCTGATCAGGACCCTTTAGATTCCAATTGAGTCTGAAACTGTGTGATTTCTGATTGGATGAGGAAAACCCTAGTGCAAAGCTGAACTGATATTGTGAATGCACTTTTACTCCACTCATCCATCCATCCATCCATCCAGCTGAGCCCCTTTTCTGTTCACAGGGTTGCTGGAGCCTATACCAGCTACTGTTTTAATCTGAACAGGGCTGCACGATCACACTCACAAACACACAATTTAGAGTCAACAATTAACCTATAAAGCATATGGTTGAACTGAGAGGAAGCTGGAGAAATCCCACACATGCAAACTCCACACAGAAATGACCCAGATGGGATTTGAACCAGGACATTCTCACTGAGACGAGAGTGCAAACCACTACACCTCCATGCTGCATGCACCCTCACTTAATCTGGATGTTTGACTGTGTGTAACATTTAGGTAAAACCCACCAGCTTTATCCACGTCGACCTCTGCCTCCAAGCGCAGGAAAACATCTTCCAGCGTCGTCATGGAAACCCCATAGTGAATTATTCCCGCCTGTGGCAGCGAGTCAAGTGCAGAGAACAGACCTGCATGGCGAAACCCCGCCACCAATAAGTTATTGACTCTCACTTTTTCTCTTTGAGCAGCAGAACATGTCAGATTCTTCACACGACTGACCAGGAAACGTGTTCATGCTCTCAAAAGGCAGTGTGAACGTTAGCTCCGCCCCCTGCTGTCGGGACAGGAGGGCTTCGGGAGTGTGGCGCTGGACCAGCGTCGTGATCTTCTCAGCGTCACAGCCTTCTTTGACGGACATACTGCAACGGTCCGTCACAGATGAACAGCAGTTACAGGAGGCCGAATTTACCCACAAACCTCAGGTGACAGCGACTGACCTGAGATGATAGCCCACTCCACACTTGGTCTTCAGGTACAAGGAGGAGCCCACGCACTTTAGCTGCCCGTGTGAAATTACAGCTTTTCGATCTATGAGGACAAACAAATAAATAAATACTGTTTTATATTTATGAAAAACTCTCCAGTTTATGTAGGTTGATTTGGCCACTGTCTCGAATGTTATTAGTCAAAACTCCACGCAGAAATAAGACATGATGCTGGGGAACATGCTAAAGAACATCTAAGACGTTGGAAACATGCTGGTCCCCCCCTTATTTGTGGGGGTCAGGGACCGGAGACCTCCGTGAAGATGGAGAATCCCCGGTACCCGTCTGTGATGGAAATTATACATTTACGTATACATTTCATCTTTACAATTGAATGTGTCTAACCTTTGTGCACAGCCATGAGGCCACAGACTTTGCTTTCTTATTGTCAGGACGCCTTGATCACAGTGTATAAACATTTTGACTTCATTAGGACATCTTGTCCATATTAGATATGGCGCTTACGTTCCTATCCTAAGTTTCTGATTAAAGTTGTTTGTATGGCTCTATAAAATACGAATGTCCTTCATCACAGGCAGGGCTCTGCAGACCTCTCCTCCATGCTTGCAAGACGTGTACTTTTCTCTGCTCTGTTTTAATAAACATTCTTAAAACCGTTTGACAACATTTCTTTATTCCATCGGATCCAACTATTTTTCCACCACACGTCTCGCACTCAACATAAAAGAAGGCGTCATCCTCAAGGTAGACCAATCAGAAGAAAGCTCTCCGTCTCCGCGCCCAATTTTCAAAAGTCCTTATCTACTTGTGTGCTGAAAATTTCTCCGCTAGCACAGCCAGAGCCGCCGCGAGCGCACATGACAAAATGTCGCACGTGCGCACGCTCACAGACGTTCTGCGAGTGCGCACGCATCACTCGTGCCCGAGGGACCAGTTCACACCAAGTAGACGGTCTCATGCAAGACTGTTAATATGATTAATTAGAGTAGTTTTATTCCAAACTGTGCTTTATGCAACAAAGTGGGGGAAAAAAGCCTTAGAAGATCCTAAAAAACACGGAAAAAGTAGGAATTTGAGAAGAAAAAATTCCTAAAAACAAAGAACGATACTGGTCAGTTGGCCTTTGGTCCACTTATTCCTGGGACATGTCAGACTTTACCCAGGGGAACGACACTCAAAAAATGAAACTAATTTAAAATAATTTAAATACTTTTGCTTGGATGATAGTGCTCCAGGGTTTTTAGGGCCTCATATCTGCGTGGAGTTTGGATGCTTCATGTTTCATGATGGTACGGTGTTCTAATGTTCCCACGGCCTCAGCTTTTCCTGCGTTTGCCGGTTTCCGTACCTGCCAGGATGTCTGCCTCGTCCATATAGTGCGTGCTGAGCACAATGACCCTGCCGGCTCGGCGGCTCTTCAGCAGAGACCACACCTGGTGTCGGGAGCTGGGGTCCATGCCTGCTGTGGGTTCATCCAGCAGCAGAACCTGGAAAACAGCACACAATCCAAACACTGAGCCACAGATGGGCCAACGTGCACAGAAACTGAAGGGCGCGTCCATACTTTGGGATCCCCGAGGATGGCGATGCCCACAGAGAGCTTCCTCTTCTGGCCTGCGCTCAGATTCTTCACCTGAGCACTCCTTATTTTGTCCAGCTCAAGATCCTTCAGGACTTTGTTAACCTGTCAGTCAAACACCATATTGCTCAGCATCAAACAGAAATGTGGTTCTGTTGCAACGGCGTGCGTCTGCTCACTTCGGAGTCCACGTCTGCTGGCGGGATTCCTTTGATGGCGGCAAAAATCCCGAGGTGCTCCTCCACGGTGAGCACGTCAAAGACGATATTAAACTGCGGACAGACTCCCACCAGCTGCTTCATCTCTGAGCCGTCTGCCATCTCTCTGATTGGAGAGCCAAACAAGGAGGCGGAGCCGGTGGTGGGGGGGCAGATGCCACACAGGATGTTCATCAGCGTGGATTTTCCAGCCCCGCTGTGCCCCAGCAGAGCGGTGATCTGGCCCTCGTAGATGTCAAAGGTCATGCCTACGAAGTTCGGAGGGAGAATGAACAGAAGAACCCAAACCTGACCCACTCCAAACATCTGTTTTCAAAGTCCTCCACGTATGATTCTGCTGTTTTTCTTTACAAAATGCTACAAGAACATGTTTAAAACACCAAAAAGATCCTTTCTTTAATTCTACTAACACAGCTCTCTGCACAGACCTTTCAGAGCTTCCACCATGCCGTCCTTGTCTTTGAAAAATTTCCCGATGTTGGTGATTCTGTCAAACACAGAAACATAAAACAGAGACGGGTCAGCAGAGAGAGCCGGGTCCTTCAGACCCAACCAGATAAGATACCACATTAATAAAGATCATCAAGAACAATAAAGTTGCGTAAGTAAAAAAAAAAAAAAAAAGAAATCTGTAAATGCAAGAGTCAATATTTATTCTTTAAAAATCTGTCAAATCTGCTGCTTGTTCAAACAATTTCACTGTGCTAGAATCATGGAATGAACTTCTTAAATGATAGAAAATGACAGGAAAAACTTCAGACATTTTCTGTTAATTAATCTTTCACAATCTAATATATTATGTTATAATCATAACCAATGATTTGTGACAAAGGTGTCCAAATCCAGGCATCGAGGGCCGGTCTCCTACACGTTTTCCAACAAACACTGAAGCTCCAGTTTTTATGCTCTTTGATTTATTGCTACTTTCATCAACACGATAATTCCAGTAGATTTGAAGGAAAAAGTGTTGGGATTCTGTGTTTAAGGGTCACCGACGACACCTCAGGTGTTAAAGCGCTGAGGATAAATAAGGCGTCACAGTCTGGGGTTTTTCTGAGAACTCCTACACCCGTTATCCAGGACCCAGCTCCCATTTAAAGCTCCAAACATGTTTTCCTGACTCTCACCTGATGGCTTCTTTTCCTCTAAACTCAGAGGACACGGGCTCCACAGACTCGTTGGACTGGTCAGACCGGTCTGTGGAGCCTGGAACGCCGTTGATCTCCGTCTCGAACACTGAGGTCACTTTAACGTAGCGTTTTCTGTGCTTGGACCAGTACGATGGCTGCAAGAAGTAGACCAAGGATCTCTTCATTCCAAACTCACCTTCATTTAGGGAGAAAAAATGGTAAGTTTAAGTTTTCCTCAATGAAAGACGTGAGGAAATCGGGTTGTTCTCACCTGGCAGGACTTGGTCCAGGTAAACGGCCAACAGAAGGTAGAGGATGCAATCCAGAACCAGCATAACCAGAGAGACGTAGAGGGGATGAGGACCGCTGGTCAGTGAGGAAAACACCGCTCCATCTCCCTGCGCCTCGAGATAAACCACCTAACAGGCGCATGACGCCCAGATCAGCTCTGAACTCAAAACTACAGACACTTTCTCACAATTAGCTCCACTGTGACGGTGAAGTTCACCTGTGCGATCCCAATGGAGAAGGCGCTGGGTGACAGCAGGCACAGAAGCCAGACCAGCGACTGAGGGAAGTCCTTCATCAACACGGTGAAGAGCGACAGGCAGCCGAAAACCACCGTCAGCATGGAGCCCACCGTGCTCGCCACTTTAGGCTTCTTGAAGAGCGGAGTCAGCATAAAGGAGAAGAAAATCTGCAGGGAGATCCGAAAACACCATTTGTGATTCTGAAGACAGATTGAACTAAACGATGCCAAAGAAAGAAGCAGAAGGTGGATTGCTCATCCTTTCTGGCTACAATTAAAAGCCCTTGTGGTTACAGCTGCTGCCCACATCACCAACAAGTGACGGTTGATGCTTTGGATCTATTTCTGTTGAGTCCAGCAAACTCAAATCCAGCTCCAGACAATTTGGACTTTTGTGTTGTTGTGTTCATGAGCTCGTTTTTTTTTCATATGTTCGTTCTGTCTAATAGATCATATTGTCACTGGATCATTATAACACAACTAATATTCTGTCACGTTTCACACTTCGGTAACAAATACACAGTTTTAGATTAAAATCGAAATTCTGCAAATCTCTGCAACAAAACCAAAGCCTCGTTTACACGGTCCGGTCTGGTCCGGTAAGGTAAGGGGTGGTACGGTTCGGTCCAGTTCATTCTGGTGAGCGTTTCCACTCAGGTAAGCCTTGATTCTACTGAGAGGTTTGTTTTCATAGCACATATGTGATGTAGACCGCTAGCGTGTCATTGTAGTGGTACGACTAGAAAAGCAATGCAGCTCATCTTTAACTGCTTTACTTCACCATTAATCGGCGACTAATCGACTATTAAAATAGTCGACGACTCATTTAATGATCGATCAGTCGTTACTTTATATCATATGGAGTCGGAGTGTAGTAAAGTTGAAAGTTATCATGGCATTATGCTATGTTTTTGGGGTATTTTGGCATTTATTGAGGTTTTTAAGGCTATTTTGGAGTTTAGCTAATATTTCAGCAACAACTACGGTGAAATGATCTGGCATTCTCTTCCCCAGAACCTGAGCTCAGCACGCGTGCCGGGACAGACGAGGAGGTTTGTGCATGTGCAGTACACAATAGTGACGTATTAACTACTCATTCATTCAAATAGTGACAGTTTGATTGACAGGAGAAATACTCGGAAATGCAAAAACTAAATGATTTCTTACTACATTTGTTCCCTGAATAAGAAAAATGCAACACATACATGTTAAAAACTCAGAAAACATGATTGTCATGTCTGCCTCCTTTGTTCTACCAACATTTGATTCTGTTTCATTAACAGATACAGGAAGAGTCTGAGCAGCAGAGACTCACCGATGAGATTCCATAAAGGAAGATGAGGAAAAAGATGATGAAGAAGTCACTATTAGGAAACAGTGCTGTGAAGGTGGCAATGATGGCCATCAGGACGGACATGGCGGTCACTAGAGCAGCGTACAGGAGGCCCCAAGACAACCTGCAGCAACACAGGAAAACATGTGGACCTCCACACTCGCAGGAGACTGACGGAGCGGCTGGCGCTCCTCACCAGAAGGCTGTGTCGTAGAGTCCCATCATGTTCATGGTGTCTTTGAGACGATGCTCTCTCTCAGCTACCACGTTGACGATTAGGAAGGTGACAAAGGGCGTGAAGGCCAGGACCAGGTAGATGGAGATGAGGGCGTGGGAGAACTTGTGGACCTCCACGGCGCCAGGCTGACCCATCATTATCACGTTCACCTTCATCTCGTTCCACACCGAGCGCCTCGTCTGCATCTGCACACACGAGCACAGACTCACACGCAGGAACAGAGCACGCCTCCCAACTCCTCCACAGATCTTCATAGACATGAATTATTGGCATCTGGACTGATTTATCGTCTTTGTAAGTCAGTGCTTTGTCTCACCTCGATGATTGCAGCGTCGATTTGGGTCTGGAGGAGGATGAACCCGGAGTACCAGTAGTTAGCGGCCCTGCAGTTCACCGACTCGCTGAAGCAGCCGGCTGCAGAACGAGCAACAGAAACATGAGCTCGAAGGATGAAACAATTCTTCATGAATCGGTAAAAAATCTCTTAAAATTCGGTGCAGAAAATTAAAAAAAATGTAAAAATCGGTTTATCTCTGCCTCTGCCCAAATTAAAAAGTTTAGAACTGATGATATTTCTCCGTGCAGGCTCGCCGGCAGTGCCTGCGCGTCGCAGACTGGCTGCGTGCTCTTCAACTGCGCTTCACGACCGTTTCTCTTTTGACTTCTTCCTGGGAGCCGTGCTCTTTTTTTATTAACTTTATTTCGCTCTGTCTTTATTTCTCTGCAAGCTGCGCGCGCAGCAGCTGGGTTGAGGGTTGCACATGCGTCACATGTGGGGCACAACATTAACAGAGTAAGAAAGGATTTATGATCATTTTAATATCATATATAATAGTTTATTTGTATTTAATCCTTTCTGTTAGTAGAAAAACAGACAGTTTGATGTAAGGGGCAAAAAGAAAACATATGTGGCCTTAAAATACCTTTAATTCATTGTGTTGAGGAGAAAAACAAACAAAAATTTTTAGTTCATGGCTTGACTAAATTGTTACACCCCTAATGAGCTCTAAAGTAATGTCGACAACACCCTCAGCAATAGTGTTATGAAGGGATTCTATCTTTAAAACTCTTTGGTTCCTGCGCTTCTATGCACATTTTAAGGAACGTTTTCGGGTTCATCTGCTAGGTATGATTTCCTGACCCCTTCGCACCAGCTTGCTGCTGATTTTCTGAACCCAAGAAGTTCCACATCCGACTGAACAGATCTGATTTAGGTTGTCAGCATCAAGCAGTGGAGACCTGGAAAATAAGACCAGGGGTGGCCAGTCCGGAGCTATACCTTCAACAGATCTGGAAGACATAAGACCACACCCCTTGAGCAAGCCACACCCTCAAGCTTTCCTAAATGTGATCCAACCGTGGACAGAAAGAGTTAACTGACAGTGGCCGTCATATTTATCCACCAAAAAAAAGAAAAAGTTGTAGTCCAGTGACCATCTCAGGTGTCGGCTACCTTTAACTGTAAAAAAGCCATTTGGGTTTGTTTTTTTTTGCAGATCCAAACCTAGAAGGAGCCGCATTGACTTACATTAGCCTTTAAAAAATTTGGATTTTGAATAACCTTCTTTTTGCTGTTTTTTTTTTTTTTTTTTTTTAAATAAACATGAATAATGTCTATTTTTGGCACGAACAAAAACAAAAAAATATATAAAAAGAAACTAATATCTCTCCAAAAGGGAATTTTTTTTACGTTCTTAACTTTAGTAGCAAAAAAGCACACTTGTTGCTTAATTATAGCTGAACTTCAAATTAGCGCAACATGTCTCACAAGTAGATGCTTCAGAATTGTAGTGGAGAAGGAAGACTTTGACACGCCCACTGCAGTGACTGTGTCACAAACCAGAGCTTTGCTCCTGATCTAACACGATTTGAGAAATATTCAGAAAATCTTAAATTATTTTATACATGTCCTCTGTGGGGAGAAAATTGCTACAATAAAGTGTTAAAAACATCAAAAATATGTTTTTATTGGAGTGGGTCTCTCAGACGTACTCAAAGGGAGAACAGTTGTATTGTTTGTATGAGCTTTGACAATAATAATGGACTTTTCTCTTCCAAGCAGACTCACCGATAGACTCTGTGTAGTCACTGGGAAGCGGCACCTTGTTGTGGGGAAAGCGCAGAGTGTAAGACATGGCAGAGCTGTCCAAAAACACCACACCGATGAAGCTGGACGGCCTGTGGAGGCTGTCGTTCTCCAGGTCCTCCTCGGTGTCAAACACATGGAGACGGTCCTGCATGTCTGAAACACGAGCGGGTCAGAACCACCATCGAGTGAGCCGCCGGCCGGCCGGCCGGCCACAACGGCTTCCGGACTTACTCAACTCCCGAGCCACCTCCTCCATGATGTGGGTGGTGATGTTGGTGGGAGGAGTGTAGCCCAGGACCTCCACATCCTTGAAGGAGATGTGACTCTCCATCTCCTTGGTGTTGATGCCTTCATAATAGATGTGAGGGTTGAGGATGCTGATGAGTATGAGGAGGCCCAGGAGCAGAAGAGGGAGGACGAGTTCCTGCAGGCACAGAGGAGAGACGTCTGAGTCTTTATGCACTTATTTTGCTTTAAATCCGGTGTCACACGACAGCTGTTTGTGTGCAAACTGATCCCTCTCCAGATATTCCAGAAACACCATTCCAGTCTTATCAGTGGCACACTGACAGCTTCTGCTGTACGCTCAGCACCTGGAGGCTCTGCTGCTTTGTCCTCCACTTGATGAGCAGGTTCTTGTAGAGAAGGCTTTTGGTTTGAATCCAGACTCCAGCATCTCGTCTGCGCGCAGGCTGCGTGCTGCCAGCACTCCTCATCTGGATGCTGTACGGATGGGAGGTCGCACCGTCGATGCTGGCTTCAGCTGCAACCGACAGAGCAGTTGATCACATGTGAGGGTTGTCTGGGTAAATGGTGTATATATGGAGTTAAATCACCGCCAAAAGTCATCCACGAGCAAACAATTAAAAAATTACAGTAAATCAAAGAACATAAACACTAGAGCTCCAGTGTTAAAGGGTTACAGTGAGAAACATTTTTATTCATATTACTTTTTTTTTTTTAATTGGGCAGCTTTTTGAGAAAGCAGTTTTGCATTTTATTCCTTCTTTATTTTAGGCTTTAAAACCAATTTTGTTCTTAGCTAGTACATTGACAGTTCACGTAATAATGTACAATCTTCCACTTTCTCATACAGCAATGCAGAAAGGAGTTTGGTTAGCATTTTCTTCAAACGTTTAACCACATCTACTGGCTCCTCTCCATGTGCAGGAATAGCAGCTAAACAGAGTTCTTACAAGTGCCTAAAATGGACATAGATCGATAACACTGAAAAGCTGCAGGCTTTTATGCTGCAGTCATGGACTGAGTGTACAGTTTAGATAAGGGAACAGAACTGAGGGTCAGATAAAGGTAATATTTTTCAAACTTTATTAATAAGAAAATATCTACATACCAGGGATCAGCGAGCTTTAACAGTAAAAGAGCCATTTAGGCAAGAAAAGTTTGATTTTCATTCATTACTTTCTTTTTTTTTATATAAATATGAATTTTGTCTATTTTTTGGCACAAACAAAAGCAAAACTCTAAAAAGAACCAAGTATCTCTCAAAATTTGATTTTTTTTTTTTACGTTTGACAGAAGCTCAAATTACTTCTTTCCAAAATAAAAGACACAGTGGCAAACATTTCAGTGCAGCTCTGAACAGCTAGTAACTCATGTTGTACAGCATAAGTTAACTTTGAACTCATAAAATATAAAACTTTTTACCAAAGTTTTAACTAAATCTTCTCTGTTCTTCACTTGTCTATTAATGACACCTGTTTAAACTGGACACCTGCAAACAACCTGAAACTCCACTTTGGCTTACACCAAAGAGCTGTCAAAGGACACCAGAGACAAAAATGTGGATCTGCACCAGACCGGGAAAACTGAAAGTACGACAGGAAAGCCGCTTGTTCTGAATAAAACAACTGTGCAGGCAATTATAATAAAATCTTAAAATAGTCCCCCCCCCCCATTCCTGCAATAAACCGCACAAAAAACCCATAATGCCGCATAAACTCCACCGTTTTCTCCTTTGAATGTGCAAATGAACATTCATCCGCACATTTCCGTTTCACGCGAGTAGCTCATAAACCGCGTCATTTTTGCAGGTTTCCACACTAAATAAAATCGCATACTTAATTGTCAGACAAACTGCACATTTGCGCCTTATCTTTACAGTTTGAAATACAGTCTTTTTAGGCTAACGCCACCGACGCACGAGCCTGTGCACGCACGAGCGCTGCTAGCTAGCTAGCTAGCAACCGCAGCTTGACAGCTGCCGTAAAAAGGTTCGCGTGAACGCGGAAACATGACATACTCACGGATGAAATACATTAAGGCATGCCTCTGTTCCGCTCTGCATCCGCGGGTTCAAAACACTCCTTTCTGTCCGGTGAAAGCCTAAAACAAGCTACTTCGTTTCTGTCGCTGCTACTTCCGGGAAACTGCTAGCCTACAGTCACTGCCCTGCTGACCAATCAGATTTGTTCCTGGAATGACTGACAGCCACTCAACCAATCATATTTTAGTCTGTTCAGAATGTTGTCAAACTACAACTGCACAGTGAAAGAGAAACTTGTTCAACTCGGATCTTTGGAAATTTGTTTTTAAATTAAAGTATGCAATTAAATGTATTTAAAAGCCCGCATTAGGTCCAATCAGAAGCTTCGATTTAATTAATTCATTACAGTTTTTCCTAATTCTAAACTGGCTGATCAATTCTTCTCAAAAACATCACTCTCTGGGCTTTACTTAAAACAATTTTCAAAAGTCTACCCTTTCCAGAACACTTGACACATCATCACTTTTAAAATATACTTGTCATTCACAGCACACAAAATGCAAAAAGTTATCACAAGGAGGCAAAGTTCTGCTGTCATCAACACACAACTAATCAAAGCTGAAGACACTTGTTGTAGATCAACTGCAGCAAATATAAGGAAAATTCTGGAATAATAATAATTGAGAGGCTTTGTAAAGATGAAAAGCCCAATTGTGGTTCTTTAAAGAAATGCCCGCAATGTGTAATTGCACCACTAGGTGGAGCACAAGAAAAATAAGTTCTGCTTGGGTAAAATGCAGTTAAGCTTAGCTTAATTTTTCATTGATTTGAACATTTATATTTTAGGCATGCCGTTCGATTTTTTGCATCAAAGTCAGATGCAAAATAATCAGCGTAAAATTGAATAAACCTCATTTTTAGTCAAATGTTTTTTATTTGAAATCCATTGACCTCTGTGAAGGAATGTGTAATAATAACGGATTAGATTAATAGGATGGTTGAGGTGTTTTTTTTTAACTGAGAAAAAAAAACACCACAAAGTACACGTTTTTGTATGAAAAAAACTAAGAATAAAAAAAAAACGTTTAAATAAATAACACTCAAGTACTTTTAAGTCATTTTACTTAGAAAAGATCTCTTAAAACAAAACTTAGCATACAGAATACATTTCATTTTTATTAACATGTCGACACAGCTTCCCTCATGTTGAGACACATGAGTTCTGCAGTTCTTGCACAGACACACTTTGTGTGAACACAGGATGAAGAGCATAAATCCTTCAGGGTTTCTGGATCTGCTCTAACGTCACGATGGAAGAGTCTCTGGGTTGTCTCTGAACTGCAGAAAGTCATGAATAAGGGGGGGCACCGGAAGCTGCTGGACGGCTCTGGACCTCATCAGAACATCTGCTCCCAGAATCTCTCTGATCCGCAGCCGGCAGATGTGAGAGAGGAGGGGGAGGGAATCTGCAGGGAGGTGGAGAACGGATGATCAGCTGATGGTAGAAGCAGGCAGAGGTGAATCACAGCATACCGAAATGTGGGCGTGGCTCCCAACTCCTTCCTGCCCGCCTTTGGTCCAGGATGAGCCTGAGAGGAGGAGGCAAGGTGGTCCAGTTCATAAACTCCAGCAGATGGTTCAGCGCCTCGCTGTCCACCTCCTCAAACCTGCCGGAAGATGTGAGGAACCTGGTCTGAGCACAGCTGAACAAAATCCGACCCCTCTGAAAAGCTGCTTCTGCGGCTTACAGGCGAGGCTGAAGCAGGACGGACGGCTCCAGCCCTGAACTCAGGAGCACCGGAAGCCAGAGGGAGGCGGAGCCAGTGCAGCTTAGAGCGGCAGTCAGCATGCTCGCCTGCTCCTGCAGCTTCATCGTTGTCCTTCCATCATGTTGCATCGTAGTGGATGGAGACTCCCGCCGTGGGAAGCGGCGATGCTGCAGGACGAGCTGCAGCAGCTGCGGACCATCAGAGACAAAGACCTGGGTCCAGTCCTGCTCCTCTAGAGTAGCTCCAGCAGCCACCAGCAGATCCACACACTCCCTGAAAGACACCCAGGCTGGATCATTGAACATAGAGCCTTCAGTGAGAGCATCTGGAGAATACATACCTAAGTGCTTCATTTGAAGCGCGTGATAGGGCCAAGGTGAGCGGTGAGCGCACACCCAGCGAGCATGTGCAGTCCTGGGCATCAGGGCTGTAGCCCGCCCTCAGGAGCATCGCCACACTCTCGGTCTGACCTCTGTTTACCGCCACGTACAGCGGACTCACCATGCCGTCGGTTTGGCCACACGCAGGGTCAGTGACATCCAGAAGTCTCCGGAGAATTCTGAATTCAGAGAGGGAGAAGGTGAAAGCGTCCGTTTAAAAAATCTCTTTAAACCCAGACTGCAACTAAATATATAACATCACCTGAGATACGTTAAATGGAGCTGCTGAAGATGCTAGTGCTGAAAGCTGAAAATGCTGAAGCTGATCCCTAAAATGCTGAAGCTGATAGCTAAAATGCTGAAGCAGATAGCTAAAAATTCTGAAGCTGATCAGCTAAACATGTTTAAGCTGATAGCTAAAATGCTGAAGCCGGTAGCTAAAATGCAGAAGCTGACAGCTAAAAATACCAAAGATGAAAACTAAAATGCTGAAGCTGATAGTTGAAAATGTTGAAGAAGATAGCTAAAAATGCTGATGATCAGCTAAACATGTTTAAGCTGATTAGCTAAAATGCTGAAGCCGGTAGCTAAAATGCAGAAGCTGACAGCTAAAATCCTGAAGCTGATAGCTAAAAATACCAAAGCTGATAGCTAAAATTCTGAAGCAGATAGCTAAAAATGCTGAAGCTGATAGTTGAAATGCCCCTATTTTGCCAAAACAGTTAGCGTAATGCTAAAATATTAGCTAACCTCCAAGTAAGCATAACAAAATGGACACAAAATGTCTAGATTAGCCAAAAACAGCTAGCATGTTCCTAAATAAAAAGCTAAATTCCAAATTAATGTAACAACCCTGTAGCTGCCAAACATTTTAAAGTTTGAATGTTGTCTCTATCTGAAAGTTTATGTGGAAGTTCACAAGTTTAAAGTGCAGAAAGTTCTTGAAGAATTAAAGCAAACTCTCATTCATTTCCTTCGAGGCATATTTTGTTTAATATTTCGAAAACTATAAAGTTTATGAATACCAAAAATACAGCAGTAATGTCCTGAACAAGCTTAACGTTTTGATACCAAGATTGCTAAAACTGGATGGAGTTTTTATGTGCCAATAAATGTAGAGAATCACTATAGTGAGAATACAGTAAAACATTCACAGAATTAAGAACTTAAAGACTTAAAAGTAAGAACAAACACACAGAAGCTGTGGATGAAGTGAACAGGACAGGTCTGCTGAACTGCTGCTAAAAGTTTGAATCTTTTTCTGTGAAGGAGGTTGGTCTAAAAGCACCTCCTCTTTAAATATTCAAGTATATTTGAACTAAAAAGAATATCTGACTGGAACCAAAGCCACACAAAGAGATGACCTGAATGGTGAGATCAGTTTAAGTCACAAAGAATGTGGCAGAAGTTTGATGCAGAAGATCCTGGACTATTGGTTGTCCTACAGCTCCCTCTGCTGGATGAAGAGGGCATAACTTTAAAAACTGAGAAGAAAATGAGGAAAAGTCAGGAAGTCTGAGCAGCAAACTGCCAAACGTCTGACAGGTACTGTTGATTCACTTTCATTTCGTCTGAGTTCATAGAAAAGTCTCTTCCTGTACTAAGAATAGAATCCTATCTGAAAACTGCTCTTGAACGTGTTAACCAGCTGCTCCTGTTCTGATGTGTGTTCCTACGGTTCAGAGGCTTTGGTCACTGCTAGTCGATTCGTCTCAGCGTCAGCGCTTCGTACCCTTTGTGTCCGAATTCAGCTGCAGCATGGATGGGAAGCTGAGGCCATTCGGTACTGCAGGCCCGGTTCGGATCTGCCCCGTGGTCCAACAGGAGGTCCACGCATGCCGCGTGACCTTCCTGTGAGGCGATGAGGAGCGGGGTGGCTAGATCAGCGGCTTGGCTGTTTACATCTGCACCTGAAAGGAGGGAAAATCTTTTTTTGAATTAATACAGAAACATCAGCTTGTTTGGAGAAACAGAGACGATGTTAGGATCCAATCTGGAGTGAAGCTTTGATCCAAAAAGACAGAAACAGCCGATCACCAGCATGGATGAGAGCCTCCAGGCTCTCCTTCTGTCCGTACTGTGCAGCCACAAACAGAGGGGAGATGCCGTGGTCGTCCAGAACCTCCAGGTTACAGACCTTCACCAGGATGGACACTATTCGGCTGTGGCCCTGGAGGAGAGACGGCACGTTTACAGCCGTTTACGTGAGAGACCAGCCGCCTCGCTGAGCATCAGCTCACCTTGTAAACAGCCTGATGGAGGCAGGTCCAGCAGGACGCCGTGTGTGTCCGGTTCACCTCCGCCCCCTTAGAAACCAGCAGCTCAACCACATCCTTGTGCCCCCTGTCTACAGCTGAGGAAATAACGCCTTCATTAAGCAAGAGGTTAAAAGCAGCGGACGGCACCTGTCAGCAGCAGCTTCACCTGCATACAAAGGACAGGACAAGTCGTTGGTCATCTGGTTGACGTCGGCGTGGGCTTTCAGGAGGAGGCGGACCACCCTCAGGTGTCCCCGCTGCGCTGCCAGGTAACAAGACGACTCCCCCTCGTGGGTTTGAGCATTCACCAAGTCTGGAGCTCCTCTGCAGGAGCGAGCTGTGGTAGAGATCAATCCTTTAACAATATTATTGTTACTTCATTTTAAAGGCATGTGTGTTGAATTGTTCAACGGTTGTTATAACTTCCACTTCCTGTTCGTTCATCACTCTCCAGTTATAATATATGATGTAAAATAGGATCTGGTTTGCACGTTTTTTTCCTCACTTGTATTCCTGTTTTTGTTTCAAACACGTTAACATCAAAAGCTTTAGAAACATTTGAAAAAGATTTCAGCAGTCTGCTAAGGAACCCTGGACATTAAAAAATGGTACCCACAAAAATAATAATTATGCAATCAAACTGGTCATAATTGGGCATTTCATGGCAAAAAATTAGCATTTTGTACATATAAATCAGCATTTTTGGGGTAAAACTTGGCATTCAGTGCACAAAAACGAGAATTTTCTGTACCGAGATTTACATTTTGTGCACACAGATTTGCATTTTGTGCACACAAATGAGAATTGTGTGCATACAAATTAACCTTTTGCGCACACAAATTAGGATTTTTACGTGCACAAATTCGTAGTAGGAAACTAAGATATTAAAGAACTATTTTGAAGCAAAAAACTAAGCTGTACCCAGAAAATGTAAATAAATGTTGTCTCCAGTGATCATTCTGCTCTGTGTTTTTTTTCAGGATCTACATTAACATAATGTTTTCCTACAAGGTATAAAACTTTATTTTTCTTCACTTACAAATGAATACGTGCTATCTTGAATCAACAGTCTTTTACCTGAGGGAGAGGAAATGAACAGGTGAGTCAGAGACCCTGCAGTCTTTCAGGTGGGAGGAGCCAAAATCATTCAATTTAAACGTGTTTATTAACATAACAATAAAGACAGTAAAACTGTGTAGGGTTGGTTAAACCGTCAACCACAAATCAAAGTTCTTTGTAACCTTCATCATCACTCGGACCTGAGACTGCAGTGTGAACTGACGCGCCTTTGCCGTTCTGCGCATGCTCAGAACCTCCAGCTTCTCACCCTGCAGAGCAGCAGCCAGGATTTCCCGCACGCACGCGCTGCTGCCGGCTGCGGCCGCCTCGTGCAGGGCGGTCCAGCCGCGATTATCCCGGGAGTCTACGCGACAGCCCCCGCCGAGCAGCTTCCTCACCCGCCCCGCGCGACCCGCGCGCGCGGCGGCAGCGACGCTGGACACGGTATCCTCGTAGCACGCGGTGAAGTCCATGTCCGTCCATCCCAGAGGAACCGCTGATAAACAACCGGTCACGTGTTTGCCGACGTTTACGTCCCGAGTCGCTGACGGATGACGTCACGCACCAAGAGCCCGGCGCCGTCCTGTGTGTTTGCGGGAGCAGATTAACTCAAGTGTTGTTTTTATTTACCGGTTGAGTGTTTTTTCTCGAACGACACCAAGAAGAGCTCCGCCCCGCGGCGTGCAGGTAAGAGACCGGGGCAGGGGGCGGGGCTTTAGCTTTCCCACCCCACCCCCCCATCCCCCCATGTCCCAGTAAGTGATACTCAGATCACGACCGCGCGGAGCGGGCTCTTATCGCTCACCTGAGACAGGTAACACCACCGTAACCCCTCAGCTTGGCGCCAGTGTCTATGTTAAAGAAACAGAGAGGGTCGTTGTCCTTTTCTCAAAATGATGGAGTGAGTGTCCCATCAGGTGGGGGTCCTGCAGCAGAATGGTGGATGTCTCAGTGAAGAGTGAAGCTGGGTGGGCGTGTCCTGCTGCGGGCCGGCAGCTGGCCCAGGTGTTGCTTCCTGTTCCGGTCAGTCATGAAGAGGAGCTCAGTCATTCTGATGAAGAACACACTGACGGGTAAGACACTTTCTTTATCTCAAATAAAGGCTGACATTGATCGTTCACCTTTACTCTCTCTAGAATTTTTAAGATAATATATGTCAAACATGAAAAATGATATCTGATATAAATAGGGTCAGCATGACATGAAGCGCCAATTAGAATTTTTCTCATCATTAAGTCCAAAGTGAACTCTGTGCAAACAAAATACCGTCAATACTTCAAAACCATGAACAACCAAACAAGTGTTTGTCTATTATTCATCTTTAATTACATTATGAGACAGGAGCTGAGTAACTGAACGTAAGTTCATTCTGTGATGATGCTTTTACTGTATGTTAAATTACATGTAAATGTATTTTTCATTGGTTTGTTAATTAATAGTAATATAAATTGTATTTAACTGGACAGCATCATTCTTCATTTTCACCCCCAGTGAATGCAATGTTGATCAGCTGTAATATTCATTTATAAACATTTTCATTTTTCAGAACAGAAAGATAGTCTGAGTATAATCTGACTCTATTTGGTTATTATTCAACAAAAGGAACTCAATCAATCAATTAATAAATCAATCAGTCAACTTTATTTATTAAAAATTTTTCATGTGTTGCAGCTCAAAATGTTTTACAATTAAAAAAACAAATAAAAAAAGTGAAAAACTGATACTATCCCACCCCGTTGTCTTCCCCTCAGACACACACAAACAATGCACACAGGCACGAATGACTAGAATTTTAAAAGGAATATAAGGGCCTGTTTACACTGGAATGGGAACGCGTTTTGCTCTCTGATCCGGTAAGCAAGATATCGGGTACACACCAGAACGTTCCTGAATGATATTGCGTTCACGGTTAAAACGAATGCTGACGGAAAACGATGTAATTCACACGCCACGCCGCTATGCGCTATGTGCGCACAATAGCGCATAGCGCCGTGCTGCGGAGAGAGAGAAAAAGGAGAGAGAAAGGAAAGGAGAGGGGAGGGGCGCGCGCGCACGTTAGCATGCGGAGAGTTGTTCTCGAGTTTGTCTGCAAGTTAAAGTAATAAAAGTTCAGTTCCTCTACAATAGCTAAGTGTAATTATTCGGCTTCGCATGATCCAAAGAAGGGAAGTGAACCCCGGAGGAAAAGCAACCTTCGGCCCTGGAGAAGATCTCCCCTGCTCCTCGACTACGGTTGAGGGGGAAATAGAGCAGGAACGGTTCAACATTGTGTGCACATAGCGCATAGCGGCGTGGCGTGTGAATTACATTGTTTTCCGTCAGCATTCGTTTTAACCGTGAACGCAATATCATTCAGGAACGTTCTGGTGTGTACCCGATATCTTGCTTACCGGATCAGAGAGCAAAACGCGTTCCCGCTCCAGTGTAAACGGGGCCTCAGAGCGCGCTGCTCCTCACATGCACACGCCCCCCCAGCTTCGTAACAAGCTGAGATGCAGAAGTTGGAGCACACACTCATGACCTCACAACAACAAGAAAGTAAATAGATAGGCTGAATCGTAAAAAATCAGAAGAACCGAACTTCGGTGCCCAACCCTACTCCCACCGGATGGAAAAGAACAATAGGAGAAGTACTGCGCTTTACACCCTGACACCGTTCCTGACCGTACACACTAGAATGGGAGGGTGGTGGGAACGGGAACGTTTCGCAACGCTCCACTCTGGAAGGCGTTCTCCAAAGTTGTCGTTTTGGGGGCCCTAAAACGCCGTTTTGGTCTAAACGAGAGGCCCAAACGATAACCAAGTTGTCGGAACGCACGCGAAAACGTTGTAGTGTAAACTGGCCCTAAGTCACTCCACAGCCGCGAGGCCGCGGTGCTGCAGCGTGTGGGGCCCGTTCCAAGAAGCAGGTTTTGTTGGAACTCTGAGTTCGCGAACTCCAAATTCAGTAAAACTCTGAGTTTTCGGTTTCAGAAAGAGAGATAACTCAAACCTGTGAAAGTGGGTGAAACCAAACCTGTATCACGAAGCAGGTGAACTCAGAATCAATCACTATGGCAACTGAGTCTGTGAACGAAACCTGGTCTGGAGCAGGTTTTCTTCAGGAAACTCAGAGTTCTTCTTAAAGTGAAGGATGTTCAAATCTGAGTTTTTCATTAATATTTAGAGAACATTCACATTAGAGACGTCACGTTTCCACCAGCAGAAACCAAAAATGACATGTCCATTTATAGAGGATCATGTAGAGAGGAGGCTGGATTAATCTAAAGGAAATGTTATTTATGTCGGGAGAGGATTTGAGGACACGAGTCGATTGACTGGAGTTTCCCCGATTCAGTTGTATTTGAGCGATACAGAGTTTTCTTTTCCTATTTTCAAACACTTAACAATGGAAATGTGGGACCTTAAACACTGGAAATGCCGGTCAGCTCATCTACCGTCCTGATAGAGATGTATCAGCCCGGGGGGGGGGTTGAGTCCCAGCAATGGGAAAATTTCATCATGCTGAAAAAAAACTTTTCATTGAATATTATTTAAGTCTTGAGACTTAAATTTAAATAAATGCTTTTTTTTTAAAACATATCTCAGGCAGCTACAGTATTTCTTTTTAGCATGCAGTGATATCCACATGTGTATGTGGTGTGTGTGGGGGGTGGGGGGGTAAGGAAAACGGTCATTCATGCGATTACTGAGATGACTGGTTAAATTATTGACAGATCAAGAACCATTCCTTACTTTACAAGTGACAAAATAACCTTCCTGATATTATTTATTCGTTATTTGTAGATGTAGACGTATGCATTAACTCTGCAGATGTTTTCTCTGTTTTACAGCTGCAGCTGGGTTTATTATCTTGTGGAAAATGTTCTTGTAGTCTGCATATGCTTGGAGGAACACATCAGTTTCTGTCGCCGGAAGTATGAAACTCTAAAGTTGTTTGTTCCCGTTGCCATGGTGAATCGTGCTGTCTTTGCTCCATTGATCAGGGTTTTTAATGCTGGCGACGCTCGCACCTGATTCTGGTTCCAACAACCTCAAGTTGATTGAATCAAACATTTTCAGCTGTTCTGAAACTGAAAAGTTTGTGAATTTTGAGTCTGTGGACTCTGAGTTCAGGTTTCGACTTTAAATGTGTTTAACCGGCTTCTTGAAACGCCTCCTTGGATAAGCACCGCATCAATAAACAGACAAAACCAGCAAGTCCTGAAACAAAAGACCCCCATGTGGAAACATAGATTCATTAATGCCAAATATGACCAGAATAACCCATCTATGCAGGCGGAAACTTCACTCTTCCCACTCAGGCTGACGCGGACAGTAATGGACATTGTGTCAAACTATAAAGTTTTATTGGAAAAAGCTGCAGTGTTCATATAGGTGGGCGGGATCACAGCGCAGCGGGAATGAATCCTTTCCTTGTGCCATATGGGATCAAAGATCATTGTGAGAGGAGATCATCACATAAGTTCTTATTGCCGTCACTCTCCGGCGTGCCACCCGGCCGCAGGTGGCACGTGTGCCCATGGTTGCCAACCGCTGCTCTAAAGCATCTTTTTTTAGGATAGTAATGTGGTTTGCAATTCTTGGGGAGATGATTCTCAAACCTGAAACTGAAAAAAAAGTTTTGAAATTGAAATTTTGACTTTTCAAACCTATAAAAATAGAACACTTGAAGCTGAAAATATCTAAGTTTATTTTAAAATAGCAAAAAGTTTTGGACATTTTACAGTTTTTTTTGGCCAAACACCAATATTTTTTTCAGTTTTTTTAATTTAGGTTTCAAACAGTATTGGTCTCAGTTTAGCTCCTTACCGCTCAGTTGAAACGAGGCATTAGAAACTGACACCTCATTCTGCAGATGGGACCCCGTGCTGTTGGAGCAGGTGGAGGACGACCATCCTTGCGTCTTGATGTTGCGCTGCAGCCCAGACTCCTGCACCGCCCTCCATCCGCCTGGTGCTCATCACTGAGGCTCGAACCATGGAGGTGTACGACCAGAGCGGAGAATACTGCGGGACGGCGCGGGGGTCCAAGACCGAACGGGTCGTTTCTGACAGGTGCACAGTCCTCTGACGTCAGACCACTTTGAGTTTTTAGGACAAATTTTCTATTGAAAATAATCATCGGAACCCCCCCCCCCCAGTGCAGACAGAGGTCCGTTCTTCAGCAAACAGCTTCTCCTGGAGCGTCCCGCCTCAGCCTGTGAGGTGAAGGTGAGGGGTTCATGTCTGGACCGTCAGGTTTGTCCCTCGTCTCCTTCCAGTAAACTCTCTGTGCGCCCCCCCCCCCAGCTGCTCTCTCTGGCGGGCCGAAGCAGCGTTCTGGTGGGTCGCGTCATCGTGGGCCTGCAGTCCCTGCAGCCCCGCCCCCTCCCCGTCTCCAGCATCGACCTGCAGCGCGTGCAGGGTCTGGTCGAGGAGATGGGAGCCACGCTGTCTCCAGGGGCCCAGAACCTGATGGAGATGGTTCAGTTTCAGCAGCAGGTGAGCAGAACGGCGGCCATTTTACTCGTCCAACCCTCAAGCATTGCAAGCAAAAGTCCCAGTTTTTGAGATTAAAATTTTCAAAGTTGCAAAAAAAATGTAAAGAAATAAAACTATTTAATATTTGCTTTCTTGAAAAAAATATTAAAAAAAAAAACATTTTTAGATTTGTAGTGCCTCATCTTGCTTTCGCCCTATCTTTGATTTTGCATTCAAAAGGTTCGACTTTTTGCAAACAAAGCAAAAGTTTTTGAAAGCAAATATTAAATATATTTATTTGCATTTTTTTTTCTTTACACTGTATATTTTCTTTGCAATTCAGAAAATGTTGATCTCCAAACTGGACCTTCTGCTTGTAATGTGGTGGCACAAAAACCCCTCCATTCTTCTGATTTAAACTGAGTTTGTGGATCCCTCCAGAACTCCAGCCCCTCTCTGGGCGGCTTCCTGCCGCTCCTGATGGGTGGAGGAGCTCTGTCGGCCCTGGCTGAAGGAGGGGGGGTATCCTCCATCAGGAGGCAGCCCCCCCCTGAAGCCCCCCTGGTAAGGATCTTCTCCCTTTCTGCCAGCAGGAATCGCTCCCTCCATTATTTTCTGGTGAGCTTTTTGCTTTTAGCCCACAGACTGCTCCAGCTCAGCAGAACAAACTCCGTTAGCAGAGAGCAGAGGGAAGTCTGAAGGCTCCGCCCCTCCCGCGCCCCCCCAGCTCAATGGAAACAAGAGTGAGTTTCAGGTGAACTTGATCAGGGGACAGATCAGCAGCTGCTCACTGTCACCTGAAATCGTCCTGCTCATGTTGTTGGAGTCTAAACGCGCTTTCTCCAGTGAACACAGAAAACGGCCTGCCACTAAGCTCCGCCCACCTGACAACCATCATGTCGGACCTCATGAAACGGCAGGGTTGCGGCGAGGTGCTGAGCCCCGACCTGCTGCCCGTGCTCCAGAGCGTCTGCGGTCAGGTGACGAGGCTGCGGCTGGACGGCGCTCCGGCGGCTGAGAGGGAGAGCGAGCTGAGGAACGGCTGCTGGTGAGCTTCTGCTTCGCTGGCTGTGTTTATCTCAGGCCACGCCCACTTCTGAGGTCATCAGAAGTTCCGTTTATGTCCGAGATATGCTCACAAACTGGGTTTGTGTCTAAATTCTTCCACTACTCCCCAGTGACTGCCCGATATATTGTGGTTTTGGGGTCTTTAAAATCTAGTTCTCTAGAAATTTCCCAGAAACCTTTGAAATTAAAAGGTTTGCAATCGATGCTGTTTCTTTCAGGGGCGTCAAACTCAATCACACGAGGGGACAAAATGCAAAACACACCTTATGTCGTGAGCCGAGCAAAATGTATTGAACATTATAAAACTACATTTTTAAAACTTTAAAAATGTCATTTTTTTACATAACTATGGATAAAAACAGACAAGAAGATTATCAACTTAAACCTGCAATAACTGTCAATACCATAAAAATATATTATGTCAAAATGATTCAAGTTATAAATAAACTAAACGTTAAAAAACAAAAAAAACACTCAAATATATTTACTTTTATGCAATTTTATATGGAAAAATACATTTAGAAATAATCCAAAAGATTTAGATGTTAAAATGATACAAATGTGAACATGCTGGCCGACAGAACAAACAAAGTCTGGGAAAGAAAGAGAACATCGGGCTGTTGATAACATCAAATGATCTGGAGGGCCGGATTCGGCCCCCGGGCCTCGACTTTGACACATGTTGTTCCGATCAATGAATATAGATCACAATGCATTGGTTTGAATGATCAGTCTCAAAATGAATGTGAATGTATGTTTATAAGTCTTCATCAACTATATAGATGAATGTTCAATCTATAGATGTTTCTTCTTGAGAAGAAATTATTATTTTAAGAATTTATATAAATGTATTTGCATTTCATTGAGGGAAATAAGGATCTGATCCGTAACCATAAAAAGTTCTGGTCCACACAGACCAGTTAGACTCTCCTTCACCTGAAGACACCTGTATGAACGGACGACCTGTCCAGATGAACACCCTCATGATTTAGAGAGTGATTGGGAGAAGCGGGCGTGGTCAGATCTGACCAAAATGAAGCTCAAACATTTGAAGGAAGAGAAATGCTGCCGATGAGTCTGAGAACACCGTCCCCACCGGCTGCGTTTCGATCGGATCAAAGATCTGATTAGAATAGAACTGTGGACATTTATCCGACTGTAACAAACGGTTCAAATTCTGCTGACATTAGCAGAACTGTCTAAAATGCCGGAAATAGTCGTAGAAGAAGAAATAGCTGGTTCTGTTGTAAACAAACAGATACTTAATTGATCCTCTAAATGTGCTTTCATTATTATTAATAAGATTAATAAGTGACTGTTTGCTCATAATTTTATAAATCCGTGTGGTCAGTATCTTATTCTTGGTCATACGGATCGGAGGAAGTGTTAGAGTTAAACATTTAGCCTTGTATGAACCTGAAATCCGTGCAGCAATCTTCACGTTCATCGGTGGGAATAACATCCGCTTTTATTTTGTCAGGACGTGACTGGAAACCAGAATTCCCTGGATTTTTTTTTTTAGAGGAAAGTTTGGAGTGTGGAGCGGCGTTTCCGTATTCAAAAGCCACCTCCGCCGCTCACACATCCTGAACTTTACATTCAACACGATCAACAATCGGTACCACCCACCACAAGGAAATTTGGATCCGAATGGGCCAGAGGACTCTGAATGACGCATTTTTGTTCCGATCTTTTTCTTCTTGTGGCCGTGTAAACGTCCCATCCTTAAGTCACGAAGCTCAAAGTGAGTGATAGACGTTCAGCCAAGATGGCCAAGAAATGTCTGAAGAAGAAGCAGATCAACGTCATGGAATGATCCAGTCAGTGTCTGGCTCAGTGCAAATACTTATTTCCCTCAATTAAACACAAATGAATATATTTATTTGTATTTTATAAATTATTTCAAGTAATTTCTTGATTTTCTTTGTGATTTTCCATCATGAACTTATCATTAGACTGTCAGTTTCTTAAGTGGGCAAACCTACAAAATCACTTATTTCCTTTGCTGTAGATGAAAATCCAGAGAACTGGACAGTCCAGCACTGTATAGCTTTTTTGGTAGTCGTGAGGGCATTTGGACATAGCCTGGTTTTCCCAAAGGGGTCAACTGTCTGTGACCCACACCACACAAATTGTGTAGATAGTTGGAGCAGAAAGCATTTCTTTGTTCCTATTCGCTGGCTCAACAGAACTTCCCTTCTTCACTGGAACAAGCCTTCCTCTGAGGTCAAACCGTGCGGGGTGGGTTGGTTATGTGTGTGGGGAGGGGCTCACAGAGGGACAATCGGCGACCTCTACCAGCAGACTCCGTGTGGCGATTGTTGTGAGGACCTCCGCTCAGCTGTGCTCCACAGACACGGTGACTTAAGTCATCCAGAGTTACCTGTAAGGTGATGTAGACGGCGCCGCAGCCCCTCCATGTCAACGTTTGCTCCTCTCTACAGGAAGCTGGATCCGGCCATGGAGCAGCGGCTGGAGGAGATGGAGAGGAGGCTGAAGGAGCACATGGACCGCCGCCTGGACGCTCTGGAGCAGAAGCTGGAGAAGGCGCTGCTGAGTGCCCTGCCCGTGATGGCGCTGAAGAACGGCGCGGCAGGCGCCGGCGAGCAGATCGCCCACACGCCATGTGCACAGCAGAGCTAAAGACTAACCCAAATCTGCACTGACGCTCCTTAACCCTGCACGAGCAGACCCGGAAACTCCGCCGGCGTTTGTCGTTCCTCGTCGTCTCTCCACTCTGAGAGCGCTCTGCTCAGCTTCACGCTAGAAACTCTCAAGAGTCTGAACTGTTCAGGTGTGGCGGCCTCAGTCTGCTCGTGCTCGTCTGTAACACGCTGAAGCAAACGGGACGGTTGTGGAGGAGATGATGTCATCAGAGGTGCTTTTTCTATCATTATTAACTGACAGCAGAGTACTTCCAAACTGTAATAGATTTGACTGTATTTGTTATTGTTGTTCCAAAGTAATCCCTTACTTTTTACTACTACACGAGTCCTGTGTTACTTTGAAGTTTGTCTCTTCTGCCAATGAAAACAATAATGGCTCGGATAGGCTCCGCCCCCAACTCTGAGACTGCAATGTGTTTAAAAATAACTTTATTCTCTTCTATGAAAACATTGTCATCAAGTACAAACTGTAAGAACGTTATCAGTGGAGGACAAATGCAGTCGCCTACAGGGGGCGCTGGAGAGTCAGGCCTGTGAGAGGAGGAGGAGGAGGAGGGAAACTGAGCTGAGAGGAACATAAAAGTGCAGCTTCAGTTCTCGGAGTGAAGAACTCTGTAGGGTTATAGTCATGACCGACTCCAGGGATTGGTTGGGTGTTGACGGTGCCGTGTGGTGAAAGGTCAAGGGTCGATCTCCTCGGGGACGACGGTCAGCATGACGTCCTCGTTGCCGCGCCTCACCACCATCCTCAAATTCTGGTCTCGCTTGATGGTGGTGCTGACGTCATTGGCTGAGGTGATTTGCTCGCCGTTGATGCTGATGATGACGTCCCGCTCCTTTAACCCCGCCCTGCAGAGGACACAGATGCTGACTCATCTATTTATCTTGCTCTTCCACAGTTGTGGAGAAATTATGCTAATAGGGTGGGCGGGTCTTCCTGAGATTAAATTCTGGAAGAACTTTCATGGGTAAGTGATCCACAGGGGGTCCTTGTGTGTGTAACTGCTCCCCCAGACAGGTAACATTTTCTGACACAAACGTGGAAATACTTTTACAGAAAATGTCTAAAGTGTAACTTCAAAAATTCTCTGCACATTTTGAGACGTTTAATAGCAGTTAGAAAAAGTCTGTTTAAACTCTCGTGGGTATAAAGTGACCCATTAGCACATTTAGCTACAGTAACCCATTCTCTTCCTATCTGGTTTTCAATGTTTCTTCCTAAAGATGCTCCATCATTAGAAAAAATGATCCTTAGTTTTTGTTCACATGTGAAGCACTAGAGCATTAAGATTGTCTTATGGGTCAGTTCTGACCCGTGAAATATAAAAGCATTCAAGCACCAGACTATACACACATACTCCAATTCACAAACATGCAAACTGCATACTTACACCTATGCACACACTCAAACACCTACAACTGAATATACACAACTACATCTCTATTAAGACAAGACTACACCTTTATATACACACAATTACACCTCAATAAACACAAAACTACATCTATATATAAATACAACTATTCATTTACAAACACACAACTTGACCTCTGTAGAGACATACCTGCACTTTTAAAAACACGCAAGACCTCTATACAAACACACCTACACCTACAGACACACAATTACACCATCATAAACCCACACCTTTATAAACACAAAACTACACCTTTATAAACACACAAATACACCTCAAACACACAACTACATCTTTATAAACACACACATACACCTGGAACACACAACTACACCTTTATAAACACAAAACTACACCTCAAACACACAACTACACCTTTATAAACACACAACTACACCTCAAACACACAACTACACCTTTATAAACACACAACTACACCTCAAACACACAACTACACCTTTATAAACACAAAACTACACCTCAAACACACAACTACACCTTTATAAACACACAACTACACCTCAAACACACAACTACACCTTTATAAACACACAACTACACCTCAAACACACAACTACACCTTTATAAACACACAACTACACCTCAAACACACAACTACACCTCAATAAACACACAAATACACCTCAAACACACAACTACATCTTTATAAACACACAAATACACCTCAAACACACAACTACACCTTTATAAACACACAACTACACCTCAAACACACAACTACACCTTTATAAACACACAAATACACCTCAAACACACAACTACACCTTTATAAACACACAACTACACCTCAAACACACAACTACACCTCAATAAACACACAAATACACCTCAAACACACAACTACACCTTTATAAACACACAACTACACCTCAATAAACACACAAATACACCTCAAACACACAACTACATCTTTATAAACACACAAATACACCTCAAACACACAACTACACCTCAATAAACACACAAATACACCTCAAACACACAACTACATCTTTATAAACACACAACTACACCTCAAACACACAACTACACCTTTATAAACACACAACTACATCTTTATAAACACACAAATACACCTCAAACACACAACTACACCTTTATAAACACACAACTACACCTCAAACACACAACTACACCTCAAACACACAACTACACCTCAATAAACACACAAATACACCTCAAACACACAACTACATCTTTATAAACACACAAATACACCTCAAACACACAACTATACCTTTATAAAACACACAACTACACCTCAACACACAACTACACCTTTATAAACACACAACTACACCTCAAACACACAACTACACCTCAATAAACACACAAATACACCTAAACACACACTAAATCTTTATAAACAAACACACAATACACCTCAAACACACAACTACACCTTTATAAACACACAACTACATCTTTATAAACACACAAATACACCTCAAACACACAACAACACCTTTATAAACACACAACTACACCTCAAACACACAACTACACCTTTATAAACACACAACTACACCTCAAAACACACACTACACCTCAATAAACACACAAATACACCTCAAACACACAACTCCATCTTTATAAACACACAAATACACCTCAAACACACAACTATACCTTTATAAACACACAACTACACCTCAAACACACAACTACACCTTTATAAACACACAACTACACCTCAAACACACAACTACACCTCAATAAACACACAAATACACCTCAAAACACACAACAACACCTTATAAACACACAACTACACCTCAAACACACAACTACACCTTTATAAACACACAACTACACCTCAAACACACAACTACACCTCAATAAACACACAAATACACCTCAAACACACAACTCCATCTTTATAAACACACAAATACACCTCAAACACACAACTATACCTTTATAAACACACAACTACACCTCAAACACACAACTACACCTTTATAAACACACAACTACACCTCAAACACACAACTACACCTCAATAAACACACAAATACACCTCAAACACACAACTACATCTTTATAAACACACAAATACACCTCAAACACACAACTACACCTTAAACACACAACTACACCTCAAACACACAACTACATCTTTATAAACACACAAATACACCTCAAACACACAACTACACCTTAAACACACAACTACACCTTTGTAAACACACAACTACACCTTTATAAACACACAACTACACCTCAAACACACAACTACATCTTTATAAACACACAACTACACCTCAAACACACAACTACACCTTTATAAACACACAACTACACCTCAAACACACAACTACACCTCAATAAACACACAAATACACCTCAAACACACAACAACACCTTTATAAACACACAACTACACCTCAAACACACAACTACACCTTTATAAACACACAACTACACCTCAAACACACAACTACACCTCAATAAACACACAAATACACCTCAAACACACAACTCCATCTTTATAAACACACAAATACACCTCAAACACACAACTATACCTTTATAAACACACAACTACACCTCAAACACACAACTACACCTTTATAAACACACAACTACACCTCAAACACACAACTACACCTCAATAAACACACAAATACACCTCAAACACACAACTACATCTTTATAAACACACAAATACACCTCAAACACACAACTACACCTTAAACACACAACTACACCTCAAACACACAACTACATCTTTATAAACACACAAATACACCTCAAACACACAACTACACCTTAAACACACAACTACACCTTTGTAAACACACAACTACACCTTTAAAAACATACAACTACACCTCAATAAACACACAAATACACCTCAAACACACAACTACACCTTTATAAACACACAAATATGCCTCAAACACACAACTACACCTTTGTAAACACACAACTACACCTTTATAAACACACAACTACACCTCAATAAACACACAAATACACCTCAAACACACAACTACACCTTTGTAAACACACAACTACACCTTTATAAACACACAACTACACCTCAATAAACACACAAATACTCCTCAAACACACAACTACACCTTTATAAACACACAACTACACCTCAAACACACAACTACACCTTTATAAACACACAACTACACCTCTATAAACACACAACACACTCAAAACACACAACTCACACCCTTTATAAACACACACAACTACACCTCAATAACACACAAATAACACACTACAAAACACACAACTACACACACTTTATAAACACACAAATATACTCAAACACACAACTACACCTTTGTAAACACAAAACAAACACTACACCTTTATAAACACACAACTACACCTCAATAAACACACAAATACACCTCAAACACACAACTACACCTTTGTAAACACACAACAACTACACACTTTATAAACACACACAACTAACACCTACAATAAAACACAAATACACCTCCTCTCAAACACACAACTACACCTTTAAACACACAACTACACCTCAAACACACAACTACACCTTTATAAACACACAACTACACCTCAATAAACACACAAATACACCTCAAACACACAACTACACCTTTATAAACACACTCGACACACTATTGGTCGGTCAGCAGTTAAGAAGTCCCAGATTGCTGATTGAACTACTGCACTTCATCTTCGTGCAGCAAGTCTACAAAACTGTTCCTCACATTTGCATAAACTCTGTGCTAACTGATATTGAACAGTTTTCCTGCAGTCAGAGCAACATTGTGTTATGATGCTGTGTTGTAAGACAAGTACTAGTAAATATCAGTTTTTACTGTTTTTTTTTTTCTTTCAATGTAAATAATTTAGAAGTAATGACTTCACATTTATATAATAGCAATAGTAAGTCTTTTCAATGTAAAACTGTTATGACAGTTGGTTTGTGTTGAAAAATAAGTGTAATAGTGTTTACTGATAACTGTCTTTTTATATTTTGTTGCTTTTTATTTTGGTTGTTTGACCTGCAAGACAAGGGCTGTGAAGCCAATGTGAAGATTGCACACTAGAAAATAAAGCCGAATAAAGAACGCACAAATACACTTTAACAGTTGAATACTTTCATGAAGTGGTTAAACACTGCTGGGATGGAGTTCTGGCCGGGATGTTGGAGGCAGGAGCGGATCTGATCTTCTGCCGTTCCAGCGGTGCTTTCACTGCCAGCTGGCCTTCTCTGCACTCTTTGATGAAGGTTGATGTTGGACCTCTCACAGGCCGACATGTCAGTTTTCTGCTCCTCAACAACCTTTTTCTGGCTCCGACTGCTGGGAGGACGGAGCAGCAGCTGCAGATGTTTCTGCTTTCACTGCACTCAGCTGTTTTCTGCACAGGTGGACTCACTTGTTTTTCTGTCACATGATCTTCTTCAAAGCATAAAGAGCAAATTGGCTGAATGAGCGTCATTTAAAAGGGCTGTTGGTTTTGCTTGACTCAAGCTGGTTTCCAAAAACCGAAAAGCAAAGATCGCCGACCTTCAAACCAAAGTTCAAACTCACATTTCTTAAGGTTCTGCCTGTTAACAGAAAACAAGCGTGCAGCTGCTGCTTTCTCAGCTGTCGCTGTGTGGTTTCATAATTTCCCTGAAACACCAAAAAAAAAATCTGCCCCCGGGGCAAATATTCTTGCAGGAGGGGCTGAGTGACCGCACAGCGCCTGCTAATGTGTTTTCCTGGCGCAGGAGCAGAGGAGTCCCTGATGAAGAGCGAGGCTGTCGACACTTACGCCTCGGCCGGAGTCCGACTGATGACCTCGATGACGTAGGCGCCCGAGGTGAGGTCAGGGAAGTCCGAGTGTCGCGCCTTCAGCTCCTTCGCCAGCCTGACGACAGAGAAGAGGAGAGGTGGTGACGCGTCCTCAGCGCTCATGAGAACCGCTCCCTCCCTGCAGCGCCGCCCTCAAAACAGGAGGTCACGAACTTCAGCGTGACCTGGGGAGTGACCTGAAGCGAACCTGGACTGGATCGGAATGAAACTGATGAGACCGCTCTGCAGTCTGGTTCCATCCTCTATGCAGAACTTCTCAAGTTCTACCGCATACGACCCAACCCAGGAGTCTGCAACCTTTAACACTAAAAAAGAAGTTTCATCCAGTTTCTTACAGATTAAAATCCAGCGAGAGCCGGAAAGTCCCGCATTATCATTTAGAAAAATACACAATATTTATGTTTTTCTGATCATTAAAAATCATTTAAAAATAATAGATTTGAAATATTGAATTACACAAGTGTCTATATGGTTTTATTACTGCTTTTATTTTTTTTACTTTTGACAGCAGCACACACAAGTTCCTTTCAAAATAAAATACGCCAATTAAGATCCTGCTCCGCAGCAGAGTCATTTCAAAATAAAATGCAAGACAGTCAAACATGATTTTTATCATTTCACTTTAAAATATAAGCAAGATTGAAGTACAATCCAATTATAAGAAAAACAAACTAAAAAAAAAACATTAAATAAACAGAGCTTTTATTCTCGGTTTTTAAGAAGTGAGGCACAAAAAACATAATTCGAAATATTTTTTTCATTGTTTTAAACTACATTTGTTTAGAACCACTTTAGAGTAAGGAAGAATTGGAGTGGAGATTTTTATTTGACCAACGTGACACTAAAAACACAAAATTAAAGAAGATTTTTACAGAATTTCTATGATATCATAATTCTATGTGGTTTGACAAATTAAAAATGTAAGCAGAAATGGCAAAACTGAAATAACTTATCAATCATTTGTTTAAATCTACTTACGTTGGAGTGAGACTCATCATTCTGACGCCGATGTATCTCTTCTTTGAAAAAGTTTTACCTGCAGAACACGGAAATCAGATGTGAATAAAGTTCACTTTGAATAGATAAACGCTTCTGCGGCTCCTTTCTTCATCTGTCTGTGTGAAGGTCCGTCAGTACAATTTATTCCAAGATAATCTCGCCATGGAGAAAAAATATGGGGCTTGAAAAGTAATAGCCAGAAGTCCCTCCCCCTGCCGGAGCCGGACGCAAAAGAACATAATTTGCGCCTGAAATCATTAGCCGTGAGTTCTTGACCGGAACCCCCAGTTTTAAGCTTTTGACCTTTTTTCCATTTGACATACCGTAACTGTTACCATGATCAGCTGATTCACAGAGAAAAAAATATCACTTTGTCAGCTTTTTCTACAGAGATAAACTGTAATCCCACCCCGACTCGACTATTTTCTCTACATGAATGATCAATATCCGGTTCAGGACTTAATATCAAATCTTAATAGATTCAGGTTATTAAGGATCATTAATATCATTGATGTAATCAGATTTCAAAGCATCCACGACTAATTATATACATTAATCTGTGACAATAATCTAATATTCTCTTGAAAAAAAGACACTTTGTGAAGATTGTATTCAAAGAATTATGATAATACAAAGAGTAATAAATAAATTATCTTCATTTACTAATGCAGGAAAAATCTAAATATTCTCATTAAAAAAAGATAATTAGTGCAGATTGTATGTATTTAAGTAAAAATTATCTTTATGAGTCAATGGAGAAACAAAATATTCTAATTAAAAAAAAGATATAAGACTCATTATAATAATACAAAAATAATAAGATCAGGAATTAGAGCAAAATCAGTGCTACATCACAGTTTAGGAATAAGTTTAAGGCCGTTTATTCTGTAACTTTTATCTTAATTCTAGTCTTTTTAGCCGTTCTGCCGTCTCATACATTTGTCAGGTGATCTGTAAACTGCTTTTAATAAAACTGCGTACACTTAATCTGAATTTAAATGCAAGAAATGAGAAAAAAATAAAGATAAAATTTAAAAAAAATTAAGTTTGGCTCGTGAAACATAAAAGAAATTGCAATTTTTACAATGCAAACCCCGAATCTTAAGAAAGAATAAAAACTGATTTAAGTAAAAATGTCTTGCAAGAACATATAATCTTATCTAGAAACTTTTTCAAAAGCAAAATAATTCTAGTTTGGGAAAACAGCTTAATAAATAGAACTTTTTTCTTAAATTAAGAATTCTTAAAAAGCCAATTTTTCTGATCCCCACTGACAGATTTTTTTGTTAATATTCAAAGAATATCTACCAATAGGATGAGAATTTAATGGTGCATTCAAGTTTCAGTGTCAATGTAAAGACACGATCTGCCACCATTTCAGCAGTGGGCGTGGTGAGATTTTGGTGGCAAGCTTGATGCAGCGCGACCAATCAGGGACTCTGTTTGAGCACGTGATGTTTTCAGTGACAAGATCAAAGGGTAGAAATAAACATTCAAGATGGCCGCCTTTCATCATGAACTTCCATTCATTTTCTTAACCCACAGGGGCCGCCAGTTCCTGGAAACTGTCCCAGTGACTGTGTGGTGAAGGGGGGTGTTTCCTAAACTGCTCTTTTCAGGAACTTTCCGAGCTGCAGCTGATTTTCTACATTTAATTGATACAACTACTGCAGCAGATTGTCTCTTTCCTTTCCTGACAGACTGCAGCAGGTTAGCACATGTTTTCCAGCTGAGTGAAGGCTGTGGATGTGGAGGCAAACCTTTGGCCTGCCTGTCGTGAGACTCTGCCAGGAACTGCTGGATCTTGTCTGACGGGATAGCGAAGGAGATCCCGGCGGTGACCTTCAGAGTGTTGATGCCGATCACCTCTCCGTCCTGCAGGGCAGAGAGGAGAAGGTTATCGGGCAACGAAAGGAATAAGAAACCGATTCAAATCAGAGTTTTTTCCTTAACACTTTAACACCTGGAGTGTCGTCCGTGATGCTTAACCACAAAATCATAACATACTGTCACTTTTCAACTGTTTACATTATAATTCCAGTAAATTCCAATTTTGTTCTGAAAAAGTTCTCTAGTGGTGACCATTTAGTTAAATAAGTAGAAGCAAATCCTCCTCATCTTCAAGATGAAGAAGTGACATCTGCGCCAACACTTGCAAACAGAAGACAATTCTTAATGACCAATCACAGCGATGGACTTTTCACTCACCAGGTTGACCAGCGGCCCCCCCGAGTTTCCATACTGCAAAAAAAAGAGAAGCTGCGGTCAGAAGCTTGTGCAGAACGCAGGAGGATCCTCACGGACGTGCTGACCCAACCACAGCAGGAGCTCACGTTAATGATGGCGTCGGTCTGGATGTAGTCCATGTCAGAGTTCCGCAGGCCCAACTCTTTACCTCCCCGCTGGGTGGTGCTGACAATCCCAGTGGTGACAGTGTTCTGCAGGGAGAACGGGCTCCCGATGGCGACCACGAACTCTCCGGGTCGCAGGTCGGCGGAGCGACCGAGCAGCAGGACGGGCAGCTTCATCTGTGGGAGGGAAAGGAAGACAACAAACTTCAAAGTTCAAACGGGATGCTGATGAAGAATCCATCACTGCTATCATCACATGATAATCTGCAACGTGCCGTCAGAGGAAGGCAGTACGGCAAGCCAAAAGGATCTAAATCCCCAGGAAAGGCAGGCGTGGCAGTGCCTCACATAGTGCGGATAATAATAATTTTATTAAATATTGAAATGTCGCCACAGTTAGTTTCAATACTACAATTAATGACAAAAAAATAATGAAAGTTTAATTTTAACTTTTTCTTTTAAGATTGATTTTGGACATTGCGGGGGTGGAGACGAGGGAAAAAACTGCATATTCAGCATTTTTTTCTCTCAGTTTTTGTTGATTTGAAACTACATGTTTTACGTTTTTGTTTATGTTCAAAGTTCAAAGATGTGTGTGTATTTATGCTTTAAAGTACTTTATGTTTTCTCAAATATATGTTTTAAAGCTTTTCAAAAAAGTAATTTTAGGGTTTTATCTTCTTGTTGAATGCTCTGTAAGCAACAACACAACATTGATCCTGTTTCTCTTTATTATTATTCCTTATTTATTCTTCCGTATGTTTTTTTGGTTTGTTAATACTCAACTTTCCGTAATTTCTCCAATCTTGGTATAAACACTGGCTCAGCTTGTTGTACTTTAGGTATTCGTACATTTGACGGTTTTTAAGATTTTGCATGTATGAGATTTTTCCATCCCATCAAAAATGAAAAGGAATTTGTTCAAATTTTTGCAAATTCTGCATTTTCCACGATCAAAACATTGAGCTTGTTCAGGACATTCATGCTTGTACTATTATTTGTGCATTTTTTTTTATTTTGCGCCAATTCTTTCATTTTTTTTTAACCTAATTCTTCAAATATTTGTGCACTTTCTGCAAATTATGTAATTTTGGTATCAAAACGTATCAAGGAGAAAAAAAGAAGGAAGAGTAGGAAAAACAAGCTCAATGCAGAAAGTTTATCTTTACATCTACAATTAACTGCAGATTTTTTTAACCCTTCAAGACTGGAAAACCAGGTTTATTTTCATGAGCGTCACGGTAGCTAGACATTTAGCTCTTCCGCCGTCCACCCCATCATCTCCGGTTAGAGTTAGGCTGTGTGATGACTTGGTTTTTAAATTAATTATAATTATATTTTTACCCCTTTTTCCTTTTCTCTATACAAGTCAATGAGAACTGCATACCGTTGGCCAATAACACCAACCACACTAGAAGAAGAGAAGCGAGCACTGATGTCATTGTGGTGCACCCAGGCATTTCTGTTATTCTATTTTAATTTTAAAATGTGATATTTCTAATTGAACAAAATTCCCTATAAGTCACAAATGTTTCTATAGTTTGTAACATGTTCTTGTGTATTGTTTCTGTTGATGGATGACATATATACTGCTCACAAAAATTAAAGGAGCACTTTAAAGAAACACATTAGATCCACCAGATCTCAATATGAAGTTGGATATCTATACAAATAACGACAGGGCAGTGTCTTAAGAACAAAAGGATGCCAAGACTTTTAATGGAAATAAAAGTTTTCAGTCTACAGAGGTTCAATTGTGCAGACACCATAAAATCAGAGAGAAATGAAGATGTGGCAGGCTAGTCCATTTCCTCCAAAACTTCATTTCTGCAACTCTAAATGCTTTTCAGTATCTTGTGTGCCCCCCACGAGCTTGTATGCATGCTTGACAACGTATGGTGTCTTATGACATTTCCTCTCAGATCTGTGTGAGGACATCCCTGAGCTGTTGTACAGTCTGAGGAGCAACCTGGCGGTGCCTAATAGACCCAAACATAATGTCCCAGAGATGTTCTATTGGGTTTAAGTCAGGGGATGGCGAAGGCCATTCAATTGTTTCAATTCCTTCATCCTCCAGGTACTGCCTGCAGACTCTTGCCACGTGAGGCCGGGCATTGTGGTGCATTAGGAGGAAACCAGGACCTACTGCACCAGCGTAGGGTCTGACAATGGGTTGAAGGATTTCATCTGGATACCTTATGGCAGTCAGAGCACCATTTCCTAGGCAGTAGAGGTCTGTGCGTCCCTCCATGGATATGCCTCCCCAGACCATCACTGACCCACCACCAAACCTGTCATGTTGAACCACGTTGCAGGCAGCAGAACGTTCTCCTCGTCTTCTCCAGACTCTTTCATGTCTATCACAGGTGCTCAGGGTGAACCTGCTCTGGTCTGTGAAAAGTACAGGGCGCCAGTCGAGGACTTGTCAATTCTGGTGTTCTTGAGCAAATGCCAGTGGAGCTCCACGGTGCTGGGCAGTGAGCACAGGGCCCACTACAGGACGTGGGGCCCTCAGGCCACCTTCATGAAGTCTGTTCCTGATTGTTTGGGTAGAGACATTCACACCAGTGGCCCTCTGGAGGTCATTCTGTAGGGCACGAGCAGTGCTCAGCCTGTTCCTCCTTGCACAAAGGAGCAGGTATGAGTCCTGCTGAGGGGTTGAGGACCTTCTACGGCCCTGTCCAGCTCTCCCAGAATAACCAGCAGTCTCCTGAAATCTCCTCCATGTTCTGGAGATTGTGCTGGGAGACACATTAAACCTTCTTGCTGCAGCACATGTGGATGTTCCATCCTGGAGAAGTTGGACAACCTGTGCAACTTCTGTAGGGTTAAGGAATCTCCTCATACTGCCAGTAGAGAGAATTACACAAGACAAAATCAGCACGAGTGGAAAACCAGCCAAAAAAATCAAGGGGGAGAAACTTGAAATGACCTCCACATGGAACACCAGTCCTGTTTGGAGGGTTTTCTAATTGTTGCCACTGAAGTGCACCTGTTGTTGATTCATGAACACCAATACAGCTGAAATTGATGAACGAGGCCCTCAGCTGCTGAACCAACAAGAACATTATCAGACAGGTTTACTTCAATTCATGCCAGGACCAAGAAAAAAAAAGTGTTCCTTTAATTTTTGTGAGCAGTATATGAAGAAAATGAAGTTTAAAATAAAATTACTAAAGAGAATTCAGAGTTTTTCTTCATCAAATCTTTGTGAATCAGGAGCAACCCTTCCTGTAGGCACTGAGGTGCTCACATTGTCCTCTCGATGAAGCAGCAGCACTGACTCTCCTGCCACTGGAATAAGCCCCTCCCCCTAACCTGCTTCAGGCCGGGACGTGCAGAGGAGTGTGGCAGGAGATGCAATTTGGACCGGTGGTTTGGTGTGTCTGCTCCGCTGGGAGCATGACAACCGTCTGTTTTTGTGCGTTTGTGCGGCGCTGCCAGCAGACACATGTGTGGCTCATTTCCTCTGTTAATTAACCTCCTTCAGGGAAGTTACTCAACACAACTCTGACCTACTTTGGGGCTTTGGGTAAGAATGACAGAACATGAAGGAGGTGAGATGAGGGCCAGACATCTCCTCCACACCAAGTTTCCACTCCAGGTTCTGCGCCGTTCAAAACAGGACAGCAGAAAGGTCACGGCAGGTCAGACCTGTTGTTTTTCTACCACAGGAGGACCGACTGTCTTCATCTGAATCTGCCCCCCCCTTAAAGAAAATAAGCAGCTTCTGATTACAAACCCAGGAGGCCAAGCTTTGTCATCAAGCAGAAGATGTCGACCAAATGAGCACAAAGAAACCTCTTTTGTGTTCTCTAATCGCTCCTGCTCTCCTCTCATTATCACGTTCATGCTCTGAGGTGAGGCGGGGGGGTGAACTCTGGCCACCCCCCCCACTATAAAAACAAGTCTCCAGACTCTAAACAGAGCGGCTGTGGTTGTTGTCAGTGTTTAAATTCAGAATCAGATTAAACTAAAGTGAAGGTTTAGGAGATGAAATCATCTCAGCAGGGAAACACCCAGCGCTCCTCCACCAACACTGCAGGAAAATCCACGAGGCCAATCTATGAAACTGATCCGTTGAAAGACACAGTCCAATGAAAATCATGTTTTTAGTCTTTTTGACGTATTTTTTGTCATAATGGAGGACATAAAACGATGTTTCTGAGTATTTCTTTCATGAAGTCGTGTTGGATCGGGAGCAGATGAAAACCGGATGCTTGAAAAGGCTCGGGTTTGCAAAATCTCAGAAACTAGATCCATTGATGTCTTCATTTTTCTAGTCTGAGCGGCTCTTTGGCTCCATGTATGGCTTTAAATTTCCGCCAAAAGTCCCCCATGAGCATATAGCAAACACAATTCTGCCTCCATAACAATTCCTGCCCAAGTTTGTGTAAAAAAACAAAACAGAAACCTGAGGGTGATTTGCCACTTTTCTATTGACCCCGGCCCATTACTGTTGCTAGGGCAATACTGGATCTATGTATTTTCATAGTAAAATAAACAAAAAAAATTAAAGTTAAAAATGACTATTTCATAAAATGATCATTTTCTAGACTATTATATAGAAACAGAAAGTGTTACATCAAAAACGGAATGAACAGACAAAAAAGTTTTGAATGTTAAAATTTTTCTTTTTTGTGTGTTTTCTCGACCCCATGATTCAACACTTTTCTTATAAAATTGATTTAAACTTTTTTTATGAGTTTGCTTCATTTTCCATTTTTTAAAAATGGCAACATCAAAAATTATTCTACAGTAGTTTAGAAATTGATAAAGTAATCCTTTTTCCCTTCTTTTAATTTTTACATTTAATTTAAAAAGTGAATGATACACAAGTTTTTCCCGTTTTTTTTTTCCTTAATGTTGAGTTTCACACGAGCGCGCAGGAAAAGCTCCACGAGCGCTCCGTGCACCACGAGGGGCCGGAACTAGTTTTACGAGCGCAAGACTACTTCCACGGGCGAGCAGGAGAAGTCCCAGGAGCGTAAGAATATGACCGTGGAGAAGAGGCTTCACGAACACGCAGGAGTAGAGGAGCAGTGTGTAGACTGTCCTCCGCACGTGGAACGCTCATTGCGTGCTTGGAGTTTGATATACACTCATGGGAGACTTTTGGCGTAAATTCAACGCCCCATGCACAGCTCTGATATTGCTCACTGGTTTTTTGGTTATGTTTTGCTATGGTAAGCTTGTGTACCTCCTGTTGGTAACACAATGTCAGAAACTCCCTGCAACCTCAGCTCCTGCTGAAGCGTTTCCTGAAGTCACGTCTGCATTTAATGTTCAATAGACCCTTTTCCCGGTGACGTCAGACAAAATAGCGACAGGGATGTAAGCATGATACGCAACTTCTGGTTAATGGATTTAGACCGGTAACACAATTTTACATAAATAATAAAAGGTAATTTTTATCAATTTGAACAGAAAAATATACAATATTTATTGAACTGAACTGTATTTTCATTTCCTGTCCGGTCCAGATTTAAATAATCTTCCAAAATTGGATGTTTAATTGAAAATATCAACCCTTTTATTTGAGCAGATATTGTTCTAATAGGTTCTATTATGGCTGATGTTATTTACACGTTTTAAGTTCAATTAGCCCAAAAGTCGATAGAAATTCATGTTGGCCACATTTACTTCCTTCATCAAAGCTGCATTGCCCGTACACATTTTAATATCTTTCTAGGATAAATTTACTTGTCATTCTAGAGGATATTTTAGGGAATAATTGTAGAAACAAGAATGGTTTGGTTCAGTGAAAATGTTCAGAGCAGATATCGAGGCACGTAGTTTCAGCTTTCAAAATAAGAGCAAAGAAAAAAATAATCATCTCTGGTGAACGAATTTTATAATAATATATGCAAATAGTCACTTTCATATTTTTTGGTAACAGTTTAAATTATTTTGATTAATTATTACCTTTATTTTCCTGCAGATCAGACACAGTTATGAACAAAAACAAGGAGGAGTGATGTTAGAACCACGGCTGAGCTAACAGCAGCTCACTGACCGCAGGAGAAAACATTACAACAGGAAGAAGTTTGACTTTAATCTCAAAAACGCTGGAATTGTCTGACTTTTGTCATGTTTACAATGATTATGTTAGAACGGAAATTTAGGAAACTTTTAACTGGTCAGAAAAGATCTTCTGCAGCTCCACGTCTCATAGCTAAAGCTAATGCTAGCGTTAGCATTAGTATTAGCACTGAAGAAACTGAATTCCTGCATTAGAGACATTAAGTCCTGGATGACAATTAATTATCTCCTCCTTAACCCAGAAAAAACTGAGGTCATCATACTGGGCCCTAAACACCTGAGAGATGCTCTCTCGGATCAGATAGTCTCCATGGATGGTGTCAATATTTCCTCCAATTCTACAGTTAGAAACTTGGGGGTTTTATTCGACCAGGATTTATCATTTAAAGCTCACATATCACAAGCTTGTAGAACTGCATTTTTTTCACCTTCGCAATATAGCTCGGATCAGAAATATGTTATCTAAAAGTGATGCTGAAAAACTCATCCATGCATTTGTTATGTCTAGACTGGATTACTGTAACTCTTTACTAATAGCATGCCCAAAAATTCTTTAAAAGTTTTCAACTTGTCAGAATGCAGCAGCCAGATTGTTAGCAGGAACTAGCAGAAGAGAACACATCACTCCTGTGTTAGCTTCACTCCACTGGCTCCCAGTTGAATCTAGGATTAAGTTCAAATCCTCCTGTTAACCTATAAGGCTCTGAATGGTGTGGCCCCATCCTATATTAAAGATCTTTTAGTTCCTTACCAACCAATCAGAACACTTCCTTCACTAAATGCAGGACTGCTCGTAGTTCCTAGAATCTCTAAAAGTCCAGTTGGAGGTAGAACCTTCATCCATCAAGCCCCTGTTCTCTGGAATAAGCTCCCAGCTCATGTCAGAGATCCAGCACAGTTTCTACCTTCAAAGTTAGCCTTAAAACATTCCTCTTTGGACAGGTTAGCGTTCTGCTAGATTTTTTTATCATAGTTGTTCTCCACATCAGCTCTGGGGTTCTGTTCTCTGTTCTTATTTCTTCCTCTCTCTCTTACTCTTTATTATTCATTGTATTAAGTTCTCCATGTTTTTGTTGGTGCAGTTCGATTCACATGTTGTTTTTCTCTCTCTCTCCCCTCTGGGGAGCGGGAGTGATTTCAGATCCCAGGTGGATCCCCCATGCTCCTGCTCCTGGCCGTGGACTGCACTTCTGCTTCGTCTGACTGAGGACTTCATCACCACTCGTCCCTCAGCTCTATCTGCAGCTCTATCTGAATCAACTCTATTCAAATACGTAGAAGCCCATTTTTCTTTACCAGTTCTGATATCGCCTGTTTGTCCTGGGATGGGATCTCTCCCTCATGTGGGAATCCCTAAAGTTTTCGTCTTTTTTCCTGACTCTGGTTTTTTAGTACTGAGGGTCTAATGACAGGGATAACCTTTTATTTAGTCTGTTTTGTCTTTAGCTATTTTTTCATGTTTCGTGACTAATTTCTGCATCTATAAAATTACCTGCATGAAGCCCAACGAGGCAAATTCTCTTTCTGATTTTGGGCTATAGAAATTAAATTGAATTGAACTGAACTGCAAATGAACAATGTCAAAGAAGACAGTCATTTTGATAAAGATGTTTTTAGATGTATTTTTTTCTATGTTAAGAAAATAAACCATTGCAGTAAAATATTAATTTGCATTAAGTTTTATTAAAGCAGTTCAAAGAATGCGGGCTGAATGGTTGGCCCTCAAACATTTTCACCTCTTCAAATCTGTTTGTAAACTTTCAACCGTTTCAAGCTCCTTCAAGACAATCTTCAGCTGACTTTGCATTACGAAATGCAGTTTTAACAATTAACGGATTTTTATTTTCCGATTTCAATTCAAGCATCACAAGTTTGTATTTTCAAGCTTTAAATTTTACCCTCTTCTGTTGCTATAGCGACAGAGGCAGTAAAAAAATCTCAGCTCAACAAACTGCGTTTAATTGTGCTGTATTTATACTATTTGAGAATAAAAGAGGAAAACTGGCGTTAGATTTTTTACTTTTATTGCAGAAACGTTTGAACTGTTGAGAATTTGTTCCAAGTGTGATCTAGCGATGACAGCTTCTGTGGTTTAGAACCCTCTCCAGGCTTTTCTGTGCCTTTAGGCTTCTCCTGTAAACACTTCCAAAGAAAAAAAATGAAATTGATGGAATCATGAGCTGTCGACAGATACGATCCAGGAACGGTGCCAGAGCTCGGTGAAACATCACCACGAGGCTTCGGAGCATTCTGGCAGCTGCTTCTTTCTGCACACGCTCAGTCGGTGCTCCCGACTCTCAGGCTTCACGCATTGGCTGATTTGAGTTCCGACCTCTCTAAAGTTGAGATCAAACTTTCTTCAGAGAAGATTCCCGCTCAAACAACGTGAAGCTTCATTTGCATGTCTGCAGCTCTGAAGAAGGTGATATTAGTGTCAGCATCGCTGCAACTGAGATGTCCTGAAGGCCTTGAACGCAGCATGTGAAGTGTGAATGAGCGTGCTGGTGCATGCCTGCCCTACAGGTGAAGCAGCTGCTCACACCTGCCAGGTAAACTTTTTTTTTTTTCTTAGGATCTGCCAGAATGAGGCAGTATTTTCCTTTGCTGATGCGAGGTTTATGGTTTTCAGAGAGATGCTTTAGTTGAAATCAGAGGAAGAGCAGGAGTCCTCCTCCTTCTGTCCAGAGCTTCTCCACTACTCTGCAGGTGTGTGAACTTCCAGTCAAACATCAGATCTGAAAATCCACTCCATTGAAAAAAGTTGAACATGTTCTTATAGCATTTTTCTGATGATATGGGTCAGGGGTCAGCAACCTGAGTTTAGCACATTCTAATATATGGTGCACCCAACATATAGTTAGTGTCATCATGAAAGAAAACGTCACGTTTGACTTTGTTTTATTGAATTTTTAATTCAAAATCTGCTGCAGATGGAGGACCTTATTTGACACTGAGCGCATTTTATTTTGAAAGGAACTTGTATTTGCTGCTGTCAAAATTAAAGAAGTCAAAGTTGTTATTTATAGAAAAATATACACTTTTTAAAACTATATTTTCTAAAGGAATAGCCAAATGACCACATTAAAAATAAAGTGTATTTTCGAATAAATGAAGCAGGATTTAGCAGCTCTCTGAGTTCTGGTCTGTCAGAGACTGAATCAAATGGCTCTCTAGGTGTTAAAGGTTGCAGACCCTGATAAGGTTATATTAATTAGGGTTAAAATTACATTTCTGAGTATTTCTTTATTCTAATGTCTGGGGCTACCACGATTAGTCGACTAATCGATGACTAATCGACTATTAAAATAGTCGATGACTAATTTAATAGTCGATTAGTTGTTACTTTATATTACATGGAGTTAAAGTTAAAAGTTATAATGGCATTCTGTTCAGCTAATAATTCAGCTACATGCTAACTATTATAGCTAATTAAGGATTTTTTCAGTTTTTGGCTAATTTTGGTTTTAGCTAATATTTTAGCAATATGCTAACTGTTATGGCTAATTTTGGATTTTTTCTGTTTTTTGGCTAATTTTGGTTTTAGCTAATATTTTGGCTATATGCTAGATGTTTTGGCTAATTTTGGATTTTTTTCCTTTTTTTTTAGGGAATTTTGGAGTTTAGCTAAAATTTCAGCTACATGCTAATTCTTTTGGCCAACTTAGGCTTTTTTTCAGTGTTTAGGCTAATTTCGCATTTAACTAATACTTTAACTGGCTATCATTTTTAGCTATTACCTTCAGCGATTTCAGTTATTAGCCTAAGTGATTTTAGCCATCAATTTCAACATCTTCAGCTATCAGCACTAGAATCTCCAGCGGCCAAATTCAGCTTACAGCATTCACACCAGAATTATCGTAGGTAATGCTATAAATCTAGTTTTTAGTTAGTTTAAACCTAATGATGGCTAAGATTTACATCCAGTTTGGGCATGATCCGATTAGTCGAATAATCGTTTGTGGCAGGACTACTAATGTCTAAATGTTTGTAGGATCTTTTGTTTAGATGCTGCACGGATGTGGTTAAGCTCACATCTCGGACTGAACCGGGTCACGCGGACCCCAAACAATGACTGTTGGAGTAGAAAATGCATGAACGCTGTCGGTGTGTCTGCCCTGCAGGCGGCTGTGACTCACTGCTGAGGCCTCGCCTCAAAAATGCAGCTCAAATTCAAACCAGACAAACAAAACTGAAGATCAGCAAAAACACAGAGAGCAGAGAAGAAGGCAGAAGTCATCTGTGAGGAGGACAGGAGAGGGGGAAAACAACAGAACAGAACAAGGAGGAGGAGGAGGAGTGAAACATGGAAGAGGAAGAAGAAAGGAAGAAGAAATGAAGAGGAAACAAAGACAAGAGAAACAGGAGGATTAGAAAAACAAATATATAAAAGAGGAGGAAAAGAATGATGTGGCTAAATAGGAGAGTGAGGAGAAAAGAAAGATAGTGTGATGGACCCCTCCCCCACCTAATAGTGGCTGGATAAGCTCCAGCAACCTTCCCAGGCTCTTACAGGACAAACAAACGGATTCATGGAAGAAAAAAAAGGGGAAAAAGATTAATAAAGATGAAGGAAAACATTTTAAAAAGTAAGAAAAGGAGAAGGACTATGGGAAAAAAGAAGGCAAAGGAGGCTAAGGAGTGACATACAGAAGAGAAAATAAAGTAACAGGAAAACAAAGATGAAAAATAGAAGACGGTATATGAGGAGAAAAGAAAGGAAGGAGGTAAAGTAAGTGGGGGAGGAAGAGCAACAGACAACTATAGACTCAGGAGAAAGAAGAAAGGGATGAAGAAAAAGTGATCAAGTAGACAAATGTTCTTAAAGAGCTACTCTGATAAAAACAGTTTTAACATGTTCTTGTAGCATTTTTCTGACGATGAAGGACATAAAATCAAGAAAATGGATATTATAATCAGATTCCTGAGTATTTATTTATTCTAATTGTTGTGATTCAGGAGCAGACAAAAACACGCAGTTTGAAAAAGACTGAATTTTTGACTCAAGCGCCATGCTCAGCAATGGGGAGGGGAAGAGGGGGCGGGGTTATCCCACACAACTCAGAGGTGAATTTTTAATGAACTCCTGCTTCTCTGCAGAAACTATGTCAAGAAAACGACACAGGCTTTTTGACTTTGACTAAAAATGCCATAATTGTAATTAAAAGACATCTGGGAACACTTTGAAAATAGATCATGAGATGATCGGAGTGGAACTTTAAAACAGAAACTAATGGATTCTCCAGAGGTTTTGAGATTGTCACTTTCCTGCTCTCTTGTTTGAACATTTCCTTCTGTTCTTTAACATGTTCTGGTGTTGTTGCGGTCACTGCAGTACACCAGAAAAACTGAATCTTAAAATTGAAAAATTGTCTTATTTTCTGTCTTTCAAGAAAAATAATCTTATTAGGAATTTTTTTTATAGCAAAATATTTTAGTTTGAGAAAAGGCATTTTAGTGACCAGATTTTTTTCTTTAAATAAGAATTATTGGTAAGAACCTTTATATTATCCCATTGGCTGATTTGTTTGTGTACTTAAAAGAAAAAAAATAAAATGTTAAGAATTTTTACCCTATCTTCGCACACCTAATGCTGCATATACACCTAATGCTGCAATAGCCTAATTTCCCAGCCTGGGATGAATAAAGTATTTCTATTCTATTCTATTCTATTCTATCATTTGGCGTTACCATCACCCATTTGTCAAACATCAGATGTTCCAGTGTTTCTGTTTCTGCCGCTATTCTCCCAGATTCCATGTCACAGTAGATCACTGCTCGTTTGAGTCTGGTTCTGATGGAGGTTTATTTGTGTTTTTGTTTAGTGGGAAATCTCCTTTCTATGTCTTTTGTGTGATCTGTACCAGGAGTACACCAAAAACCCTTCTGTAGGTATAATCTAGTTAAGACTATGTGGCTTCATCACATTAATCCGGACTAAATGCAGTTATGACAGATGTTGTAAATAGATCTATAGTATTACCTGTGGTAATGCCAGTGTAAATGCTGTAAACTGAATTTGACTACAAAAGAAGCCAGAACTGGTAGCTGAAAACGCTGAAAGTGATAACTAAAAATGCTCAAGATTAAAGATGGAAACACTGAAGCTGAAAGCTTGCCAAAATGTTAGCTAAATGCCAAATTAGCCAAAAAAAAAAAAAAAAAAATGGATACATTTCTAATTTTGCCGAAACAAATACCTAAAGAAATTTTTAAAAGTCAAATTTTGACAAAATAGCTAGCATAATTCTAAGATATGTGCTAAACTCTAAATTTGCCTAAAGAGCTTTAAAAAAGTCTAATTTGCCAAACTAGCTAGCATAATGCTAAAATGTTAGCTACACTTCAAATTTGCCTAAAGAACCCTTCCTCTCTCTTTGGGGTCCAGATGACTCCAACCACATATTGGTATCTGATTCCTTTCATGACAAATGTGGACAAAGGTGGAGAGGATTTTATGTCTGCCATGGACATTGGTGAAACTCAAAAATCAAAGATGAAAAAAAGTTCAGCGCACTGTCATGTGGGGTCCAGATGACCCCACTTTTAATGTAACCAAGCCAAAGAGAGCGGAAAGGTTACAAAAGTCACATTTTGACGAAACAGCTAACATAGTACTTTAATCTAAGATAAACATTAAATTTGCGTTAATAACTTTAAAAAGTCTAACTTTGCTGAAACAGTTAGCATAATGCTAAAATATTACCTAAACTCCAAATTTTCCTAAAGAACTTAAAAAAGTCAAATTTTCCCAAAACAGTTAAAATAATGCTAAAATATTAGCTAAACTCCAAATTGTTGCTGAACATTTTAACATTTGAATGGTATTTCTATCTGAAAGGATTTACAAAAACAGAAGTTCACAAGTTTCAGAGTACAAAAAGTTCTTGAAGGATTTGAGCAATTTCTCATTTGCCTTGATTTGTCTTGTTTTTGTGACAACCTCAGCTGTGAACTGGCTCTTTCTAAATGAACTGAATTGAGCTGAAAAGACAGAAGGAAAAATGGAAAAGAGAAAGAAAGATGAAAGGGAAGAGATGGGTAAACAGGACAACGAGGAAGGAAAAGAGGGAGAACAACGAGGAAGATGCAGCATATCCTCACCGGCGTGTCAATCTTGATGAGAGCAATGTCCGCCTTCTCGTCTATGTCTTTTATCTTGGCGTCGTACGTGGCTCCACTCTTCAGCTCCACCTGGAGAACGGCGAGGACGTCATCAAATTGACTTCCTGTTCTTCTGCAAACTTCTATGCCAAACTAAAATCCAACTTTCCAAGATATTGGATCATTGAGGGACTTTCCACCTCTATGTAGTGGTCCTTATGAGAAAAATTAGGCTCTTGATCTCCTGTCTAAATATTAGATGTCCTGTCTATTGAGGCTTTAGTAAAATTGACTTTGCTGATGCTCACCTTTACTCTGTGCTTGTTGGCCACGACGTGCGCGTTGGTGACGATGAGTCCATCCTCAGACACCACGAAGCCGGAGCCGCTGGCGACCGCCATCTCCCTCTTAGAAAATACCATCCTAAACAGAGAAGAAGAAGACAGCAAGTGTCTGCTGAAGTCCCACTCTGATCATCTTTTGATCTATTGTCAAAGCAATCCCAGTGGTCTTTTAATTATGATTATATTGTTTTTTAGCCAAAAAAATAAAAAGCTGATTCGGTTTTTAGGACATAGTTTCTGCAGAGCAGCAGGAGTTTTATTAGAAATTCCCATTTGAGCTGTGGGCAGAACTGTTAGCATGAAACAATCCCGCCTCCTTTCCCTACCTGTTTAAATTTTGTTTAAATTTTTAATTAAATTGTGTTTATTTTTCTTTTACAAATTGTAAGCATTACTATTGATTTAAAGGTGGCATGGTTCAATTATCATGCTACTGTAGAATTATCATGCTAACAGTTGAAAAGTTACAGTATGTTAATTATTTTGTGGTTAAGCATCACTGATGACACCTCAGGTGTTAAAGGCTAAAAAAATATACTGGAGATAACTTAGTCCATGTTTTCTGCCCTGTAGTTTGTCATCATTCCACTAGGGGCAGTAGAATGGCTAATTTCAAAATGGCTGCTCCGGTGAAAACCAAAAGATTTTTGGCGGGAAACGTTTTGTTAACTTTATGGTGAGAATTACTCATCTATTGTTACTCTTTTTCTAAAATAACTATAAGCAGCAGTGACGTGCAGACAGAGGAGGCAGGCGAGCCTCACCAGCAAAATATAGCTAAAAAAATGCATACATTAAATGAGATGAATACACTTCTTAAAATTACAAATAAAAACCAAATGTTATTTTTTTAGACATGTTTTTATGTTATTACCTTTTTTGTGCAGGTTTTGAACAGCGCTGGGTGAGGCAGCTCCTCCCACAGCCTCACTCAGCGCCGCACACACTGACTGGAACTGAGGATGCCTGTTGTGTTTCGGTTTTTCTATCATCATAAAACAAGCTTTATTTTAAAATGACCAAGTTTGCTAATCTCTTGCCATCTGTCTGACTACATTGATGCCAGTTTGTGACTTATTTAGTCTTTTTATCCGCTAAAATGCACTTTAAAAACTAGCGCTGCCACGATTAGTCGACTAATCGATGACTAATCGACTATTAAAATAGTCAACGACTAATTTAAAAGTCGATTAATCGTTACTTTATATTGTATGAAGTCAGAGTGTAGTAAAGTTGAAAGTTAAAATAGCATTCTGCTAGCTTTTTGGACTATTTTGGCATTTATTACGTTTTTTTAGGCTAATTTGGAGTTTAGCAAATATTTTATCTACATGCTAGCTGTTTTGGCTAACTTAAACTTTTTCTTTGGCTATTTTTTAATTTAACTAATATTGCAGCAACATGCTAGCTTTTTTTTGGCTCATTTAGTTTTTTTTTAAGGCTATTTGGAGTTTAGCTAATATTTCAGCAGTATGATAGCTATTTTGGCTAATTTCGTTTTTTTTATTTGTTTGTTTTTTAGGCTATTTTGGAGTTTGGCTATTATTTCAGCAGCATGCGAGCTATTTTGGCTAACTTTGACTCTTTATTTCTTAGGCTAATTTGGCTAATATTTTAGCTGGTTATCAACTTCAGCATCTTTATATCCAGTTTGCGCATGGCCCAATTAGTCGACTAATAGGAAAAAATAATTGGTGATTAGTCGACTATTTAAATAATCGTTTGTGGCAGCCCTATTAAAAACACACTAGGTGCGGCAGACAGTCCGCTGGCCTCACTGCAGTACGCATGCCACCAGACAGAGGGCGCTGGTGAGCCCAGAGAATGTATGTGACACCACGGCTAAAGAAAAATAGATTTAGAGGTAGCAAAACAAGTGCAGTGGTCCAGCTCATATATATAGAGAACATTATTGTTTAGCATCAATTTCTAAATGGAAAATGTAGTTTTTAAACCCTGAAACTCAAGAATTTGTTTAGACACGTCACTGGTAGTGATCTAAACTGAGACAGAGAGACTTTTAACACTGAAGAAAGAAAAGAAAGACTTCTACAAACAGAACATTCATCTGTTTCTTCACAGACTTCATTCAGAAGTAAAAGTAAGTCAATTATAACAGTTTTGGTGATTATTTTTATGCTACAGTTTGTAAAAAGGAAGAAAAATGTTGAAATGAAATTTTAAACAACACACTTTAATTGTTGTCAATCAAATGTTGAATAAGATGCTCTGTAGGCAATGTTGCCAATGCTTCCAGCCTAAAGGTTTTTTTTATTAACTTTATTGAATACAAATAGATTGACAGAACATTTGGATAAATGCATCCAAACAAAGCAATGACAATTATAATAATATTCCAGCACAGAATAATTACATGTATATAAGTTACAAAAAAGAAGTAATAATCATAAAAATTTAGTAACAGACTAAAATAATATAGTCATCGAGTAGGAAGGTACAAAGTTAAACTGTATGGTATGCTTTGGTGGTATGGAACCTTTTGATGATGATATAAAATTAATGTAGTCCACTTATAAAACTAAATTAATTAGGAGATGATTTTCTAAGCCTGCATTTGTGTTAATAAAACTTGGTTTGAAATATTAGTAAAATGTAATATTTTCTATACTTTTATTATCAGAGCTAAAAAAAAGGTAATATTTTAAAGATTTATTTTACAGTTTATTTTTAATTTACGATTTATGAATCATTCCAATTGGTTCCAAAGATCAAAAGACATTGCACAGTTATAGAAAAGGTGGGGCATATAGGGGAGTTGCTGCAAAGCCCTTTGTAAAGTTTGTAAGTTTGTAAATCTGACAGATGACGTCAGTGCTTCACCAGCCGTGAACCTCACCACACGTCACTGATATGCAACATTAAAGAAAATTCAAGATGTGTTGGTAAAACATTCTTTATTATACAGTTTTAAAATGTGGGGGTCAAACTTGAGACAGTGGCTAAATAAGGTTTTTTTTTTAAATACGTCAATAATTTGTATCTTGTTGTAAAAAAACCTCAATGTGATACTATTTACATCACATATTTTTTTTTTTTTTGGGGGGGGGGGTCATTAAAAGGTTTAAAACATCTTAATCTTTCCCCCCCCCCCCTCCCAAAAAAAAAAAAAATTCTGTCAGTTCTTTAATGCAGCGTCATTTACAGGGTTTATACATGTCCCACACCATAAAAAAAAGCCACAAGAACATGCTAAGATCACGATCTTAGTGGGTCTTTAGCCAACAGCAAGGATCAAGGAATGTAGCTGGGAAAAGGTTCCTTTAGAGTGAAGAGGAATTTCTCCAAACAACACAGATGTTCACATGGGGGCTGTTTAACTGTCTCATGACCTCTGAACCCGCCCAGAGAACAAGTCCTGAAGGTTGTTGAAGTTTTCCAAAAAAACAGCTAAAAAAAACTTTGGAAAGAAAAAAAGAAATCTGTGTTTATTTTAGTCAAGGCCCGGGGGCCGCATCCGGCCCTCCAGGTAAGAATACAGTAATACCCGGCCCTCCAGATCATTTTAGTTTTTGTTAATAATGATCCGATGTTATTTTCCGCTTATTTCTAACTTGTCTAATTTTGACCAAATATATTTGTTTGGAGAGGAAACTGTTAAAAATTATAATAATAATAATATTCCCGTCTGTTTTTATGTTAAAAAGTTACAGTTTTAAAGTTTCAAGAATGTAGCCTTAGTGTGTTTAGTACATTTTTATCCTGTCTGGCCTATGACCAAAGATGTGTTTTGGATTTTGGCCCCCGGTGTGACTGAGTTTGACGCCCCTGTTGTAATTGATGAGATGTCATCACAGCAGTGGAGAGCAGCCAGCGCTCAGCTCAGTGAACCGCGGGTCAGGCACTTACTTTCGGAACAGCTCAATGTGAACCACAGCCGGGGCGATTTTTTCCACGACGTCGGCGATGAAGTTGTATTTGTAACGCAGGCTGTCAGGGCTCTGCTGACCTGGGAGGGGGAGCAAACTGTGAGTAACAAATCCATTTCCCCATGGTGGGATCAATAAAAAGTTCTATTCTAAACAGCTTTTAGTTCAGCTAGTTCAAAGATGCAGCAAAGAAGAACCATGAGATGGACAGAGAGGAGAGAACCTGATGGATGTGGAGTTCCATTACAGGAACTTCACCTCATCTTCTTTACAGGTCTTCTTCTTTCAGGATGTGTGTGTGTTTAACCTCGTTAAGCTAACACACTCAGAATCTAGAGGCAAAAAATGTCCCGGTTGGGACCTCTGTAAGGCCAGGCGCCAGGAAGCTTGGAGGAAGGAGGGGGAAAGAATCTGATGAATGTTTAGATTTCCTGAAAATATCTCACAGTCTCTCAGCTGGAACATCTTCAGACCTCTTTAACCCTCTGGAGCTCCTTCACGTCTCACTTCCTGTTTTATTCTGACATCCACCTGTCTGTGTGCACACCTCATTTCCTGCTTTAGTTTGATTCCCCGTCACTTGCACACAACGAATGATTGGAGTGGTCAATCTGATAAAATGTATAAATGAAGCCAACTTTCTCAGGGAAGAGCTTATCTGATGTGATATGGATCACATATGCAAACTGTGTTTTCATAACAGTTTAGAGCAGAGCTGTCCACACCCAGACCTCCACTCTGTCTGGACGCAATGATTCAAGGTTCTCACTGACCAAACACACCTGAGCAGGTAACCAGGAGTTTGAAACCCATCTCCCAAAATGTACTTAATGGGTAAAAGTAGATAAAAAAAAAAGAGAACAGGTAAAACATTCTGACGTTTGAGAATGTAACTACAGAAAAGTCAATGGAAAACACATTAACAGTTAATAAATACTTTTAAAATTATTAAATATTTTACCCAAAATAAGAACTTTCATTTGAAGTCAACATCATGAGCTTTCTTTGTGTCATAACTGAAGCAAACATCTGACCTCACTGACACCAACACATTGAGCGCAAGTGCGCAAAGTTTCTACGGCAAGTCAAAGGGGTCAAGAGGTGTTTTAATCCTTTTCCTTATTGTCATCCAAGTTTGAGTTCCCCCAAAACAAAACAACCTTCCACTTGGTGCTAGGCGTAGACATCAGATTATCAGGAAAGATTTGATCATCCATTGATTTTTCACAATTTTTAAACAGGAATCATCTGTTTCTGTTGTAACCCCTTGTTGTTTTGATAATTTAGTCACTAAAAAAGTGATTTGTAATTGTCTGAAAGAAAAAAGCCTGTTTTAATATTATATAAGTACAAAAAATAAAAACACTAACTACAATTAAGATAATACTGTTGCTAAAAGTCAGGAAAAGAAACAACCACTGTGTAATGCAGTCGGATCGAACTCATGATTTCCCGGTAAGGAAAAAACAGCTAATACACGGCTGTCTTAACTGCTAGACCATGAGAGACACATATGTGACACAAAAACACGGCGCTTTTGATGGCGGGTTTAGACCCACTAAAACTGAGCTTTCGAGTCAAGGTTTGTTCGAGTTAGAACGCCGCTTTTTACGTCTGTTTTGGGGCAACGCAAGACGACTGGATTTACATGCTAACCAACTTTTAAAACATGTGTCAAAGGCGGCGTTTTTCATGGCCAATATACAGATTTCAAAAAGGCGTAATTGACACACGTATGTGACACAACCCCCCCCCCCCCCCCCCCCCCCAAAAAAAAAAAAAAAACGCCACTATTAGCTGCAGTTTTAAACCCATTAGAACTGAGCTATCAACTCAGGTTGTGCTGGCTAGAATGCCGCTTTTTATGCTCATTTTGGGACCACACGAGACGGTGTGATTTACGTGCTACTTTTAAAATTTGCATCAGATGCGGCGTTTTGTCATGGCCAATACGCCGTTCTTTACGGCGCTTTTCCTAGCGATTATTGATCTTTTTGGCTTGCCATAATTTTTATGCTACTTTTACAACAAGTTGCGTTTTTCATGGCCAAAAATCTGTTGTTGTTGTTTGTTTTTTTTAAACAACACTATTCCTGATGAATATTGACTTCTTTGGCTTGCCGCAATTTAAGTGCTACTTTTTAAAGGTGCGTTAAAAGCGGCGTTTGTCATGGCCAGTATGCTGTTTTATTTTGTTTCATTTAACAACACTTTTCCTGATGATTATTGACCTCTTTGGCTTTCCGTAATTTAAGTGCTACTTTTCGTTTATCACGACGCTTTTCCTGGCTATTATTGATTCTTTGGAGTTCCCTCCAGTTACTGTCTTGCTGGCGCGCGCGGCTCTGACCTTTGCCACAGGCTCCTCTCTGGATGAAGATGACGGGCGGCTGCTGCAGCTCCGTGGCGCGGCTGCTCACGCGCCTCAGCTCGCAGATGTTCCGGTAGGAGACGCCGTCGCTGCCGCACACCGGCTCGGAGCTGGTGCACGTGCACACACCGGCTCTCGCTCGCCGCCGAACGGTGGCGGACGCCTCCACGCCGTCGGTCACCACGCACTCCATCCCCTCCGCGCACTCCTGGTCCCCCGGAGCGCCGCACGGCGCGCCCTCGCCGGACGCGCACACCGGGCAGCAGCCGCAGCGGTCCAGCTCGTCCCCGGACAGGCAGTCCTCCGGGATCGGTGAGCACGCAGACTTGTCGCACTGCTCCGGACAGCCGATGGCCACGCGCTTCACGATCCGCGCCTCAACAAGGAGCCAGGAGGACGCCAACAGCGCCGTTACGCACACCGGTACCCGGAGCCGCATGACGGGACAGTCTGACAGACACCAGCTAAAACGGTTCAAAGAGGGTCTGGGAGGTCGCGGGGATGAAGTCAGGACTCCTGAGCCGCTCCAGTTTATACCAACTACAGGATAAACACGCCAGGAGATTGGAGGAGCTGTGTCCGAGAGGGAGGGGCAGAAGGCGGTCATATGCACGAGCAGAGGCGGGTATACAGGCGCCCAAAAATAAATAAATACATTTTAAAAGGTCTGGTTTTTTTTCCTCCTGATGGAATGATCCTGTAATTCTTTCAGAAAGCTTTACGCACAGTCATAATGTGTTTTTGACACCCTATAAATGTTTAAATCATTTTTTTCATTAAAGCCTTTAACAAAATAGTGCTGACAAGCTTTTATATGATTGACAACACACCTTCCAAGGAATTGATGTACTTGATAAAGAACATAAAATGTCTCAATTTGCAGATGATACCTCCATTTTTTAAAACATAATTGGACTCCAGTGGCTCTGTTACTCCTACATTTTCAACTGTTTTGGATTAAAACCTAATTTAAAAAATGAAATTTAACCTTTGAAACATGTGCTGCTCGTGAAGTTTGTGAAAACATTGGTTACATGTATGATTATTTTACTGCTGTTACCGATCTATCAAAGTGAAGTTTAATTCTGGTTTGCAATAAGGGACTTATAGAGTACTATTAAGCAAAGCAGAAGGGAAGTCTGGAGCTTCTTGTGTTTTCACATCACAAGATGTCACCAAAACTCAATGTTCCAACTTGGATAAGATTCTATTCAGTTTTTTTAATAGAAAAACAACGATTATAAAGTCAGAAAAACAGTTCTATCTAACTCCTCTAGTAGCTGGAGTATTAAGTGTTTTGACCTTTATGGACTTTAATCAGATTCTAAAAATTAATTAGATTAAAACATTTCTTAAGAATCCAAACAACCTATGGAACAGTCAAATCATCCCTTAGGTAAATTGGGCGGCCTAAATGTCTTAGTGAAATATTTGTTTCCTGGTGGGAAACTTCCTGTCAAATTAGATAATTTTCATCAACTACTGTCTACTGTTCTTCAAGCACACCTCTGTCATCACAGTTGTATTTTATGGAACAGCTCTAACAGGCACACATAGGGCCCTAGGGGTGCTTGAGTTTTTGCTTCCTATAAAAAAGTGCCCTAGCACCCTGTTTTGTTTTGCTTTGTTTTTTTATGTTTTTATTTTTATTTATATTAACTTTTGTTATCGTTGTAGGAAAATATATTAAAAAAAGTTTACTACAAAATCCCCCCCCCCCCCCCGTATAGACCTTTTCACGTCACGTCATACCTCGCCGGATACATGATGAGTAACTTGTGCTAAAAAAAAAAAAAAAAAAAAAAAAATGAGTAACTTGTGCTAATGCTAACGCTAGCATTAGCTTTAATTCAGCTGGCTCGCGCAGGGCAATGATTGCTGGTCGACTTTTTGCACGTCAATCCTGGCAGGAAATTAATTCAATTCAATTCAGTTTTATGTATTTATCCCAATATCACAAAAACAATTGTCTCGTTGGATTTCATGACGGAAATTTCACAGACGGTCTGTCGTAAAATATAAACAGTAGCTAATTGCTAAACTAAACAGACTAAATGAAACTGATTATCCCTGTCCTAAGAACATGTGTCAAAGTCAAGGTCTGTAATAATATCCGGCCCTCCAGATCATTTTATTTTATTGTTATTAATGACCTTATGCTATCTTGTGCTCATTTCTAACTTGTATAATTTTGACATAATATATTTTTATGAGAGTAAAATATTGAAAGTTATTTAGGGTTTAAATTGATTTATTCTGGAATAATATTCCTGTCTTTTGTAAAATTCAAAATTGTGTTAAAAATTTACAGTTTAAAAGTTTTAAAAATTGGCATTCTGCTAGCTTTGTGGAATGTTTTGGCATTAGCTAAAATTTTAGGCTACTTTGGAGTTTAGCTAATATTTTAGCTACATGCTAGCTGTTTTGGCTAATTTAGGCTTTTTTTTTAAAAGTGTTTTAAGCTGTTTTGGAGTTAGGCTAATATTTACACACCAGTTCTTTTGGCTAACCAAAGTTTTTTTTTTTAGGCTAATTTGGCATTTAGCTAATATGTTAACTGGCTCTCAGCTTCAGTGTTTTCAGCTATCAGCACTAGCATCTTCAGCAGGCAAATTCAGCGTACAGCATCACACTAGCATTTTAGCAGGTAATGCTATATAGCTAGTTCATTCATTAATTAGCTGTCGCAGGGCCTCAATCCCACACACATTCACTCTCACTTTCACACCTAGGGGCAATTTAAAGAACTTTAGTGGTGAGTATTTTAAAACTGCGACAGACTGGCGAATCTGCGACAGACTGGCGAACTGTCCAGGGTAAACCCTGCCTTCGCCCATCTCCGCCGGGATAGGCTCCGGCATCCCCGCGACCCCGAAAGGGATAAAGCGGCAAGGAAAATGAATGAATGAATATTTTAAAACTCACATTTTAACTATGTTATGCTAATTATCAGGGAATATCTGTTCAAGAAAGTGGAAAAATGTTAAGTGTGAAAACCTGAAGCAGAAGCAGGAATCAGAAGAAGCCTGAACTTTCTGAGACCATAATGCTGACATGAAGGCTTGTTTAAGTCAAGTTCTTAAACATAAATGCAGTTTCCCCGCTTTACGAAGATCTTCAAGTTTGAACCTCTTATTGGATTCTATTCATAACCCCACAACCTATTTTGCTTTGTTCGTTTTATTTTGAAATGTACAGGATTTCATTAAGAGTCCATACTCTGGTTAAGAAGCAGAAGCAGATGTTCTTCTGCACTTTGTCGCAGAGGGTTACCGTCTGCACGTATTTCAAAATAACCATAACTGTTATGTCGTCTTCATACCAGAGAAATGCTGTGTAACATCATAAATGCTTGGGGGGAAACATTTAATTGGTTCCACCTGTTGATCTCTTCCATGTTATTAAGATTTTATGAAAATGTGTATCTTTAAAATACATTTATTGGAGCACTGATGGACGTTGATACCACGCAGAAAAGTTAGTTTTTCTTCTTTTGAGTTTCCTTAGTTTTTATAAAAATGTTAGCAAGTGTTGGTTTGACTGCTGGTCTGGTTAATTATAACATAGACACATGTCTACAGCTGCGTTAGTACACAAACTGTTGAGAAAACACTGTCCTTTCATCTAGTGCTGCCATCCATATATGTTGGTGTATTGCCCTCTACTGACACTTTATAGAAACACTTAATTTAGGTTTGTTTCACCACATAGTCATAACAGTTTGTGACATTTGGATGTAAATGTTGTCAGCGCTGCTTGGATGAAGAACCAATGCAAAGATTTACAGGGTCCTCATTTCCAAACACGTATTAGTGGCATTATTTCCCAATGAGTCAGACATTTTAGCATAGCTTGTCAGTAGTTTGTGGTCAGGTTGGTAAAAATTCCATATGTATGTTCATAAATCTGTCAGCTCAGCTCTGTTGAGTTTGGGTCAGACTGATCCTTCCAGAATTTAGAATGAAGGATTCAAGGAGAGCTCAGACTGAGTCTGATTCCTGAGGAACGTTTGGGTGAAAGCGAGGATAACAAAAAAAGCAGAACTGACACCAACACTTGTCAAAGTAAAGTCATCTTCTTTACTCTTCTCTGTTGAAGTTTTTTTTTAAATGTTTTTTGGTTTTTCCTTTGAAGACTTTCTTCTTGGTTAGTGCTCTTGCATCACAGCAAGAAGGCCCCGGTTCAAGTCCCTGATGGAGGACCTGAAACAGAGTCATTCATTCAGTGTGAAGTTTGCATATTGTCCCCAAGCATGTGAGGGATTCTGGCTTCCTCCCACCATCAAAAATATGGTTAATTGGTTACTCTTACTTGCTCTAAACTGTGTATGGATGTGTGATTGTTCTGTTGTTAACTGCTGTTTCCAGATGCATCAGGCCAGGCGGCTATCCAGCCCATGTTTACAGCAGGACACGCCGTCCTGCAGCACGTAGGTCACCTGCTGCCCCATCAACTCTCCAACCATTACCGCCTCTTTAATTATGCATTCACCTCACCACCATTTATTGGCTTCACCTCCACCTCGCTCCGAGTGTTTTTCAGACATTTGTAGACGACAGTCTCAGCTGATGATGAGTCAGTCACTCTGGGACATTCAGAGCCCCAGAGGTCAAGGGTCAGATGTGCATCTTAATCCCTCTCTGTCCTCCATTGAAGTCACCCAGACCTCTGATCTGCTGCCTCTTTGTCCTCACAGCTGGACTCTTCTTCAGTCAGAACTTTCTTTCTGTTTGCTAACCTGCTACTTTCAGAGGCTCAGGTCTGACCCCCCCACCCCTCCTGCTGCTGCTTCCTCCTGTCGCTCATCATCCAATCATCTCTCCCGCTTCTTTTCAGCTTCCTGTCCCACTCCTGACAACTCCAGCATTACTAGCTTGTACGTGCAGCGTCTTCAAATGTGACCTGCTGACCTTTTTATTTCTGATCTCCTGTGTAACAAACTCTGAGTTTGTTCTGGTTTCATGTCTGGGTTTGATTCTCACAAACCTAAAGATCTACACAGAACTCAGGTGATTCTGAGGAAGCAGAAACATGTTTGAATGTTTCTGCTTCCTCAGAAACAGATCAATCAGCACACAGAAGTCAGTCCTGGTGAACTCCTGGGTGCTGGTTTGATGTTTCCAACAGCACCCCCTGCAGGACAGTTGGATATCTGCAGCCTTACATCCATGTACACCAGGGGTGATCAACTTTAGGCCACGTCATATAATACATTATGTGCATAAGTAAGAATGGACATTGCAACAAAAATACAATTTACACATGCACAAATTAAAATGACAACAATTTGAAATGAATTACACACACAAATCAGAAAGTGCTATTGGCTAAGTCAGGCTGCGGAGGGTCACAAACCCAAAAGAAACCTTCAACTAGTAGAAATTATAAAGGATTCAGAGGAAATTCAACCAAGAGCTTCTGGGAAACGTGGAAGAGTTACAAAAACTGTGAAAGACAAAGATGGACTCGTACGAAAATGCATCAACAAAGCAACAGAAATCGAAAGTCCAGTTCACCGGCTAGTTTTACTCTTGGACGACAGTTATTAAAGAAGTAAATTTTGCTTGTTTTAAATTGTACTATGCATGTTTTAGTTTAACATGTTGAAATTCTTCGTGTTATATTAACATTTGGACACTCAGAATTGGGTGGGAGTGTAAAGGTTGTCAATGTGTTTTACAATGCTTGAAAGAAATGTTTATTTTTTTATCATTTGACAAATAGGATAAGCTTTTATTTTGACATTACATAAAGCCGGATGCATTTTATTTTGAAGGTGATTTATATCGTGAGAAAGAGAAGCTTGACGGCAAAGTTACAAAGAAATTGTGCAGGAGGAATACTGATTTTTTATCTAAGAAGGAAAACAATACAACCAGGTAGGCCATTTATTAAAGAAATATTCGACAAATTTTGGTTATAATTGGTTAGGTTACCTTTAGTTATTTATGTGAAATTGCTTTAAACAGCGTTCAGCTGTCAGCTTTGACTTTCTAAACCTGTAAACCAGAAGTCACTTTACACACTCGCCGATTTGTGTGACGTCACGTGAAAAGGCTCTACAACAAATGCCATGAATTATACTAAATTAATTTTCTATTGCAAACGTATTGATGTAAACAGAAGGAAGACATTCAGATCAGGTGACAGCTAACAAAATATGTGACTTCCAACTCTGTAAACGCTCTGTATTTGCTTCTTTAAATCATTTTAAAGACACGACATTTGTGTCGTTGGTGTTTTTAACCTTTCGTGAAGCATTTTTCTCATGATTGAGTCGAGCTCAAAATTCTGAGTATTTCTCTCTGTGAATCAAGACCAGATGGAAAAACGTCTTTTAAAAAAGTTTGTATTTTTGACATAGAAAATGCCCCACAAGCTCCCTACTCCACAACAGGGAGGGGAAGAGGGGGTGGGGTTGATCCGTGCAAACAGTCCAACCCACAACTCTAAAGAACTCCTCCCACTCTGCACAAAATGTATCCTTGAAAATGACAGGTTTTTTTTATTTTGCCTAAAAAAAAAAAACGCTATAATCATCATGAAAAGACCACACGCAAAACTTACAAAAATAGATCAAAAGATGTTCAGTGGGGTTTTAATATAAGTTAAAACTTCTACTTAAAAATGTACGCAAAAAAAAAAAAACAACCATTTTACCATGACTTCAGTGTCTTTAATAAATAGATTAGAAAGAAATGTGTTTACAGTTTTTCTCAGTGGGTTCGGTGCGTTTCTCAGAACACTATTAACATTTGCACAACAGTTAGTGCATTTCTCTAAACAATTAGTGCAAACTGCAAAACCTAGTGGATATCCTGCAAAAGCACATCGCATGCTCAAAACTGATAATCCATTCCTCAAAAGCAAGTATTCATGTCAATGAAACTGTCAGTGCCATCAAAATGAAAAGTATTGACACCATCTTTATGAACAAGATAGTCAAATGACTTTGTCACGTTTTCACTATGACAGTTTATAATTTCAGTGTTTTCCATTGTAAAAATATTTGGTGACACCTGAAAATGCTCAAGACAGCACTATGGCCTACTTATACAGCCATCTGAAATGTGCAGTAAAGTCACTGTAGATGTCAAACATAAAATCACCTTTTTGGTAGAGCTGTGAACAATATACAGCACATGTAACAGTACAGTAAATTACTGTTTGCATACCTGTTTTCCCTACGGAATGTTTGAATTATTGAACTGACAGTAGTTCTTCCAATATTGGGTTGCACCCTTCGACCAGCCTCCTCCATGGTGAGGCCGTGATTGACAACATTGTCCACAATTGTAGCCCTTATTTCATTAGGAATCCGCCTATATCTGCCTCTTCTCCCTCTTCATCTTCCCTTTCCTCCCCACATCCTCACCCCTCTTCCATTGACGATTCATAGGATTCATCCATAATTGACAGTGAACAAGTTGTTTGTCGTTGGTTACAACTACTGTAAAATTGCACACACCTCCTCATGAGTCACACCTGAAATTCACCTGAGATCAAATGTTCAATTTAGGAGACATTTTCAGGAAAAAATGATAAAGAAAGGTCCAGAATTTGCTTGACAGATGGCTAATATTTGACATTTGATAACTAGTTCAACAATTTTGAGTGTAATGACTCAAGCAATGAAAGTAAGACTATTAGTTTTACTGAGAACGACTATTCAGCATCCATAAGTATAATTAATTTTGACTGACATGACAAAAGCAAATGAAAATGTCAAAAAACAGCAGAGAATGTATGAAAGCAACTGATTCATGTCCAAAATCATTTGCAGTTTGTTCAGAGAGAGGAGAAATTGCTATTATGATGTGCACAAATGACTAAGTGTTGTGGAGGTTGAACTAATAGTTATGAGAACTTCAATTCTGATCTGAGAAACGCACCAAAGCGATTGAGAAAAACTGTATCATCACAGGCACTTTAAATGTGTCACATGGAGGGAAAAGTGTAAAAATAAGTGAGTGGAGTTTATATCGTCTTCTCCTCAAAACTATAATACAATAAAACATAAAAAACACATCACAAACAGAGGGAGAACCTGCACAAGTGTAGATCATACATGAGGAGAGGACAGAAGAAGAATAGAAGTCTGAATCACAGTGACAGGCTTGTTTTATAGTCATGGATCTCTAATCCAGACATTAGATTTTATAAAAAGACAAATATTTTCTGCCGTCATTAGGGCTGCCATAAACAATTATTTTAATAATCGACTAATCGCCAATTATTATTCCTGATTAGCCGACTAAATCAGGTCATGCACAAAGTGGATGTAAAACAAACATCTTAACTATCATTAGCTTTAAATTAAAAATACAGACAATTAAGATGATAGTTTATTCAACTTTTAATTAATTGTGTATCCACTAGTTTCTGGTATTAAAACAAGATCAAACTAGAAAAGTTTCATTTCCTGCGATAATGCAAGTGTGAATGTTTTTTGCTGAAAGTAGTTACTGATGAGGCTGAAGCTTTTTTCTGAAAATGGCATCACAGTTTACTTTAATTGCTGAAGGGATTTGCTGAAAATGCAAAAGCTATTTACAAAATGTTGCAAAATGCTAAAAGAAAGACTGGAAATTCTGTTAAAGAACTATGAAAGAGCGCTGAAGTTGACCTAAACTTCTGAAAGTTTTGCAGTAAAGTTCTTTTTTTTTTTGCAAAATTTTTTTGTGTCTTAGCTAAACTTCGAATTAGCCCAGAAAGCCTCAGTAGATGCCAAGTTATCCAAAAAAGCTAGCTTGTTGCTTAAATAATAGCTAAACTCCAAAGTAGCCAAAAATTTCTCAGTAAACTAAAATAGTAAAAAATGTTAGCATGTCGCTAAACGGAGGCTAAACTCTAAATTAGCCTCTAAAACCTCAGTAAATATAAAATAGCCTAAAGCATTAGCATGTTGCTAAAATATTAGCTAAACTCCATATTAGCATGAAAAAACCTCAGTAGATGCCAAATTAGCCAAAATAGCTAGCATGTCGCTATCCCATGAATATATTTAAAGGCTTTCTGCTAAACTAACTTGAATTTTGACATTAAAAGTTCATTTCCTATGGGGCATATTTTACTCCTTTATTTTAAAAACTATAAAGTAAATATCAAAAATAAAATCAGTAATGTCCTGAATGAGCTGAACAATTTTATACCAAGATTGCTGAAATCGTTTAAGTGCGATTGAGTTTTGATGAGCCAAAGACGGAGCAGGAGAACCACTAAAGTGGGAATTCTTCTATGACATAATTAAATGAGGTTAGAATCTGAAACAAGGAACTATTTTTCACTAATGATAAAGTTTTGGTCTCAAATATAAAAAAGTGCATTTGTCGGTGCTGAACGCTCATAGCTTTGTTCAACTTTACTGAACTCTGACTCTATATAATGTAAAGTTAACGACTAATCGACTATTTTAATAGTCGTCTCAGCTCATTTTTAATGCAGATTTCCACCACCTGATGAACTGGAAGTGCAGCCGCTCCTAAAAGTCCCATGGTTCCTCTGACCTGGTTCCTTTGAGCAGGAAATGTGTTGGTGCGACTCTCACTGGTTTGCTGTGGGAAACTGAACCTGCGTCTCAGAACGAGAACGCAGGACGACCAGGAGCAGAAGAGACCGGCTCCAGGGAGTGACCGGATGTGGTCCTCATCCTCACAGCACGGACATGAGAAGGTCCGGATCTTCTGTCAAGCAGCCGACCGGCTCCTCCTCCTCGCCGTTGCTGCAGCGTCTCTGGAGAAACTCGTCCTCCCGTGTCACTTGGAGGACCGCGGCCGCTCCTGCAGGGACAGACGGGAGCGTGTCGGGGGGAGCGCCAGAACGGGACGGACACCGCTCAACCTCCGAGGGAGGAGGCCCAGGTAGTTCTCCTGCTGGCGCGTCTCCAGGGAAAGGCTGAGCCGCAGCTGAGGGGGGGTCCGGGTCCTGGGGCAGGGGGCAGTAGAAGGTGGAGGAATATTGGGGGTCCCTGCTCTCCTGTAGACAACAGCAAAGAGGAGGAGATGAGACTGAGAAGAGAGGATGGACGGATGGATGGATGGATGGATGGATGGATGGATGGATGGATGGATGAATGGTTGCATGGATATAAAAGAAAAGCTTTAGTCAGAACAGTTCTGTTGAGAAGCAGGAACCTGTGAGGAACGTGATCTGAATGTTCTCTGGATCCTGGTTTCCAACATGACCCCCCACACGGGGTCTCCTGCTCTGAAGACTGATGATGATGATGATGAGGAGGAGGAGGAGGAGGAGGAGGAGGAGGAAGCTCTTTATAGGGCTGAGTATAAATAATGATTTCCAGAAATGATTTGATCCTCTCAATTCAATTTGATTCAATTCAATTCTACACATTTATACGTATTTGTTTATAAATACATGAATAATCTTTTTGAATCCATTTCTATTAATCTGATCCAGTTCAAATACTGAAAAACTGAGATTATTAATATCCGACAGCGTTACATGGATTTTCTAACGGAGACGCTCCAACAATTGACCCTTTTCATGGTGGCTACAGGGGAAAGGGAATATTGAAAACATCAACCTTTCATTTATTCTAATGGATTCTATTTTGGTTGATGTTATTTACACGTGTTTTAAGTGCGATCTGCACAAAAGCTGATAGAAATTCATGTTGTCCACATATATAACACCTCCAGCAAAGACGCACATTGCTGCATTGCCCGTACACACTTTAATCTCTTTCCGAGATAAATTTACTTGTCGTTTTAGAGGATATTTTAGGGAATAATTGTACAAACAGGAATGGTTTGGTTCAGTGAAAATGTTCAGAGCAGATATTGAGGCACGTAGCTTCAGCTTTCAAAATAAGAGCGGCCAAGTAACAATAATCATCTCTGGCGAACGAATTTTATAACATTATGTGGAAATAGTCACTTTCATATTTTTTGGTAACAGTTTAAATTATTTTGATTAATTATTACCTTTATTTTCCTGCAGATCAGACACAGTTATGAACAAAAACAAGGAGGAGTGATGTTAGAACCACGGCTGAGCTAACAGCAGCTCACTGACCGCAGGAGAAAACATTACAACAGGAAGAAGTTTGACTTTAATCTCAAAAACGCTGGAATTGTCTGACTTTTTGTTCTGTTTACAATGATTATGTTAGAACGGAAATTTAGGAAACTTTTAACTGGTCAGAAAAGATCTTCTGCAGCTCCACGTCTCATAGCTAAAGCTAATGCTAGCGTTAGCATTAGCTTTAGCACTGATTAATTATAATTACCTTCATAATCAAGCAAGCAGCATTCAGTGTTTGTAATCTTTGTCCAACTTTAACCGGGTTGTCAGAGAGAAATAATCAAAGACTCGTTTAATATAATTAACAGGAATTTGGGGAAACAGCTGATCTGCAGATTTCTGACTGCAGACAGGATTACTGACATTTGTACTCTTTGTGAAGAATCTAATTCATTTATTTATTTATTTATATAGCGCTTTTAAAAGACACTCAAAGACGTTTAAAATCTAAGAGGAGGACAAACAAATACAGTCGTATTCATTATTTATCTAAAATAGCTTTAAACAGCGTTCAGCTGTCAGCTTTGCCGTTCTAAATAATATGAGTCGGTGTAAAATGCGCTTTCAATGATCTATTGTTCTGCTTCTCCTGGAGGACGTTTCAGCTTGGCCACTAGGTGGCGATCAGACTATAGCAGTAAATGTTTTTCCAAGAAAAGGGAGCTCCAGAACACAAATGGTTTCTTTAAACAAATACTTCCTTAAAAGACTCTGGAACATTCATCCCTGTAAGTTAATAAAGAAATTCATTTATTTAGAATGTATGTTTAGGTCGACCGAGCATTAGCATTAGCCGTCCTATAGGAAATCCCATTATACGTTAGCATCAAGCTAACGGACTTTAGCTTTATGTGCTAAATTGACTCATATTTTTATGGATTGATTATTGATCTATTAAGCTTAAATCGATTTGATCACACCAGCACTAGCTCTTCATTCTTGTAAACATGTTCATGAAATGTTTCACTTTTAATTTTCCTTTGAACATTTTGGATGAACAACACTTCACTGCAAATTTAAAACACACATTTGTCTGTCTATGTCAATAAATAATCTGTAGAATTGAAGATTTAATGTGAAGAATCTCTTTAATTAACACAGATCCCACAATAATTCTGTTTTACTGCCAAAAAAAAACTAAACAGGTCAAGTGTCTTACTGAATCTTTTTCCAGACATACTATGACCTCTGTAGAACTTTCAGGAACTGATTTGGTCCGTCGTGATCAGCTTAGGGATGTAGAAACAATTTCCTGCTGTGAAGTTCACCTCAGCGTTGTGTTTCATGTGATGTGTTGTGTTTTTACACACACAAATCAAATTATTGTCATGGGCGGGGCTGTAGAGAGGAGGCAGACATTTCTGGGAAATTTTTATATTTTTAAAAACACTCATTATAATTTTTTTAAATAATTATCGGGCATATCTGTTTAAGAAATTGTGAAAATGTCAAGTTTCACTAAATAAAATTTACAATCTAAGTTTAAAATGACTAAAAAAAGAAAACTCTGTTGACCGAGCATTCTCTTAGTACATGAACGCATCACTCCAGGATGAATCTCTGAGACGTGAAGTAAGTCTCACGACAGATCCGTCCATAACTGAGGTTTTGTGTGTAAGAGGGGATTCGTGTATTATTTTTAACAGATTTATGTGTGTAATTCATTTCAAGTTGTTGTCATTTTAATTTGTGCATGTGTAAATTGTTTTTTTTTTGTGATTCATTATTTTTTACTTATGCACATAATGTGTTATATGATTTACAAATCAAGAATTATGCCCAAACAAATCCAAAGTTATGCATGAATCCTAAATGACGCATGCACAAATCAGAGTGAGTCTATTTTCTCTCCATATGACGTGGCCTAAAGTTGATCACCCCTGGTGTACATGGATGTAAGGCTGCAGATATCCAACTGTCCTGCAGGGGGTGCTGTTGGAAACATCAAACCAGCACCCAGGAGTTCACCAGGACTGACTTCTGTGTGCTGATTGATCTGTTTCTGAGGAGGAAAAACATTCAAACATGTTTCTGCTTCCTCAGAATCACCTGAGTTCTGTGTAGATCTTTAGGTTTGTGAGAATCAAACCCAGACATGAAACCAGAACAAACTCAGAGTTTGTTACACTGGAGATCAGAAATGAAAAGGTCAGCAGGTCACATTTGAAGACGCTGCACGTACAAGCTAGTAATGCTGGAGTTGTCAGGAGCGGGACAGGAAGCTGAAAAGAAGCGGGAGAGATGATTGGAGTCCAGCTGTGAGGACAAAGAGGCAGCAGATCAGAGGTCTGGGTGACTTCAATGGAGGATAGAGAGGGATTAAGATGCACATCTGACCCTTGACCTCTGGGGCTCTGAATGTCCCAGAGTGACTGTCTCATCATCAGCTGAGACTGTCGTCTACAAATGTCTGAAAAACACTCGGAGCGAGGTGGAGGTGAAGCCAATAAATGGTGGTGAGGTGAATGCATAATTAAAGAGGCGGTAATGGTTGGAGAGTTGATGGGGCAGCAGGTGACCTACGTGCTGCAGGACGGCGTGTCCTGCTGTAAACATGGGCTGGATAGCCGCCTGGCCTGATGCATCTGGAAACAACAGTTAACAACAGAACTGAGTCACAAACACCAGCAGAAACCCTCCAGCAGAGCTCCACTCTACTGTCTTTCAGAGGTCACTCCTGGATATTTAGAGCTTCTGAGGTTAAAAATCTGAACTCTGGCAAAGAATCAGGGACTCAGTTTTGACGTGTGACGTGTTCAACGATGTGATTAGTGGGTGGAGTTCTAAATAATTTGACAAGAAATCCATCGCAGCAACGTCAAGAAACAGTGGAGAATGAGCTGAAAGAGTCTTTGGTGAACTGGAAGGAGAAAGAATCAGGATTTTGGAGGAAGTTCTGTCCATGAAGATCTGAGCTGACATCCGGATCAGAACCAGACGGATGGACTTGATGGAGGTTTTTTTGTAGCAGTGAGGAAGATTTATGCTAGTGAGACACAGATCTATTATAATCAATTGGGGGGGAAAATCAGGGGCGGGGCTACTCAGCTGAGCTCTAAAAGCCACGCCCCCTCAGAGGAGATTTAAGAAACAGAGGCTTCAGATCAACATGAAAAATGTCTTTATAAGACATTTAGGTTGTTGGATTTTAGTTGAAAATGTCATCATCATAATTAAAACACTACTGGGAACATTTTTTTAAATAAAAAAGTCATAGGGGCACTTAAATAATCTGTATAATCCTGCAGTGATTTTTCTTTTCTTTTGGTTTTCTTCACTCTTGTTCCCGCTCTATTTTTCGTCTCTCTACTACTACAATAAAAAATAAAAATGCATGAGAATACATTTTTAAAATTTTAAGAAAAAAGTCTTAACTTTACAAGACTTAATTTATGAAATTATGAGAAAAAGTTATAACTTTTTAAGAATAAAGTTCTAAACTGAGGAGAAAAAAATCCATGCTTTCTTTAAATAACAGTTGGTGTTGTAATCCTCCATCCACATTATGTGGAGACTGAATCCATCAATGCATCCAGCAGTCGTGGTTCTCCATTTAAAGTTACTGGTATTGTTCCGTAACTGAAGTCATGTCCAAATAAAGACCTTTTCTAAATCTCACAACAGCTGAATGACATTCCAGAATAATTTCTAGATGATCTGGAACAAAGTTCAGTTTCTCTACGACCCTCTACAGACCAGAACAGAACCCGTCGCACTCGTACAGATGCATGTGACTGTAGGAGATGAAAGAGTTTGGTTTCAGTGCACATGTAGGGCGACAGTTGAAACTAAACATGTACCGTGTTCGTGGAGCGCCCCAGCCCACGCTGAGCCACGATGGCTCCAGAGATGGCCTTGATCCAGCTGTGCATTTCCTCTGGACTGTCTGCCTGATGGATGGAAAGAAGTTCAGTGAGAAGAGTCTTAAAGTGAAACGTATTTGTGACTTTTACCATCATCTGTGTGTCTGCAGCAAACAGGAGAACCCATAAGAGAATATGTGATAATTTTCCTATAGCTGGAGCTTAATTTTTTACAAAATTTGGGTAATTTTCTTTTAACTGTATTAGTTGTTTTTGCATTAAATGCTTAAAGGATAACCAAACCTTAAATTAATTTATTTTGGTTTTTAACATCTATAAATGGGGCTTTAAAAGTGCTGTCTGTTGGTCATTGACACATTTTTGATAAATTAAAATAATCTTGTCAAACTTTGTCAAAAACTGTCTGTGTGCTGCCTCCTACAGGTTGAAATGTGGTATTACAGGTGAATTTCGTGATTGGTCAAACCATGTAACTCTCACGTCACGATCTATCAGTAAAGTTAACAGTCCTGTTCTCCCCTCTGACTGGATTTCACATTTCAGCTGTGGGCGGAGTCAGCCTCCAACTTCCATGTTTGGTTTCCCTTAAAGCATTTATTAACAATTATTTTCCATTCCCTCGGCTGCAGTCTTAGGTGGTAGCTGTGCTTTTTCAAAGTGTTTCAGTCGCGGAGGTTCGTGAAAATAAAGGACCACCAGAAAGCTCTGGGTTGCAGTTCGGCAGGCACCTGCATGTAGAAGGTTCTGGAGCTGGTCACCAACTCGAACAGGTTGTCCCTCATCATCAGATCGCTGCAAAGCAGAATAAACAGCTGCTTAAACTCTGGAAGATCTCAAAAACACACACGCACGTCCAGGCCCACCCACCTGTGCTTGCATTCCTGGATTTTGTGGATCTCCTTTAGTGGGATGACTCTGAGGGCCTCTCGGTCCTAAATAAAAAAACCCAGACAGACATGAGATCTACCTACAAAGGCAATATTTAAAAAACATGAAAATATTTAATTTTAGGACATCCACAATGACAAATCCAACTCCTATGCGCTTATGTAATCCAACAATCTGAGGGGGCTCATGCACACTCACACTGGGTGTGTCTGTGCACGTGCTCAGACAGGCTATGGTGAGAACATCACCCAGTCATCTGTCCACACAAGGATTATTGCTCTGAAGGACGCATGTTGAAACGTGTGGAGAACAGTGAACATGCAGGATGCACAGACACACGTGTGCATAGGGGAGTTTTATATATATATATATATATTAAGGCTCTAACCAGGTCAGACTTGAAGTATTTCACAGCTTTATCATCCAGTATGAAGTACCTCCTCTTCCAGTTCTTCATCTGAAAAACAAAACAAACAGATAAAGCATCAAAACCCTGCTCACAGAGAGGAGACATGGACGTTTTTCAAGATAATTACACTACAAAGAAAATAAATGTTATTTACAGTCGCATCTGCCTTTATGACTAGATTTGACTTGTCTGCAGGTGAAAAGTTGATAAAGGGATACAGGTGACTCACACACGCTCGGGACAAACAAACATTTTTACAACACACAAGAGTAAGAAAGAGGGAATGAAGCAGGTGAGACGCAGGTCTCATACAGACTTGACATTTTTTAGAACACCTTCCATTTCCTTTGCAAGTGGTCCATTTGTGGAAAATCAGAGTGTCCTGCAAAGAGATTCAAGCAGAATCTCTCCAAAAGGTTCAATGGATGCAAGAATGGTGAAGCTGCTACAAAATAAGGCTCCAATGTTCAAAAGGAACTTGACCTTTGAAGATTCTTCTGATTGGAATAGCTTTAAATGTAAGTGAATATGACCTCCTGATGCAGCACATTCAACAAATGATCATTTTCAGTTCTTGATTTTATTTTAGAAAAACAAAAATATTGTTCTCTTTAGGAAGTTTGTTAAATATTTAAAAGTCATTTACACTGAGTATTTAGAAAACTCAAAGATTTAACCTTTGTTTTTTTCCGGGGGCGGGGTGAATAAACTGCATGGGCGGAGGGGATCAGTACCTGCATCTACATGTGCAAAATGTCCTAGATTGGATCAAAGATCGGATTAGAACAGAACTGTTCCCTGAGAAACTTCCTCCGATTGTAACAAACCACAGGTTTGATTGGAATAAATCATTTTGACATGCGCAGGACTGTCGAAAATACCAGAAATGGTCGTATTAGCAGAAGTTTCGAGTTACGTCGTCAATAAACAAAGCTGGAGCTTTGAGCAAAAGGATCTTCTGAGCGTGATATCCATATTATTAATAATATTTTTAAGTGACTGTTCGCTCATAATTCTCTAAATCCGTACGGTCAGTGTTTTATTCTTGACCACACAGACTCGGAGGAATGGTAAGAGTTAGATATTTAGCCTTGAATGCACTTAAAATCCAGCATCTTGTGGGAATAACATCAGCCTTTATTTTGTCTGGACACAATTAGTAACACATGATGGTTTGAACTGTTTCAAGGGACTGTTCGGAGCGCGGAGCGGGATTTCCGCATTCCCTCGGAGACGCAGTTTTCCCCGACTGCGCCTGAAGGTCACACCGTAACAAAGCACCTTCCCCTGCCTGAAGACATGAAGAGTCCGGCTGCTCTTCTCGAAGACGCAGTTCGCTCGCACAGAGCGGCCGATCGGTCCTGTTAGCGCTCCAAAGCCTCCTCTGGAGCGCCACGCCGTCAAAGCGTGACGTAGAAGCCGAATGAGTCTGATCAGGTCAGAGAATTTCGAATGGCGTTGTCACATGACACGCTTTTATTCTGATCAGACGTTTATCCCGATGACTTGTGATTCCTGACCTCATTTGAAATTCTTAAAAATAAATGATGACTTTGTTTTAGCATGAATTTGATGATGACTGTTCATGACTAGCTGATATCATTAAAAACATTAATTAGGTTGTTTGTTCTTTGTTGTTAAGCCCTTAAGACATCACATTTTCCGTTTTATTACCACAGTAGTTCATTTTCTTAACTTTTATATTTCTTTGTCAGATAAATAAAACAGGCAAATCAAAGAACAGCTCGGGTCCTCGGGAGTTAAATCACAGAGCTAGCATTTAGCTTAGCACAGTTAGCAGCTGCTCCGCAGCCGTCCGTCTGTCGGCAGAACAAAGAGCTTAACATTAAACATCTTTTTCTGTCCAAATACCTTTATAGGTTGTTGTTTACGGGAAGATAAACCAATAGAGACACTTGATGTCAGTTTAAAGTGTTTTTAAAAGCATCATTGATCCAGCTGTAGGTAACGTGCGGCTCGGGTGCTTGCGACTTGATGACGTGTAAGATTTCGATTGGTCCGGACCATTAGACCCCCATCACATGACATAGGATATGACACACATGCGCCATTACTAGGGCTGGGTATCGGTTATAATTTCCAGAAACGATTCGATTCTTTGAATTCTTCAATTCAATTGTAAGTTTACACATTCAGACACATTTTTTTTTAGAAATACATGAAAAATCTACTATGTAATTTGAATATATTTATATTAATCTAAAATATAGTCCTCATATTGTAAAATGTGTTGGTAAAATACTGAGCTTGTTAATATACAGTGTTACAGTGTTTGAGAGGAATCATTACAGAACAGTAATCATATTTTAATAGAGAGAAATCAGGCTTGGAAGTATGAAGTTTGTGCTAAAGTGGGCGCTAGTGAGTAGCATGCTAGTTTGCTGTTGGTCGCACTTGAAAAAAAGGAAAGTGGTTATTCGCACGTAGTTTTTTTCAAAATACATCCTGGCAGTGTTGAACTTCTTTTTGGTCGAACGGACTGGAGGAAGTCCAGCTAGAATATGCAGCGCTCACTTTCTGCTTAGTGATATAAACACTGAGGAGAACAGCCATAAGTGAAGGAGCTGTCAATGCTAAATAATAAATAATAACCCGAACAGATCTCAACACTTTCTTTTAATAAACTTTATTGTAATATTTTATGATCTGTTCATGACTTTCAGACATGTAGTGGAGTATTTATCTGGAATAATTAGATTGAAATATTAAGCGCTGATCATAAGAATAAATGAGAAATGATCGGGTGACTAACTCTACCGATCGAGTCATCAACCACGTAATCAGCCCCGATTTCTGATCATGTGATCGGATCAGGACATCTCTAGGTGTGACTCTCACCACAGCTCCCTGTTTGACGCAGTATCCAGCCTTGATGAAGGACCGGTCCTGGACTGTCCGGGACAGGAAGAAAGATAGCTGGTTCGGAGCCCGCTTCCCCTGATCCGACCCGTTCTCCCCCTGCTCCTGAGAATCAGACAGAGAAGCACAACACCAAACTGAAATCTGATACATTGCTTTGTTTTTTTCTTATTTTCCATCAAAAACCTCCAAAATGACAGAAGATTTTCAAATGGTGGGACTTGAACCTTCTGAAGCTATGTGTTATTTGTGATGATGTGGTAGCAAAGAAGTTTTTTCCTTTCAGGGATTAACAAAGTTTTGAATCTTTCATCTCAGCTTTTTTGCCTCTGATTAAAGCTGCAGTTTCTTTAACTTTAAATTAGAAGTCAGCTGTTGATAAAATTTTCAAATCTACGGGTGTGTTCGGACTGAACACATTTTGTTTGATTCAAGTGAACCACAGTTTGTTTCCTCTGATAATTCTGAACACATTTTCAGTCTGAATACACCAAAGTTAACCCTGGTCCAGGACCAAAGAACCCATCTTTAGTTTCCAGTTGAACTGAGCTCCAGTTTGTTCTGAGTTTCCTCAGTCTGAATACGCGCCACGCTCGGAGTGGAACAACTGGACCAAAAGGGCCACCATAGCCGGGCATTAGGGGATTTTGTCAGAGAAGCGGAGCATCCCAGCCAGCAAGGCCAAGTATATATATATGGTTTAAAAGTAGGCGCAAAATGTGGGCCCCACCTGTGTTTGTCCACATTGGCTCTGCAGCCCGGAGACAGGCAGCCTGGGCGGCGGTGCTCATACGCTATGCAGTCCACAATGATTCTATCTACTATCTATGTGTCATAAACACTTGTTAGCGTACCGTTTCCTCAGTAACCCCCATTTCCGTACTACAGTAGCAAGAAAAGTTGTACCTGACATCGATACAGACGTTCAAAACTGGTCAACGAAAAATAAAGTTTGAGAGAGTGAACTATCCCGACAAGGATTAACAAGGCCTAAATTTCCTTGCTTTGCCCCGTCTTCATAATTCCTGGCCAACGACTGAAGAGATCTTTTGCCACGTGGTTTTGCTTACATGGTTTGGGGTAAAAACAGAAATGTCGGAATACAGACCAAACGCAAGGTTCAGGACTCGACCCCAACTGGTCCAGGCTGGGTCATGACCAATGGACATTTCCAGTCTGAATACACCCTAAATCAGGGGTGTCAAACATACGGCCCGCGGGCCGTATCCGGCCCGCTAGATGATTTAATCCGGCCCGATTATGAAGAAAAAAAATATATAGAATTTTCAAAAAAAAGAAAGTTTTAGCCCAATCCTGTGGCGAGTTATGGTTCTTTAAAGAAATGGATGCAATGCGCAATTTAACCACTAGGGGAGCAAATGAAACTCAAAAGATCAAGAAATTAACATCGGATTTATTTTGCTGTGGAACCCCCAAAATTTTAACAAACTGTTTTTTCAAACATAAAATGACAGTTTTGGGTGTAATTTCATAAAAACCACTAAACTAAATTTAGTCAACAAACTAATCAACATATTTTTGACTGAAAATGCAAAAGAAAATTTCAGGTGAAATTCCCAGATTCCTTATTTGGGCCACAAATGTATGGAGTTTGTGTTGGTAGAGGAACATAACAGACCTCACAGCTCCATGATGTTTTTGTCCAAAAACTAAAAATAAAGCCATATTTTGCCTTTAATTCAATAAAATATCAGTTCTAGAACATAAAAACTTTTATTTTATCACGTTGATCTCACAGCTGCACAGCAGGACGTCTGAGGGCGTCCGTCGGTTCCAGAGGGTTCATTTAGTTTGATTTTTCATTGATTAAAACATTTATATTTTTTCCGTAGCCCCCTCTTTAGTTTACAGTGGGATTGCTTTAATGTCAGATGTAAACATTTAGTCTGTATAAAATTAAATAAACTTTTTTTTTTTTTTTTTTAGTGAAATCCATTTTATTTGAAATGCTTTAGACTCAGTAAATAAAATGTAATAATAAGTGATTAGAACTCTAGGTTTTTGAAACAGTTTTTGCAACTAAGAAATAAACAAAACAAAAATAAAGCTAAAAAACACGTTAAACAAAGGTTATTTTGCTGTTATGTTTCTGGCCCGGCCCACTTGAGATCAGACGGGTTGAATGCGGCCCCCGAACCAAAATGAGTTTGACACCCCTGCCCTAAATCAACTGATTTGGTTGACTCACTTGACCTTGGGGCCACTGAAGGGAGAGTCTGGCTGAGGCTGAGCCGTATGAGGTTCCATTGATGTCAGAAATGTTTCTTATGTCTACTGAACAAGTTTATTGAACAACTGTTCATGTCTATGTATTACTAAGAAAAATCTTCTACATGTCCTGTGAAACAACAGGAGCTAACAACGCTAGCAACTGTTGCTAAGGACTTCTCTGAAGACCACATCCAACAACAATAGCAAATGCAAAGTTTTAAGCACAAGGAAAGCTGAAACATCACAAAGCAAATATAAAACTATCATCAAAGAAGCGTGAAAATGCTTAAGATTTTGCTTAGTAGACATTGACATCATGTTAAGTAGGGGGCCGCAAAATATTGACTTGGGGGCTGCAAATGGCCCGCGGGCCGCCAGTTTGAGACCCTTGTGGTAATCTATTTGTTTTCATTATCGAAGCACTTCAGGGGAGATTGATGGCAGGAACAAATGATTGGTGATTGAACGCTGTAAGGACGAACACAGGAGGTTCATGAGAACAGAGATCAGGCCAGTCTGCACAGTGCTTGCATACCAGCAGACAGGACCGGACCTGAGCAGCGGCAGGAGCGCCACAGGTTACAAGTGTGCAACATGAACCAGAATAATAAAACAGTATTTTCTGTTCACCTGGAAGAAACATGTTGAAACCCCGTGACGCATGATGCAATTTTGACAAAAATTTAACAAAGGAAGTCTAGTATTCAAGAAAAAAACGGTTATAAAGCTAAATGTATTCACATTCTTTTGTATATTTTGAGACACACGAGTTCTTGTGAGAAAAACGATTGGCACGTTTTGGCGGTACCAATGCTGAGATAGTCCTAGTGTTCAGCTGCAGGGACAGCAGGACTTACCTGAGTGGCTGTGATGATGGGAACTCCTCCAACAATCTCCGTTTTGTAAGAAACTTGTTTTATAGCACCGAGGACTTCTTGTGGATTCTCCACATGGCTGATGTGTCCTTCTCCGGGTTTTGGTACCTTCATCCCAACAGACAGAGCAGAAGACTCTTAAGCAGGTGTTTTCTAATCATAACTGACAGGAGCATCTAGACCAGAGTTCCAGCACAGCTGTAAAGTTTGGGTCCATTTTCACATCATTATCTAGCATTTAGTGTATAAGAGAACCCAGTGAGTGTGACGTCATCCATAGAAAATGGTTTACTTCCAGCTCCAACCAGATTAAGTCAATTCATTTGCTTTTTTTAATATGGAAGGAGATGTGTTGTACCAGACAGTCAGTAAGCAGTGACTGGTCCAAGTCATTGTGAGATAATATTTCTATGGCAACCCCTCTCACCAATCAGGAGTGAGCTTGTTGGAGTGCAAGAATATGAATATGCTATTCTGACTAATAGGGTGACTGAGTACTAGCTGTGGATTTCTCTGTTAAAGTCTATGGGATGATGGATTCCTGGAGCAAGCCAGTACTTCCTGTTTGAAACACCATGGGGGAGGAGTCACTCAGTCCAGTTCTCTAATACAGCCCACGCTTACAAGTCAATCTGAACACTTTTTTAACCACAGAGATCATAGAGCCCTTCAACAATAAGCTTGTCTAACTTAAATGGTGTCACATGAGCTGTTAATCAAAAGGCCGGGGCTCATGGAACTAATATATCTGACCTTTCCAGCTGGTTTCACACACCGGCGACTGAGATATGTCAACAAAATTGACAACTGTCTCCCACAAATCTATTAAAGATTTATTTTACTTGACCTACTGCTTGATCCACCGTCAAAGCGCAGTGGTCTGCCCTGAAGCTGGAAGGTTATGAATTCAAACCTATGGTCGAGTCATACCAAAGTAGGGATGGGCCTATATCACTTTTTCTAGCAGAAACCGATAATCAATATTTTCCCTGCAACTGTGACCGATAGCCGACATTTGCCGAAACCGATATTTAAGTGTAACTTGTGGCTCCAGATCCACATGTGGCTCTTTAATCTCTCCATGGTGGCTCCTTGGCCAAACATGAGTCAGGGAGACTGCTGACTATCTAAAGAAAACAAATAAACAAAGCCCGCAAACTAAGACTACCAAGGTCCAACCTCCAAACTAAAATAACAAAACCCAGCAGTGTAAGACTGCTGAGGACAAAAAAAAAGAACAAAAAAATTAAATAAATAACTAAAACAGACATTTTTAAAATAAGGATGACTTAATTAGCATTTATTTAATTTTGTTTAGTTAAAATTATAAATTGATGCTGATGTGCACATAGATGATAAACTATGTGGGTTTTTACGTTCCTGTTGACCTCAAGACGTCTTGTTAGTTCAACTCTACCTCCAGAATGAACAGGTTTTATATGCATAAGTTTGATCTTTTATGAGTTAAAAGCATTTATAATATTATGCTGCACAACATTGGTTATTAAAAAAATCAAATTTTTGAGAGATGCTAGTTTCTTTTCATGTTTGCTTTTATTTGTGACAAAAAATAGACATAACTTATAATAATAACTTTTTTAAAAGGAGGTAATGAATGGATATATCCAAACTTCCTAAAGGCATAACTAATACTTTACGGCTCCAGAATGTTTTTTTCACTGTTAAAGGTTGCAGACCCCTGTTCTAGAATAACACAAAGTTAAGAGATTTGTTTTTTTTTCCTTATTAGAAAAGTAACAACCTCCGCATTGCCAGGACCAGCACAAATATGCATTCAAAAATAGAAACTATGAAAATATAAGTATAAACTTATCTTCAATATTTAAAATTCATGTTGGCCACACTTAATGTAGCCACGATACAGCAAGATACACGTTGCTCACACGTATTTTAAGTGCATCTGAGGTTGGATTTTGTTGTTGGCGGCACACATTTACAGGGTTTGATGCCCATATCACGAGTAAAAAATATGAAATATCTGCCACACGCGCTTAGACACACTCACTTTGTGCAAATTTTTGTGAAATAGCAGTACAGATGCCGAAGTCCATTTCATTCCCACTCCACTGCCAGAGCTTAATTGCATGTAAGCGGGTCTTCCCATGCTCAGCCGCTAAACAGACGCTGTAAGCAGTGGTACAAACGCTAACGTAGCCAGCAGTTCAAGCAGCCGCTTTATATTACGCAGCGCAGAGACAGGTGATGTGATCGAAAAACTGAAAAAAGTGACATCAAACCATATGTCCACATATGACGAGTTGGGAGTGAGAATGTGTTGGAATGCTGAACAGCCAAAGCGTGCTTGGACTCCTCCCCCTTGAGAGTCTCGTGTCAAATGCTAGACGGATGGTAGTAAGCCTGTGCTAAACCTTTAATTTAAAGAAACTGGAGTTTCGAGGGTAATCAAGTGTTGTTTGAGTCATGACACCCTCCAGACATGACTATTTTGGTCCAATCAGCTCAAAGGCGTTCAGCTCTATTTCTGTTCTGCAACTTCTGGATGGCAGCTTGAAGCTGAGCTTCATCTCTCTGCTCTGACGGCTAATTTTCTATCGGCCGTAGCCCCGAACTAAAGAGGCACCATTGATCCGTTCCCATGTGAGAATGTACGTGTGATGTGCTCACTGTGATCTTGGTGGCGTTGTTGAGGACATTGATCCACTCCACCAAGTCCTGCTGGTCGTTGGCCTGCAGGTAGAACTTCCTCATGCCCACATTGATCACTGCACAGACCACAGAGGAGAATCTAAAAATATCCGCTCACTCGCACACAGGATGTGTGCACGCACATCCACACGTTAACGCTTGCAGGTCAGTGTATTGTCATCGCACCGTTTCCTCCTAATGAGTGACAAACAGCTACTGCTGAACGTCGGAGGAACAACAAGCAGCAGCAGACAAAAGAGAGGAAACACACCACACAAAGAGTGGGGGGCACGCTGACACACAAAAGCAGGTACGTGCTGACGGTAGGTTCCAGGCCTTTTGACAGTTCTCACAGCAGTCTGAGATGTGGATGAAGAAAACACAGGAAACAGAGAGTGGACTTACCAAAACAAAACTCGGCCTTTGGTCTGAGCTTAGTGGCATCGCTGACCTGAAACCACATAAACTGTTGAAGGTACAACTACCTAGAACCACAGTGAATCATAACCAAGAACTAAGGTGTTGTTACATCAGGACATTTATTTAGTTATTTATGAACAAGTCAACTTGTAAATGATAAAGATAAACAAACAGGGTCTGATATCCTGATATCCAGCCTTAGTCTCTTGTCTGCAGGCAAAAAATGAGCAAACTTGTACGCAGGTGGTATGCACTAAATATCATAGTCGTAAACCAGGTGCTCCCAAACTTTTTCTTGTGAGGGCAACATGACTGTTTTCTTCTCTGATGTGGGGTCAGTTTGTAGGCTAACAGAAAAAGTGCAATAATCACAGCCCAAATGTAAACATTTAAATAATTAATTTCTGTAATCTTCATAGAAGAAAAATAAAACATTTTAAAAACTAGATCTATAGCATTGCCTGCGATAATGATAGTGTGAATGCTGTAAGCTGAACTGAAGATGCTAGTTCTGGTACCTGAAGATGTTGAAATTTATAACTAAAAACGCTGAAGTTGATAGCTAGCTAAAATACTAGCTAAATGCTAAATTAGCCCAAAAATCTGAAAAAAAGCCTACATTAGCCAAAACAGCTAGCATGTAGCTGAAACATAAGCTAAATGCCAAAATAACATAAGAAACTGGTAAAATGTGTTATTTAACCAAAACAGCTAGCATAAAGTTAAAATATTAGCTAAGCTACAGATTAGCTTAAAAAACTGAAAAAATCCTAAAACATTAGCCTTTGGCTAAAATATTTGCTAAACCCTAAAATAGCCTAAAAATCCTTACAAAGTGCAAAAGCAGTTGGAAAGGCTAAAGCATAAATCCTCATTCAGTGTTTCACAAAGAAACCTTTTGTGTAATAAAGTGTCTGAATGGATGTCTGCATGATTCAAGCCTTGATGTAGGAGAATTCTCAAATTTACAAGTTTCCACAATTCAGAAACTTTATTTGACTGAATCTTCATTCTCCGTAAAATGTTTGCGGTTAGTTTGAACTTTGTGATGAGGATTTTCCCTTCAACGTTAAGATGGAGGCTAACGCTAGCTTCAGTTACATCTGACTTTTAAGATGTGATGGATACATAAAGCAAAACAAAGTTATACAACTGTTGTAAAAATCATATTTTCTAAATATAATATGACGTGAATTGTCTCCAACTTACTATCTGCGAGTGTGAAACAGTCCAGAGTCTGTCGGCGGGTGTTAGACAGAGCGGCTTCTGCTACATGACAACAACTGTCTATATAATTCCATATGTGGAGAAAAAAATCCAGTTTTGGTGTGTAAACAGCAGCTTAATTGTTCGCTGAAGTCGAAGGGTCAGATTCGGTTTCCTCGCTGACTCTTTTCTCGCTGAAAAAATTTTCCAAATACATTTTATCGTTTTGTTTGGCATTTAGCTTTGAGCTACTAGCTTAGCAATCTAGTTAGCATGGCAGCTAACCAGTTTAAGTGACATGACCCAGACGGATGCTGTGAACAGAATCCGGAAGTCTTTCAAAATTGTATTTATTTTTTTCCGTCTGCGGCCCGGTACCAAATGACCCACAGACTGGTGAGGGTCTCAAGCTCAGTAAAGGTCCAGTACTAGCACCTTGGTATTAGCTAGTGTGGTGCAAGGTCACCTACACATCATAAATGAGTGCAATCTCTGTTATCCTTGTAAATACTTCACAAAACATTTACCACACCCGCAACAATGGTACGTTCCGTCTCTTAAGGTGACACCATGAGCATCAAAAACACACCTGCACTTCCCTTAAGATGCAGACGCCCCTCTCTACAGCACTGTACAGACCTGGACAACTCCCATATTTGTGCTTGTGACTAAGGTTTTTGGAAACCTTTATGCTAAGGGGTAGAGGACATGACCCCTGAAGAAGTAAGAGAGTATCATGGAGCTCCGATATATAACATAAGCAGAGACGAGGAAGGGGTCCAGAACAGAACCCTGAGGAACCCCCAGTGGAGGGGTAGTCTAGCCGCTGAATCTTTTCTCCTGATACAATGCTTTAATATTTTCCATGAATATCAAACCTTTAGATCAGTTTAAAATAGTGGTAGAACATTTCTAGAAGCTGTTATCTCCACCTCAACCAAAATTAGTTTAGTTCTCTTCAAAACACTGACCTTAGAGATGTAGGTGAGTTTGAGACTTCCCATTTTCTCTGCACCAGCTGGCAAATTCTTAAAAAAAAACAAAAAAACACAGAAAACATCAACGACAGAAAGTAATGTGTGGCAGAACAAGTGATACAAACAGAACTGTGACAGAACCGGAACAAAACTGGGACAGAACGGCTCACAAATATTTGCATACATGGATCTCGAGGTTTTAGTTGGTTTTCTGAGCCCCAAAAATGAAAATTCCTCATGGAGAAAACAAAACAACACTGAACCAACGAAAGATTAAAACATCCTTCAAAAATTCTTGATTCTTCACCATCTGTGCTTCTGCATTCCTGTCCCTTAACAGCACGCTTCACCGTCACTTCCTCCTCACCTTTGTTTCATTTACCCACAAGTCAGTTAAACAAAAGTAAAAGTAGGAACCTTCTAGCGTTTGATACCACAAAGTTATAATCTTTTAAACCAAAACTCAAAGAGAGGAAGCTCATGTCTGTGAACCTTTGTAGGGACATTTAGATGCTGAATTTCAAAGTCTGTCTTGACAGTGGATCACATGACTTCCTTTCAAAATAAAAGACATTGTGACTGCTCAACTAAAGCTGATCATGGCTGATTTTTTAAAAAAATGTATAATGGTCAGGAGCCTCGGTGAGTTCATTGGGTACGTTCACTTTATTTATTTATTTATTTACTTGCAGTTACTCTTTTTGAAATAAAAAAAACATTTTTCTTTAACCAGAGAGCCACAACGGAGGGGTCATGGAGCCACATGAGGCTCAAGGTCCCGCCCCCTGTTGTAGTTTAAGGAGGCAGGTTCAAAGTAAGCACTTCTCAAGCAACTTATTTCCTTTAAAGTCACTTCCTCACTGGGACAGTCCCATGGACAGCATAGGAATGAGCTTGATTATTTGAAAACATGTCATCCCTTCATCTGAATTGGTTTCATTTTACACACGTTTCTCTTAAGACTTCAGGATATAGTGGATCTGGAAGGAAAACCATTGTTCTTAAAGCTACTCATTAAGGGGTGGGCGTGTACCAGCAGCCACCACCAATGAAAAGTCACGTGAACCCGTGTTTTGGTCTTCTGTGTTCAAAACTCTAAAAAATGTTTCCACGCAAATTTTTATGACCTTTTTTTAGCTCTACATACAAAACATCAAACGTAGGGAAGTTTAACCAGATTGAACCTTGATCCTTTTAGGAATTCAAACTTAGTAGAGAAGTATACATGGCATTGTATGGAATAGCTAACCATAGCTAACAACATTACTGTTTGTTAGTATAGACCTGTGAAAGATAAAGTCTGGAGCAAGATTCATCAGATTTGACCTGTTCCTCGTGTAGAAGGTGAACATGCACTAATACACAGTAGAGCTGCCACGATTAGTCGACTGATCGATGATTAATCGACTATTAAAATAGTCTACGTCTAATTTAGTAGTCGATAAGTCGTTACTTTATATCATATGGAGTTAGAGTGTTGAAAAGTTGAAAGTTATAATGGCATTATGCTAGTTTTTTGGATTATTTTGGCATTTTTAAAGGTTTTTTTAGGCTAATTTGGAGTTTAGCTAATATTTACGCTACATGCTAGCAATTTTGACTTATTTAGGATTGCTTCTGTTTTTTAGGATATTTGGTAGTTTAGTTAATATTTCAGGTACATGATAGCTGTTTTGGCTAATTTAGGATTTTTCAGTTTTTTAGGCTAATTTGAAGTTTAGCTAATACTTCAGCTACGTGCAAGTTATTTTGGCTAATTTGGGTTTTTTTTGTTTTTTTTAGACTGTTTTGGTGTTTAGCTAGTATGCAGCTGAAATATTAACTATTTTGGTAAACTATTGCGATTTGATTTTTTCTTCTGTTTAGGCAATTTGAAGTTTAGCTAATATCAGCTGCATTTTGCTAATTTGCTAATTTAGAATTTTTTCAGTTTCAGCTAATTTGGATTAGGCAATTTATTATACGCTACATGCTAGCATTTTGACTTATTTAGGATTGCTTCTGTTTTTTAGCTATTTTAGTTTAGTTAAATTTCAGTACATGATAGCTGTTTTGGCTAATTTAGGATTTTTCAGTTTTTAGGCTAATTTGAAGTTTAGCTAATACTTCAAGCTACGTGCAAGTTATTTTGGCTAATTGGGCTTTTTTTTTGTTTTTTTAGACTGTTTTGGTGTTTAGCTAGCATGCAGCTGAAATATTAACTATTTTGGCTGATTTTTGATTTTTTTTTTCTGTTTTAGGCTAATTTGAAGTTTAGCTAATATTTCAGCTGCATGCTAGCTATTTTGGCTAATTTAGGAATTTTTTTCAGTTTTTCAGGCTAATTTGGAGTTTAGCTAATATTTGAGTTACATGCTAGCTTTTTTGGTTATTTAAGCTTTTTCTTAGTTTTTTAGGTTATTTTGAAGTTTAGGTAATGTTTCAGCTGGCTTTCAGCTTCAGCAATTTTAGTTATCAATTTCAGCATCTTCAACTATTAATTTCAGCCTACAACATTCACAATACCATTATCGCAGATAGTTGTTTATATCTGGTTTTTAGTTAGTTTAGAGCTAATGATGGTTAAGATGTGTGTTTTACATTCAGTTTGCGCATGAACCGATTAGTCGACTAATCGGAAAAAATAATCGACGATTAGTTAGTTAAAATAATCGTTTGTGGCTGCTCTAATACACAGTAGAAACAGAAGAAGAAGCCCTTCCCTGCTTGTCCAGTGTGAACACCATGGGCTACAACCATGTTGAAGAATGTGCGTTCAGTATTCAAAGAAAACAACCAGATTATCAGAGAAATGTGACAAATCAAACCAGAATAAATGTATCTAAAAATGTATGTTCACTTTGAACTCAATGTTTCCTTAAAAAAAAAAAATAAGGAAAATAAATTAACAACATTGTGGCACAGAAAGAGAAAGTTAAACAAGTATATTCAGGAATTCCCCGTTGAGAATAGAGTGAGTGTTCCTGATCTTCCTGTCTCTGCAGAGGTTCCTGTTCCTCAGCTCAACTAGTCTTGGTGACAGTTTAACACTGTGACCTTCTTTCTTACTTACACGAATAAACAACTTCCTCTTTGACTGATTTCTCATAACAAACCAGTTTTTTGTGTCGTGAAAAGCTTCATCTCTAAACTGAAGTTCCTCCTGTAGCTTGGTGGCAGGTTGAAAACAATTAGAGCAAACCTTAACCAACAGTGGGTAACGCCCAACGAGGTTAATCGCTAGAGATGGCACGCAGGTTTTTCACTATCATTCATGTTTGGTATGGTATCACAACTCCTCGAAACAGCAAGACCGCAAAAAGGGGAATCTGAACCAGAAATGTAAAACATCCAGGTATCGACTGCGCAGGTGTTTCACCTGAGGGTTGTCCGTGTACCACAACAAGCAGCCCTGCTGGGTGTCCAGGATGAAGTAGCGGCGCAGGAAACGCCCGCTGTTCTCATCCTCCTCCACGTCCAGGAAGCCACAGATGCGATTCTGTCGGTCCACGTACGGCATCTCGACCCCAGTAGCTCCGCCCACCCTGGGGCATCACAGGAACTCTGAGAGGGAGGAGGAAGACAGCTGCGTTCAGCTCCAGCCACAATGAGTGTGAAAAAAGACTCGTGGAAGGAGTCTCTGAATACTGAGTCTACTAAGTGGTGATCTAGTTTAATCTTTCCAGTGTGACTGGTTCCCGTTTTCTGATCCAAAGATCTTTGACCTGCAGTATTGGACATTTTACCATTTCTGGTCATGTACAGATCAACATTTTGATCTCCTGCAGCCTTTAAGAATTTGGTGATCCAGTTGGTCATGGATCCACACCAAACCCCGCCATGCTGCACCCCGCTGCTCTCCATCAGAGATTTGGAGCTAGAAGTTTCTGACCTGACATGAAACCATCACTGGATGAAGGTTTGGAGAGTCTGCATGGCAGAAAGCAGACATGAATAAAACTTGTACCTGGGGATCAGCTGACTGTCAAAACTTGGAGCGCACTTCCTGTCACATACCGCACTTTGCATACAGCAGAGTATTGAGGTATGGACCATGTTTTGTTCTGAATGTGAGCTCCAGACTTTTCCATGTGCTTCAGATCCTCATGTCTGCCTCAATGATCAGACCCTGACGTCTCGGTGGAGGTGCTGCGTCCAGAGGGTTTGCGCTCGGACCCTGAAGCACCACCAACCACCAGGCAGACTGAGTTTCTGTCCAGATGTTTTCCTGGGCTGCGCGCGCGGCTCAGGTGCTGAGAAAAGCGCTCGTGCGGCTCCCCGGACTGTTTCACTGCCTGACGCCCGCGGTTTACGTAGCGCCGCCAGTATTGTTCGTCAACTCTTGACTCCTATTGGTTGTCGGGAGGTTCGAGCTGATGAGGACGGAGTACTTACGGAGTTCGGCTGAGTCCGGGGCCGGTCAGGCAGCCGCTCGGTACCGCTGTCAGGCCAGCGTAAACACCACAAGCCACTTCCGGTGGGTATTTCAAAACAAAGGATGGGCGGTGATTCAACAGGTACTTCAAAATAAAAGATCTTTTGAAAAAAAAAATTGTTTATTTTTAAAGAAGTCACGTCGAATCATCGCAAAAGTTGTGAAATGTTTAGGAAAACATATTTAACTACCGACCAATTTTTATTTGTAATGTATTTCTAATTCAATAATAAAATGACCAATCTCCCGGCAAGACAATCAGAAGGAGAGGGCTATAGTGGGAGTTCCTGTTTCCCAAGAGAACCCAGCTGCAGGTGTCATGGCGGACATGGCGGGTAGATGAGACATGGCAGATAGACATAACATGGCCCATGGACGTCCATAATGCACCAATCGGAAATCTTTTTTTTTTTTTTATTGACAAAAGTTGAAATTTACAATATATGAAAGAGACATACTGAATAGTCAACAAGTTACAATTTGAACAGTCACATTAAATCTAAAAAGACAGAAATGTACAAAGGAAATTTGAAAAAATATATATATAAAAAAAAAGGACAACAATAAAATTAAATAAATAAATAAAATACAAAGATATGATGAACAATGAATTAGGGGGTATCAAAAGCTGCAGATCACATATAATATCTTGAAGCTTCAGAGCATGTTTATTTCCATTAGGTTTACGGATGAAAAGAATAAGCAGAGTTCTTTATGAAATGTAAAAAAAGATGGTTTGGTCTTCATAAATCGGCATTTGTGTATATAAAATTTTCCCAAGATAATTATAACATTTAAGATAAATTCGGTAGTTTTGTTTTCTAAAATGAACCCAAAAATGACATTCTTAAAAGAAAAATCTGTTAAGTATGGAATTTTAGCAAAAAGCCAATCATGTACATCGTCCCAAAATGCATTAAAATAACAACATTCAAAGAATAGATGCTCAGTAGTTTCTATTTCGTCATTACAAAAAGAACAACAATTTTCAGGAATTCCAAAACGTCTTCTAAGTAATTCTTTGGAGGGGTATATACCTGTAAATGTTTTAAAGTGACTTCTTTAGCTTGGGAGGAATAGAAGTTTCATATATTTATTTCTGATGTTTTCTTTTCTGAATTATTAAAATGCTGGGTTATTTTGGTTGGAAATATAGGGAAAGACATTTCATTAAAATATTCTCTAATTTGACGATTAGGGAGTTTGGCAGTGAACATGTCATGTCCATTAATTAGAAGTTTGGGGATAGTAGGATATCTGTAAATAACATTATGAAACAAAACAGATACTGAGTTCAACATATTTTGAGGAATGTCCTTCATAATTTTTCCAAAATCTTTTCTATTTATTTGTAAATCATATTTAACTGTGAATTCCTCAAAAGACATGAGGGTAGCATTGTCATTAAATAAGTGCATTAATGACCAGATTCCCTTTTCAAACCATTTCTGTACAAAGAGGGATTTGTTTCTGGTAGTTATGTATTGGCAGTTCCATAGAGGAGTGTTATGAGGACTGTAATTATGTTTGTAAATGAGTTTCCAATAAAGAAGAGCTTGCTGATGGAAAGAGGAGAGTTGAATCGGAAGCTTTTAATGTTAAAATCACAACTAAGAAGAATTGGATTCCTCCTAGGTTGGAAAATATTTTATTGGGAATGGTAAACCAAATACTGTTTTGATTTTTAACAAATGATTTAAGCCAGTTTATTTTTAGGGTTCCATTAAGGCTGTTGAACTCTATAGCTTGTAGGCCTCCATCTTCATATTTTTTGTTAAATTACCTTGTTTAATATAGTGCGTTTTCCTCTTCCATATAAAGTAAAATTAATCTGATTAATGGATTTAATGGCTTGTTTAGGGACACCTATTGAATAGGTTGGATATATAAATCTTGATATGCTCTCAATTTTGTGAGAATCCTAAAAGATGGACAGATCTCTCTGTGCCCAATTATTCAGAGGAGATGAACATTTTCCCATTTTGTCCCAAATATTAAGTTTTTCTAAATCTTTTTGTCTTTAGTTATATACATTCCAAGATATTTAACAGTGGATTTAATAGGAATATTGCATGAGTTAGATAATATACATGGCTTTATAGCTAAGATCTCACATTTGTTTAAGTTTAGTTTGAGGCCTGAAGCTTTTGAAAAGGTGTCAATAGTTCTAAGTATTATAGGGATGTCCTGAAGATTATTTAGAAAAATTGTTGTATCATCGGCTAGTTGGCTTATTGAAATTTCCGTGTTTGCAACTGACAGTTTACCAAAGTTAGCATGTTTAATTAACAAAGAGAGCATTTCTGTTGCTGCAATAAAAAAGGGTGAAATCGGGCAACCTTGTTTTATTCCTTTGCTAATATTAAATCTTTGTGATGTACCCTGGGGTAAACAAACAGAGTATTAGTATCATTATAAAAGGTTTTAACTATGTTAATGAATTTATTACCAAAACCAAAAAATTGAAGAGTTTGAAACATAAAATTGTGCTCAATCATGTCAAAGGCCTTGTAAAAATCTAAGAATAGAATAAAAGCTTCTGTATCAATCAGATGTTCATAGTCAATCAAATCCAGAACTAGGCGTAAATTATTATGAATTGAGCGACCTTTACAAATCGGAAATCTACAAACTAAAGACTGAAATGTTCGGAAGTTGTATTTTTATTATATATATATATATATATATATATATATATATATATATATATATATATATATATTTAGATGTTGATTTTAGTTGTATTTTACCGGTACATTAAAGGAGGGGGATGTGTTAATTGTAAACAGGAGCAGGAAATTCTAAGGCAAAATTAATTAATTACATTTAAAAAATGAGTGTATTGCATTTCTTAGTTCTCCCAGATATGACAAATAAGACATGTTTTTCCAAGAACTTACTCTAATTTCTATGTAGTTGTCTGCTCTGTCCCTCTTTCTGCGTTTGAAACATGTAAAGTAATTTGGACAGTTTCCTCCATCGTACTTTAATTACTGAAATAAACGGACACGATGTGTATGCGATTCCAGTGGCCGGTGACGTCACGGCTCGAGCCCAATCAGCTCGGATGGCCGTACGACCACGGAGACACGAGCAATGACACATCACTTAGAAAATGTAAACCAGCCCTTCACGGATTAGCAGTTTAGCGCTACAATATTTGCAATATTACAATTAAGATTGCGGACCAAAGAGAGTTCAGATTTTGCCAGTAATTATATAAACAAGGAAAAAAATGTTCAGCTCAAGCAAAATTAATGGTTGCTGTGTTCTAATGTATGTACTTCTTTCTTTTTTGCTTCCAACTTAATATTTGTATTCACAATACATTGAGCTGGCACCATGGATTTATCTTAATTTAACATTGAATGAAAAGGTGTGAACTGTTATTGCTTTGAAAGAGTAAAAAACAAGGGGCTCTAGAGAGACTTCCGCATCGGTATTCCGGTTGACGTCTGTCGGCCATGACGGAGCGCCTTACATCAATCCACCATGACATCCGCCATGTTTGCCTGCAGCTTTTATCCTATTTTTGAGTGTTTGACACTGTTTTTGTAGTTTTGTTTTGTATTTGTTGTTTCATTCAGTAAGTGTTTAGTTTATTAAACCTTTTTTCTGCATCACAAGTGATAACTTTGTGTCTTGTAGTCAATATATTCAAGACACTCATTGCAAGACATCATTTTTCTATTCACCTTATTTGATGAGATACCATAGTGGAATGGAAAGACGTGTTTTTCAACCAGTGTGCCGTGAGAGATATGCAGGTGTGCTGTGGGAAATTATTCATTCTCACTGATCTAAAAACACTTTCTATCACCAGGAGATCAGCTCTGTTTTCATCCAAACAGGCTCTGATAAAACACTGAATATTTGGACATTTCAAAGCCCATAAAATACATATTTTCTTTGTGTTTATTCAAGTCCAATAAAGACTTTTTTTGATAAGAATGACGGCCTTGCAACTTAGCCTCAGCTAGCTTCTTTTTGAAAAAGTTCCGCCCCTCCAATTGTCTCAACCAATCATTCTTGGAGGCTTAATCATGCATCTCCCATAATGCATTGGGTTAAAGTGAAAGCACTTCTGCATTTTGCCACTAAAATTAAATGGTTTATTCACCCCCCAAAATTTCAAGTTATATTTTGTATTAAGACAAAATAAAAACAATAAGACTTAAAAATGTTCACTTTTTGTGTAGTTACACTTGAACATTGCCATGGATTTAAATTTTTTTGTGAAAAAAAAGAAGCATGTTGTGAAAACTTCCAGCTATTCTGCCTAAATAATTACAACAAATTGTCACAAGATTGTGGAGGAATTGTACCTCAATACAGACTATAGAGTTTCTCTTGTTTTATATATTTGGATGCTGGTGTGCCACAGAATGTTTGTCAAGGAAAAAGTGTACTTTGGCTCTAAAAAAGGTTAAAAAACACTGATCTAGATTGGTCATGATCCAGGATTCCCACTGGGGCTGGGTGATACTGGGAGGAGGACTGAATGATCTCATGAACCCAGACACAGCAGTGCTTTTGTGGAGCTCTCCAAAGTAAACGAACCCAGATGATAGAGTTAAAGACCTCTCAGCTAAACGTTTCTATTAAACCCTCACAATGTTTTTGGGTCTTTCTACTCTTTCTGGCCTTCATTTTGAATGCCAACAGGTCCAACTCTGCTCCCATCTTAAATAAAGTGTCCAGGACACACAAGTAAATGTCAACTAAAACGACAGTCAATCATTGGTCTGCAAAGAGAGAATAATGGAGTTCAATCCAATATTCAATGTATCATTTGTATAGGACTTAAAAGCAAGAGCAATCAGAGCAAGAAAACAGCCGAGGTTACCACCGAATCAAAGAACGTCCTCAGCAGATGTCTGCACACCCCAAAGGACCGCAGTCTCCTCAGGAGGTGGAGTCGACTTTGACCTTTCTTGTAAAGGTCGTCGATGTTGTGGGACCAGTCCAGTTTGTTGTTCAGGTACTTGAAACTGTCAACAGTGACTATTTCATCTCCCTGAATGTTCACCGGTGTGTGGGTCACCGTCCTTCTACGGAAGTCCATCACCATTTCCTTGGTCTTGCTGGTGTTCAGACACAGGTGGTTGTTCTCACACCAGCTCACAAAGTCCACGATGACCGACCTATACTCTGCATCATCTCAATCAGACACACAGAACCACAATAGCTGAATCATCAGAGTATTTCTGCAGATGACAGCTGCTGGTGTTAAAAAAACACAGCGCCAACAGAGAAATGCTTGTCAACGTCTTATAAGTAGTTTATTAAGGAATATTATTATAAAATGTTACCGTTTTTATTTTTTTTTTAAATGTATTTTTTGTTTCTGTTTTTCAACTTTATTCATTGTTTGTCTTTTTCCTTGCTCCTTGTGTTTTGAGCTTTACTTGTTTTCTTACATGTTTTTTGCTGATCTTTTTTTTTTTTTTTTTTTTTTTTTTTTAATTTTTTATTTTCCTTGAAAAAGTGACATTTAACACATAGAGATCCCATAGGTACACTCTTGCATTTTCAATTGATTTGAAACAAAACAAAAAGAAAAAAAAAAAAAACAAGATCAACAATTACCAGAAAGAAAAAAAATAAATGGAAAAAAATAAATGGAATAATAATTGAGGGGGACAACCACATCAAATTCCATAGAAACTGTCAATGAGGGAAAAGAAAGAAAAACTCCTAGGAATAAATCAATTCGTGTCTGGATAAGTTGGTCTTGTATAGCTTATCCATTTTGCCCATTGAGCATTAAAAGTATCTGTCTGTACTTGAATTGAGGCAGAGAGCCTCTCCATTGTGTAGATGTTATGTGTAATGGCGATCCAATCTTCTGTTGTTGGTGGTTCCTTGGAGAGCCATTTTTTGGTGATTGCCTTCTTGCACGTTGCCATCAGGATGCAAAATAATTTCTTATCGGTCTTGGTAAATTCGTCACATGAACAATAACAAAAATACATAATTTCAAACAAACATGGAAAGTCAATCCTGAAGATACTCTTCAGATGAGTGTGGACCCCTGACCAATAGCCCTGAATGGCTGAACAGCTCCAAAATATGTGGAAGTGGTTGGCCTTGTCGCTACCACATCTCCAACATTCATCATTGGTTTTGTAATGCCTTTGTTGAGCAGGGGTAATAAAGAATCTCATAAGGTTCTTCCAACAAAATTCCCGCCACAGGTTCGACCTGGTTATTGTCCACTGAACCTGACAAATCTTTTCCCAGCTTTCTTTGGAAATAATTATGCCGCCTTCCTTTTCCCATTTTTTTTTCACATATAACGTGTTCTGACCACTACTGTCCATCATACTCGAGTATAGTTTAGAGATAATTTTACTCGGTGGCTTGGATTTTATCAATGGTATAAATATTTGCATAAACTTGTGTTCATCGGTGGGTATTTTGATGTTTTGGTTAAAATATTGTCTCACCTGCAGATATCTAAAAAAGTCTTTTGATTCTAGATTATGTTTCTTTGTAAGACTATCAAATGATTGAAATGCCCCCTTGTGAGTAAATGAAAAATAATCTGTCAGCCCTTTATTGATCCATGTCTTAAATACATTGTCTAGTTTGTTTGGGGTAAATTCGGTATCAAAGGCACACCATCTTAAAATCTTAGAGTATTCCTCCAGATGACACATTTTTACCGTTTTATTCCAGGTGGAAAGTAAAAGTAACTAACTTTCATTTGTTTTATGTTTATCTTGCATTTTAATGTCAGACATAAGTGCTAATAATGGTTCGTCGTTTAGATGTTTTTCCTCAAGGTCTTTCCATCCCGCTGTGTAATTTGGAGAACACAAACAAACGAGTGGTCTTAACTGCGCCGCAAGGTAATACTTTTTAAAGCACGGGAGACTCAATCCACCTTTATCCTTATTTAATTGTAAAGTTTCATATTTAATCCTGGTTTTTCCCTTTCCATATATAACTTGAAATTAGTCTATCAAGCTCTGCAAATTGTTTTTGTTATAGCACATATCAAGGATTGAAATAAGTAAAGAAACTTCGGGAGGATACTCATTTTGATTGATTCTATTCTTGAATATAAATCTAGGAAGGGTATCAGTTTCCATCGCTGAATGTCAGATTTTATTTTTGTGTAGAGGGTCCGTAATTAACTTCGAACATCTTATTAGGATCTCGATGTATTGTAATACCAAGATATTTAATGCTGACTGCGTCCCATTTCCATTTATATTCATCTTTTAATGTATTTGGCGGGTCATAGTTTATTGCTAATATTTGAGTTTTATTCACATTAATTTTATATCCTGAGAAGGCCCCATATTCTTCCAACACTTTCAACACTATGGGGAGTGTTTGTGTGGGGCGGGATAATGTTAATAGCAAGTCGTCTGCAAATAAAGCTAATTTTTGTTCTGTTCCCATTATAGATATTCCTGTAATGTCCCGTCTCTGTCTAATCCACTGACTGAGTGGTTCAATGCATAGGGCAAAGAGGAGCGGAGAGATACAACAACCTTGTCTCGTTCCTCTTTCCAAAAAAAAGGATTTTGAAAGATCTCCATTTACCTTAATTTTTGCAACTGGGTTTTTATAGAGTCCTGATATTATGTTAATTATACCTCTACCAAAACCAAATTTGTTAAGAACTTTATAAAGAAATGACCACCTGACCGAGTCAAAGGCTTTTTCCGCGTCTAAGCTTATTACTAGACTTTCTAATTTATGTTGTGTAACATGCCTCAAAATGTGTAAAACTCTCCTAATACTATCTTGTGTTTGTCTTTGTTTTACAAATCCTGTCTGGTCCTGGTGTACTAAGTTGGGTAAAATAATTTCTAATCTTTTCTAATTTATTTAGAAGTAAATATTTTGTAGTCTGTGTTTAAGATACTAATTGGTCGATAGCTACCACATTCAAGGGGATCTTTTCCCTCCTTTGGGATGACCGAGATGATTGCTTCGTTCCACGACGGAGGAATTGTTTTATTTTCCATCACCCAGTTGAAAGTTTTCGACAGGAGTGGCATTAAAGAGGTTTCCATTGTTTTATACCACTCAGGCCCAAACCCATCCGCTCCTGGCATTTTCCCCCTTTTCAGTCTTTTAATGGATTGCGAAATTTCTTCTTCAGTTATTACAGAAATAAGTACTTTATTTTGTTCTTCGGTAACAGAAGGTAAATTAAGTAGAGTTAAAAACGTATCTATTTCACTATGATTATCAAATGTTACCGTTTTTATTTTTTTTTTAAATGTATTTTTTGTTTCTGTTTTTCAACTTTATTCATTGTTTGTCTTTTTCCTTGCTCCTTGTGTTTTGAGCTTTACTTGTTTTCTTACATGTTTTTTGCTGATCTTTGTTGTTCTTCACTTTTATGATCTACATCCAGCTTTTCCAGCTCTTGTTGTGAGGTTGCATTTGTTTCCTGGAAGGCCTGGAACCCATCACTCTCTTCCTCATAGTTTTATTCCAGCTCATCTGGAGAAATGTGCAGGTTTTGCCTGACAGATTCCTTCTTTGCTTTGATCTTTGGTGTGAAAATCTTCCCAAACCCTGAGGAAAACTACATTTTCCTTTCTTGCAGCTTCATTCTTTACTTTTGCAGCTTCGTGGCTTCCAGTTTGAAGAGTTTGTTTTCCATTTTATGAGGGAGCTGGACTAAAGAGCTGGAACTCTCTGACATCTAGTGGTGAAACATAAAAACGTTTCATTCTGTTTTCTTCTGAATTAGTGTCAGCTGAGCTCTAACTGCTAAAACTGTCAAAGTTCAAAATGTGTCTTCTGAATCACACTTTTCCCATGGAACACAGAAAATCCAGACATCTAGAGTGATAGATTAACACTAATCAAGAAGTGGAGGTCAGCGTCCCGTTACCTCTTAGTGTTTGTTCACTGCAGACCAAAAATATGACCCACCAAACTCTCCCTACTTTGTCTGGTGTTTGTGCAGACACAGAGTTCATCTGTTTTGACTGGACAACATGCAGGAAGCAAAAAAAAAAAAGGTTCTGTTCATCAGTGAGACCGCGACTTTGAATCCCAGAAAACGTCGTCTGTGAAGCATCATCTCCTGATAGTTGGTTGTTGTGAGACGCTCCCTGCATGTGCCACAGATGATCCAGTGATCTGAGTGTCAAAGACCTGATTGTTTTTACAGCGCTCTCTGCCAGCTTCGATGACAGATGCTGCGCCGCGTCTTTCTGCAAAGCGGCGGGACGCCTAAAATTTCCAGGTGTCACCAAAAAATTCTGCCAGATTCTCAACAGCGAGCGAGCTCCTGCTCAGGGAGCTTTTGGCATCCCTGCAAGACTCAGATCTGTTTCTTATTGTCTGGATGTTGAACCCCCCCCCAGCGGTACAGTGACATTGGTCTAATGGTCTGGCAGAATGTCTGATGCTGGCACAGGAGAGCTGGGGCTGCAGGGTCCCAAGCTGAGCTGCTTTTGGATGGATTGTGGGGCTTGAGTGAGCCGGGCTTCATGCCAGGATGACTTGACTAACAGCCGAGGAAGCTGTGCACGTCAGTCAGCTTCAGGGTCTGGGGCGGAAAAGGTCCACAGCAAAAAAAATAAAAAAAACACGACAGAAGCGCCACTGCAAAAGAGCAACCAGGGATGCACAAGATGTTTTGATTACACACTCGGAGACGCACTCTGATGGCATTTTTTTCTCATATTTAAAGATTTAAAAAATTAATTAAAAAAAAACCTTTCTAAATATTTCTTTATTCAGATCATTTTGTTTGAAAAAGCTTGCAAGTGTGACATAAGAGGTCCTACAGCAGGGTCTGCAACCTCAATGCTAAAAGACCAACATGATCAGTTTTATATGGACTAAAATCCAAAGAGAGCCGCAGAGTCCCCACTTCAAAGTCCAAAAATACACTTTATTTATGTTTTGGTGGCCATTAGGCCATTCATTTATAACATATAGCTTTAAAATACTGTCTTTTTTTAAATTATAATTTATTGTCTTGTCAAACAAACAAACCAAATAAAAAAAACACAACATAAACCAGCACAGCAGATATTTACCTAGTTTACAGTGCACACAGATTCTACACTAGAATGAAGTCACTGATTACCTTGAAATATAAAATATGAACATCCTTTACAAAGTATGTCAGCTGTTTCTTGAGGAAGATGATCCAGATAAAGTTGCCAAGTCTTGAAGAAAATGTCAGAGTTACCCTTTAATAGGGCACTGAGGCGCTCCATAGGGAAAAACTTTAAAAGTCTCCCTGTACCACTGTGTAACGGATGGAGGTTGCACTTGTATCCATTGTAATAATGAACCTCTCCTGGCCAGGTGTAAAAGTTTATAGAACAATGTCATCTGTCCAGGTAACACAGGCAGCCTCTAAAAGAAACAAAATAGTGTCCAGGCCAAAATATTTATGAAAAATTGAGTGGAGTATCTAGCCAAAATCTGGAGATAAACGGACATTGCCAAACGCAGTGATAATAAGTTGCAACAGTGTTTTTACACTTCACACAGAGAGGTGAGTGTTGTGGTTGAATCTTATGCAAAACTTGTGGAGTACATTGAGTCCTGTGTGAAATTCGATATTGGTTTTCCCTGAGTTTGTTACATGTAAATATTTTTTTGTAGACACAAAAGCATTTGACCAAGACTCATCATTAAGTTCAATCTGACTCCCAACAACATTTGGATTTCTCGCTTGTGACAGGATTTGATGCCATTAATTGTGCATAACAGAGAGAAAGGAATTTCTTCTTTAAGGTGGACTTTTCATTAAATTTGAGAATAAAAATTTCCACTGGGTTTAAAATTGGTTGGTCACTTGGGAAAGAAAGGGAGGTCTGAACAAAGTGTCTCACCTGGAGGAAACCTAAAAAATCTCTGTGTTCTATTCTGAATTTATCTTGAATTTGTCCAAAAGACAAAAATTCACCTTTTTCAAATAAGTTACAAACAAGTTTTAAACCCTTACTATGCCATATGTTAAATATCCCAAAATCTAAGCCTGGAGAGAATGCTAAGTTTTTATTAAGAGGCTGCATCGCACTGGAATAGTTTTTTTCGGCCCATATGATTCCTGATACTGTCCAGACTTTTAGGGTAGTAAGAAGAATAGTGTTGTTCTTTATCCCCACAGGAAGTATAGTTGGATCTAGGGACACTAGACTCAGTAATGACAGAGGCTCACAACACCAACTGTCTACATGCGGTTCAGATTGGAGTAGAAATGAATATAACCATCCTGATATAATGCGAACATGACAGGCCCAATAGTAATACTGAAAGTTAGGTAACCCCTGACCTCCCCTATCAACTGGAAGTTGTAAAACCCTCATTTTAATCCTAGGTTTCTTTCTGTGCCATTTACATTTGGACAAGAATCTTTCAATCTCAGTGAACGTGCTTTTGTTAATCTTAAATGGTAACATTTGCATGGGATAGAGTAACCTGGGAAGGATGTTCATCTTTATTAAGCTTACCCTGCCTATAAATGACAGAGGGAGGTCAAACCACCTATTTAGATCACTCCTAGTCGGTTGCAAGGGCGTCTTAAAGTTTAATTTATACATCTCCAATGTATTTTCAGATATCCTTAAACCTGAGTATGTAAAACCTTCATATGACCACCTAAAAGGAAAATTAGAAGGAGGGTCCCATCGCTCCCTTAAAATACTGTCTACAATTGACTTTGTCTTTTACTTTTGAAAGCAGCTCATACAAGCAAGTTCCTTTCAAAATAAAATGCATCCTGTTTTTGATAAGATCCTTTCCAGCTGCCGTAGATTTACTTAAACTCAAAATGCAAAAATGTTTTTTCTATCATTGTGACTTTGGTGTTCCCTCATCTTTTTCTCCTATTGCTATTGAATATAAATACAACAACTTTGGTGTACAATACAAACAATTTTTTCAAAACTAAATGCAACAAGATCATTCTTTCAAAAAGATTAAACCTTGTACCATCATTTTGCTCAGTTTCTACTGTAACAAAAGTAATTAATTAAAGTAAATTAACCAATGCAAAAACAATATCTATTCAAATTGTTTTAATTTTTCTTTAAAAATGTAAACAATTTGTCCTCCGTTGTGGCCAAAGACCCACAATGGAAGACAAATTGTTTGTATCTTTTCTTGTAACTTTTCTACTTAATTACTTTTCCCTTCCAGTTACTATGTAGAATCTTTAAAAAGAACAAAAGAAAGATTAACTTATGTAACTCTACAACTATACGTTTCAAATAGTGTAGCGGATAGGCTTTGTCCAGAAGGGCTGAAGGACAGCTGAGGATGTCAGACGTGCCAGAGTCGAGGTCCACTACCAGGAACAGGAACACAGACGAGTCTCCTGGAAACTGAAATCTCTCCCGCTCTCCCTGGAGAGGAGTAGGAAAGAGGGAACAACATGTGAATCACACTGCACCAACAAACATACAGAACTAATTGAAAAATAAATTATAAAAATAGAGGAGAGGAGAAGTAGATGAAAATAGAAGACAGAACCCCGGTGCATCATACTTTCCCAGCTTCTAACTTCTAGCAGCCTTTTATGTTCATATGTAGAGAATCTACATATTTTTAGCATTTCAAGCAGATATTGGAGAAGAATGTAAATTATAATTATTTCCACAAACTTGATTACAGTAGGGGAGCATTATGTTAAATATTCTCTGATTACTGGCTAACCTGGCAGAACGCCTGTCCAAAGAGGAATGTATTCAGGCTAGCTTTGAAGGTAGAAACTGTGCTGGATCTCTGACATGAGCTGGGAGCTTATTCCAGAGAACAGGGGCTTGATGGCTGAAGGTTCTACCTCCAACTGGACTTTTAGAGATTCTAGGAACTACAAGCAGTCCTGCATTTTGTGAACGAAGTGTTCTGATTGGTTGGTAAGGAACTAAGAGATCTTTAATATAGGATGGGGCCACACCATTCAGAGCCTTATAGGTTAACAGGAGGATTTTGAACTTAATCCTGGATTCAACTGGGAGCCAGTGGAGTGAAGCTAACACAGGAGTGATGTGTTCTCTTCTGCTAGTTCCTGCTAACAATCTGGCTGCTGCATTCTGAACAAGCTGAAAACTTTTTAAAGAACTTTTTGGGCAGGCTATTAGTAAAGAGTTACAGTAATCCAGTCTAGACGTAACAAATGCATGGATGAGTTTTTCAGCATCACTTTTAGATAACATATTTCTGATCCGAGCTATATTGCGAAGGTGAAAAAATGCAGTTCTACAAGCTTGTGATATGTGAGCCTTAAATGATAAATCCTGGTCGAACAAAACCCTCAAGTTTCTAACTGTAGAATTGGAGTGAAAATTAATGCTATGTTTCCTAATCATGTTTCCTAAGGGCAGCATATAAACCACGAACAGGATGGGCCCAAGAACTGAGCCCTGAGGAACTCCGTAGCTAACTCGAGTATAATGAGAAGACTGTCCATTTACATTAACAAACTGGTATCTATCAGATAAATAGGATTCAAACCACTGGAGGGCAGATCCTCTGATCCCTATGTCATGCTCTAGTCTCTGGAGTAAGATGCTGTGGTCGATGGTATCAAAGGCTGCGCTGAGGTCTAACAGGACCAGAATAGAGATTAGTCCTTTATCTGAAGCCAATAACAAGTCATTAGTAACTCTAACCAGTGCAGTTTCAGTGCTATGGTGAGGTCTAAACCCTGACTGAAAATCTTCAAAGTGATTGATGTCCTGTAGGTGGCGCTGTAGCTGCTTAACTACAACTCTTTCTAGGATTTTAGAAATAAATGGGAGATTAGATATCACTCACATGCCTGTAAGTCTCCTCCAATCGCTGCTCTCTCCTCTTAAGGATCTCCTCATACATCTTCTTCATGACTGTCTCCTCCTCCTCAAGCTAAGGATGTGACTCGTCACCCTTTTACCTCTCAAATATTTTAGCAAACTCCTCCTCTTTCTATCTATCCACACCATAATAAAACAGCCTGAACTCTTACTTCTTTATATCATGTTTGCTATGAACTATTGAACTATTAACAACATCTTTTTGGTGTTTTATAGACACAACACAGTGAATTAATACATAAATTTAGGTTGCTACAAGCAGAAAAGGTAAGCAAAACAAAATGCAATAGCAAGTTGGGAAAAAATTCAAAACACTGAGAAAAGAAAAAAAATCAATTTTTTAAAATTATTTTACCAAATTGGAAATATAGACAACATTTTTATAAAAACATTTCTTAAATCTAACAAAAACTGTTAACTACACCAAGTTCACTAAATTCAATTGTTTTTTTTTTTTTTTTTTTTATTTTGCACGTTTCTTACTTTATTTTTGAAAAACAGAAAACATGATGCATTCACGGACTCACATTGTGGCGGTTTTTGTCCGAGTTTAAAGGCTGTACGTGAAAGCATCATCAGTTCGGATCTTCGATGTAAAAGTTGCAAAGTTACATCAGCACTTCCGGTTAATTTCAATGCGCAAATCCTACAATTCACAGTTTGTATTTTATGTCTGGTAGTTAATTAACATTTTGAAACATAAAAAATTATGACTAGTTTGTTAGATATTCATCTATAAACGCAGATTTCGCCATTAACAATTTGTTGTCCAACCTTTATTTTGTAGGGTTCTCTACTTCCGGTGCTGTCACGTCATCCGCTTAGCTTGATGCCGTAGGGGTTCAATGGCAGCCTCGGTTTGACCCATAGAAAGACAATTGTAGACGGTTTTGGCCTATAATTCCAGCGGGTTTCTTCACTTGTCAACTTGGGTATTTTCCCGCGGCGTCCCGCATCTGCTTCCCTACCGCACTGTTTTCACGCACTAACCCGCAGGAAGCGGCCTGTACCTCGTCTTGTTTATACCGAACAGCCCAAACAGGGCAGGGGAGCGGGCCCAGCCGCTTGGAGCCGTTTTTTTGTCCTGCGGTTTGGGTTCTCTGTGGTGTCTTAAATCGCCCTTTCGGCTTCCCAGGTATGTGAACAGCTCTTCGGTGCCGGAAACGGATCGCTGTGGTTGTGTTTTTGGATCGGCCGATCCGGAGTTATTGTTAGCTGCTAGCATCGAGCTAGCTTCTCTGAAGCTAATGCCAGTTAGCTTCTGAGAAACCTTTCAACAACTAAAAGAGATGAACAATATGGATTTGTTAGACCGGTTTACACGATCCATTATCTGTTAGCCTCGTCTTCATGACTGCTTTCGTGGCGTTCCACCTCAGAAAGGAGCCGTTTTAGCGCCGTCCGGCTTGTGAAAACAGCTAGCTGAATCCGTTACCACATCCTTTAGTGACTCGATCAAGGAAAGGCTTCTTCATACACGTATTACTGAGGATGTTATTGCTTCTAAAATGGTCAAATGCTGTCTGTTTGGTGCGTCGTAAATAAATGTAACTTAAAAATCAGTACCACGAAAGCAACGGGCCTTAAAAAGGGCGGTCACTACTTCTTTAAATGTGTGTTATTACTTTTCAAAGGCTCCAAAAAGTAAAAACAAATTTCTATCATATCATCTAGACTAGAAGACTCTATATAGAAATATTTTAAATATTAAAGTCAGACTTTGTAGCTTTTTTGTGTTTATATTTTCCCCACTGAATTAGTATGTGGAAAGCTAATTTTTGTCAAACATAAACATGATCTCATTTTTTTTAACATAAAACAATAATATATTTTTTGTAAAAGGTCGTAATTCACTACATTACATCATATGGTTTAAGAAGATTCATATTTAAATGTTCTTTTATTGCAACAGCTCGCTAGTTGTAAATGAAGAGAATCAAACCAAGACCCACTCCAATAAAAGTAATGTTTTTAGCATGTTATTGTAGCATTTTCTCATGGATGATATACAAAAAATGAATAATAAGATTCAATTTACATTTCTGGATCATTAGGAATCAGGATCAAGTTTAACATGGAGTTTTGAAAGCTTGTAGATTTTATGAACGAACTACGATTAGCGGGTTACAGGCTCTCTGCTCCGTTCTGATGCATCCACTTGTAGACAAATACATCCATGAACATCTTTGTTTTCCTCGTCTGAACTGAAATCCGGATCAAAACTGGATACTTTCATTATTTCTCACCATTTTTGTTGCACTGGTAATATTAGCTAGCGAGGAGAGAGTGTGAACAAAGGGATTATGGGAAATAAGTGAAGGCTTACTTCTGCACTAACAGCCCCGCCCACAGCTTGAGGCTAATTTCTGATGAACTCTTGCCGCTTTGCAGAAACTATGACCTAGCACAGGGGTCGGAAACCTTTAACAGTTACTGTAGCCTTTAAGTATTTCGGATTTGCATTCATGACCATTCTTTTAATAATATGAAATTTGTCTAATTTTTGGCACGAACAAAAGCAAAAAATATGAAAAAAAAACTAGCATATCTCAAAATGTGATCTATTTTTATGGGTTTATTCATTTACTTATTTTTAAGATAAAATATGGTCTGTGCCAAACATTATCATCTCAGTGCAGTTCTGGATGCTTAATGTTGTGCAGCATAATATAATATGTGATTTTAACTCATAAAAGATCAAACTTTTTACCAAAGTTTTGTTTTGCATAAAAAATTTGTTCCATCTGGAGGTAGTGTTGAGTAAACGAGACGTCTTTTTTTTGTCATTTATATATAGTTTTTTTGTCCTTTGCAGTCTTACACTGCTGGGTTTTGTTATTTTAGTTTTTGGCTGGACCTTGGTAGTCTTAGTTTGCAGCCTTTGTTTATTTGTTTTCTTTTGGTAGTCTTGGTTAGACAGCCATTAGCAGGAGCTGCTGACTCAGATGGTCGACATGGCTGAGTCAGCAGACTCCATGATTTATTTTATGTTTGGCCAAGAAACCACAATGGAGAGATAAAAGAGCCGCATGTGGATCTGGAGCCGCAGTTGCAGACCTCTGGGCAGGAATTGCATGATAATAATAGATCACTGGGAACGCTTCCACAATAAAATCAAAAGGTGATATTTGTTGGAGTTTGTTTTCATTTTGTGAATCTTGTTTGTATTGTCCTCTCTTGTCTCAGAGAACATGAGCCACAATCAACAATGACATCCAGATTCGGTAAAACCTACAGTCGCAGGGGAGGGGAGGGCACCTCCAAGTTTGACGAGGTTCTGTCCACCAAGAGAGGCACCCTCAGCACCAAATGGGGCGACACCACTTACAAAGCCAAGGTGGGCTCCAAGCGAGCCGGAACCCCCAAGAACGACTCTGTCCTGGAGGTATCCAAAAGGTCCCGGCCCTCCAAAGGTGACTCTGAAGATCCTTTTGGGTTTGACAGCGATGAGGAGTCCAAACCGGTGTCGTCCCGGGGCGGCAGCAAGTCATCGCCCGGCAAGCCAGCGTTTGGTGAGCCCCCGCAGGCAGAGAGGCCGAGTGTTTTTCTGGACACGGGAAGCAAGTCCAGCTTCCTGGGATCATCACGCATTACACAGTCTGACCAGGGAGCGTGGTGGGGGGCGACCAACAGTGCCCAGCCTAACGTGGTGATGGAAGACGCCCCGCGGTTTGTGACCACCGCCAGCAGCATGAGCACAGGTAATGCAAAGGAGTTCCACCTACTGGTCCAGGTTTTCAAGTTTAAGTCTGGAAAGACCCACGAGAGGTGAAGTAATAGTTGATTTGTTGTTACTTTATATTATATGGTTGAACAAAGTTGTGAGCGTTCAGCACCAAAAAATGCACTTTTTTCATTATTTGAGTCAGTGAGACCAAAACTTTATCTTTTGTGAAAAACAGTTCCTGGTTTCAAATGCTGTCCTCATTAGAGAGATCAGGAATGTACCATCCATCAAATTGATTTTGACAGGTGACCTTTGACCCTTTATATATAAAATTATTGCATCATCTTGGGTCAAAAGTCACCTGTCAAAATGAGTTTGATGGAACGTAAATTTCCACTTTTTGGTGTCCATTCTGGCAAGATGCCCCGCCCACCTACTTTTGGCCTCTTCTGCTTTGCTTATCACATCTGTCACTCTTATTTTTGATGGTATTATTTCATTACTGATTTTGTCTTCTGTGCTTCTCTGGGCTCCAGCTAACTTTTCTCTTTGACGTCTTGTGATAGGCCACGTCTCTGCTCCATATGTCGTTGTTGGTACGATGACTGTGTCCATGATCTTCTTTTTCAAGCATATATCCATTTTTTGGTCTTTCATGAATGTGCTGTACGGCCCAAAACATCTCCATCCTTCTGTCATCCGGTCCTCAATCTCTTTAGTCATCTGGTTTCCAGATGTCAGTAATCTTCCTAAATACTCTTTTTCCTCAAGTTGATGCCCATCAGCTGAGATTACGTTAGAAATGCTATTTTTTGCCGACAAAACAGGTTTGTTTGCTTTTTAAAGGAAATCTATGTTCAAACTTTATCATTTAAAGAACACCTTCAGTGACTGTTGCCTGATTCCTGCCTGTTCCTCTGGTGTTCATGGGGATGGGTGGAGCCTGTTCCTGTTGTCCTCAGACAGGCAGTTGTTACGACCTTGGCCTGCACTTGTATTCAGAAAATTCATTTGTACTCATCTAACCTGAGATGAAAGCGGAGAGCGAGAGCGGATGTGCTCACGTCTGATTGGTGACATCAGCGTTCAGCTGCAGAGCTCAGTTTCCATCAGCCGTCATCTTGTGTGTTTGAAGCAAGAATGAAGACGTTTTACAGAAATACTGTCAAAATAAGTTGAATATAGAGATTTTGTTCTGAAAACCGCCTTGTTTTCTGGAGCCGTTTGGTAATCCGAACCGATTCCGCTTCTGTTTTTAGGAAAATCCCGTCAGGGCTCATCTTCATCAGAGAACCAGCACAGTTACTCATGGTACCAAAATGCCTCGGAGAGCGACAGGAAGCCCCTGGCCCAGACCACCACGCTAAGGACGGGCTCCAAGACGGAGCCCAGCTGCGAGTCCTGGGACGTTATCATGGGTCTGCGTCCGCCGTCGCCGAACCAGGAACCTCGCAAGCCTGCGCCCACGCTCTCCTGGGCCCCTGCAGGCATCTCTGCGAGCTTGGACTCAGTGGAGAATCTGCAGCCCTCCTCTCACTTCAGCAGCCCGAGCGAGCGATGCGACGTGATGAAGGAGTCTGATGTGTTTGAGGTGTCGGATATCTCTCAGATGTCCTCGATGTCTCTAGAAAGGAATTCAAACTGTCGGACTTACAGGAGGCCTAACAAGCAGGGCCCCGGTCGAGTCTCGGAGTCCAGCTTGTCTGGCTCCGGTTTTGGCTCAGATCTAACCAAAGGCAAAGCAGAGGACTGCAGCACCAGAGCGGCAGGCAGTGGCGGCGGCCGGGGCAGGACAAGGGACTACACGGTGCTGCACCCGTCCTCTGTTTCGGTGTGCAACGTCACCTTCCAGTCCAGCGCCGCCGAGGAGTTAAACAGCGATGCGGCGCCTACTGGTGGTGGGGACGGTCCTGGCTCTGACGGTACGGGGCAGCACGGGGTACCGGGATGGCAGCGCAAAAAGGCGGAAACTCAAATTTCAAGGTAACCTATCGGCAAACGCACACAAAAAACGTTCAAACTGGTAACATCGTTTGGAGGAAATCTTCTGAAATTTACTTCTGAAAGAGAACAAATGTAATAAGAAAGTTCGGTCCGAGCTGACATCCGGATCAGAACCATACGGCTGCACATTACCTATATTAATGAATGTTTTTATGTAGCAGCGGGGAAGATTTATGTTAGTGAGACACAGAGCTATCATAATCAGAAGGAGGGATCAGGGGCGGAGCTTCTCAGCTCGGCTCCAAAAGCCACGCCCCCTCAGAGGAGATTTCAGATAAACATGAAAAATAATGCTTTTTTAAGACATTTAGGTTGTGGGATTTTGGTTGAAAACTTCATAATCATAGTTAAAACACTTCTGGGAATGTTTTCTTTCTAAATAACAAACAGACAGACAAGTGTTTAGAGGAAGGGAACAGGCATGATCTCAACCCATAACCCGGTGCTGTGTTCATGTCGCACTTGGTTCTGCTGAAACTGGTTCAACGCTGTGTTTTTGTGTAAACATGTCACAGGAACTGTCCTGGTGCTGCGTGCGCTCTGCTCTTGGTGCGGGTGATTGCTCTCTCTTTACGATTAGGGACGTCCTGATCAGGTGTTTCTGTCCGCTGCATTTCAGTCATTTGATTTTGAGTATATTTGCCAAAACCGAGTCCCAATATGATACTTTTATAGCGCATTTAAAAAATGAACCAAAGCAAAATAAACATATTCACTATTGTTATATCTTTCTTTATCATTTAGCATTTAAACGGAACACTTCTGTGAAGAATCTTCAACAATCAAGTTCAACATAGGTGATGGTTATTCATGTGAGAAAGTGTGACCGCAGCTTAGAATCCTCAGAACTCTTTTATCGTAATGTCATTTTTATCTCAATTAAAAATGAATAACTTTTTTCCAAATCGTTGGTGTAGCATGAGTATGATGAGTATTCACGACTAGCTCATATGAACGTAACCTTTTGTTAGGTTACGTTGTTTTTGAGACATCATTGTTTTATCTGTTTTTAAACTCGTTTTTCCAGAGCCGCAACTTGAAAATCTGGCTAACTTTACCAAACTGTTTATGCGCACCTCCTACTCAAACGCTTCATGGCAATAAAAATTTGTGATGTTTTTTTTTTTTTAAAGTATTCTTATTTCTTGTATTTATCAGTAATAATGAGCTTGAAATATAAAGCGTTGATTGGGATACAACATCCGTCATAGAAGTACACGATCAGACCCGATTTCTGATCACGTGATTGTCTTCAATAGGGCTACAATGATTAATCGACTAATCGACAACTAATCGACTATTACAATAGTCCCAACTAATTTAATAATCGATTAGCAGTAACTTCATAATATAAGAAGTCAGTGTGTAGTAAAGTGGAATGTTATAATGGCATTCTGTTTGCTTTTTTGACTATTTTAGCATTTATGAAAGTTTTTTAGGCTATTTTGTATTTTAGCTAATATTTCAGTTGCATGCTAGCTGTTTTGGCTAACATAAAAATCTTACTAACACTAATTTGGAGTTTTGTTAATATTGCAGCTACATGTTAGCCATTTAGACCAATTTAAGATTTTTGATTTAAGTTTTTTGACTAATTTGGAGTTTTGTTAATATTTCAGCTACATGCTAGCTATTTAGACCAATTTAAGATTTTTTTGTTTTTCTTTTGCTATTTTGAAGTTTAATTAGTGTTTCAGTTGCATGCTAGCTGTTTTGGTTAACTTTGGTTCCTTTTCATTTTTTTTTAGGCTAATTTGGCATTTAACTAATGGCTTTCAGCATCAGCGTTTTTAGCTATCATTTTCAGAGTCTTCAGCTATCAGCACTAGCATCTTCAGCAGCCAAATTCATCTTACAGCATTGTCACTAGCATTATCGCAGGTAATGCTATCTATCTAGTTTTACGTGATTTATCGGAAAAGATAATTGGTGATTAGTCGACTATTAAAATAATCGTCTGTAGCAGTATTGATCTTCATTAGCACTGAAATATGTTAATCGTGGAGGTAAACAGGAGGGGGCTGGGTGTGTAATGTCACCGACCTTGCAGTCGTGCCCGGATTTCCTCACATCAGGGAGTCTTTCATTCACTTCTCATCTGGCTTTTCTTCACACACTAATTGTCGTCCTGTCCCTGTCCCACCTGCAGGTTCAGGCAGACCAAGTCCAAGAAAGAGGGTAAACCGGACCTGTTTGGTTTTGACCAAGAGGAGAACAGCTCTAACAGTACGGACGGCAGCTCTACTTACAAAATCAAATACTTTGGCTTCGATGACATGAGCGACAGCGACGGCGCCGAAGACGACGCCGCACACAGCTCCACAAAGAGACGGAGGGCCAAAAGAGGCGACATGTCTGCGGATCTGCCGTTGAGTCCTCTGGAGGAAGCTCCCGCTGACGTCCCAGACCCCTTTGAGAGGCTGCAGAGCCTGGAGAAACCCCCTATGAGGGAGGGCAAGAGGAACGCAGAGAAGCGGGACGGCAGGATACCGGGTGAGTTGGAACATGTGGTGTACGGAGGTCCGGTAAACGTGAAGCCCCACCCTGATGTTAAAGACCTCGAGCGACTGGTAGAGTCACAGGATTGGTGCCTTAGGCTGCTGACCTCGTTCCTCTACATCACATGGGTCAAAGTTAGGGGCCGAATCCGGCCCTCCTGATCATTTTATTTTATGGTTATTAATGGCCCGATGTTATCTTGCGATCATTTCTAACTTATATAATTTTGACAAAATATAGTTTTATAGAGAGTAATATATTATAAGTTATTTAAGGTTTTTTGTTTGATTTATTGTAGTGTTAAATTCCTGCCTTTTTATCATTCATAATTATTTTTAAAAAGTTGCAGTTTTCAAAATTGTCATTCTGCTAGCTTTTTGGACTATTTTGGCATTTACTAAGATTTTTTAGGCTGTTTTGGAGTTTAGCTAACATTTAGGCTACCTGCTAGCTGCTTTGGCCAATTTTTGCTTTTTTGGTTCAGTTTTCTAAGCTGTTTTGGAGTTAGGCTAATATTTACAGGCTAGCTGTTTTTGCAAAATTAGGCTTTTCTTAGTTTTTTATGCTATTTTGAAGTTTAGCTTTTTTATCAACTGCATGCTAGCTGTTTAGGCTAACCTAGGTTTTTTAAAAATAACTTTTTTAAGGCTAATTTGGCATTTAGCCTGTATTTTTTAGCTGGTTATTAGCTTCAGCGTTTTCAGCGATCAATCTTCAACTATCAGCACGAGTGATCTTCAGCTGCCAAATTCAGATGACATAACTCACACTAGCATTATCACAGGTAATGCTTTTTATTAAGTTCATAATTATGTTAAAAAGTTATGTTTTTAAAGTTTAAAAATATAGTTTTAGAGTGTAGTTTTCTCCTGTTCGGACCGCGACCTGAGGCGTGCACATCTGTTTTGTCTATCTGTGTGTGGTTCTGTTGGACTGGAGCTGACATCACTCTTGTCAGTCCGTAGGTTGAAGACTTTTTCAGTGGCGGTTGTGGGTAAAAGGCTGCAACCTCACTTAAAGACTGACCAGAGCGTCATTGAACATTTGCTGCTAGTTTGGTGTGTGGCACCAGGGCCAAAAACTGTCATGACCCGTCCTGCACGGCTGCACGCCCGCCGTCCTCCTAACAGGATCATCAGCAGATGAACTTGTTTAGAAAGTGTGGTTCCGTGGTCAAACATAAATCCTGCTGCTCTCGATGCTGGAGCTCCATCACAGTCGGAGCTCAAGTCATGGTTTGGTTCCTGAGTACAGCTGTGGTCAGACTGGTGCAGAGCTGCTGGAGACCTACACTTTCACAAATCCTGCATGTTTCAACAGTAGCTGTGTTCACATGCCATTCAGAATACTCTGACCTGATCAGACTAATTTCTTTCTGATCAATAAAAGGTGGGTTATGCCGATTGTTGATCGGATCATAGTGCATGTAAACGATTTATCACATAGGGCGTCATTACCGCGCTGGCTTTTAGTCATGTGTAGATGCCATGGTGTGTGCTCCAGAGGCGACTTCTGAGTACGAACAGGACCGGCCGGCTGCGAGAGGGGGGACTCCAGCTGACTCCAGCCAACAGTTTATCCGGGAAGGGCAGCTAAAGGCTGCAGCTTCATGTCTGTGAGCAGGAAGGGGTGTTTTGTTACGGTATGCGCTCCAGGGGAGGCTTTGGAGTGCAGTCCGAATGGCTGGCAGAGGAAAGAGTTCTCACAAGCAGAGCGACGGCTTCTGAATGTGAAAATGCCGCTCCGTTTTCTGAGCAGTCCTGTGAAACCATCACATAATCATGTGAATTCATGTTACCAGTGGCCTCCAGAAAAAATAAAGGCGGATTTTAGGTGCGTCCAAGGCTAAATGTTGCTGTTGGTCATACATATTAATTAGGAGTGTGCCAAAATATCAATATTGCAATGTTTATTACTGCAATTGATTCTCAAAGGGTCTATCGGTGCAAAAAGTTCTTCTGCATTTATGTTGTTGTTTTCAGACAGGCAACACCACATGAACTCAGCATCTCTGAAAGTTCACATTTTTCCTAAAGAGTTATTAACCCATTGCTGTAAAATGGGAATGAAATTTTAGAATACAAACTTAAAAATCTTCTGTTTTAAAGTCAATTTCCATCAAATTAAAGCAGATTTTTCATTCAGATTCCATCTCTCTCTTATGAGATGGATTACAAAAACACTCCACGCAGCTGTCAGATTTTAGAGCCTTTGTGACCCACGAGTCTTAAAGTGTGCCCACCCCGATATAAACGTTTGATATAATCGGATCTACATACACAGTTTAAATCCAATCCGATCTTTTGTCACACTAAAGATATTTTGCACATGTACGCACAGCTCGTGACTGTTTATCTTCTGAATTCTTCTGCAGATGTTCTGGACTTCTCCGAGGAAGGCCTTCGGGTTCTGGCCAGCGGGCCCAGGAGGCCACCCCCCAGCAAACCCCCAGAAAAGAACGCAGACTCTTTCCGAAGGATCTTCAGCGCGCAAAAGAAGGTCAGAGACCACCTTCCTTCCATCGCTCCAAACGTTCATGTGGACTGTTATGCACGATGTTCCTCTGAGAGACAAATGCAGATGTTCTGCTGTTGAGCTGAGAACATGGTTCTGTCTCTGCTTCAGTCTCCCACCAAAGCTGTATACAACGCCAGACACTGGACCAAGGAGAGTGAGGAGGAGCCCCCGCCACCGTTCTTCTCTCGATCGCATCCGGTCACCGTAGGAACACACTCAGACACATGGAAGCATCTCGCCGAGACGCGGCGGTGCAGCTCCCTATCCTCTCGTTCCAGGCATCCGTCACGGCCGGAGAGTCCAGCAAGGAACCGTCCACCTCCCAGAGGGACGACGGCGTCTTCAAGGCTCCTCCCCCTCCACCCAAAGTCACCAAGTGTGTGAACGTACCCCTGGACCCCTGTCAGGACACAGTCACCACACTAAAGTGCCACAAAGAACACAAGGAGGTAAGAACGGGGCCCTGTAGGGGAGGCGGGTAACTAAAGGATGTTTTTATACTTGTCTCAATGAAAATAAAATAAATAAAAAAATCATAATGTACAGGAGGTCCGAGCAGGCTGCCGCCCCATCCCACAGCTGCTCTTTATCTGTCAGTCAGCCGGCTTTCCAAGGGCCAGTTTAGTTGGGAGGCAAACTCTGCCGGCTCTTGGCATCAGGGAGCGACCTGCGCTGCTCCTGGGGTTGCGGGACGACCTCCGCCACTCATGGCATCAGGGAGCGACCTCGGCCAATCTCAGCGTAGCAGGGCGACCTCCACCGCTCTCTGCATTAAGGGGTGACCTCTGCCGATATTACTGTAGCGGGGCGACCTCCTCCGCTCTCTGCATTAAGGGGTGACCTCTGCCGATATTACTGTAGCGGGGCGACCTCCTCCGCTCTCTGCATTAAGGGGCGACCTCTGCCGATATTACTGTAGCGGGGCGACCTCCTCCGCTCTCTGCATTAAGGGGTGACCTCTGCCGATATTACTGTAGCGGGGCGACCTCCTCCGCTCTCTGCATTAAGGGGCGACCTCCTCCGCTCTCTGTGTAGTGGGGTGACCTCCGCCTTTTCTTGGCGTAGCGGTGTGACCTCCCCCGATCTTGGCGTCGAGGGGCAACCTCCTCCGCTCTCAGCATAGTGGGGTGACCCCCTTCTTTCTCTGCCTATCAGGCCGACCTCCACCAATCTCGGCGTCGAGGGGCGATCTCTACCACTCTTGGCGTAGCGGGGCGACTTCTGCCGCTCTTAGCATTGAGGGCCGACCTCCGCCGCTCTCCTTTGGTGGGGCGGGTGACCACCGCCACTTGGCGTAGTGGGTCGCGAGGTGAACTCCGACGCATTCTGCGTTAGTTGGAGAAGCCTGGGTAGTTGATTAGCTCCACCCCTTTCTGCGCAGGAAGAGCCCAGACGATCGCATGCTGAGTTTTACCTCTCGAGCATGCTGAGTGTTCAAAGATGGGCGGGGCTTTTATACTGGAGCTCAGAAAATGATGGCGTGAAACTTTTTTAGACTTGCACTAGTTGACCAATCACGAAATGTAACTGTAATACCTCTTTTCAACCTGTAGGGGGCAGCATACAGACAGTTTTGACTATAATTTCAGGAATTAAACAAGTCTATTATAAATTGTAAAAAAGTTGTTTAAAGAGGTCAACAACAAAAAGTAAATTTAGGGTTTGGTGGCACTTTAAAGTGGAGGCTCAGTGTCTTCAGTGGGTCTGAAGCTCCGCCCTCTCCATGTGTTTTCCAGCTCTACACGGTGGTCCAGCACGTGAAGCACTTCAACGACGTGGTGGAGTTTGGAGAAAACCAGGAGTTTACGGATGACTTTGAGTACCTCGCCACCGGGCTGAAGAGCGGGCAGCCCCTCAACACTCGCTGCCTCAGGTGAGGAACCAGCTGCTCCCGTCCACCGCTCGGTGATGGGCATGAGCTCACTCTTCTGTCGTGCTCTCGCAGTGTGATCAGCCTGGCCTCTCGATGTGCCATGCCAAGCTTCAGGATGCACCTCAGGGCTCGTGGGAAGGTGGCTCAGGTCTTCAAAACGCTGAACGATGCCCCGCAGCACCCGGTAACCGTCACACACACACTCAGGTGCGTGGTGGGGGCGCCGTGTTTCCCTGCTGCCCGTGTAAGTCGCCGTCTATCGTCTCTGCAGAACTTGGCCTTGTGCACAGCCGCCCTCATGTACATTCTAAGCCGAGATCGGCTCAACATGGACCTGGACCGGTCTTGCCTGGACCTAATGATTCGGCTGCTGGAGCTGGACCAGGATCAGGGGGGCGGGGCTGACTCCAGCGTCCAGTTCAGCGCTAGAGAACTGGCCAAGATTAAAGAAAAAATCCGGAAGCTGTGTGACACGGTCCACAACAAGCATCTGGACCTGCAGAACATCACGGTACCAAAGTTTGAGCCGTCAGGCTGACCTGCATCCCTCGTCCCCTTTGGTTCTACTGTCTCTGAGGCGTGATCTCACTCTCCGCAGACGGGTCATTTAGCCATGGAGACGCTCCTGTCGTTGACCTCAAAGCGAGCAGGCGACTGGTTCAAAGAGGAGCTGCGCCTGCTGGGAGGACTGGACCACATTGTAGATAAAGGTGAGCTGGAAAACGGAGATGTCGGCTCACAGAAAGATTGGTTCTCACCGTTCAGGTCTTTGTGTCCACAGTGAAGGAATGTGTGGAAAACCTGGACCAGGAGGACCAGGAGGAGAAGCTGGTGTCATCGCTGTGGGGGGCTGAGAGGTGCCTGCGCGTGCTGGACAGCGTGAGTGCACCATCAGCTGATCTAACCGCTCTGTGAGCCTCTACATCAGGGGTCCCCTATATCCTCCATATTTGACCCGGCCCCCCACACACTATCAGAAATGCAGATTGAGATCCACATTATTTTTATTTTTCTTCTGTATGTTTTTTGGATGCAGCTCTTTAGCTCATTCATCCATTAAAATATTCAGCTCATATTATTCTAGCTTTATTGCTGTTTTAACAGTTACTACGGGTTTTTAGGCTGTTTTGGAGATTAGTTAATATTTGAGCCACAGGTTAGCTGTTTTGGCTAATTTTGGCTTTTTTCAATTTTTTTGGCTAATGTGGAGTTCAGCTAATATTTCTGCTACATGCTAGCTGCTTTGGCTAATTCAGGATTTTTCCTTTTTTTAGTCTAATTTGGGGTTTAGCTAATATTTTGCCTTTATGCTAGCTGTTTTGATTAAATCACACATTTTGTCAGTTTTTTAGCTTAATTAGGCATTTAGTTTTTAGTTCAACCACCTGCTTGCTGTTTTGGCTAATGTAGGCTTTTTTTAGTTGTATTGGCTAATTTGGAGTTTAGCTAATATTTTAGCCTTATGCTAGCTGTTTTTGCTAATTTAGAATTTTTTTCAGTGTTTTAGAATAATTTTGCTAATATTTCAGCTAGCTATCAGCTTTAGCGTTTTTAGTTATCAGTTTTTGCATCTTCAGTGGCCAAATTCAGCCTACAGCATTCACACTAGCATTATCGCAGGTAATGCTATATATCTAGTATTTAAAAATGCTTTTGCATTCTTTTTTTATGACAATTACAGAAATGAATTATTTAAATTTTGGTTATGTTTGACTTTCTGGAAAACCGTTTAGGCTGTGATTGTTTCACTTTTTCTGTAAACCTACAAATCGACCCGGCCCCACATCAGAGAAGAAAACAGTTATGTGGCCCTCACAAAAAAGTTTGGGGACCCCAGGTCTACATCACAGGTCCCCCTTGACTCCCAGGTGTATTTTAATTATCATTATGAATAAATAATTGAATGAATTAAATGGTTTATTTCAAGCAATTAGGTAATAATACATGAAATAACATGCTGCAGTTTTTAACCAAAATCCAACAACATATTTGTCTTAAAGAGACATGTTGATCTGAAGCCTTTGTTTCCAAAATCTCCTCTGAGGGGCGTGGCTTTTGGAATTGAGCTGAGCAGCCCCACCCCTGATCCCAGCCCCACCCCTGATTATAACAGCTCTCTGTCTCTCTTGCATAAATCTTCCCCGCTGCTACATAAAAGCTTCCATTAATCTGGGTAATGTCCAGCCGTATGGTTCTGATCCGGATGTCAGCTCAGATCTTCATGGACAGAACTTCCTCCAAAATCCTGATTATTTCTCCTTCCAGTTCACCAAAGACTCTTTGATGTTTCTTGACGTTGCTGTGATCAATCCATTCAATCCATTGGTTTCTCAGAGCAGAAAATAATGAAAGCTAACATCCAAATGCTCTTTCATTCATTTACAAGCCTTTCCAACTGCGGTCAAATGAGCCGCCGTTCACATTTCCGTGGTTACATCAAGAAGCTCCGTGGAGTCTGGTCTGGAACTGTTGTGATGTAAAGAAGATTCAAACAGAGTCTGTCCAAGACGGTTTGATTGACAGAGATTTAAAAGAAGAAATACTCCGAAATGCAAAAAATTATTTCTTATTACATATTTTCTCTTTGTTAAGAAAAATTCCACAAATACAAGTTAAAAACTCAAAAAACAGGATTTTCATCTGAGAGGGACTTTAAAGAAGAATACAAAGCTTCTAGTTAAAAAAAGAAGCTGTAAAGTGAAGTTTAAAGAAAGTAAAATAACTTGTCATTCTGTGGGCCAACAAAGCACAGTAATCATAGTTGTTTTAACTGTGCCTCATGGATCTAAAAGTACAGTTAATTAGTTCTGTTTTAATTTTAGATAGTTAGATTTATGAATTTCTGGCTAAGAAGCACCACTAATGTTTAAAACTTAAATGTCTTTTTTTTTAAATTGCTGACATTACACTACCTACCACAAGATTTGCTCCATCGTGATGTGATACAGGAAGTCTTTTATTTTGAAAGGAAGTCTTGTGAAAAGTTATAAACTGTTGAAAAAAAATCTATTTTCTCTTAAAGTTTATTTTATTTATGCCAAAAAATAAAAGTTTATTTATATTTCTCATAAAACTAACCATAACATATATACAAAGTTTTATTTTTGGAAAGGGTTTGTGGATCCTACTGGGTTGTGGTCTGTGTGAAATCGACCCAAATAGCTCTTTAAGTGTTAAAAGTAAGTGACTTCTACTCTACATGCTGGAGGGTGAATGCAGAAACTGACTGGTTTGTTTTCTGACAGGTAACCGCGCACAATCCAGAGAACCAGAGCTACCTGATCGCCTACAAGGACTCCTCGCTCATCGTCTCTGCTGCAAAGTGAGTGGGAACGCTAAAGGCTGCTGGGTTCAGGAGGAGATCCCCGACAGCGGGCATGATCTCTGGGTTTGTGCATCACTTCCTGGTTACGCCAGTCACAGACGTGACCTCTGACCTTTGACTGACGATCAGCAGAGTCGAGACTCGACCTCTTTAACCACGTTTAGCGTCTTCTGCTCCCCCTCGTCCTCTTTTCTTTGTGTGGGATGACCTTCGTGCTCCTTCAGGGAGGATTTTGATGAAGAGGAGTTCACAAAGAGCTCCTGTTGGGCCTCACTGTGAGGCTTCAGCTGTCTGCTCTCTTAACTTGATTAAGCTCAGACCCCTCCCACTTTTATTTTTTCTCTTTTTTTTCAATGCTAGCTTCCTTTTAATCCTCCTCCCAAACTCTTTCTGAGCGCTGCAGCTGTCTGCCAGTCTAATTTAATAGTAATATTAAATAATCAGTATCTGTTTAAGCAGTTTTAACGTTCATGTCTGCCCACAGTGACCAGTTGACCTTTAACCCCTTAACACCGGAGCTTTAGCTCCAGCATTGACATTCTTTTGACTATTCAGCTTTTCAACTTAAACTTTCACTTAGAGATGGACTCCTGGAATGAGGAAATGGCGAGTTAGTCTGCAGCTCTGTCGTGACATTTTTCCCAGCCTGCACTGCCCCCTGCTGTTTGGAGGTTTTGCTAAAGCCACACACTCGTCTTTACTCTTTGTGGCTGGTTCTTGCTGAGCAGACACTTATGACGGCTGTCGTGTGTCAGGGCGCTGCGCCGGTGCGAGCACATGATCCAGCGCTACAGCAGGGAGCTGAACTCGGACGGAGCGGCGATAGGGAAGGCGGTGGAGGACTGCATGAGGGCCATCATCGGAGTCCTGCTCAACCTCACGCATGACAACGGTAAGTCGGTGCAGCCGCCCCGTTCCGCCTGCTGACGGCTCCTAAGTGGGTTCTGATTGGTGCTTTTGCACAGAGTGGGGCAGCACAAAGACTGGAGAGCAGCAGGACCTGATCTCTACAGCGTTGAACTGCGTCCTCAAAGTGCCCCAGTTTCTCCCTCAGGAGCAGAGGTTCGACATCAGAGTGCTGGTAAGCTCTCACACTCCACTTGTGTTTTCGAGCTCACCTCTGCATAGGGTTTGCTCGATGTTGTTGAGGATCAGATTCAGAGCATCTGTGCGTCCTCAGGGTCTGGGTCTGCTCATCAACTTGGTGGAGTACAGCGCCAGGAACCGTTACTGCCTGATGGAGATGGAGATGGAGGGAGGTCAGGGTCCCTGCGACTCCACCGTGCTGCTCGCCCCACAGCCCCAGCACATCGCCAGCACCGGCCCTCTGAGCGCCATCGCTGCTCTGGTGCAGGTAAGAGTCGCCGCCATCTGACGGCGGGTGATGACGATTGGGGCGGAGCCTCTGTTGACGATGACCAAAACTCCTTCCAGCTCTTCATCCAGCGAGAGCAGGCGGCCATTCTGGCGGAGGCGCAGACCGACGACCTCATCAAAGAGGCTCCAAAGCCCGCCCTGGACCAGAGCGGCGAGTGGCAGGAGACGGGCGGAGAGATCCAATGGGTCGCCAACGATTCAGACGCCAACAGACAGGAGGACAGTATTAAAAAGAAGGAGGACGAGGACGAGCCGCTGGACCTGAATAAAGGTAGATGATTGTGGTTTGTGTGTGGGCCGTCCTGAGGATTCTGGAGGTTCTAACGCAGGTTTTGTCTTCTCAGCTCTTCAACATGCAGGAAAGCACATGGAGGACAGCATCGTGGCCTCCTACACCGCACTGCTGCTGGGCTGCCTCTGCCAGGGGAGCCCGGTGAGTCAGGTTTCAGCGTGCACGCCTCCATGTTTAGAGCTGGAGACTGAAACACGTACTTTATGTTGTTTTACCCCTTTGAAAGAAACGGACAGTCTGTCATCTAAAGGGTTGGTTCAAACTGTGAAAGACAAAAAAATCTCAGAGAATCAAGAAATTCACTTTAAAGAATTTCTATTTATTCGTTTTCATGTCATTGAGGGACATAGGTCCACTCAGTCTGTGGAGCTCAATCCTATAGAAAACCTACGGAACAATCTGGAACAGCCAAGAGATCTGAAGGATTTAGAAATGATTTGTAAAGAATTGATATGTCCAGAAACAAGATCATCAACTAGTGTTTTCTGTGTGCTATTCATTGTGACGTGTAGGTAATCTCACTTAATATATTAAATTATATTTATTATTATTATTATATTTATTATATTATATTTATTATAATATACAATACAATACAATGTACTGTACTGTACTGTACTGTACTGTACTGTACTATTATTATAATGTAATATAATATAAAAATATAAAATAAAACTGAAAAGGTGGTTTTATGAAGTTTTGTTTTTTAATTATTTAAGACTTTCAGCTTTTACTTTGACACCACCAAGGGGTAATTTTTTTTAGTGCATTTCATTAACCATGACCAGTAATTAATTAATCTAACTTGTCTATTTTAATCGCAATGTTTTTAACCGAATAATTGCTGTTAAAAACATAATTTTGAGGTATCTTATCTAAGTTTATGACATTGTGGCGCAGCAAAAGATGAAAATAAAGGAAGATGGCTTTATTTAGTTTTCTTTTTTATTATAAGACTTCCAACCTTTACTATGACACCACTGAGGGGGCTTTTTTTTCTATCTTGAACTAATAACAAAATTTTTAAAATACATAACTGTAGGCCCAAATCCCCAAAACATTGAACATAGTTTACCACAACAACAAGACAGTAGAAAAACATCAGGATGATGTTACAGTTTCCTTTAACCTGTGTGGGTAAAATTGATCATTTTTAAGACTGGGATAAAGCTGAAAAGAAATACGGAATTTAAGAAAGAAGAAATGAAACACAGCGGAGGATCTATCAACTATTAAGGCTTTATTTTTTATGAATAAACTTTTGCTTCATTATCTGGACAAAAACGAGCATCAAGAGGAAAACTTTCCCTCAAAAATTATGCTTTTTTTTTTTTTAAAAAAAACCTCTCTCGACAATCATTTTTCATGCACCCCAAGCCGAAGATGTTGCCATGACAACATGACACACTGCGTATTAAGCGGTCTGGTTTTGTTAAAAAAAAAAAAAAAAATTTAACAAAAAAATAGTTCTATAACGGGACTGAAATTCTAATGATTTATTTAATATCTATGTTTTTCTTAAACGACCATGATATAGCGAGATGAAATGCTCCTCCAGGTGTGAAGAGAATAGAAGTAGCCATCAGAAAAATAAATAAATAATAATAAAAAATAATAACCCACTAAAATGTCTGTAATGAATTCATTTCGATTAACCCGATACAAAGACAGCCCTATCATGGACTACAGGAAACATTCAGAAAAACCTTTAAATCAGATGCCGCACGAATCATAAATAATGTTGTTTGTGCACATATGAGTAAACATGTCGGCCCAGAAGTTCTTCCAGAATGATCTGAGAGCTTCTGTCTTGTGTGATGCAGATGAATGTGACTACTGTAAGAGAAAACCTGCCCAGAGGAGACTTCTCCATCATGACGGAGATGCTGAAGAAGTTCCTCAACTTCATGAACCTCACTGTGAGTATCGCCTTCATCTGACCACATACGCTGCAGAACCTGTCCTGACAGCTTAGGTCACACGTGTCGAAGTCGAGGCCCGGGGGCCGGATCCGGCCCTCCAGATCACTTGATTTTATTGTTATTGATGGCCCGATGTTATCTTGTGCTTATTATTCATTTGAATAATTTTGACAAAATACATTTTCATGCAGAGTAAAATATTGAAAGTTATTTAAGGTTTAAGCTGATTTATTCTGAAATAATATTTCTGCCTTTTTATTATTTGCATTTATATCTTTATAAAAAGTATTATATAAAATATTTATATTTAAGAAGTTGCCGTTTTAATAGTAATTTTTTAGCCTATTTTAGAGTTCAGCTAATGTTTCAGCTACATGCTAGCTGTTTTGGCTGATTTAGGCTTTTCTTTTAAACTTTGTTTTAGGCTGTTTTAGAGAGAGGCTAATATTTACAAGTTAGCTGTTTTGGCTAATTGAGGCTTCTTTTCGTTTTTTTTAGGCTACGTCAGAATTTAGCTAATATTTAGCTACGTGCTAGCTATTTTTGTTAAATTTGGCTTTTTTCAGTTTTTAAGATATTTTGAAGTTCACCAACATGAGAGTTAAAAATAAAAGTTTTTTAGGCTAATTTGGTATTTAGCTAATATTTTAGCTAGCTATCAGCTTCAGCGTTTTTAGCTATCAATTTCAGCATCTTCAGTGACCAATTCAGCTTATTGCATTCACTCGAGCATTATCACAGGTAATGCTATATATTTAGTTCATAATTATATTAAAAGTTTTGGTTTTAAAGTTTAAAAATATAGTTTTATTGTGTTCAATAAATGTTCGGCCTGTGATTTAATGGATTTTGGCCCCTGTGTGATTGAGTTTGACCCCCTAGCTGAGGCGTTTCTGGTTGTGTGTCCGCAGTGTGACGTCGGCACAGCAGGACAGAAGTCTATCTCCAGGATCATCGACTACCTGGAGCATTGCTGAGCCCCCCCCCTCAGCAGCTGCTGTGCTTTAGATGCTTCACCCCCCACTCCTCCATCCTCTCCTCTTTCAGTGAATTCCAGTGTTTTTTTTTTTTGTTTGTTTTTTTAGTGTTGAGATTTTATTCAGATCCGACTGAAGGCTTTAACTGCAACTGTTTGACTACATTTCCCATCATACCTCTGAGGCATCTCACAACACTGCTGAGAAGGACCTTTCATGTATGAAAAAGTGCCCCCCCCAGACACAGGAGAAAGCCATGATTTTAGATTTGTGTCATTTCTGCCAGAAGTTTTTACCTTCATGAGTAAATATTTTTTCCAGAGCTCAGCGGGAGGAAATAAACACACAAATAAATGTTTTAGTTTGACAACAGTTTTACTCTCACAGGAGGCAGCATTTGTACATAGATGCTGTAAATACATTGAGGGGGGGTCAATCGAGTCTTAACTCTACTTTTGTGAATCTATTTTTCATTTTCTAAGCGCGTGCTTGTTATGCACGGGGGATAGCTGCACCTTTGTACTGATTTCAGGGCGTGTGTCTCACCTGTACAGTCTTCAAAGAATAAAGCTTCATACTTTTAGTAGCCCCGCCCCCTTGTTTGTTTCAGCGCGCGCGCATCCCTCATTTCACAGAAAAATAAAGTCCTCTTGATGGTGAAAGTTTTCAAGTGTCGCTTTGGCACGCGCTGTCCCCCGCGTGCTCCTGGGGCGCGCGCGCTCCGTCGTGCAGCAGCTCGCTGAGCGTGCTGATGTAGATCTGCGCCATCTGCAGCGTCTCCGCCTTGGACAGCTTCCTCTGCAGGTTGGGGATGACGCTCCGCAGCCGGTCGAACGCCACGTTCAGGCCCAGCATCCGCCGCCGCTCGCGCGCGTTCGCGGCCAGACGCCGCCGCCGCTGCGCGCGCTCCAGGGCGCACTGGTCCGGCGGCAGGAGCCGCAGCGCGCCGCCGCCGGAGGGACACACGCGCAGCTCCACCACGCACGGACCGTCGCTGCAGTCGCTGTCCGGGCCGCTGCTCGCCGGGGTCAGCAGCGCGTGCACGTCCGCGGGGCACAGCCCCCTCTGGGACTCCAACGGGACCACGAGGGTTTTACGCGCCGGCATGGCTCCTCCGAGGCGCAGGAGACTCCTCCAGCTCCGCGCTTCAGGGGGACATTTATGTGGGAGAGTGACACGCGCACGCGCGTGGCGTGCTCCGGGGGCGTGGAGGAGGTCGTGTGCTGCTTAATGAACAGAGCGGCGGGAGGTCCATCAAAAGAGGATTAGACGCGTCTGAGTGCACGCTTTGGACCGAGTCTGGGGGGAGGAGCCACGTGCACGCGCCAACGCACGCGGCTGCGCTTCTGTCGGAAAGGTCTGACCTTTAAATGAGGAGACAGATTTTCTGAAATCGATGCTTCAAACAAAGTTTTACGCAAAGCTTCATGGACCAACCCGTGTTCGAGTTGACCTTTAACCTCTTTGTCTTCTCCTCCTTTCAGAGCTCTTCTTTTCCTCCACAACAGAACAGAACAATCAGCCATCACAACTTCCTCCGAACTCTTTTGTTAAAAGTTTGATCTATTTGAACTTTTTCTTCTTTTCTGACAGCAGTGGACTTGATCCTTTAGTCTTCAACCTGAAGCTCTGGAGCCGCGTGACTCTGACTCCTCCATTTCTGCTCTCTGGCTGAAGACAAATCAAGTTTTTCACTTTAAAAAACTGTAAAGTGAAAATTAAATGGTAAAAAGTCAGGAGTCTGCAACCTTCAACACCTGAACCCAGTAGGAGTTTTTTTTTGTAACAAAAAAGAAAAAGTTTCTAACTTTTGACAGACGTTTGCATGACTTCCTTTCAAAATAAAAGACTAATTTGAAGTGGAAAGTCATCATTGATGATTAATGAAAAAATCTGTTGATTTTACTGTTTCTGCTGCATTTCAGACACAAATTAATAAATATAACCAACAAAAACCACATCAGTTAATGTAGTGACCCCTATATATAAAAAGAACTTTAAATCCTTCAATTTGTTCAAAAATATAAATATAATCCGGTGGATTCTAATTTAACATTTACATTCTGGTTATGTTTACAGACGATGAATTTCTGTGACAAATGAAGCTCAAAACTGTTGGAGATTATTGGAGAATTACAGCCACTGTTAGGATTCTTGTTGAGATGAATACAATTTAAGTTAATTTACTTTTTTTATTTTGCTTTTTCCCTTATGGTTACTTTTTAAAGTGTTTTCAAACATTTTACTTTAACCTTTGAGCCACATGTACTAGCTCACCACACTGTGAGTCTCCATAATACCCACAATGCTCCTAGAATCTATCAAGCAGTTTTCCTTCATAGTTTGACAGTTGTACTGAAATGTTTTGACACATTTTTTTGACTCTGTGTTCCACAGAAAATCAAATGGATCCCAGCAAGAACAACCAGACTAAAGGTGAACTGAGTTTTCTGGTGGATTACTTTTTTCTCTCTTTACGGGTCACTTAATCAGCTCTAAATTCATTTTAAATTTGGATTTTCGGAGCTCTGTTAAAATGTCCGTCTTGGTTTCACATCAATCCGGCCGGGTGCAAACTGCAAGTATTAACGTCTCCTTTGTGATCAAGTTTACAACCGTTGAAATTTCTATGTTTAGTTTTTTTTTCCCAAAATTTTATTAAGATTTTAACAATGTCATGAACAAAAAATACAGACAACGTATAGTTACTTCTTACAGAGTTAGTAAGATAGTGCAATCTACAGTGAGTAAACATAATATTAGTCCAGTTTCAAATTATTTGGATGTGATTACTCAAAAATGTCCATATTTGGGAACCACAGTGTCCACTTCCTTTAGTCGTCGTCGTATCCTCAAGTACTTTATAACTTCTAAATGCTTTAAACTTTTCTTGTCTGCACTTCAATACAGATGTCATTCTTTCTATTGGCAAAGCAGACGAGATCTGTCAGATCCACTGGGTAACATCTCCTAAAATAATACAACAATACACAGTTTAACAATACAGAGATGTATAAAGTTTCTCCTAGTAGAAGTGTAGTTACTTCCATGTTCTGAAGCGGATGCCTCTTATCATGAAGTGATATTTGTGCCGCCACACTGCAAACAAAATGTTGTTTTAAAAAGTAAGCTTTTGAGGTTGCAACTACAAAATATTACATTTGAATTTTTCTTTGCTTTCGAAACACATTTTTCCGTTTGCCTCACAAAAGTTTTCAGAGTTTTGTCTCTCATCTCACTTTCTACTCATCTTTGACTTTGTGTTCATCAGTTTCACTTTAGTGTGACGTATGAGTCACCAAACAGCCAGCTGATTGGTCTAAGTCTTTATCCAATCAAATCGCTGTATTTCTCTAACACAGTGTCTGCTTTGAGGCTCTTTTACCTTCAGTTTTGGCTGAAAAAAATCATTTGAAAAATAATTAAAACTTTTTTTTTTTAACTTATTGTTGATTAAATTTAATTGATTTAGATTTGTGAGTCTGTTCTGAAACTTTAAAATAAATTGTAAAGTTTTTCTTCTGACATTACACTAAACAGACCTAAATTTTCTTTAAGATCTGTTTTATTTAAAAAAAAAAAAAAAAAAAAAGATATAAAGCACATATTATCCTCTGCTGCCCGAGAGGTTTTGATTAGATTGATCGCAAATAATGAAAAGAATGATGATTACCAAAGTAAACTTCATGTGTAAGCAGAAGAAATGTTATTTTTTTAACTTTTAATGTTCATTTTTCCTTTGGATAAATTTGTTTCATCAGATTATTCTGCCTGTGTTGCAAAGGATGTCTTATTTTTAAGAATATTCTTTTGTCTAAAGTAAAAAACAGAATCCAAAAAAAAAAAAGTTTTTTTTGTTCTCTTCATGTTTTAACATTTCATTCATTAAAAAAAGAACTATAGTTCAGATACAAATCTTAATTGGAGTGTCTGGCTGGAGTGAGACTTAAAAAAACCCCCACAGAATCCTGTTTGATTTTTTGGTTTTGCCCCTCCCTCTGGGTAGAAGAGAGTAGAATCTCGGCTGTGATGGTAACAGCCTGGATTTAGCTTCGTCCGTGTCGCTCTTCGATCTGTTCAAAACTCTGTTCAAGACAGTTTGAAACTTTTTGAGGCGTCCAGCAGAATTGAACCCATTTACACGTAGATGATTGTTTGGTTGTGTTGAGCTGTTTCAACTTTATTTTTACCAAATGGGTCACATTGCAGGATTGCCCCATTATACCCCCTCATGGGGTAGAAAGAGGATGACATCTGTGTCATTCTGAACTCAGGTGGGAGGGAATCCCAGCAAACGCGCAAGCGGCAGAAAAGTTTCTGAAAAAGAAAACGGACGTTCAGATTGATGAGAGTTTACGGTGACGGCATACGTACCGACAGACGGGTTTCTAACATCAGTACCTCAACAAGAGAACGAAAACCTGGAAGACATTTGATGCAAGTTTGAAACAATAAAGATAAAGTTTGAGTTTCAAAGAGACTTCTAGTTTGATGATATTCTTAAAAGAATCTCCACGTGGATGTTTGTGGGGGGGCGCTGGCAGTCCAAACAGAGGAGCTAGCAAGATGCTAATACTTTAGGTCAGGGGTGTCAAACTCAATCGCACAAGGGGCCAAAATACAAAACACACCTTAAGTCGCGGGCCAAACAGGATAAAACTTTAAAAACTTTAGCTAAATGTCAAATTAACTAAAAAAACTAAAGAAAAAAAAAAAGCTAATCTTCAAAATAGCCTAAAAACCGAAAAAAGCCTAAATTAGCCAAAAAATATCTAGGGTGTAATTATTATCCTAACTCCAAAACAGTCTAAAAAACGTATTAAAAAAAAAAACTAAATTAGCCAGAACAGCTAGCATGTAGCTGAAATATTAGCTAAACTCCAAAATAGCCTAAAAGATCTGAAAATAGTCCAAAAAGCTGTCAAAATGCCATGCTTTAAAACTTTAAAACTGTAACTTTTTAACATAATTATGAATAATAAAAAGGCAGGAATATTATTCCAGAATAAATCAACTTAAATAACTTGCAATATTTTACTCTCCATAAAAATATATTCTGTCAAAATTATATAAGTTAAAAATAAGCGCAAGATGGTGGGGCATCAGGTCATTAATAACAATGAAATAAAATGATCTGGAGGCCGGATAGAATTACCCAGAGGGCCGGATCTGGCCCCCGGGCCTTGACTTTGACACATGTGCTTTAGGTTGATACCTGCAGGTTTAGCTGAAATGCTCAAACTGCTGCTGTTTTAGGTTATTTAAGTGAATGAAAACCAGATTTAAAAACAAAAAAAAACAGGCATAGTAAATTTGAAAAATCTGAAACTTGAAATTACATCTTGAAAACTTTAAAAAAAAAGGAAAGAAATAAGCTCACCCCCCCCCCCCCCATGTAAAATTATGATCAGCTCAGCAGCAAAAACTCTGAATTGAAACTGAAAACTGAAAGTTGAAAGTACAAATAATCATTTCTAAAATATGTTCTAGCTTTATATTTTATTTAGGTTTCAAATTTACTTTTTTATTTCAAATTTTCAACATTACTTTTTCTAATGTTTACATTTTTTTTTCAAATTTTCTATAATTCCTTCAAGTTTTCAACATGTATTTTTAAACAATTTTTAATCTTGTTTTTCATTCACTTTAAGCTGATCCTGATTTGTCCCCACAGTGTAAAGCAGGGGTCTCAAACTGGCGGCCCGCGGGCCGTTTGTGGCTCCAAGGCAATATTTTGCGGCCCCCGCTTCATCATGAAAGTTTCATGCATGTGCAGTGTTTTGTATGAACAGCTAATGAACCAACCAATCACGGTGGGGTATACGGCTCTTGGGGGCGTGACATTGACCGGGCTTGACATTTTTATGGCAGTAAACCTGATACCCCCCCCTCAGACCCCATTAAGGGGTACATAGAACTGTAAAAATGCAGTTCATACAAACACTGGCCCAGCATGAAACTTTCATCGTCTTGGGGGCCACAGGTGGCCCGCGGGCCGCCAGTTTGTTCAACATCCACTAATTTAAAAGTCTCTGTGCTGCAGGTTTTTCTGTCTTCACTAAACATTTCAATGGAATTACCCTGAAAATAAATCAAAAAATGACACAAATGAGGGGATTTGGACCAACAAACAACTCGGTTTTCCTTGTTTGTGTCAGCGTCTGCTTCCATCTCCTGTCCCGTACCGCCCTCTGGAAGATATTCCTCTTGTTTTCCAGGGTTACTGAGAGTGTAGCGCTCGCCTGCAGAGGAAGCTTCATGATGAGTGACAGTAAGTGCCCCCCTCTGGACTTTTTGTAATAGGATTTAGCAGCGTGTCCCGGAGGCTGTGTGCCAGAGCCGCGGCGGTCTGGGCCGGGCCTTAAAGGAGGCCTCGGCGTGGCGCAGCGAGGCCTCAAAGATGGCTGTGGGACACACACAGAGCAGAATGGGCTCCTTATGGACCCCAGTGTCTCGGGCCTCCTTTCATTGGTGGGGGAGCGCTCGCTGCGCCTCTCCAAAGACGGTTGTTGGCACGCTCCGCTTTATTAAACCTAATGAAACGGCTCATTGCAGCCAGAGAACGGACACAGGCTGCAGATCAAACCCCTGCAGGGCGCTTTGCCTTCAGGTTACGCCCACCTGCCAGCTGTCAGCGGCCAGCCGGGATCTCATCAAACTTTGAGGATTTCACCAAAAGTCAGAGAAGTTGTCTCCACTTTCAGGGAGCTTTTCCTAAATAAAAAGACAAGCAAGTCCGACAGAGTTGACGGACACTTCCACAGCTGAGATCAAGGCTTTAACCCTTCAACACCGGAGCTCCAGTCTTTATGTTCTTTGATTTACTCTAACTTTTCAACCGTTAACATTATAATTCCAGCAGATTGTGAAGGAGAAAAGCGGCACAATTGACTGGAATTATCCTGTTAGCAGATGAAAGCTCCAGCAAGTTAAAGATTTTTTATGTTTAGAAGTTAAAATGCAACCTTTGACCCCAATATGAATGTTTATTTCTGCATTGTTACAGATTGGAGGGAATAAAATTGAATTTGGTTGCATAACCAGTCACCTCGTGGTTGCTTTTACTTATTTGGCTTTCACCCTTTAAAGGGCCAGACCACGAAAAATCTACTTTTTGAGCTTTTAATAATATTATACTGTTGATTTTTTGATCCGTTCTGGCATTTCTGAGTAATCCTCTAAAACCCACGAAAACAAACGGGTCCTTGCGTGCTGATGTCACAAGGTGAGAACCGCCCCTTTTAGGAAGAGTCTGCCCATCCTGTAGGCCCAGAACGCCTGAGCCTACATCAATATTTAAAAAAAAAAATCCCCTCATGTTTTTGTGGGTAACGTACTCACTCTAGGATGACGTCATGAAGTGGGCGGCGCCCTCGGGGATCGAAAGGTGGAGCATCAGTGATCGAGTTGTTTTACTCCCAAGTAGGAAAAGAGTCTGAAATAATGACTCCAATTTAATAATTTGTGTTCCGAAGGTAATGTATGATCATTTACATCACACGTGTCAAAGTCAAGGCCCGGGGGCCGGATCCGGCCCCCCAAGTCATTTTACTTTATTGTTTTTAATGTTCTGATGTTATCTTGCGCTCATTTCTAACTTGTATCATTTAGAAAAAAATATTTTTTTATGGAGAGTAAAATATTGAAAGTTATTTAAGATTTAAGTTGATTTATTCTTTAATAATATTCCCGCCTTATTATTATTCGTAATGATGTTTTGTTAAAAAGTTAGATTTAAAAATTGCCATTCTGTTAGCTTTTTGGTCTATGTTGGCATTTACTAAAAGGCTATTTAGGCTATTTTGGAGTTTAGCTAATATTTCAGCTACATGCTAGCTATTTTTGGCTAATTTAGGCTTTTTTAAATGTTTTTTCAGGTTATTTTGAAGTCTTGCTAGTTTTTTCAGCTTCCTGTTTTTCTTTTTCCAGTTTTTTAGGCAATACATGCTGATCCTGTTCGGCTCTGATCTCAGGCGTGTTTTTGGATTTTGGCCCCTTGAGTTTGACACTCCTGATTTACATGAACACAGTTTACTCTGAAAACATGGAATGGCCCCTGTAACACCAGAGATGTTACCAGTGACACAATAAATGACACAGATTCTGATGTGGATAAAAGCAGTTTTTCATATCAGCTTTGCGCCGTGTTACATAACAGCACAAAGACATTTTTCTCCGTGACAGAATTCGCCGATTTACGTCTATTTCCAAAACAAAAAGCGTTCAGTTGCTTCTCTTTGCTCCAGAATTATGTCAATCGCACAAACGGTTGAAATGTTAGGGTAGTCAAAAGAATGCTTGGTTGACGATATGATTCACAGCTGATTTTGGTTCATTCGCTGATCTAAAAATGGATCCAGGACGTCTCTTTCTAAACTTCCATCAGTGTGACTCAAAGATAAACAGCTGGTGCTGAACAGTGCAGGGGAAGTTCTCCAGATTCCTTGTGTTTCTTCAAGATAATGAAATGAAATATGTGTACAAACAAGTAAACAAGAATGAATGTCAAATTCATTCAGATTTTAGTTTGATAAAGTTCACTGTTAGGAACTTGTGGTGGAGGACCCAAACGCAGGACAACAGAGTGGAAGATTAAATTATAAATAGTTTGTTTCAAGCAATCAAGAAGAAAATAATTCATGTGCAATTCAATCAATCATTAGAAGTTTACATATATAAAGACATGTCAACACAGGATAACTAGACATTAAAGGGAATGGGAGGAAGAGAATTTATACAATCCCACCCGCAGGCTCCACCAAACCATTTCCTTTACCTTTATTATTATTATCCAATTCATATTTATATTTCTATATTTCCAACATAGATTCAGGTTATTAGGAATCCTCAAGTAACAATAAATCATTGACTGTGTCTGTGTAAGTAGATAAAACACTATTTCAGATTTTGTCGTTGCATTTGCAAATTTTAGACAAAATGTGCAGATTCATTAGAAAATAAAATTATTAATATAAATAATTAAGTATAAATCATCAACAAAAACATATATGTATGCAGATTATTTTTTAATTGGAAGAGCCATTAATGTAAAGTAACTAACATAAGAATGTTATACTGATGTTTTTTTTTTTTTTTCAATTGAAAACTCTTTAAATTAAATCAGATAACACAAATAAAATAAAAAAATATGTACAGGTCATTTTCATTGGAAAAGTTATTAAAGATAGAAAAGTCAATAGAAAAGTCGTGATTCCTGATGAGAAAATAGACGTTAGAGCTTAAGTTTGGTGGAGGGCTCTGTCAGGATAATCCAAACACTAGAACATTCTACCTCACTGTGTGGTCACATGACTGATCAATTCAAAGTGTTTCCACACATTGGACTGGAATGATGGTGGGTTTTTGCTGCATCATGTGTGTTGATGGTCATTTTCACGCCTCAATCTAAATGGTATTTTCCAATACTGATGATCAATTTCTCCTTTTGAAATGACTAAATGATCTAGTCCAGGGGTCTGCAGCATGAGGCTCTCTGGTTGAAGAAAATTGAAATGTTTTTCATTTTAAGAAACAGTCTAAACTTAATGCTCCATAATGCTCCAACGATCAAATTCATAGTCCTACTAAAACATGTTTTAGAGGTTTTGATTGTGCTGTATGGTCCAAAAAACACAATAAAAGTCTCTAATAAGATCTGGATTAATTCTACATAACTAAGTTTAAGAATTTCAACCAAAAACTATAGAATAATCTGTATATAGTCTTTTTTTAAATTACCGTTCACATTAAACTACCAAACACAACATTTGATTCATTGAGAAGATCCTGTCTTTTATTTTGAAAGGAAGTCAGGTCAAAAGTTTTAACCTATTTTATATTTAGAAAAGAAATGATATTTTTCTCATAATGTTTAGGTTTATTGATGTCTATTACAATAGTAATAATGATAAATATAAAGGAGCGTCTTATTGTTGTGGCTCTAACTGAGTCGTGGTTCAGATGAAGGTTGCAGATCCGGTGTGGGTCGATTCATTTAACAACTTGACTAAACCCTCGGTTAATAATATAGAAATATAGAACCGCTTTTTTTATTTCACTTGATAAGATTTAAACAGAAATTTTAACACATTTACTTACAACAAATACACCAAAAGTGGATTCTCCATAAATACATAAAAAACAAATTTTAATTTATTGTAAAAGTGTTCCAAGCGGTTTTTTAAATCTTATGATACCTTTTTTATCCAAAATCAAAAATCTTTTCCGCATAAATTCTCTTCTGAGTGGTGGGTGGGACTGATTTCCCATCATCCCTTTGTTCACTCTCTCTCCAGCAAGCTTACAGCCCCTCACACCTCCAACCCAACGTTAGCGGTAAAACGGTCCAGATTCCGGCATCATCGTGTCTCCATGGCGACACATAGATGTTAGATTCTGACGCTCTTGGATGCGGAGCTGTCTCAAACTCTTACACAGCAACAGATGACGGACAGGTCAGAGGTCAAAGGGCAGGAGATTAGTTCTGCTTGTTAATGCGCTGCGCTTTACTGAAGCCAATGAAACGGCTGGTTGCTGCAGATCAAGAGAGGAAACATGGCCTCCCGCTGCTCTGACACGTTTCCCAGCTGAAGTCTCTCTCTCTCCTTCAAAGGCAGACGCACAGGTTTCTTCATTCAGCAGAGATGTGAACGTTCAGAGGGTCACGGCACCAGAGGGCGGGGCTTCTACTTCAACTGTCTGAGATCACAGCTTACAAAGATGTATTTCTCATTTTTCTTGAGGTCATTTTTTAGAACTTGAATGTATTTTCTTCACACCATTCTCACTTGGACGTGTCGTTTCAATGGTTTTTCCCCTTGTTTCTGTGTTCTTGCTTGCAGGACTTTGCAGATCCGGAAACGGGTTTCTCTGATCTCCAGACTGTCATGTTGACAGCTCTCTGGTCGGTCAAGCTGCTGCAGCTCCTTCAAAAATCTACATTTAACCTGTTTGGATTTTGAAAAGTTGATTCATTTTTTTCCCCCACAGACAACTACCAGTCTTTGATGTCAACACAAACAAAAGAGCACACTACTGCGTACAATGAAATTATTGGATGCAATTTATCAAATTGAGAGTTTGTGTTTCTTCTGGTGGAGCCTTGACCTGAGAAGCACCTGAAGCAGTCGGACCAACAAGTGCTTGTTCTCGAGTCCTCACATATGGTTAAAGGGCCATCAAAACTTGATGTTTTGTGTGTACCCGACGCTTCAATTCCACGCTCCAAAAGACGCTGTGGATCTGTGATTATAGCTTATACACTATACCAAGGGTGTCAAACTCAACCGTACAAGGGGCCAAAATACAAAACACACCTTAGACCTCGGGCCGAAAAGGATAAATATTTAATGAAAACTCTAAAACTAAATTTTTAAAACTTTAATCGTAACTTTTTAACATCATTATGAATTAGATATATAGCATTACCTGCGATAATGCTAGTGTGAATGCTGTAAGCTGAATTTGGTCGCTGGAGATGCTAGCTGAAAATACTGAAATTGATAGCTAAAAAAGCTGAAGCTGATGGATTAAAACGCTGAAGCTGATGGCCAGCTAAAAGCCAAATTAGCATAAAAAACAAAACAAACACAGAAAAATAAAAAAACTTAGGTTAGCTAAAACTGCTAGCATGTAGCTGAAAAAATAGCTAAATGCCAAAATAGCCAAAAAACCTTAGTAAATACCAAAATATTCCAAAAAGTTAGTGGAATGCTAATTTGTATAACTTTAAAAACCAAAACTTAACATAAAAATAACAATAATAGAAAGGCAGGAACATTCCAGAATAAATCAACCTAAACTTTAAATAACTGAATATTTTACTCTCAATATTAGTATATTTTGTCAAAATTATACAAGGTAAAAATAAGCTCAAGATAACATAACGATAAAATAAAAAGGATCTAGAGGGCCGGATAGAATTACCGGGCGGGCCGGATCCGGCCCCCGGGCCTTGACTTTGACACGTGTGCACTATACAATATAAACCGTAATCCATTGAGAAAATGATAATCTCCTTTTTGCAATTTCTCTGATGAGTTGATTACTTCAAACTAAGTAATCGATTAAAAAAAATAAGTAATTGCAAATATGGGAAAAAATGTACAGACTAATCGTTTTCTTTTTTTTTTTTAAGTAAGAGTATTTGCCGAACACTTATTATCAAAATTGTACATTTAGAACATTTATTTTTAACCCTTTGGAACCTAAAGTCTAAAAATAGATTTTGTCTATATTTGAATTGGGGCAGAGACAATGAGTCTTCTTTCTTTTGCCTGTCAGTTTCACCAAGGACAAGAGTGTCATGAAAGTTTTTGAAAATGTATGAAAATGAAATAAATAAACTTTCTATGTTATATTCAAACACTAGACATAAATCATGCAAAAACAGAAAATTCCATCTGGAAAAATTGGATTCACCCCCTAAATTTTTAACAAACTGTTCTTACAACATTGAATGAAACTTTTAGGCGACATTTTATAAAAACAACAAGACTAAAGTTTGTCAGCAAACTAATAAACAAAAGAAATCAAGGCTAAAATCACACCAGGCCGCCCCAAAAAAATTAAAAAAAAAGAATTTCTCACTGCTGTCTAATTGACATTTTTCGTAGAATTCAATTATTTTTTTCAGCATTTTCTTTTTTTTCTCATAAATTTTCTTTGCTTTGTTTGTAAAAAAAAATAATAAAACATTTTTTTGGGAGAAGTTTGATCCTGCTGGATTTCAGGTCGGCTGGAGTCTACTCAGGTGGGGGGCGTGTCTGTCCATTCTGAACCGCTTGCCTCCCGTGACGTTGGTGGGCGGGACTTTTGTAGAGAACTCCGGAGTTTACGCAATTTTTATACGAGTGTGAAGTGAAAATAACTGTGCTGTTGTGAAAACCAAACCTTAAAAATATTTCTAGAAAGCAGAAAAGGTTTTGAAAACAGCTTTTATCTTTTTTGAAGGAACTTTTTTTTTTTTTTACACAAGGACAAATTCGAACGACAAAAGTAGAAACGTTTTTGAACTTACATGTCAATTTTTTTTTACTTTACTGTTTAATTAACTTTTTATTTCAGGAGCTGGAATTTTCCTTCATTTTAGACAAAAGGAAAGAAGTATAAGAGAGGTCTGCAACATTTACCAGTAAAAGAGCCATTTGGGCCTGTTTGGTACTGATCAAAACCTAATCGGAGCTGCATTTTTTTGTTAAACCTTTTAGGAAAATTTGAAACGACTTTGCATCTTTACATTGTTGTTTTTTATCATAAATATGAATTATACTTATTTTTGGTCGAGAATAAATATACAAATATTAAAACAAAATTGAATTTTCACCAAGTGTAAAGATATTTTTTACTTTTGACAGAATCTCCTGTTGTTTTCTTTCAAAATAAAAGACTTCCTGTCCCAAAGAGGAACATTCAAGTGAAGCAAAACAATACAAGACAAAAACAACATTTCCTCTTGTTATACTTTAGGTTTATTTTAGTGACGCGTCATTTTTTTCCTACTTACTACTGCTGTTAACTGGAGCACAAACATGAAACATGATTAGTTAATGATCCAGTAGAAAAAGTATGTGAAAAATACACAAAACTTCAGTCACTCATAGCATAAGAGAAAAAGTACTTTAAAGTCATAAAAGAAAAAAAATCTGGTTTTAACTAAAGTTTTGGCTAGTATTTGTAATCTGAGTATTCTGAAGGACGCACAAAGCAAACATTACAGTTTATCTTATAAGTTCACTTCAGTCACAAATTTAACTAAAATAAATTAAATCATTAAGTTAGAAACCATTACTTTCAAAAATACTATTATTTTATTTTTCTTTAACATAAAAAGTACTTCAAAATAGAAAGAGTGAGGGTCATTTTTAACAAAAAAAAGCTCAGTCAAGTCAAGGCAGTGGAGGAGGAGGAAGTGCAGGATAACACAACTTCTATTGAAGTAATGACTTCAGACAGCAGGGGGCACTGTTTCATCAGAAGTGGGTTCGTGATCTGCTTCTGATGGATCTAGATTAGAGGTTCATTGTGGCTCTTTGGTTAAAATGAAACAGTAAAATATTTTTTTTTATTTTTAATCAATGACGACTTTATGCTTCCTACTCCATTTACTGCATTGACATGATCCTATGGTGCAGGATGTCTTTTATTTTGAAAGTAAGTCATGAAAACCTCTGCCTAAAGTTATAAACTATTTCATGTTTTATTAAAAACACAATTTTCTCTTCATGTTTATGCTTTATTTATGCCAAAACAAGCAATGGTTGATTTAAATGCATCATGTCAATAGCATAAATATAGATATAAATCAGTCTCTTATTTTTTCTAAAGGGTGAGCGGCGACTTTGTGGGTTTTGGTTGGCGAGAAATCGTCCCGAATGGCTTTTTAAGTGTTGAAGGTTGGAGACTTCTGATCTGGACTAAACGTCAGGAGTGTGGATGCTCGCCCCCATATGTAGATGTATAAATATATTATAAATAAATGACTTGTAATTGTAGAAAACGTGATTTTAGGATTCACATTAAACAGCAAAAAAAACAGATTTCCATTGAATCACAGCATCACTAGTCCCAGGTGAGGCTTCGTACAGGTCAGGTGTTTCTTCTTCTTGATTAGACAGTTTTGTCTTTTATACTACAGGAAATACGGTAATCTCTTTATTTGCCTTTTCATGATGAAACCATGTTCAGCTGCTTTTTTTTCACCAACATTTTTGTTTTCTGACAGATTTGACACGAGTCTGAATACATTTCGGTTTCCAGTTCATCTTCAGCATCATCTTCTCAGAGAGCCAGAGTGACGACGAGGATTCGTCTTTTTGTTCTTACAGAGGTATCTGACAAGGAGCAGTAAAGAGTCTCTAAACTGCCGGACGGCGGCTGTGCGGAGCTGAGAAGAGGCCCTGGGGCGTGCTGTGAAAAACTCCTCGTCAGCTCAGAACTGTCATCGCTGCAGCGTCCTCGCAGCCAGGGAAAGTTAAGAGCGCCCCGGACATATGGCTGATCCTGTCCCGGCGGGCACGCGCTCCCCACAAAACACTTAAGTGTTTTCTGTTGACTGACAGAAGCACAAACATGCACGCACACAGACTCTCCAGACCTGCTGGTTTTGCTTCATCTCTTATTTCCCCTCGATCTGCATCATCGAGTCAAAGCTCTCATATGGTGCACTTTTCATCACATTTATGTCCGATTAATTACAATTAAATAAACTTGCTTAAACATACTTAATCGCAAACTGACGAGCTGTGCAGTAGCTAAGCTTTACTTTATATTTCTGCCCACTGAACTGGATATTTTCTCTTTTTCTGACCATCCTCTGTAAACCCTCGAGATGGTTGTGGGTGAAAATCCCAGCAGTTTCTGAAACACTCAGACCCGCCCGTCTGACACGACAACTGCATCACTTCAGTCACCTTTCTTCTTCATTCTGACGCTCAGTTTGAACTGCAGCAGATCGTCTTGACCATGTCTGAGTGAATGGATTGAGTTGCTGGCATTTGATTGGCTGATCAGAAATTTGTGTCAATAAAGAGGGCAGTGAATGTAAATCAATACAGCACATTTTTAAATAAATATTAAGCCTTTCATAAGTTTTCATTTCAATGTAATTGCAAGTTTCAAATGTAAAAGTGAAACCCTTCTTTCCATTAGGGTTGCTGGAGCCTATCCTGCTTCTAACTGGTGCGTGTCAGCTCTGCTCCCATCGGTGTGTGTTTGTTACTGTGAAGCATGTCGAGCCTTGAAGAAGGTAGAAAAGACGAGTTCACCGTTTTCCGTCAGTGCAGTTCAGTCTTTGTGTTTCTCCCAAACCTCATAACTCCATCCAGCAGATGGGAAACGCTGCCCTCCCTTTCGTCAAAGACACGTCGTTTACAATGTTCTCTGCAGGAATAATGGAGATAGGAGGAGAGTATACTGATCTGACTGTACGTGTAGTCATGGAGATGCATTTTTAATGAAGCTGGAGCTTCATGATGAATTGCAGCTCATTCTGATAAGCACTTAGATATATTATTGTGGTTCAGGGACATTTAATTTAAAGAGTTCAAACTTCACTTTTAGCTCATTAATGTAGAAAAAAAACACTTACCCAGAAGAACAGCAGAACTTATTTAATGTCCCATTAGATTCACATTTATGATGTTAACAGTCTGGTCTCAGGAACAGAAATTAAAAATCAGTCATTGTGATAGGAGCATTTGTTTGTGCAAGAATGTCTTCCCTCCGTTTGTAAAAGTGGATTTGTGCAGCAGAACAGTGAGCGCAGAGCAGAATGAAGCCTTCTGATCTGTGTGGTTTCTCAAACTATGGATGGTAAGAAGTTCTAATGTGACGTATATTATGGAGAGAAAATAGACTCACTCTGATTTGTGCGTGCGTAATTCTTGATTTGTAACTCATATTATACATTTTGTGTAAAAGTAAAAAAAAAAAAAAAAATACAATTTCCACATGCACAAATTAAAATAACAGCTTGACACTAATTACACACAAAAATATTTTTAAAATACACACGATTCACCTCTTACGCACACATGCACCACAAATTTACCGTGAGACTCTTTTCATCTTTGGGGGGTGGGGGTTCTCTGGTCTGATCCCTCGCGGATCCTGGCGGGGGGAGAACTGCGGCAATCGAGATCTGTCTATGTGATCTGTCCATGAGGCTCCGTCCCTCGTGGCCGGTGACCCGCCCTCGGGACGGAGCCTCGTGTTGGAGGTGCTGTCAGAGGAGCTGCTGCAGCTCCAAGCCTCTATTCTGGAAATATTCTTTTCTTTAAAGGGATGAGTGTTTTAAAAACGATTATTTAGATTTTTTTATATTAACTATCGGGAATATGTTTTTAAGAAAGTGGGAAAATGTCAAGTTTTATCAGATATTATTCACAATCGAAGTTTAAAACGGCTGACAAGAAAACTATGGTGAACGAGCATTCCGGTAGTATTTGAACGCATCTCTCACGGACGAATTTGTGAGACGTAAAAAGAGTCTCACGATAGATTTGTGCGTAACTTAGGCTGCGTGTGCGCGTAGGAGGTGATTTTTGTGTGTAATCAGTTTCAAGCTGTTGTCATTTTAATTTGTGCATGTGGAAATTGTATTTTTAACATTTTTGTAATTTTTTTACTTTTGCACAAAACATATTATATGAGTTACAAATCAAGAATTAGGCACGCACTCATCAGAGTGAGTCTATTTTCTCTCCATAATAAATCCTCTAGAAGTTGATACAAAGGGTCAGCTCAGTAGAATTGGAGAATGATGAGAAACAACCCAGAACGGGGTGGGGGGTGGGATTGTCTTCCTTTCTAGTCTTCTTTTATTTCAAATTGCACCAAGTAACTAAGTTTGTGCCGAGACCAACCCTTTTTATTTATTGATCTTTCTGTAACTGGCTTCCTGTTTCGAAGCTCCTCAATATTTTTGCAGGTGGAATCCGCTCCACCTCCAGTTCACACCAGACACGTTACTTTTTCAGTCGACAGGCGCATCTTCTCAGCTGTAGTTATTTACATCTTCTACAGTTTATTTGACATCGTCCATCTTAACTTGTCGCTCTCTTCCTCTCTCTCTCGTTGATTGTGTTTTTAGACCAAAATCACAACACTGGTCTGTGTTTTTTGAGTCGTGCGACTCCTCGGGTTCGTCGCAAAAACTCAGACAACTCGAGATGCTTGAATGAAACTTTGGCTTCCAAAGGTGCTGTGGGAATTTCCTAGGACACACTCGCAGCTAGCCTGCATGGAGAAATGGCATCAGCTGACTCAGAAAGATCCTGATAATCGTGGAGAAAAATATAATCCAAAACAGGAGTTTATTTGAGATATTTCTGATGTTAAAGGGTTAAACCAGGAGTGTCAAACTCGATCGCACAAGGGGCCAAAATCCAAAACACACCGTAGGTCGCAGGCCGAACAGGATAAACATTTATTCAACATGATAAAACTATTTTTTAAAATCTTTAAAGCTGTAACTTTTTAATGTAAGTTAACATATGAACTAGATATATAGGATTAGCTGTAATAATGGTGTGAACGCTGTAAGCTGAATTTGGCTGTTGAAGATGCTGAAGTTGATAACTAAAAACGCTGAAGCGGACAGCCAGCTAAAATATTGGCTCAATACCTAATTAGCCTAAAAAAAACAAAAACAAAAAAAAATTAGTCTAGCCAAAACAGCTAGCATGTAGCTGAAATATTAGCTAAACTTCAATATATCCTAAAAACTCAAAAAGCCTAAATTAGCCAAAATAGCTAAAATGTAAATATTAGCCTAACTCTAAAAAAAACTTAAAAAGAAAAACTTAAATTAGCCAAAACAGCTAGCATGTTGCTGAAATATTAGCTATACTGCAAAATAGCCAAAAAATCTTGTTCATAAAACTAGCAGAAAACCAATTTTTAAAACTGTAACTTTTTAACATAATTATGAATAATAAAAAGGCAGGAATATTATTCCAGAATAAATCAACTTAAAAATTAAACAGCTTTCAATATTTTATTCTTCATAAAAAATATTTTGTCAAAATTAAACATAACATCTGATGATGTTCAACATTATATAAAATCGGTCCATTAATAACAATAAAATAATATGGAGCAATGTGGTGGTTGAGCCTCAAACCACCACCATATAGGTGTTAGTATTTTCTTTTTCTTTAAAACATTTACTTTGTTTACTTAAAATAAATTATATGGGTGCACACATTTGATTTATTTTAAGTGAAAATACAGTTAATTTACTTTGTTTTTCTGAGTTTCATATCAGGTGCTCCACATCTTCCATAATCAGCAGAGGAGGTTGGGATATTCCACCGGCAAGACTGCAGGGATTCCCAACACTCCTACTGGACTTTATTTTTGTTTCTTTGAATGTAAAATATTTAGTTTATTCTTTGAAGACAATTTTGATTATTTAGATGTTTGTTTAGTTTGTATTTTCTCTGTTTTGCTGACGTAGTTTCATTTGTTAGAGTTTGTGGTTAGTCTGTTTCTCCCCTCCCTCATGTGTCCATATGGTTTGTCCCTGTCTATATAAGTTTCCCCATTGTGTCAGTATGGAGAGTCCAGTCCAGTTCAGTCCAGTCCAGTCCAGTCCAGTCCAGTCCAGTCCAGTCCAGTCCAGTCCAGTCCAGTCCAGTCCAGTCCAGTCCAGTCCAGTCCAGTCCAGTCCAGTCCAGTCCAGTCCAGTCATCTATGTTTGTTAGTTACTTATATTTTTCAGTTGGGCCTTAAGTTATTTTTTTCTTTTTGGAAACAAATGTACCGGGCTTATTAACTTTTACAAGAAAAAGGAAAATAAAACTTCTTGCAAGGAGAAACTCCCAATGTCCACTGACTCACTGTGAACCTTCACAAGGGAATTACCCGGAGGGTGACTAGAATTACCTGTAGGGCCGGATCCGGCCCCCGGGCCTTGACTTTGACCCATGTTGGTTAACAGTTCTGTAGAGGAGAGGCACTCGTATTGAAAGATGGTTTGTCTTCCATCTTTTGAAGTTCCTGCTAACATGAAAAAAAATAAAAATGAAACCTGGTTTGAAAATGAATTTCTGACTTATCCTTTCAATTTAATCTATTTCTGGTTTTTAAAATTCTAAACTGACTGGTCACCTCAGATATTAATGTTCAAAGACCAGGAGGTTTAAAGGTTCAGTGTTCAGGATTCAGAGGTCATCCTCTGGAAGCCTCATCTTCCTCCTGCACGATGCAAATTCCATATAAATCTTTCAAATGGGTGATGTTAATGACAGGCAGAGCATGCAGATATTCCTCCGTTTATAAATAATAGAGCTTTTGGAGAACACTGACAAGATGTCAAAACATCTCATTTGGAATTCACCAAACTTTGGCTTTGCCTGCTGCAGAGGAAGAGTCTCTTCCTCTTTCTGCTCCTGACAACCTCCCAGCAAGCCGAGGCAGAGCTGCAGCTGTCAGTCAACCTCTGTGCTGGCGAGTCTGTCAACACAAGCGGCTGCTGAGTCTCCTGCATGGCACCGTTCTGAAGATTTTCATAACCGTTTTCATAACCATGTCTTGAAATGAGCCTCCCAAATGAGAGAGCAGCAGGACCCCAGCAGGAGTGAAACTGAACCAGGGATGGGGACTGTAAGAAAGTCTTTTATATTCTTAGGTATTTTATTTTGAAACATCGTTTCGTTTAAGTCATTTCCTCTTTTGAATAAGTTTCAGTTTTAAGACTGCACCCCCATATGTTGTAGCTCCTGTGTGCGTTCATAACTGAAAGTAAGTCCTGATGCATATTTTTTCTGATATTGCTTTAGGATTGCTTAATCGTTCCTTGATTCACCATATTTTCCTGTTTTGCTTATTTATGTTCGCATGCTGTGCGGTATCGTTTTACGGTTAATTGGTGATGTTGCATTAATAGGTTTTTATCACAATAGCTTTTGGTTTCCTGCTCTAAGAAGTGATTTATGAATATATTTAGGTATATTGTGAAGTCTGTTAATTTATTTTCCATGATTGTTGTTCAGAATATTGCCGCTTTCCCCGACATGCGCGCGGTGTTTAATTGACGATGCTGTTCATGCGCCGTTCACGTGTACCTACGTAATGGCATGTAGTCGCCTTCTCTGCCCTCTAGAGGGAGCCAGATACTTGTAAATCTATTTAGATTAATAACAGAGGCTTGTTTAACCCTTTGTTTTACTTTACTTCTGTTTATTTATGGTTTATTTGCTAAATCTTGTTATTTAAATTATCCAGGTAAATAATGTTAATAATTATTAAGTTATTTACTTCTCTGTAGAATAACAATATTATTTGTATTTTGTTTCTTTCTAGACCACACACACACACTTACCCAACCTACTACATAAATGCCAATGCCTACTCTGGAATTATAAACCCATGTATCCCTTCAACTCCTGAAATTAAAATTCTACTGGAAACTGGATTCTCCGTGCCCTTCTCTCTGACCGGAGCTCAGTCGAAAGAAGCTATAAGATCAGCATCCCCCTCCAGAGTGTTCATACTCTTTCACATGGTCCTTCGAGCCGGATCCTATAGCTTTCTGGAGACAAAATGGAGTCAGAACAACCATCTGCAGAATCAGCAGTGCGTCCTCGACTCCAGCGGGAGAGACAGTTGCCAGCATATCTTCAAGATTTCGAAGTTGGTTATTTACCCAGGAGAGCTGAAGAACATGGAGCAACAGCTTTCCACTCATTGGAATCACCGACCCAAGAACAGCTCTCACTGCGCCACAACTGGGGACACCAGGTCAAGCAAATCTTCTGTGTCTTCCCGCCGCAGCAAACCAAACTCTCAGAACAGCGCTGCAATACCTACTCCGAGATCCAGTAGAGGAAGTCTCTCTGAGCTACAGACAGCCATGTTGGAGGAGCAGGTAAAGCGCATGGAGCTAGCAGAGGTGCAGAGGCAGATTGAGGAACAAGTGCTTGTGGATGAACAATGTACTCTTCTTGATAAAGCTGCAAGAGATGCTCTCAATGAGAAAGAGGAGCTTCTCAGAGTACAAGAACAGCAAAGACGTATGCTGGAGGAGAAAGCAGAGTTGGCCTATAAGAGCAAAGAAGCTATAACCAAGCATCAAATTTTGCAACGGAAATTAAAAGAAAAGGAGATGGAACTGGCTCAAGCTGCTCTTATCACATCATTCCTGAAAGAAGAAGGAAGTAAAACCCCGCCTTCTTCCAGACCTCTCAGTGAATGTGCATACAACCCAAGGTCCTCAACTAAAGCGCACTCTCCACCAATCCAACCACAAGGTGCACATGAGCTGTTCCACTCTACTCCAGCTACCTATGCTCCACCACCGGTCCCCGGTTCAGTCATTCATCCACCTGCCTCAACTACTCATCCATCTGCAAAGTTACAGCCTGCTTCACAGATGAGAGCACCTGCTACTCTGAGTGGGCTCACACAACCCCAGCCTTCTCACCTCACCATGGCATCTCCACTTGCAACTTTTAACCCACCTTCACAGCCTCCTCCAAGACCAACTGTGGATGCTTTCACTGCAAATGTTCTGCCCTCATCCACCAGCCTGTATATGGATCAATCCCATTATCAGCCTACAAGCTATAGTAAAGCCCTGGACAATCGTGTGTCTACACATGTTCCACCTCCACATCCAGAGATAAAGGCTGTCAATACACTGCCTAACCCATCCCCCGCCAGGCCTCCTTTGCCACATGTGGTAACAGAACCGCAGTCATTCTACAAGGCTGCTCCAAGCACAGACCTTTTAGAGCTCCTAGTTGCTACAAGCTACGGCTCCCTAAACCTACTCTACCTACTCACCTCACCTCAGGGAAGGAATCAGATTTTGCCTTGCTCAAGATGGCTTTGGATAATCTGCTCAACACTCATACCCACCTCACAGAGCAGTTCAAATATCAAGTTCTTCTTGACCATCTGAAGCTGCCAAGTGCCTACAAGCTAGCTCAAGCCTACATGCACGACCCAAGACCATACACTTCAGCCTTACAGGCCCTTCAAGATAAATATGGACAACCTCGTCAGCTAGTGCAAAGCGAGCTGGGTGCAATCCTAAACTCACCCCCTGTAAGAGCTGGAGATCCTGAAGCCTTTGACAACTTTGCACTGTCAATCCAAAGTTTAGTGGGCATGCTTCGATCCCTTGAAGGAGAAAATGGCTACGAGCTGCGATGTGGCTCACATGTCGACAGACTTCTGAGCAAACTGCCGACTAACTACCGAGATGGGTTTGTAGAGTACAGCCTAAACCAAGGCATTTTGAGGACGGGCTCTGATCAGACTTATACACTCCCTGACTTCTCTGCTTGGCTTCAGCTAAAATCACAAGCAAAGCGGATTTCATCCAGAGCAGCTCTAATGTCCCAAGAACAGCCTAAACCATTGAAGAGCCAAAGAAAACCACAGGGTCACACATCCAATGTGTTTTATAACACAGAGAACCATGCCAGGACTACTCCTCCAGAGACTGATCGCCGCACAAAGTTTCCCATGGCTAAAGCTAATGTGAAGCCATACTGCCCATACTGCAATACGCGGGAACATTACCTCAGCCTGTGCCCCAAATTCAAAGTACTCAGTCAAGCAGAAATCTCCACGTGGAGTAAAGACCGGGGCTGTTGGAGGTGTGGGAGGAACCATACACCAGAGTCATGTACACTTAAGAAGCCATGTCAAGTGTGCAAGCAACAACACCTTACTGTGCTACACGAAGCGTGTCACCAAGACGCAAAGAAAGTGCTAATGGTTTCTGCTACACCCAATAACATCTACGTTGATCGCCCAAATCGACCAAATAAGGTGATGCTAAAACTAGTGAAGGTGCGGCTGCACAGTGATGAGAACTCAATAGAAGGATTTGCTGTCCTTGACGATGGATCTGAAAGGACTCTCATCCTTCCCTCAGCAGTCCAACAGCTCCATTTGACCAAAGAGCCAGAAACATTGCCTCTGCGTACTGTACGCCACGAGGTGATTCATCTTCAAGGAGCTGCAGTCTCATTTGACATCTCACCGGCTCAAGCCCCTGAACAAAGATACAACATTCACCACGCCTTCACTGCAGACGAGCTGAGCCTATCTGAGCACAGCTATCCCATCAAGTCGCTTGTGAAAAAATACTCCCACCTACAAGGTCTTCCACTCCCGATGGTTGACAAGGTCCAACCATTTATGCTCATTGGCTCTGACTTTCCGCATCTGCTTCTTCCAAACCAACCGGTCCGAGCAGGTCCTCCTGGGAGCCCCTTAGCTGTGTGTACTGCTCTTGGATGGGCACTACAAGGTCCAGCCAACCTGAATCCTTCCGGTGAGCAAACACACTGTTACTTCACTATGTCTTCCAACTCTGAACTTCAGCGACACGTTGAACGTCTGTGGGAAGTTGACATAAACCCCTACATCAACACAAAAACCGCCACACGCTCCAAAGAGGACCAGCAGGCACTGGATTTGTTAAAGCAGCGCACCATCAAAGTAGCTGTGGATGGAGTAACAAGGTACGCCACTCCACTCCTCCGACGCAAGGGCAGCCCCACACTGTGGGCCCCAAAGCATTCACTTCTTCCACAACTAAGAAGCACAGAGCGCCGCTTAGCTAAAGACACTGCTCTAGCTCAGACCTACTGTAAAGAAATACAGAAACTAGAACAGTTGGGATACGCTAAACCTCTGTCTTCTGAAGAAGTGGACAGCTCCATGGAATCCTGCTGTTACAAAGTCTTTGTGGGAACACGAATTGCTGAGATTCAAGAACTCACTGAAGGCTCAACTTGGCGATATGTCTGCACGAGAGATAATCCAGCTGATGACCTTACTCGTGGTAAAACGTTAATCGAGCTTAGCCAGCCACATAGGTGGAACCAAGGTCCGCCTTTTCTCCATCAACATCCTGATTCCTGGCCTGTGCTGCAGTGGGAAACTTCCCAAGAAGTGGATGATGATGAGCTCCGCAAAACAACATTCTGTGGAGCTACCACCTGCCCTGCAAGCAAGACACCCGTATCCGACATAAAAGACTGGGATGAGCTACTTAAGGTCACTCATGAGAGTCTTCACGGGGCGGCTAATGGACAAGAACATCACAACATGACAGCAGCTGATATCCAAGCAGCAGAACTACATGTCTTGCGACAATCACAGATTGACTCTTTCCCTGAAGAAGTTGAAATGCTTGCTGCTGGTAAGCCCATCTCCAAGCAAAGTCGCCTCCTCATGCTTGCTCCAGAATATGACAAAGCTGTTGCTTTAGTAAGAGTTGGAGGAAGACTACGCAGAGCTGAAGATCTCGACCCTGACATGATACATCCTATCATCCTTGATCCCAAACATCAGGTCACAAAACTACTCATTCAGAAATATGACAGTGAACTGCTACATCCAGGACCTGAACGAGTCTTCGCAGAGATAAGGAGAAGATACTGGATCCTGCGGGGAAGAGAGTCCATAAAGCAACACCAGCACCATTGCATCGAATGTCAAAGATGGCGTGCAACTCCAGTGGTCCCTCAAATGGCAGATCTGCCCCCGGCAAGACTCCGCCTGTACAAGCCACCGTTCTGGTCAACTGGGGTCGACTGCTTTGGCCCTTATCACATTAAGGTGGGGCGGCGCAAAGAGAAGCGGTGGGGACTGATTTTCAAGTGCATGACAACAAGCTGTTTACACCTCGACCTAATTGAGAGCATGGATGCTGATGCCTTTTTGATGGCCCTCCGACGCTTCATTGCCCGTCGGGGTAAACCTTTTGAGATCTTGGCAGACAGAGGAACCAACTTCAGAGGTGGAGCTGCAGAGCTGCAGTCAAGCTTTGCTGCTCTAGAAACGCCACTCCAGCAGCAGCTTGCAGGACAAAAGATCAAGTTCTGCTTCAACCCTCCTGGTTCCCACAATTTGGGGGTACATGGGAGCGAGAGATCAAGTCAATTAAAAATGGCTCTCCGCGTCATCCTCCAGGAAAACGTTGTGCTGAACCTGTGCTGCAGACCGTACTGGTTGAAGTGGAAGGAATGCTCAACGCTAAGCCCCTTGGATACATCTCTTCTGACGCTGCTGACCCAGATCCTGTCACCCCAAACCTGCTGTTGATGGGACGTCGAGACTCTTCACTCCCACAAGCCGTCTATGCCTCTAGTGATCTTCTAGCCAAAAGACGGTGGCGTCACAGCCAGGTCCTGGCTGACCATTTCTGGTCCAACTTCATTCGTCGCCACCTCCCTGATCTTCAGAAGCGCTCCAAGTGGCACAGCGACACTGACAATCTGACGACTGGTCAGGTTGTGATGGTGGTTGATTCTCAGCTACCCAGAGCTCTTTGGCCAGTTGGAAGAGTCGTGAAGACCTGCGCAGGCACGGACGGAAGAGTCAGGGCTGCTGAAGTCAAGATAAAAGGACACACCTACCTCCGACCGGTTGCACGTCTAGTGCGACTGCCAGTCTGGGAGGATGAGGAGGACAGTATTTAAGTCAGACTTTCTTTTAAAATTCAAATTTGCTAAATTTGGGGGCGGCTTTGTAAGAAAGTCTTTTATATTCTTAGGTATTTTATTTTGAAACATCGTTTCGTTTAAGTCATTTCCTCTTTTGAATAAGTTTCAGTTTTAAGACTGCACCCCCATATGTTGTAGCTCCTGTGTGCGTTCATAACTGAAAGTAAGTCCTGATGCATATTTTTTCTGATATTGCTTTAGGATTGCTTAATCGTTCCTTGATTCACCATATTTTCCTGTTTTGCTTATTTATGTTCGCATGCTGTGCGGTATCGTTTTACGGTTAATTGGTGATGTTGCATTAATAGGTTTTTATCACAATAGCTTTTGGTTTCCTGCTCTAAGAAGTGATTTATGAATATATTTAGGTATATTGTGAAAGTCTGTTAATTTATTTTTCCATGAATTGTTGTTCATAATATTGCCGCTTTCCCCGACATGCGCGCGTGTTTAATTGGACGATGCTGTTCATGCGCCGTTCACGTGTACCTACGTAATGGAATGTAGTCGCCTTCTCTGCCCTCTAGAGGGAGCCAGATACTTGTAAATCTATTTAGATTAATAACAGAGGCTTGTTTAACCCTTTGTTTTACTTTACTTCTGTTTATTTATGGTTTATTTGCTAAATCTTGTTATTTAAATTATCCAGGTAAATAATGTTAATAATTATTAAGTTATTTACTTCTCTGTAGAATAACAATATTATTTGTATTTTGTTTCTTTCTAGACCACACACACACACTTACCCAACCTACTACATAAATGCCAATGCCTACTCTGGAATTATAAACCCATGTATCCCTTCAACTCCTGAAATTAAAATTCTACTGGAAACTGGATTCTCCGTGCCCTTCTCTCTGACCGGAGCTCAGTCGAAAGAAGCTATAAGATCAGCATCCCCCTCCAGAGTGTTCATACTCTTTCACAGGGACCAAAACTCTGCCAAGTTTGTACCAGTACAACCTACATGGAACTATCAGTAAAGAATAAAAAGATGGATTTTGGAGCTTCGTTTTCAGATATGTTAATCACTTGCATTCTATTTAGTTTTGGTGTACAATAGACAATCCCTTTACCTCCAGTGACAGTGGGCAGGCTCATGTAAGCATGGGTGTGGCCTTGAGTTTGGGCAGGGCTTCAGTCAAAAATGCTAAAGAAGAAGTGAACGAAACTTCACAGCAAAAGATTCTAATAGACCCTTTTCATGTAAAAACAGCGACTGTGCAGAGTGACTTCCTGTTATATATTATGTCTATGGTTCAGAACAGCGGTCACTAACTGGCAACCCAGAACTCTTGGTACGGTGCCGCAGACGGGAGGAAAATGGAAAACGCATCCACTAACTTGGATTCTTTCTGCTTTTTGATTTTCTGACTTTGAAGAAAATATATTTTGGAAAACTAACAGATTCTGTTCACAAGATTCGCATTATTAAAATCAATTGTCTGTCCACACCAAAAGCAGTCGTCGCCAAATTCACCTGCTGTACGTCCTATTTGTTTAACATGCGTCAAAGTTGCTTCTTGATAGTTATCTAAAACCGAACATCCTGCCGCTTGTGGGAGGAGCTTCCATCAAAAACTTTACTCAAGCTCGTCATGGAGGATGCAGATGCTGAGAGGTTTTTTTATTGTGAAGAGCTGAATGAAAGCCGCGGTGCACGTTCTCCATGTCTGGGTCCAGATGTCCCGGCGAGGGGCGCCAGCTACTGCTACTACCAGAGCCACTTCTCTGTTACAGGGACGTGCAGTCAGGGGGAAGGCAGTACGGCAAGCCAAAGGTCTCAAAAATCACTTGGAAAAGAAGGTATGGCAGCGCGTCATCTGCTCATGTACCACAGATAATAATCATTATTTGGAATATTTAAATGTTCCCACAAATTGTTTCAATACTACAATTAATACAAAAAAATAATGAAAGTTTACTTTAAACCTCAATTAAGATTTGATTTGGTCATTGCATGGTGGGGTGGTGTTTCAGTTTTTGTAGATTTTGTCTCCAAACATGTAAATGTAATCAGAAACATTTCAATTTGTTTGTTCAAAATTCAAAGATGTGTGAATGTATATTTATACTTTGAGGGACTTTAAATATGTTTTCTCAAATATATGTTTTAAAGCTCAGATTTGAAATCCTGGCTGGACAAGCTAGAGCTCAATTCTCTCACTCAGTTCTGTTTTTATTTTAAAAAAACGTTTATGAAATGCAACCCTGACGAATGAAAAAAAAAAAAAAAAAACGACATTCTTTCTAGCAGGTGTTTGATTTGTGGAAGAAGCTAATGAAGGCTAGCGGATCCTCCTTTTATCTAGTTTTCTGATGTCGGCAGTTGTCTTGTAAACTGTACTGAATTCATTTAAAGTGAGAGTTTGATAAATTACATGCAGATGTGCCACAAACTTTTACTTAAAATATATTACACCAAATATTTAGACTCATTTTTTCCATACCTTCATTTCAATAATTTTTACATTTTAGCTGAAGACCTCTAGTTTAGAACGGCAGAGCTTGACAGCTGAACTCTGTTTAAAGCAATTTACATAATTAGTGAAAGGTAACCTAAACAGTTCTTACCAAAATGTGAAGAATATTTCTTTAATAAATGTCCTTCCTGGTTGCGTTGGTTTTCCCGCTTAGATCAAATGTCAGTATTCCTCCTGCAGAATGCTCCACAGCTTTCCCAAAATCCTACGGATGATTTTAAACAAGTCGTGGATTATTTCTCTCTGACATAGTTACAGGAACTTCACTGAATGCTGCTTGTTTGATTATGACGGTCATGAAGATTGTCTTCTTCTAATTTATGCTAATGCTAACGCTAGCTTTCAACGACGGGGCTGAGACGTAGATCTGCAGAAGATCTTTTCTGACCAGTTCAAGTCACATTTCCGTTTTCACAAAATCACTAAAAACAGAACTAAAGTAAAACAATTTTAGCATGTCTGACAATAAAGAAAAATGAATAACTGTTGCGTTATTTTCTGACGTTATTTAAAAAAAAAAATCTTGAAGAGAATGGAATTACACAACTTGGTTGTTTTTGGGGATGTATAGATTGAGAGGCAGGGAGATACAAGTCTTAAAAAACCAAAAACAAATATTGAGTCACGTCTCAACCACTAATTAAAAGTTTTCTGTATTGCATTTAATCCGGAGGTAATATTTACACTCTCTCTTTTGTCACCATTTTAATCGTGAAAATGGTCTGTTCTGCTGTCTGATGGATCAGAGTGATGAGTTCAATGTTCTGAAAAAAGACCGACGTCATGGTGATGGGCAGTAAAATACACGTTTGTTTCAGTGAGTGTGAGAACGGAGATGCAATGCTTCGGTGCAGACTGTCAGAAGGAATGAAATAAAGCATGTTATGCACATTCAAGCGCTGTCCTTCATCCTGTGATGCTGCTTTGTTATGTTTAAATATGTATGGGAAAAAATTGCTTTTTTCCCATTTTTGAAGCACCAATTCTTGTCCACCATTTAAGCACTGGAACCATTACAAAAGTACTGGTATGGTACCAGAAAAAATCCAAGTGTACCATCCTTACCCATACTATTGGAGACAATGTCTACCTGTTAGACTGTCACCTTCTGGATTGAATTAGGGAGTAAATCAGTAAGTGGTACTCGCTTTCACACCTCAGAAAAAGGGTGAACTCAGACTGGAAAAGTTTTTTGGTCCGGACCGAGTCTGCTTCATTTGGTACGGATTGAGTTCTTACATTTGATCTGTTGTTAGACTGTTTTCTACCGGAGATTGTGTTTGGACTAAAGCCTATAAACAAAGAGTAACGATCTCTTCAGTCATTGGCCAAGAATTATGAGGGCGGGGCAAAGCAATGATGGAAATCTTGCTCTTTGCATTCCTTGTTGGTTCCATCCCTCCGTCCACCTGAACGGGGGGGTGACCTCCCCACAAACCGGTATCTGGAGCGCCTGGATCCCGGCACAGGGGAGGGGTGTCCTTTTTGTTTGGTCAGGGAGTCGGTGCAGCATCTGTTTTATGAATGTCGGCGTCTGACTGGTCTCCTTTCCTTTCTGCAGGAATCGGTTAGGGGTTTAGGGGAGTCTTTTTCTTTGGTGTGTTTTATTTACGGCCCCAAATACGAAGCTAGCAAAAAGACTGTTCACACTAGGGCTGTGGATCGTTGCTTAGGTGGCGATCCGATACGATTCATGAATCAAGCTCAACGATTCACGAGTTGAACCACGATTCTTACTTTTTAATATAATGTTTATTGCTATGAGAATATTCACTAGATGGAGGAAAATTGAAATTATTTGTATTAAATCACCAACATTTATACATTTAATTAGAGCAATAGATCGGAATCAACAAAATTGATTTTAAAAAACCCAAAAAGATTCAGATAGAAATTTTGTCATTTTAAACGTTTTTCTTTGCCAGCCTTCTGGTTAAGTTCAGCTGTAACATAAAGAGAATAAAAATTACTGCTGTTTTGGATCATTTAACAACAAAACTTAAAAATGTTCCCCACATTTTTTTTATCCTCAAAGTTCTTCAATATTTTTCAGTGCAGAGCCCGTGTGAAAAAAGTATTTTTTCCCTCCGCAGCAGAATCATCTGATTCACGTTGATTACATCCTCCTTTCAGCTGCGTTTCTTCAGAATAAGATGGAGTTTCGTTAATTGCTTCGACTGTTGAAGAGTTATCATAACCAAAAGAATGTAAACACTGAGATAAAGCTCAGATGTTAAAGCTAATTCATTTTTTCAGAAGTTATGTCACTGAACAGAACTTCAGTCTCTGTTTTTGAACGGAAAAAAACTCTCTCTAGTTTTACTTTGAAAACCGGAAGTTTCTCTGCGACTAAGATGTGTTTACTTTCGGTTACTAACGCGGCTCTTTCGGCTTTGTTTTAGTTCGTAAACTCAAAATAATACATTAATCTGAATTCCAGAAGAAAAATACATCATTACCAGATAATATTCTGATCATATTTTACTACAATTTACTATATTTATAAAGATCGCGAATCAGCGATCTTGGACGTCGTGAATATTCATACTCGGATTTTCGGGAGCAGATCGCGAAAACCCGAGCACCCGGATACAGCCCTAGTTCACAAACTAATACATTTTCTTGTGGCCGAAGCAAAGCTGGCTGTGTGGAGGTCACGGAAAAACCGTAATCAGGGGACCGGTTCTGATTATGTTTTGTTTTGACAGTGTTTGTGACATATATAGTAGATTGTCGAGAAGCATTGTGAATCACGTTAAAAGTTGTTTTAATGAGTCTGCATTCATACGGCTACATTTACTTGAGATGCTGTTGCATTGTTGCTCCACATTTGTGCACTAATGTTTGGCTACGGTGGCCATTTTGGTCCAGTTTTTGTGTCTATTCAGACTGAGGTGTTTCAGAGTGAATCAAAGTTCAGTTGATTGGAAACAAACCAAGACGCCCTTGAAGGATGGGTCCAAGAACCGTCTTTTGGACCAGGGATCCACTTTGGTGCATTCATACAGAAAATTTGTTTGGGGTTTTCGAGGAAAACAAACTCTGGTTTACTTTAAGTGAACCAAAAGCGTCCAGTCTGATTACACCCCAGAATAAATGATAATTCTGATGTGTTCTCACACCAGTGGAGCCACACTGACGGTAAGGAAGGTAAAGTGTCCAAAGGACACGTAGACTAGGGGGAGTGGGAGTGAAGTCAACCACACTTACTCATTCATATTAGGATCAGAGTTCTCCTGTTTGATCCAAGCTAGAGTTCAGGTGAGAATCCACACCTGTCTGAGGAAACCAGCTCTGGATCAGACCAGGCCCCCACCTAACAGAGCAAATGTTCCCTAACATGTCACGTCACTTCATTTCTTTACATCTATGACCATCTTTGAATCTCTCAAAGTAGCTCAGTTCTACTTTTCTCTGACAGGAAAAAGGGGTTTATGTAGAGTTTGCATTTTCTCTGGTTACTCTGGCTTCCTACAATCCCAAAACATGCTTCATAAATTCACTGGTGGCTAAATCGTTGTTGAGAAACCATCCAGGATGTACCCCATCTTCTCACAACTGTGGCTGGGATAGGCTCCAGCAACACCATCACCCCCAAAGGGAACAAGTGGGTTTAAAAAATGACTGGATGAAGTTACAAACACGGTGATTTGATCCAGAAAATCTCAAGCAAAAGTCTAGAAAAAATCAACAAAGGAGAACCTCTGTGACCTCTTCTGACATGAAGAATGAAATCAAAGATCTGACATTTGACTTTCATATTTTTCAATTAAAAAAAAAATCTTCCACCAGGTCTTTTAATTCTATAAAAGTTCAGTTCAGCTTTTAAATAAGACACAGTTTTCAGATTTGCAGCAGCTTAATGATCTGTTCCGGCCTAAATTGAACTTCCTGGTCTGGTTCTTGTTTTTCTGCTTCAGATGTACTCCACAGTGTGTTCACACAGGGCAAAAATTCTTTGAGGTTTCCTTTTTTTGTGAGCATCTCTGTGCATGAAGCCCCAGGAGGTGAGAGAAAAGCGGGAATGCCTCATCTATAATTTAAAGTGAAACATGGCAATCGGTCCCTGAAGGAGATTAGTTTTGGGGGAGGAGAGTTCCCATCTGTCCTTGAACAGGAAGAACTCACTTTCAATGTCTTAGATGGATGGATGAGACAATGGAAGGAAGTGTTTGAGGCTGTGTGCCTGCAGGGATGTAGTCAGGAGACATGATGGAGTGGATGAGTTCATCCCTAAAAATACTGTCAGACTTCTGCCTCACAACTTGTTAATGGGATATCGGACTCTGTATGAGAAGTCTATGTAAGTGTAGAGGCTTGAAAATGGTTAAAATTAAATTGGAAAATAGTTAAAAGGTAAAAACAGACACCCCTTACATTTTTTTTATTTTATTTACTTACTTTCATTGTTATTTACAGAGTTCCGTTTCTAACTCTTTTGAGTTACGGTAATTCCCAAAGTGTCCGCTAGGTGGCAGCGCAGCGCGCAGTGGAATAGAGACGCACCAGAGGAAGAATAAATCTTCTTGATCAAATGCTACAAGCAAATAAAAACGTGTGCTGCCTCTCTGTTCCAACTTACAGGTTAGTAAACACGAAATGTAAAAAGTAATGAGCAAACATTATGCCTGAAGGTCTCACAGACAACATAAGTTGATGTGGTTCAAGTTAAAGCGTTTGTTGTGGGGAAATCTCAAAGACGTCTTAAAAACTATAAACACAGAATTAAGGAAACTAAAACAATGGTTTGATACAAACAAACTCTCACTCAATGTCAACAAAACAAAATACATGATTTTTGGAAATTGTCGTATCCCTACAGATTTAGAAATCGAAGTTGTTATAGACAATCAGGTGATCGAGAGAGTAACTGAAATACAGTTCCTCGGAGTCATCATGGAAATAAGCTGGAAGCCACAAATAAAACAAGTCAGAACCAAAATTGCCAAAGGCACAGCAGTGTTGGGAAAACACGTCATACACTCACTTATAAAGCACGCTTACTAATATACTCATCAATAATACTACCTTATCTACAGTACAGTGCTGAAGTTTGGGGTAATACTTACAAAACGAACTTACAATCTCTGTACATATTACAAAAAAAAGCTATTCGAATAGTTCATGGTGTGGATTATGGGACACATACGAACCCACTGTTTTTAAAGTCTGGTTTATTAAAACTATGGGACCTAGTGAAACTTAAAACTGCACTCTTTATGTTCAAAGCCAGAAACAATTTACTTCCATTAAACATACAACAGATGTTCAAGGACAGAGATGGAGGTTATGATTTAAGAAAACAGCTGAATTTCAAAAAACAGTGTACTCATACAACAAAAAAGAAAATGTGTCTATCATTTTGTGGTGTGGATTTATGGAATGGGTTAAATGAAGGTTTAAAACAAAGCAAAAGTTTATGTATATTTAAAAAAACATACAAGCTGTCACTGCTGAATCTCTACAAGGATTGACATGATCAGTACAAACATGTACAAATATCATTGTACATACATTTTAACCAAAGTGATTTTGAAGTGTTTTGAAAAAAGAAAAAAAAAAAAAAAAAAAAAAAACTGTAAATAGACCAGGTAACAAAAAAATGTTGTAGAAAGGGGTGGGACCAAAAAAGAATTTTCTTCTACCCACTCCGTTTCAAGCACAATGTTTGCTTCACTTGTATATTTGTATATTTGTATTTTTTTTTTCCAATTTTCTTATATTTGTATTTTTAGATTCTTACGTTTATTTAGTATTTTTGTACTTTTGAATTCTTATATTTGTGATTTTCAAATTCTTATTTTATTTTCATTTTGTGTTTGTGTTTGAAATAAAAAAAAAACAATAAAATTTTGTACTGTGTGTAGTGAAATGTTGAAAGCTAACTCGCTAACGCTAGCAGCCATGTTTTTTTTTGGGAATAGAAAATGCTAGAAGCTAGTTTTAAGCAGGACAAATGTACAGGGAAATTTTGTATATTTCTGTTGAATTCTTTTATGAAACGTTTTCATCCATAATAACATTAACTGGGATTTTATGTTAATGAATGTACATATTTATTTTTGGTTTAATACCAAGGACCAGTAATGTTATTAAGTAATTGTATTTAAATACATGGCAGTTTAAGAGACTGAAGGAACAGTGCCAGACAACATTTTTGTTTTTATTCATGTACATTTTATTTATTTATTGCATTAAAAGAATTATCATTTTTTTAAGTTAAACAAAAAGAAAACAGATCTGAGATTTTATATTTTGGGTAAAATACAGAGTTTAAAATTATTTTACAAAAACATTGTAGTTACCAAGTTTTGTATACATTGAGAACAAATTCAAATGCAACAAGCATGAATGCATGTTGTTGACAGAATCGGAGAAAAGGCTTCTTGAAAGACTGATTATTATTTAGAAGATAATAGATAATTTGTTTGAGGTCATGTCATGGTTATGTGGATTTTGGAAGATGGGAATTTTGTGACTGAAGAATAAATCCTCTTGATCAAATGCTACAAGCATATAAAAACGTGTGCTGCCTCTCTGTTCCAACTTACAGCTTACAGACCACATGCCCTCTGAGCCACGGTTTAGAGGAGCAACATAAACAAACGTAGGTACGTATTTCAGGCTTCTGGGATCAAAACTCTCACGTTCACAAGTTGCAACACACGTATTTTAGTCAGTTTTTGGGCTTTTAGTACAAATCATGAGAAAATTGTGTGACTTTCAAAAGTTAAACCAGTTAATCTTTGACCAATCAGGAACTTGGATCTGGAAGTGACGTATTGTTAGTGTCCTTTTCAAAACACTAACCATTGGAAAATGGATCATGAAGGAGAAATGAATGCTGCAGTTTGTTCCCAGCTGTAATTTTACAACACTAAGTTTTGGAAGAAAAAGTCTGAAGAAATATTCACCAGATTTGAACTGGGTTAACATTTTGCACCAAGCCTCTTCCAACTGCAGGTAAATGTGCCGGTGTTGTTCAAAAACCTGAGCGCGCCACATGTGCCCGGTGTGAACATTTAAGAAGGTGAAGATGCTGTTCCCGGAGCTGCTGTAGCCACGATCTCTTCTGCGTAGTTCCTCATGACGAGATTTATTTAAAAAAAGTTGAAGTTTTCAGAAAAAACGTGGGCTGCTGGCTTAATAATTCAAAATTCAAATATATATTTTTGAGAGTTCACATAAGAAAGGAGAGAATTGTTAAATCCTTAGTTGCTGTCCAACCTTAATCAGAATACCTGATAAATGATTTGGAGGACGTGGATAAACTTAAGAAAGACGGAGAAAAATAAAAATGTCTACAGCAAAACTTCCAGACTTCTCTGTCAGACTGCATAATTTATGTGTCTGAATCTGAGAAAACCGTCTTTGACTCTTGTCCCACTTACACTGTAAACATTGCAAGATAAACGGACAAATCCAGACAAATGTATGCAGACTGAAAATGATGTGAAGACTGTGCAGCAGTGGTTTGTTTCAAGTCCCACTCCGATCATCTTCTGGTCTATTGTAAAAATGTTCCCAGTGGTCTTTTAGCTATGATCAAAACGAGATTTACGTTAAAGGCATTTCCAGAGTAACAAGATTCTTTCACAAGCTACGAGAGATGACTGCTTGAGGTGTGGACGTTTTCTGGATGTTTGGCAAATATTGGGGTTGGACTAAAGCTAATCCACAGTATTTCTGAAACAGATTTACATTTCTTTTAAACCAGCAATCAGTCTGCTTAGGGCAAGGGTGTCAAACTCATTTTGGTTCGGGGGCCGCATTCAACCCGTCTGATCTCAAGTGGGCCGGACCAGAAACATAACAGCAAAATAACCTTTGTTCAACGTGTTATCTTTAGCTTTATTTTTGCTTTATGTCTTAGTTGCAAAAACAACCTAATAGTCTAATCATTTATTGTTACATTTTCATTCACTGAGTCCAAAGTATTTCAAATAAAATGGATTTCACTAAGTAAAAAAAAAAAAAAAAAAAAAAAGGTTTATTTAATTTTATACAGACTGAATGTTTTACATCTGACATTAAAGTAATCCTGATAGTAAACTAAAGAGGGGGCTACGGAAAAAACATAAATGTTTTAATCAATGAAAAATCAAACTAAATGAACCTCCGGAACCGACGGACGCCCTCAGATGTCCTGCTGTGCAGCTGTGAGATCGACGTGATAAAATGGAATTTTCTGTTTTTGCATGATGTTTGATGTGAATAGAACATGGAAAAGTTACTTTAAAAAACGCAGTGTCACATAGATAGGGTTGTCCTGATTAAAATGATATCAAATAAGCATGTTAAATTGAAAGTACGGAGGTAAATTCAAAAGTAAACAAAAACAGAGCTTTAGGTCCTTGGTTCCATTGGGTTAAACTTGCAAACATTTTGGTCCCTTTGTCTCCCAAAACGAGGGAAGTTTGTTTATTTCTTTATCTCTTGAGTTGTCTTTGCTCCCCCTAGTGGTTAAATCGCGCATTGCATCCATTTCTTAAAAGAACCATAACTCGCCACAAGAGTGGGCTAGAAACTTGCTTTCTTTTTTGAAAATTCTTATATATTTTTTTCTTCATAACTGGGCCGGATTAAATCATCTAGCGGGCCGTATGTTTGACACCCCTGGCTTAGGGCATATCCAAAACATGTGGGTGAGGTTAAAGGGGGTTCACCGCAATCCTGCTGTTGGTTTCACGCTCCTGTCTTCCCTCTCTTGTGAACAAGACTCCAAGATACTTATATCGCTCAGGAGCTCTCCACCCACCAAAGGAAGACTTTCTTCCTCTGTTCAAGAACCATGGCCTCATGCAGGTTTGGCAGTGGGGATCTTCTCAGCCTCCAGGACGTCACCAATGAGCCCCAACTCTAGGGCCGGCTCCAGAGTAGGGCCCGGTAATAATGACCTGAAAGAGAAAACAAAAGTGAGTCTTATTAGAACTCAAGGTTTAAAGTCAACCCTCTGATGAAAATCCTGTTTTTCGAGTTGTTGTCTTGTATTTCTGTCATTTTTCTTGCCAAAGAGAACAAATGCATTTCTGAGTATTTCTCCTTTTGTCATCAAAGGCTGATCCATCTTATCTTAATCAAACTTAAAATATTTCACCAAGAATTTAAACTTTCAGCAGCCAAGCTCCATTTCCTCTCAAGGACTTCATGGTTTCATAATTTTTCAAGCAGATCCCTTCTTTCTCTTTCAGCAAGAGCTCTCATTTTTAGAATTTCCTAAACTAGAAGAAAGGCAGAGCCTTCAGGGAATACTCTCCTTTTTCTTTCTTCCTCTCTCATCTCCATGAATGTAGATTTTATTGCTTCAAACATGATCTTGTTTCTCCTTATCTTTTTACTTGCTTTGGGCGTCCAAATGAATTTTTTACCAGTGAATACATCTCTGTTTTCATCCATCCATCATTCCTCTGTCAAATTTTAGAAAAAAAAAAAAGCTCTATTCTCCCAGCAATAAACCCTGACCGTACGGATGCTGCTCCCACTTGATGGCTCAGGTGTTCCAGGAGAGAGAGCACCTCCTGTATCTAATGCAAGCATGGGTGCAGCAGGTGGAGCTCAGAGCCACAGACGCACTGTAGCAGTAAGAGCTCCCACAGGCAGGAAGCACTTGAGTGTGAATAATGAAAAAGTGCAACTATGTCTGGATGGTGTTTGATATTCAGCTGATGTCCATTCATTCTCTATTGATGAGCTGGATACGGCAGGCTCATCAAGCCAGGCGGAGACGAATGCTGACTGCTGAACAGCTGCTGCAGACCCATCCTTTCCTTCTCCTGCAGCGGCTTACAGCCACCTTTGTTTCCAGGAGCGCACTTCTTCGCTTTTGAATGAAGACCACAACTTGGAAAATGGGGGAACTCCGCTTTGAATGGGGAAAAAAACACGACGGTCTGAGGTTTCTTTGTCAAAGAGACCAACTAAAGAAAACAAGAAGCAACACACGGCAGATCAATCCACTTTGAAACATGGGAGAAAACATTTGACCTAGACTATAGACTCAACTCAAGATTTAGCCTTTTAATGGAATGAAAAAAGTACTAAAATTAAGACATAAATGTGTGACAACCCAACACAACCAAAACAAATAATGAACATAAGTCAGAAGAAAGGTATTTTGTCCTCTCTGGGTGGGTGAAGCGCCCCTTTCCCAGGGGGAGGAGTTTAAGTATTTTGCGGTCTTGCTGTGGACTGGAGTGGCGCCCGCCGTCATGCGGCTGCTGTACTGGCCCGTTGTGGTGAAGAGAGAGCGGAACCAGAAAGCAAATCTCTTGATTTATCGGTCAATCTTTGCTCCAGTACTCATCTATGGTCACGAGCTCTGGGTCGTGACCGAAAAATGAGGTCCCAAATACAAGCGGTTTTAATGGGCTTCCTCCTTTTGGGTAGCTGGGCAATCCCTTAGAGATAGAGGGAGAAGCTTGGTCACCCAGAGAGAGTTCGGAGTAGAGCCACTGTTTATCATTCACACTGGGTTGTCGCTGTTTGATACTTGCGCAGTCGTGATTTTTGTGCAAGGCGAAACAGACCCAGATGATTCAATCCAGAAGGATAATGGAGAGCCAGTGTAATAGTTGAAAAGCTTTTGTTGTCTGGTGAACTGCAGTTGGAGTTCGGTGGGAGACGGATGTTGAAGATCTGAGAGTTGAAGCCAAGAGTGGAAGAACGAAGATCTTAAAAGGGAGTGGAATGGATATGTGGCGGGATGGTTTAATCAGGCTGAGGCACAGGTGCAGCCAATCCTATCCAGGCGCTGCTGACAAGCACCTACTCGCTATAAAAATAACTGAGTTGGGTTATGATGCTTTTTGGGTTGAGACGGCGTCCCTTCACGGGTTGTCACTGGGCTCCAGTGCCAGTGGAAGCCGGAATCCCTAGTAGCACCGCAAATCAGCGTGCAACAAGGTCAAAGTGAATTTGAACGAGAGCATCGCTTTCTAGGTGATTCCAGCACTAGTCTGCATGCGGCGCGTCCCTCTTCACCCCGCATGTTCTCTGGCTGCTGAGGTAATTCCCTGCTGCCCATCTGTCTGTGTTACGGCCCTGGTGTGTCCGGCACTCTTTATGTATGGTTTGTGTGTTTGTGTGCTTGAGTTTGGGATGAATGAGATGGTGTGAATGTGAGTTTTCCTTCTGTAGGTGCCTGAGCTGAGAGCTGCAGAGTCTGAACCCGCCCACCTGCACCTGATCCTCGTCATACCATCAGATGTGGACCAGTGACTGAGGATCCACGCCTGCATAAAAGAGCTGACATCCCCAAGCAGAGTGGCAGCTTTTGTAACACCCTTTCTGGTGTTCAGCTGCCCATGGTGTGAAACTCCAGCTTTAAGTTCCAGTCCTCTTTATTGTGGACTTTGATGGTGGAGCTTATTGTTGAGAGCCTGTGTCAGAAACAGATTGTGCTTACTTAACAGACCTGGTGGGTCTTAGTCTGAGTTTGTGGCTCCCATGTGGAGAGGTTTCTATTTGATGTACTGTAGATACTAACCCTCTTGTATAACTTTTCCTTGTATTGCATTCTGTTTGTGTTCATTGGAAGTTAAAAAGCAGATTAAAAGCTGCACATGCCAACAATTGACCGGTCTGGGGATCTTTATTTATGTTGCACCTTATTCTCCCTTCCCCTCGGTTGGGATTGTAACAGTCTGGTTTGCCTCCACTCGGTCATGTAGGTTTAGTCTTGTTTTCGTTCACTGAGACTGGCCACAGATGCTCCACCTGGTCCTCCACATCAACTCCACTTTACCACCGGGTCAGCCGCTGAGCTGCAGCACCTCCCTCTCTCTGTGCAGCGGATCACAGGTGCTTCTGGGACTTGGTGGCCTGGTAGGACTCCTGCTGGAGTAGCGGATGGACTGTTTTTTTTAAATTATCTGTTTTTTTTTTTTGTTTCGGTTAGGGTTAGGTTAATACCATGAGACCAACAACAACATGTAGCCTCAAATACACTTAAAATACATGTGGGCAACACAGCGATGTGCATCTTCATGTATTAATCAGTCCAACATGAATTTCTTTTACTTTTTTGTAGTCGGTGGCATGTAAATACTAATAACATCTATTACAAAATAGTGCTGCCACAAACAATTATTTTAATCACCAATTCTTTTTTCAGATTAGTAGATTAATCAGGTCATGTGTAAATTGGATGTAAAGCACACATCTTAACCATCATTAACTTTAAACTAACTAAAAACTCTATATATTCACACTAGCATTATCACAGATAATGCTAGTGTGAATGCTGTAAGCTGAATTTGGCAGCTGAAGGTGCTGAAATGGATAGCTGGAAATGCTAAAGCTAATATCCTGCTACAATATTAGTTAAATGCCAAATTAGCCTAAAAAAGCCTAAGTTAGATAAAGCAGCTAGCATGTAGCAAATATTAGCTAAACTCCAAAATAGCCTAACAAACAAAGAAACAAATACAAAACCTTATATTAGCCAAAACAGCTAGCATGTAACTGAAATATTAGCTAAATTTCAAAACAGCCTAAGAAAAGCTTTAATAAATGCCAAAATAATAAAAAAATAATAAATTGCATAAAGCCGTTATAACTTTCCACTTTACTAAACTCTGACTCCATATAAAGTAACGACTAATCGACTATGAAATTAGTCGGCAACTATTTTAATAGTAGATTAGTCGTTGACTGGTCGACTAATCATGGGAGCCTTATTACAAAATACCATATTATACTTGGTTTTCTTAAATTTTTTATTCTGGTGAATGGTAAAAACCGGAAGCTCATCTCTTGAAGATGTGTTTACTTCCGGTGACTACCGCTTCTCTTTTGGTTTTGTTTTAGTTCATAAATTTAAAATCCAACATTAATCTGCATTTCAGAGCAAAAATACATCATCCCCAGATAATATTTGGATAATATTTTACTACACTCTTCTATATTTACTAAGATCTCAAATCAGCGATCTTGGACGTGGCGAATATTCGTACTCGAATTCTCAGGAGCAGATTTCGAGTATTTGACTACCCGGATACTCGTTACAGCCCTAGTAGAGCCCAAAATCTACTGAATATACTCAATATATTTGAAAACAGAAGCCCAAAACGTACCTTAATGTGCATTTACATAGACTTTTTATTGGAAGTGGTCGCTTGAACGCTCATTTCCAAGCCCTGTGTGAATGTTGCGTTAGTGTCAAGATGAAAGGTTCATTAGTTTTCCAACAAACAGAAAGTCTTGGGATACATTGGGATGTATCGTATTGGGACAGAGTATCTTGTTATGTATCTTGTTGCCAGACTCTTAAAGATGCACAGCCCGAGTGAAGCTAATGTTGAAATGCAAACCTGGTCAGGATCTTACACAGAATGTCAAACAGAAATGACAGTGTGCAGACGAGGGTCACCAACGTTTTGAAATGGGTGTAGCAGCCATGCTCCCGTCAGGGAAAGTCTTGAGAATGTGCCCTGCTGTAAGAAAAACGTTTGTATTTTGCAATAAATATGTTTGCGACTCTCTTCTCCAGTTCACAAGTGCAGACTCTCAGCTTTTTGTGGTTCCTGCAGAACTCCCACAAACTCCTCCTGGAGAGCACCTGACGACGTCGTCCTGTCAGAGTAGACGAAGAGGAGTAAAGGTGAGCACAGCGGGGTTCACATCTACTCGAACCTGAGCAGCGTCAGCCGCTGGAAGTCCTTCTCGGCCGATGACTATCCCGATAAATGTGCCAGAGTTTGATACGTTGCACTCCTGCAGCCCCTGACCCCCGTCCCTTTTTTTCTTTTAGTTGCTTAGCAACCCTAATCTTACATACCTGGGAGGTAGTGAGGTGGACTCGAAACAATCACACGATGAAAACACATTTCTGACATTCAAACCAAACAGCAAGCAGCTCAGATGTCATCAACGGTACGGAGGAGCCGCTGATGTTCCTCTGACGTTCAGACCAACACTTTCTGATACTGATATCACCAAAACAAGAGAGATGTTGCATGTTATCTAGTGCTGTATAGTTTGTGTTCCACATGTGAGAAAATGAGAGCTTTACTTTAATAAGTTACTATCATTTCAGATAGATTATTGTCTTGTTTAGGTTTTTTAATTGTATTTGGCAGCAAATCGAGGATATAAAGACTTGGAGTTTATTATGTTAAACAGGTTTGGCTGTTTTGTAATGAATGAATGAAATGGTTTATTTCAAGCAATTGGGTTATAATACATGAAATAACATCACATAATATATCACAAATAGATCGCTTGAAAGGGGGTGGAAGGAAGCGAACTTATATAATCCCACCCCGACTCGACCATACCATTTTCTCTACATGAATTATCAATATCCGGTTCAGGACTTAAAATCAAATATCAATATAGTTTCAGGTGATGAAAGATCAATAATATCAGTGATGTAATAGAATTTCAGAAACATCCATAGACAAATCATTTATATTAATCATCAACAGTAATCTAAACATTCTCATTTAAAATTCAAAAAATATCAGTAGTAATCAACTTCATTTGTTACTGCAGGAAAATATATCAAAATATTCTTATTAAAAAAGACAATTTGAGCAGAATGTATTTATCAAAGAACGATTATTATAATGAAAAAGTGCTAAGTAAAAAAATCATTAATCAAAATCAGATTTATTAATGGAAAACTTCAAAATATTCTCTTTAAAAGACAGTTTGAGCAGATTGTATTCAGACCAGAGCTACATCTTTGTTTAGGAACAGGTTTAAGGCCACGTAAACCATCTTCGTTGTTTTGACTGAGAGACTGTGAAGGTCTTCTTTCAAGGGAATTGTGCTCGAGTTCTTCAGAATTGGGTCAGAGTTCGTATTCAACGGTTCCGACGGTTTCACGAGTCCACAATTCACATTTTGCTTGAATTAGAGGTTCAAACATACGTAATCCCACAGTTCTCAAAGTCTTTCATGGATTTTATCTCCAGAGGCTTCGTCAGGTCCGGTGGTCCGAGTGGTTTGACAAAGATTCTGGAGTTATTAACCCATGTGGACTGGATCTGTCGTTTAGATCGTAGGACCCTCGCGTGTTTTGCCAGATCAGCGTTATATTTGCATAAATGCTCATTAAGGTACACTTTAGTGTCCTTAAGTTGTTTACGTTGTTTCATCAGGGCAGTCTTATGCTTTCGATTCACGAACCTGATCAGGATCGCTGGTTTATCCGTGGTCTTTCTCCGGGGAAGCGGATGGCAGACTTCGACCGTGTCCAGGTCCAAGGAGATTCCTTTAGACATTAAAAACATTTGAACCTGATCCTCCACGGTCGCATCAGCTGCTCCGTTAGCATCCGTGCTAGCGCTGGGAGCACCAGGCCGCGCCCTGGGCTGTAGTTGGAATCCCGTGAGATTCACATTATTCATCCGTGCTTGTTGGTCCAAGTCATGCATCCTTCTTTCCATCAGGTCTTGGCGATTGTCTCGTTGTTCGTTGCGTGCCTTTTCTTGGCGGAAATCTTCCACAAGATGCAGCAGCGGCGTTAGTTTAGCCTCCAGCTGAAGCACAGCTGTTAGCTTAGCTTCCTGTAGCAAAGCAGGAGCTAATTGGGATTGGATGTGGGCTAATGCGGTCTTCAGCTCAGCCAGATCGGCTTCAATATTTTTCTTTGGTGCCATGATCAGCTCTCTCGTTGTGTAGCTGTGTAGCAGCAGCCTGGTGATCAAAGTCGCTTGCAGACGACTTTAAAAGACTTGAAAAGCCCGAGAGTTGCGGAGAGCTGGAGGCACACGTCTGCTCGTGGTGACCCGGAAATGCACATTTGATGTGTAGATAATTGAAACTTTGGCTCAATTTTACTAAAGAACGACCTGGTTTCCAGGTATGACAGGTCACTGATAACTTTAATCTATGTGTCATTCATCAGTGAAGTCCTCACTCTGGGCCAATAGCTATAATGCCTTTTCTTCGCAGCCAATTGCACTCAATGGGGCAGCAGAGGTAGTAGAGTAGTCGACCTCCGAGCAGAAGATTGCAGGTCTGGTTCTCATCCAACACCACCCAGAGACAGTATCAGGAAAGCAGAAAAGGATTAAAAAGAAAGCTGCAGAGAAACAACTTTCTGGTGAACAGAGCAAGAAAAGCTGTGTTTAATGAGGGTTAAGGGAGAGCACACATAGAGAAACGCAGAATCCTGACAGCTGCTTAAACATTTGATGTAGGAATGGTGAAAGAGAGCATCCCTTTTCTCTGCAATGAGATTGGAGCCAAACCAGAGTGGAGGTTCAAGGATGTCGTAAAGATGGACATGAGGGTAGTTTGTGTTAGTGAGGAGGATGCAGAGGAGAGGATCATGGAGATGGATGATCTGATGGAGTGATTGTTAAGAGGAGCGTCTGAAAGAAAGAGAAGAACAACTATTTTAAAAAGAATCAAATTGGAAAGTGTCATGATGTCGTTTTAGATTCACACTATATTTAATATCACTCATAGTTATCGATTTGATAAATGATCTGGACTTGGACTGGTAGAGTAGAACTAATTGGAAGTTTTGAACTTAAATATGATAACTAGTAAAAAAATAGGTAAAATAGGGTGGGATTTAGGGTTTGGCAATTCCCTGGTATGCATTGCTATACAAATCATATCGCGATTTATCCCAACACTGTACCAGAACAGTTTTTCACCATTTTCTTTCAGTTTGACTTTGAAAAAACTTTATCTGAATATAAAACATGTTTCATGTCCATAAAATGGTCAAATAAATTTTATTTGATGTGAACTGCAACTGTTTCTCGTATACAAGTTGGTTTTACCCGAGCAAAATCATGCAGCTTATCTTTTAGTACATTAAGAAATATTTGTTCCTAAAGTCAACATGGTTTGATTTACACTAAATACTTTTACAGCATGAGAAAATACAAACAGAACTACAAAAGTTGCATTACCTGCAATAATGCCAGACTTTTTGCTGAATGTGATCACTGATTATGCTGAAGAAATTGACCGTAAATTTTAAAGGGATTTGCCCAAAATGCTAAAGCTTTTGCATATTGCTTAGATTACTAAAAGACTTAACGTTGCAGAAATTGCACAAAGAATTTAATAATTTAAAGCAATTTAAATAAGTTCTTGAAATTTCAAAAAAATGTGAAAATGCGTAAGAATTTGCCCAAAACTCCCTGTATTTGCCAAATTACCCAGAAAAGCTAGTGTGTTGCTAACATACTAGCTTTACTTGGAATCGACCCAACAAACCTTAGTATATGCTAAATTAGCTAAAAAATCTGACATGTTTCTAAAACATTAGCCTAACTCAAATTTAGACCAAAAAACCCCAGTTTGTGCCAAATTAGCTAAAAAAAAGTTGTATTTTGCTTTAATATTAGCTTAATGCTATAGTAGCCCAAAAACGTCATTATAGGCCAAATTAGAGAAAAATGTTAAAATATTAGCTAAATTCAAAATTAGCCCTAAAAACATCCGTAACATGAATGTCCTTAACATGCTGAACGCTTTGATACCAAACTTGCATCATTTTTCAGAAAGTGCACAAATATTGGAAGAATTACCTGAAAAATAATTGCAAATTTTTTTAAAAATTTCAAACATTGCATTAAATTTCAATAGTTGCATATAATTTCAAAAATTGCTTAAATAAAAGAAAAAGCATGAATGTCCTGAACATGTTGAATGTTTTTAATTGCATAATTGCACGCCGCTTTTCTCCTGTAGAATCTGCCAGAATTAATGTGTTATCAATTAAAAAATTACAGAAAAAGACCATCAACACCGGAGCTCCGGTGTTAAAAGGTTAATAAAGTATTATTGTATTTTATTGTATTGTAAATGTTTTTTTTTTAAAATGCACCTTTTTAGAACGGCTTTTAATACTTTGTAGTCGGTGGCATTTATTATTTTTATTTGTTTTATTGTATCATTTTTTTAAAGGGCTGGTTTGATCAATCAATAAGAATCGATTTAAGCTTTTCAGATCAAAAACGGATTCATGAAAATATAAGTCAATGTAGCAGACAAGGCTAAAGTCTGCTAACTTGATGCTAACGTTTGATGGAATTTCCAATAGGACGGCCAATGCTACCAAAGCACACATTGCTGACCAGATGTTTATAAACTCAGACAGGAATTTTTAAACTCTTAAATATATATATATTTATATTTATATATATATATATATTCAAGGTAACTATTTGTGATCTAAAACACAGAATTTTGCTCATACTTTCTTCTTCTTCTGGTGGGATAATACTATAGCGCGATTGCCAACTAGTGGCCAAATTGAAACATCCTTCAGGAAGATGCAGAACAATGTTCACAATGTTAATGATCTGAACATTTTTGTTAGAACTTGTCCTTCAGACTGTAACAATCTCATTATTTCACCAAGATATTTTACAATACGTGAACTGTATCAGATTAATATAAATATGTCCAAAACATAAACTAAATTATTTATATAAATGTATATAAATGTATAAATTCAAAATTAAATTGAATCAAAAGAATCTAAAAACAGTCTAAATCAAATCGAATCGTTTCTGGAAATTATTATTGATACCCAGCCCTACTTTTATGTATTTTATTGCAGACTACTTTTGTAATTTTCTGATGTTTTTGTTTTTTTCTCTTAATTTGTTATTTTTCTTCTTTCTCTTAGTGTGAAGCACTTCAGTACACTGAAGGGAGTCGTAAAGTGTTATATAAATAAAGTTTCATTCATAGTGACCCCATTATTTTTATATCTTTAGCAAGAGTTGTAGTTTCTTCAGCTAATTTAGCATCATGCATAGCTTTGTTTGTGCTTTTATTTTGTTGCATCTCCCTATGGTGAATCAGAAATTTGTAACAGCTGATTCAATATTTTCCTGCATGCTTATTGGTTATTGTGTGCTGATCTTACACTCAGTCCTCACCTTCAGCTCAGTTTTTACATGTTTTTGCAGGAACATTCTAAGACCCTCCCTCCTGCAGACTTTCACTGCAGTCTTCCACGACCTCCACGGCCCGTGGTTTCACTAGCACAGCTTCCATTAACCATGATGCTTTGCAGCAAGTAGTTTATCTGGATCCCTCTGAAGCAGTTTTCCTTTAGTTGCACTGATCCGCTCTCTTTTCCCAGCTCTGCGGGCCTCCGTGATGAAGGCTCAACAGCCAGGAGGAAGCCAGGTGTTGCTGTGTAAAACATGCCAATACCGCCTGTTTTTGAGGGGAGCCGCTGAGGCGGAAAATGGGTAGAATATAGAAAGTGAGGAGGCATCTAAACACAACAGTGTGAGTTGAATGGGAATGAAGCAGCAATGATCCGGGCAGCGATGCGTGGAAAGAGGGGCTGGAGGGGGTAAAGAGGCAGAAACGGACCCCACATCATGTAAGTACAACATTAGCACCCCAGAAGGTAAAAGCTATGATTTTATCCTCACATCTCATTGATACTAATGGTTTCCACACAGAACTAAATATAATCTTTCCACAACCACGTTCACTCGCCTGGAAGCGTTTTCAGTATTTCAGGATTATTTAGTCGCTGCTTTGATTTGATGCTGTTATCTCAATTCATTTTCTTTTTCTTGAGTCTGCTAATACTTGGAAGTTTATTTTCAACTTTATTTTGTAACTTTATATTGGCGTTCACATTTTTCTGTTAAACGCTTATATTTTTGGGGTTTTCTTTTTTAAATTTGTCAGCTTTTAGCAATTGATGCATATCTTCTACATTTACAGCAAATAACTTACTGAATAAATGTTTGTTTAAGAAAGTGACATTGCATATTAATGAACATTTGAAATCAAATGTAAATTTTAGCCACTTCCTAATTTCCATCTGCAGACTCTTGACGGGTCCATGTTCTTCAAGAAATAAAACCGATTTTAAGAAGAAAAAAACTACACATAGTGAAAAAAATGAATTAAAAAGAGCATGAAATAGAATATAAAACAGACAATATGCAAATATGAATAGAGTAAAAACTAAACCAGATATTTTTTACATGGTTCTGGTCACATATGATTACACATATGAGACATTTGAAGTGAGCCATTGTTTCAAACTTTTTTAAACTGACAAAACTTTTACTTGTATATGTATATATATATATATATTCCACAGATTATATCTTTTGCTAACCGAAACAACATAACAAAGAAATCTGATTTTTTTCCAAGTGTACATTTTTTGGCACTTATTGCACTTGAATCAAATGTAAAAGTGCCTCAGTCCTCAAAACTTGTAAACATGAGTATAATAAACTCCAACAATCTAAACTGTGTTCTTAAGTCTTGACATTCTGCAGTACTGGACTCTTAATTTTCCAGCATTTCCAACATTTACAGAGATTTAGCTCTCTTTTACCCAGGATGTGTACGTGGAAAGTTGTGCGTTTTTACTAAGTCATCTTCAATTTGCACACTTGTTCTTAAAATGCAAGTATATAAAGATTTTTCTGTGTAATATGGCCGTGCTGGCACACTGTATTGTAGATCAACTAATTTCATAAATTGACCAAAGCCCTCTGGGCCACCGTAGTTTTCTTTAGCCGATGAAACCTTTTGAGATTTTCAGACGAGATGGAAACCTTTCCCACAAATGTTGAATTATTTCATGATATTTCTATTATTTGATCAACTTCTGAATTGATTCATGTATATAAAAGTATTGAGATCTTTAGCTTTTTTCCAGCGACCGGCTCAGCGCTGCCTCTCATGAGACAAACCTTCGTTCATCCGATCAATAAGAAGCATGTCTGCAGTTTGTGGACTCCGCAGTTTGTTATCTACTCTGCCCATGTTTGCTCCAGTAAACCTGATAATACATTATATTGAGCGGCTGTCTGCTCTTTATCGACTTTGGTCTTCTGAAGACTGACTGTCACTCGGGGCTTCCAGCTCCACTGAACTCTAAAACTGACTCTTTCACCAAATCTTTTTCTGACATGATGTTCTGTTTGATTTGGATTTAACTTATGTTTCATCAGTGACTCAGTTTGGCTTCCATCAATAATCATGTCTGTTTATGATGTTTGTCTGCTGATTCTTAATGGTCTGAGAGGAAACCGGTCTCAAACAGAACTCAGTGGTGTCAGCTATAATGTCTGACATCAGATGTGTTCTGCCATGCTCTTTTTTTTAAAATGAGAGTCCAAATGTTATTCAGGGCAGCTGAACCAGAACAAATCCTTCATGCCTGTTTTCAGACATGGTCAGCTGTTTAAAAAGAAACCAAAAATCCCATTTCAAACAGGCGGTTTGTCAGAATGGAGCAGATGGAGAAGCTGCTGAACAAAATGAACAAAGTTCAGCATTTTCATTCAGAGATTTAAAGAAGGAAATAAATAATACAGGTTAAAAAGAAATCCTCAATAGACCAATCATGGACCATGATTGGTCTATTGACATTGTGGTCTTCCACATGTGGCCATTTTGCATTGAGGCAGCAGATAAACAGTATAAAGGTTTTCGACATTGCGCCGTGCAGCGGATCATTTCGGTGTCTGCTCTATTTTGTGCGTGAGTTGCGAGCCGACTGCATCAATTCTGGTAGGAAGTTACATCAAGATACATGAGAAAATCTGGTTTATTTTCAAAATATAACCAATTTTTCACAATAAAATGCCGCGATTAACATGTGTGATTGTGTTTTTGTATTTAAACAGACTGGAGAAATCAAAATAAATGCATATTTTTCTCGGCCGTGGCACAGTAGTATGACAGTCGGCTCCTGATCAAAAGATTGTGGGTTCGATTCCCGCCTTACCTGCCCATGTGTTGAAGTGTCCTTGGGCAAGACACTGAACCCCAAATTGCCTCTGGTGGAAGTTTGGCTCCAGCGTACGGCAGCGGAGCCACCACCAGTGTGTGAATGGGTGAATGGGTCTGTGACTGTGAAGCGCTTTAGGCCTTCAAAGAAGGTAAAAAGTGCTGTACAAGTATACGCCATTTACCATTTAATTTAACCTATAGCTCCAACAGCTGCTCAATTGGAGGTGCTCCTGTCTGAAACGAGCTCCGATCAGAAGAAAAGAAGACTCAAGACGAAACACAGCTTGTTCCAACTGGACATTTGATGCATGTTTAGCAACGACGTTCACAATGGACAAGCAAGGAGGGGCTTCTTCTTCTTCTTTTTCTACTGTTCACTAGCACATGTCCACAACCCACATTTGAAAGAGTCTTGGTGTGAAATGTCAAAGCGGTGGAAATCTGGTGAATCTTGCTCCAGGAGTTTTCTTCCACACCTCTGTTCTGACACATGAAAGACCTGGTGTCGTAGAATTCCAGTCTGGCATAAACAGCAATCAATAATGTCTCCTTCAAATGGATGGGTGGCACTTCAGTAAATGAAAATGGATGTCAGTCACGCATTGGTACCAAATCCGAGTCCTTGATTGGCCAAAGTTTAACTTTCAACGCACGATCCAGGTTTTTTTCGTGGAGCTCAAAAACGGTTATAGGAACTTCTGCAGTGTTCAAAAACTGGAGAGTTTTGAACACAAGATCCCAAAATGATAATTTTTTGGATGAACATTTTATTGAAAACGGTTGCTTGAACCCATGTAGTGATCATAGTGTTTCAGGAGGCACCACATGAGGGCGCTGTCATCAACTCTATAAAAAAGATGGCAGAGAGAGCAAGTAAGGAGAAGCCGGTTTCCTGTTTGACCAGGCTGAAGCTCTTTCAGAAAGTTCTGGTAAGACTGGATGTGTTTTTGATCATATTTTTCATAAATGAACCTTTTTATATCTCTAATTGGCTTACAGTCTTTACAGTATGAGTCAAAGTAAAGCATACATATGTCCTTCCTGGAGTATGAGCTGTGGTTGAATATGAAAGTCTTAATACAAGAAAGAAAAATAAAGGCTGTGGGGATGTTTATGGTCAGTTTCATAAGACGTTTTAATAACAATACTAATAAATTTTATTTAAAGTACCTTTCAGAGCTCTCAAGGATACTGTACAGCACAAATAAAATAAACTGCTCACAAAAATTAAAGGAACACTTTTTTATTGGTCCTGGCATGAATTGAATGAATGTCTGATCATTTTCTTGTTGGTTCAGCAGTATGATTTCAGCTGTATTGGTGTTCATGAATCAACAACAGGTGCACTTCAGTGGCAACAATCAGAAAACCCTCCAAACAGGACTGGTGTTCCATGTGGAGGTCATTTCAAGTTTCTCCCTCTTGATCTTTTTTGGCTGGTTTTCCACTCGTGCTGATTTTGTCTTGTGTAATTCTCTCTACTGGCAGTATGAGGAGATTCCTTAACCCTACAGAAGTTGCACAGGTTGTCCAACTTCTCCAGGATGGAACATATACATATGTATATAAATAAAGCACTGCTAAACAATTGCTAAACAATTTAAATAGCTCATTGTTTTTATACTGTTCTGATATGAATGTTAAAATTAGTTTATCAAACAAATCCCAAATCTTTACAAAATGTGCCGCATTTCTTCATAAAGATAAGGCATTTACCTAATTCCTTTTCAGGGTCACAGGGATGCTGGAGCCTATCATAGCTACTGTTGGGGAAAGGTGAGTTACACTTTGAATGGTTCATCAGTCCATTAGAGGGACACACACTTGTATTTAAGGGACAATTCAGAGTCACCAGTTCACATATGAAACATGTTTTTGGACTGTGAGGGTAAACCAGAGTTCCTGGAGAAAACCCACACATGCAAACTCCACGTAGAGAGAACCCAGCTGGGATTTAAACCAAGACCTTGAAGGTTGAGAGTGCTACCCACTCCACCCGAGTGCCTGAAAAGACGAGCCACAGCTTAAAAATTCAGATTTTTCTGAAACTTAGCACATCCAGCAGGACGTTCTGCGTGTCCCTATCTGACTGCAGCAGCACTCGTGATGGGATTAATGGGATTCGACTCTGTGTTGGAGCTCTGTGGGTGAGCGGGGAGCATGTTTGTGTGGTTGCTCTTATCTGCCTCCCCTGGTGGTGCAGGTCATCAGGCTGGACTGGAAACACGGCTGAGCAGGATTCTTTCCACTGATTCTCATTTTAAATAAAATCGATTAAACAGAATGTTTATGTGTTCAAATATCAGCGCTAAACTGCAATAATATCCTGGAAGATTATGATAAAGATTAAATGAGAAATTCAAGTGGAAAATGGATTAAAACAGTCATTTTGACAGAAACTGTGGTTAAAGAAACACATTTAGTTGCTTTTTTTCTTGTTAACATCACAGGACAAACATGAAAAAAGGGAAAAAAACAACAGGTTTTTAAAAATTGATTTAAGCTGTAAGTGAATGGATGGACCCCCCCCCCCACACACACACACACACACTTAATATAGAATTAAAACAAAGAATCAAACATGTCTTTTAAAAAGACCCACTCCAAATATATTTTTTTCTACTAAAAAAGTGTTCCTAGTACTCTTAATAAAAATGTATATCGTTTTAATCCTAAATTTTATATATATAAATTTTTTTTTTAAAGACATTAGTTGTAGAGGAGCAGTAGCTCACTAAAATCTTGGTTCTGGTTTGTGGTGCAGAGGCATTTCCTATCATTCCTTTATTTACACTTTTACCCACTAGTGCAGGGGTGAGCAAACTACGGCCCGGGGTCCACATGTGGCCCCTTAAACTACTTAATGTGGCCCTCAAAATTAAAATACATTGAATCAAAAATCCTAATTATTGTTTTATTTTCATTGTATTTCTGGTTTCTTCTCATGAATGGTGTTGTTTCTCTGTTTTTTTTCTGGTCAGAAGGTGATTTTTCAGATTTCTTTGAGTTCACATTTTCCTCTGAAGAACATCAACCCAATAGATCACCAAAAAGAGAACAAAAATCAAAATTTAGAAATTAAAATTCCCAGATTTTCTGTTTTTTAAATGAATATATGTGAATTTTAATCCAAATTAAAGCATGTTTTTAGCTAAATTCCATATTATCTTTTTAGTTTATGAGGTTCATTACCAAATCACTCCTTCCATCTGCTCCTTGTCCGGCCCTTATGCCAAATTTTAGAACTCTTTCTGGCCCGCAAATCAAAAAGTTTGCCCACCCCTGCACTAGCGTATAGCATCTAAGAACCCCAAGCTAACATTAGCGTCCAAAAAAGTAATATCAGAGCCATCCAGACATACAGCTTAGAGAGCCAGATGCAGCTCAGACAAGGAAAATGAAGACGTTCATGGATATATCTGTCTGACAGTAGATGCATCATAATCGTAGAGGAGAAGAGAGATTCGGGTCCACCCATGGCAGTTTCTGTGTTACAACGTGAGGTCTTTGTCTGATAATGATCTATCACAATTGGAATAAAGAAATACTCAAAAATGCTGTTTTAATCTTGAAGAATGTATATTATGCAAAATCCACTTTTTATCCATTCACGCATTACTGAGTAATCCTCTAAAAACCTGCCCTCTGATCAGCAGATCCTCCCAACTCATGAAAATGAGCGGGTTCTACTGAGATAACAAATGAGAACAGGACGAGTCTGCGGTGCCACCATGCCAACACAAACACACACGTTCTCCGCGGAGCACGCGGTGATTAACCAACAGTCATTTTAAATGCACAACACTGTTTTGTTTTCATCTCAATAGCCGCCGGGTCTCACGTGTGTTCGTCACTTTAGTCGCAAGCTCCATTAAAAGACCCCCGCCCCTCCCCCGTACACAGTCATGCAGTCGTCGGGTGTCTGCGGTACTTGTGTTGTGTAGCGATGGAAAAAAACTCTCATTGGATGTAGCGTTGAACCTTTGTGCGGTGGCATGCACCAAAGAACATTCTGGTGAAGAATCTGCACGATTGGCACAAGCAAATCGGTGATATTGAGAAGACGCCGCAGCAAGTGAGGAAAGGATTTCCTGATGGAGGTGCAACGAAAGCGAGCGACAAATTAGATGAACTGGTTTGAACATGGATTATTGAGCAAAGACAGAAAGGTGCTCATGTCTCCTGATAACGATTGGAATGAAAGTGAAGAAGATTTATGAGAGAACAGAAACATTTACTGCCAGTGCGAATCAGAACACAATAAAATGTTCTCATCATGTCGATAAATCCTGAAATGTTCATCTGGTGTTGTCTGCATTATGGGACTGAATTTCATCACAATATAAATTCACTAGCCATCACCATTCTGTCTAAAGACCGGTGTTGGTACCACAAATGCTCGGTCTGCAAGAACAGCTCGGAGCCTTGCGACTAGTGATAACGTCACACAACTGTGACAAACGTGTTGGCTATTTTGGAGTTTTCTGTACTGAAACTGATGTTTACAGTAAAGTCTATTTTAAAAAAAGGAAAAAAAAAAAGGGCCCAGATCTGCTCATGCTATTATTTATTGTTTTGGCATTGACAGCTCCTTCACTGACGTCTGATCTCCTCAGTGTTTGTGTAACTAAGCAGAGAGTAAGCGCTGTATATTCTTGCAGGACTTCATCCGGTCCGTGTCCGAAGTTCAACATTGGCAGGATGGATTTTGAAAAAAATACGTGTGAACAACTACTTTTTTTTTTTTTTTAAATGTGCGACCAACAGCAAACTAGCATGCTACTCGCGAGCATCCACTTTAGCTCAAACTTCCTTCTTCCCGGCCTGATTTCTCTCTATTAAAATAACGATCATTATCCTGTGATGATTTCCCTTGATCGGACTATGTAGTTGTCAAGGTTTTTGTACGGTTGATTGCAAATATTCCGCCTCCCTTTTGTGATTCTTTGTGTATTTGTTCGGACCTCCTCGGTTCTTTACTCAGAAGTGTGTCATTTCCCATGTCACGTGAACGTGGTCTAATGGTCCGGACCAATCACAGTCTTACACGTCATCAAGTCACAAGCCCCCGAGTTGTTCTTGCAGGCCGAGCACATGTGGTACCTACACCGATCTCCAAAAGACGCCCGTCTTTAATAACCCAGATATAGAGTACACACATCCATCTTTGCAAAGGGTTGGATGTTGTTTGTTTCTGTGGGTGAAAACCAGACACGCTGCCTAGGGAGCCTCTAGGATGACATCATGAAATGGGCGGCACCCACAACGAGCGAAAGGCGGAGCCTCAGAGATTGAGGCATCTTAATTTTGGAAAGAAAAAGATTCTACAAATATAAGTAATATTTTATAAATAACTAGTTCTCTGTGTGCCAAAGGTCATATATTACCGTATATTTGGATATATGAAATAATATTTGAAAAACTTAAGAACAGAAATTAAATAAAAGTTGCCAAACAGAGACGATTCAACGCTGACGTCTGCAGAACTATAACACACTTCCACATACAGGAGGTTCAAAGCTGGTCAGACATCATGTGAAGTTGTTCACGCCCTGATTTATCACAAAACTTAATCCATCTGTGACTTCATGTACATTTTAATGATCAGCTAGCCAGGAGGATTGACTCCAAATTTCTAGAGTTGCCATGGAAACAGAAGAATAACATCTATTCCATTAAAGGCGAATGCTGCCTCAAAACTCACTACGGGTTTCATTATGGTATCTCTTCTGTCTTACGATGTACATTTATGATGTCACGGTTAAGCAGATGACACACAATTTATGGCCCCTCCCCCTCTGCTGCTATTTGAACTAACTAAACTCATGGGTGCAGACAAAATCCATTCGGTTCAAGGGTGAAGAACAGAGTTTGTTTTTACATGAAAACTCCAGGTAGAAACCATAAATAATAGATTCAGTCTGGGGTTCCAGATCTTAGGTTTGGGCAGATTAGGAGAAGTTCGTCTTCTGTAGGCTTGACTGACTTCAAGAAAGAGGAAAAACTGTTAGAAAGCTGCAGCTAGTTCAGAATTCTCTAATGCAAAGGGGTTAAAAGGGTCGGATCTTGTCAATTTTGGCTTCGTTAAAATCTTGTCAATTTTTAGCTTCAATTTTGTGTCCAAAATATACATTACTAAGACATTAATTGAAACATTTAAAGCTCCATCCTGTCTGTCTGCAGCCTCACCTGAGGTCATGAGCTTTGGATTGTGACTGGAAGGATAAGAACCTGGACAAAAGCCACTGAGACGGGTTTCCTCCTCAAGCTGGGTGGAGATAGGAGGAGGAGGTGAGTCAGTCGGCCTGGAGGAGCTTGGAGTAGAGCGGCTGCTCCTCCACAGTGAGAGGTCAAGTCAGGTTCATCATTTTGCTTCGTCTGCTTCCCCATGAATGTTTGTTTCTTTGTTTGTCTCTTTTCTGAACGCTCTAACCCCCCCCTCTAACAAAACAGAAAAAACCCCCAAAAAGATTTATAGGTGGTGTGACTGTTTTTTTTCTTTTCAACTCAAGAGTCCTGTTCTAGAGCAGGGGTGTCCAACTCATTTTGGTTCAGGGGCCATATTTAACCCGTCTGATCTCAAGTGGGCAGGTTACATAATAGCAAAATAATCGATGGTCATCTTGTTATCGGTAGCTTTGCTTTTGTCTTGTCTTTTTCTCAGTTGCAAAAATGGCTTTAACAACGTAGTAGCCTCACCACTTATTAATATTATCAGGGCCGGCCCCGGGCTGCATGGGGCCCGAGGCGAAACGGGATTTCTGCCCACCAACACATACACAAATATCACTTCACGCAAAAAGGAAACAGAAATACGTATTTATATAATTTTATTTTTTAGTAATAAAATAATCATGACTTTTTAGGATAATAACACTTCTTCTTAGCCAGGACGTGAACTCCTGACCTTTGCAGTAGAAGGTGACCGCGCTGACCACTGCGTGGTAGATCTTTTGACACACATCTCCAGTTTTTAAGGTTTAAACATTTCCATTGTTAAGCGTCTAAAAAGAAAATAAAGAAAATAAAAACTAGATCGCTAGTTAAATTCTTCTTTTCCAACCTAAAACAAGAGTATTTTTTCGATCTAAATGACTGAGGGTGGGGGTTGGAAATGAGTTTCCAAGCAACTGAATGTAAATAAAACAGACAAACCTCTGCTTTGCGTTCTGTTTTTCTTCCTTCCTTCCTTTTTTTTAACTTAAAGCTGTCCCTGGAGTTTTATTTTTCTGCTTTTTCATCCTTTAAGTTTTAAAGCCGCACTAACAGATAACACCACTCGCCCACACACACCTAGCTTCAACAGGGGGTTCGTCAGGCAAAGAGGGGCGCAGCACCAGGAAAATGATTGATTATATCAAACTTTTGAATTATTTTATTCATGGTTTTAAATATTACCTTTTTAAAAAAAGGAACAAAAAAGAACATTTTTACATGAAATGAGTGGTGTGTTAAACTAAAAGGAAAAAAAATATGGCAACCTCCCCTCCAGCAAATGGTGCCCTAGGCAGTCGCCTATCTTGCCTATGCCCAGCGCTGGCCCTGATTATTATTAATATTAGAGATATGATTATTATCTTTTTGACAACAAAATTTTGGTAATTGCTGTGTCTAACATGATCATTTTTATAGCAAGCGGAGAGGCTTTTGGGGAGCCTAACTGCGTGGAAAGTGCTTGCAAAGAAATGCTGGTTACTTCTTGATCAATCGTTAAGCTGGTATTTCTTTTACTTTGCTCCCTCTGGTGGAGGAATTGCAAATTGCAGCCATTTCTTTAAATAACATAACTCGCCACAGGAATGGGATAGAAACTTGCTTGTCTTTTACAACTTCCTTATTTGTTTTTCTCTTCATGACTGGAATGGATTAAACCATGTGGTGGGCTGGACGCTGATCTAGAGGTTAGTGAGCAATACTTTCAACCGTCCACGTTTACGGCCTGATGCAAACACAAAGTCAGACTCACTCAGTTTTCATTTCAAGTTTGATTCTGCTGCTAAAAGTTGGACGTCGGTGGTGAAATGTTTTATGTTCTTGCTTTCATTCTGAGCTGAAAATGAACATCAAACACATCACGCTGCGTTCAGGTGACAGCCGTCTTTATTTTTTGCACAGATCCCCAGAGAAAAGAGCCTCTTCAAAGCAAATAAAAGAAAAAGATTCCAGCTTCTACCTTCTTCCGTTAAAAATAGATGATTAGAAAGTGTTATTTTGGGTGTAAAAGCACCCTTAAGGAGTATTTATAGTTCCTTCAGACTGTCAGGAGTCAGCACTTCTGAATGGCATCTTTTTCTCTGATCCACTTTGTTTCTAAGTTTTGGTCTTAAAGTTTTTAGTAGAACTAGAACACTGACTTTATTTTTCTTAAATGCAAATTAAATATTTGACATTTTTTGTTTTAATCTTTTAAACTTTTTTCTTCAAAATGAATCCACTCTTTTCTTTAGCTGTGCTTATTCGGATATTTTCTTTAGGGAGAAATTTTAGTTTTTCCCTTTTTGGAGGCAGGCGGGCTGTTTGTTTGTGTTTGTGTGTGCAGCTTGAGTGTGAGCTGTGAGAATATGCAGTGATGGTGCTTGACAGCCGGGTAAGCTGGAGGAGGATGCAATTAGACCAGTGTTGAACAAACACAGTGCAGTTTGGTTTTCAGGTTGCTTTGTCTGCAGACGGAATATGATGGTTGGTCTGTGCTGTGATCAGCTGCAGCAGGATTCAACAGCTGGAGTGAAGGACGAATTGGGGGAAAAAAATATTGTCATTTAAAGGGAAGTAAAGCACTCTTTTGTGCTGCTTCATCACGAAAATGACTATTTTCTGCAAAAGTTTTGCAGAATTTTAGTTCACTTATGTCGAGTTTTGCATAGAAGGTCCTAAAAGTGGTTAAAAAAAAGGAGAAAGTGGCAACAGGGGCCCATTGTTCTTCATGCTGGACGATCAGGGAGGGGTTTCTTCTACTTTTTCTACTGTTCACTAGCGCATGTCCGCTACCCACAGTTGGAAGAGGCTTGGTGGTAAATGTCAAAGTGATGCAATATCTGGTGAATCTTGCACAGTTTTAAAACGATGTATGAAAGAATTGATGTCATAGAATTCCAGCTGGAATTAATTTTCGCTCCACGAGAAATTTTCAAACAGTCGGCACTTTTGTTAAACAAACCAAATCCCGGTTCCTAACAGCGCAAAGCTCAAGTTTTGCACACAAAGCCCAAAAACTGTCTTAAAATGTGCTTAGTGGGCTTAAAAATGTGGGAAAATGTCAAGTTTTCACCAGATATTATTCACATTCTAAGCTCAAAGCAACTTATAAGAAAACTCTGAATACCCAGCATTCTAGCAACATTTAAACGCATCACTTGAATACAAATCTTAGACATTTGAAAGAGTCTCACATCTGATTTGTGTTTAAACGTGGTGTTGTGTGTGTGTGTGCATATCAAGGGATTTTTCTTTTTTTTAAAGCTTTGTATGAGTGTTTACTTTTAAACTGCTGTAATTTATTTATTTTATTTGCACATTTGAACTGAAGTGGTAGGATAAGCCTCTTAAGATGCAACTTCTTGTTGTCAAGAGGGTCCTCCATTTAAAAAGAGTCAAACACAGATGACAGAGTAGAGTATAAAAACATTGAAAAGCCAAGTAGAAACAGTATAAATTCAAAAGTATGCATAACACACACGCACATACATACAGACTACCTAACATAACATTTCAAAAAATGTAAACAAACACATTCATGAGAAAACAAGCAAACAAAAAGACCAGATAGAAAAATGAATAGATGCTGGAATAAAGACATTGGACACTAAATTAAATAATTCTAATTAAAAAACAAAGTGTGTTTAAAATTAATTAACAAACACTTCTCAAACAATTAATTTAAACAATAAATTTAAAGTTGTGCATGTAATATGTATTTTTGTAATTTTTGCACATGTGAACACACAATTGCAAGCACACACAGTTGTGCACAAAATGTATCATATCCCAGCCAGCAAAGCCAAGTGAGTCCCATGTGGTTTAAAAGTGGGAAGAAAATGTGGACCCGGTTGGTTTTGTCCATAGTTTCTGTTGTGGTCCCATCTGTGTTTGCCCACGTTTTCTGAAGTGGGCACTCAGTGGGTCGTGTCGCTACGCTAGCCAGCTACTCAGTGGGTGGCGTAGCATGCTAGCAAGCTCCTCTGTAGTGAGCTCCGTTTTATTGAGCTAGCAAGCTCCACTGTATCAAGCTAGCAAGCTCCACTGTACCAAGCTAGCGAGCTCCGCTGTATCAAGCTAGCCAGCTTCACTGTATCAAGCTAGCAAGCTCTGCTGCATCGAGCTAGCAAGCTCTGCTGTATTGAGCTAGCAAGTGCCACTGTATCAAGCTAGCAAGCTTCACAGTATCGAGCTAGCGAGCTCCACTGTATCAAGATAGCGAGCTCCACTGTACCAAGCTAGCCAGCTACACTGTATCAAGCTAGCAAGCTCTGCTGCATTGAGCTAGCAAGCTCTGCTGCATTGAGCTAGCAAGCTCTGCTGTATTGAGCTAGCAAGTGCCACTGTATCAAGCTAGCAAGCTTCACAGTATCGAGCTAGCGAGTTCCACTGTATCAAGCTAGCAGGCTCAGCTAGAGATCTGCTCTGTATCGAGCTAGCGATCTATACTATACCAATCTTGCGAGCTCCGCTGTAATGAGCTAGTGAGCTTCGGTGTATCGAGCTAGCAAGCTTACTGTATCAAGCTAGCCAGCACTGCTGTATAGAGCAAGTAAACTCTGCTGTATTACAATAACAACCCATGCTGTATGGATAAGCGAACTCTGTTGTATTGAGCTAGCGAGCTTCACTTTATCGTGCTAGCGCACTCCGCTATAGCGTGCTAACGAGCTCGGCTGTGGCGAGCTAACACATTTCACCGTAGTGAGTTGGCGAGCTCTGATTTAACGAGCTTAGCGTTGTTGAGCTAGCAAGCCCCGTTTTTGCAAATTCTGTTTCAACTAACTCCACTGTATCAAGCTAGCAATCTTCGGTGTAGCGAGGACCACTGTCCACCGGACCACCAACCCACTGAGTGTCCACTTCAGCCAATGTGGACAACCCATTCAGGGCCCACATTTCTTTTTCTGCCCACTTTTACACTAAATGGAGCCCACCTGGAGTTACATATCAAGAACTGCGCACCAACCAATCGGATGAGATTATATTTCCTCCATACTTTTATTCTCTAGTCTGGACCTACATTCTTTCAAGGCTGCCACTCAAATTTGAAAACTTCCTGACAGAACCAATCAGCTACTGAGACTCAGACAAACTAGTTCAAGCTCGCTCTTTGAGGACGTTGGTTCTGCATTTATTATCAATATACTGAAAAGACTGGGGTGAAAGTGAAAGGACTCAGGCAGTCTGCAACTGCGTCCTGGAATTCTTTTAAAAAATTCTCCCTTAGGCCCTTAGGCTCACACAATACCAATATCCATCCAACTATTCCAGGGAAGATGGATCCAAAATATTGAAAGTATCGATCTCAAGTTAGTATTGGATCGATGGTGACCTGCAGATGTCGATATTTCCACTCTAGTTTGAAGAAGTTTGTTTAAAAAGTTACAAACTATTTCTATTTATGCCAGTTGTTGTTTTTTTTTTTTTTTTTTTTTTTTTATCACTAAACATTGTGATTTATTTTTCCATCACTTGTTTCTTTTGGCTTGTTGACTGTTTTGCATTCACATTTCCACTTTAATTTAATTTTAAGAAGTTTTTATTTTAATCAACTGTTTTCCATTTAATTGAAAATATTGTCCTAATTCTGCTTTTATGTCTATAAAGTAATTAAAAAGGAAATTGTAAAAAAAAACAAAAAAAAGCACTCATAGCCATTGAAAACTATTGAGATTTTGAGGATCATTTTTATACTTTTTCTGTATTGATAATGCCATCTGGAACACTCAAATGCTCAGTCTCACCCAGCCCAACATTTTACTACTTTATAACATATTATTACTTTAAAATAGTAAATCTAATGATACAATGAAGTACTAAAGCTGCTTTTCGCAAGAATCTGTCAGAATTATATAACTGGTTGAAGAGTTGAAGTAGTTCAGAGCTCCAGTATTAAATCCTATACACTCCAGCAAATTCACATTATATTTTCCATATGACATGCATAGAGCGACATGCTGTGAAATGTGACCTTATACCAGCCTGGTCCATCAGTCTGCTCACAGAATTATGGAGAAGAGAATAAAGCAGCAGCTGTGTTGACAGTATGCAGATATATGAATGCTTTATTAAGATTAGAATCATGTACTCAGAACATTGACAGACCTATTCATCTCATTTATTACAAGCAGCTTCACGGATGACCTCAAAAAATGACCGTGAAAACCTGCTGCACGCGCTTGACTTCTCCGGAGTACCTGCAGTAACGGCTGCCGCCGGCAGGGGGTGTGATGCTCCACCTGTGTGGAAGACAGTTCTGCTTTTGCAGATGATTGAAGTTGGAGATGTGCAGAGAAACGACGCAGAAGCAGAGAAGAGGAGGGTATTTTTTTTTTTAGCTAAAAATAAGAAGAATAAAGGACAATATTCCAGTGAACACAAGGAAACCTTAAAATAACGACAAAACATTTTGAGTTATCCTCCAGGTTTTTTTATTTGATTGTGCAAACTTACTTTTCTGTAAGAAAACAACAACGATTTAAGAGATTTGAAAGATCAAATATAAGAAACTATTAAAATATAACGTTATTAATATTTAAAAGTATATTTTTCATTATAATTTCGCCTCATTGCAGCTTCACTTGGATGCAAACACACTAAAACACCTGCAGGTCTGATTTCATCATTAAACCTTCGAACTGAATGTTTAAAATACATAAATGTGGCATGTCAATAGATCAATATAAGCTGCTGGAGCAAACTTTATGACTATTGAGATAAAACACTCATGGAGCTGAGGCGCGTGGCTCTTCCAACACGGATGCGCGCGCTCCTGCGCGTCAGCGGCGTCTCCAGAAGAAGCTGGACTAGACTCAACCAAACAATTAAAAGACATTTCTAAGTGAACACAGAAATATCCTTTAATTGTAAGATCAGGTGTAGCAGGTGTTCTCACGCGCGCGCGGCAGAGAAGCAGAGACACAGCAGAACATGTCAGTGACGTCACATGCGCAGTCAGCAAAAACCCTGATGACTGACACCTGTGACCCCCACCCGTACTCACCTGCCCCCCTCTCCCCCTCCCTCTTCCACTGCACCGAACACGTGTTGGATCCTCGTTTTGAAAGCGCGCGCTGGACAGAGTCGTCTCTGTGCGTGTGCGCCACAGCTCCACGCACGTGCACGTTGGCCAGAACAGGCCACCCATGTCTCGCGCGCTCTTCCCACTCACGCACAGCTCCGCGCGCCTCCGGAGCCTCCTGTGGCTGGGATGTGAATGCGCGCGCGCGCCCTGGACAGCGCGTGAGAAAGTTGCCCTTCAGCCCGGCAGCGGGTGCTCCGGAGCTCCCGCTCCATCAACCCTCCAACTCGCACCTCCTCCATCCCGCGCCGGTCTTTCCTCCGGTTCCGCGTGCGGCTCCGTAGATACAGGCTCTGCAGTCACGTGGGTCGGAGGAGAGAAGGAGGTGGTGAGGGAGGGGGTGAGCACATCCCTCCTCCTCTCTGCGGTCCTCAGTGTGTCTCAGACTCGGAGCTGCTCCGGATCTGTTGAACAACCCCCCCGCGGTCTCTCTCTGCCTCCCCTCTGCCGCGCGCTCTCCCTCGGGTTCTTCCTCCTCCAAACCCGAACCGGGTGGTTCCGGGTGTCCGCCCAGGATTTACTTCTTCACTCTCTGTTGCGCGCCGCAAACCGTGCAGTGAGCCGCGCGGAGGACCGTGGATGCGCGTGCTCGGCTCTGATGGAGATGGAGGTGCTGATCCTGATCTTTCTGTCCCTCCGGATCTTCCAGCCCGACGCAGCGAGCGCGGACTCCATCATCCACATCGGTGAGGCATGGAGGAGGAGGAGGAGGAGGAGGGAGGGGGGGAGGGGGTATGTGCGTGTGAGCGTGCACTGGATGGTGAGATTGGAGCAGAATGGGGGGTTCATGTGTTGGAGCGCGTGCTCGGACTGTCAAACATCTTGTTGCTTAAATGAAAGTCTGACAGGAGGAAGGCACGCGCGCGCGCAGCAGCTGATGGAGCTGCCTGCTAAGTGGTGCGGATCCATTCATCAGTCCATGAGTGGAAGCCTTCATCTCTGAACGTTGTCTCATTTTCTCCATGAAAACCTGCCGGGTGGGAGGTGGTGCTATCATGGCGGGTGGGGGTCCGCGCTGGAAGTTTCCTCAGCCTGAACTTTGGATCAGACGTGAGGGAAATGCTGATGCTCTCCAGCAGAGGAGGAGATGACTGAGGGGACTGTTTGGGCTGGAAAATGATGCGGGGGGGGGGGGGGGGGGGGGGGGGTCTGAAGGAGACTGCACTGCTGCCAGCAGCTGCGTGCATGCATGCATCACTGCTGAGATGGTGACCCGAAGCCCCCCTCAGATACATCTGTGACGGTCTGGAGAGGAGACACCTTTGTGTTGGCCACACGGAACATGCAGAACTTTGCAGACACTTGTTGCTGCAGAATTTCTCACAGCGGGAGGGGGAGATGATGTCAGGAAGAACATGCTCTACAGCAGGGGAGTCGAACTCAATCTCACCAGAGGCACATTATGGATAAACATTTATTTAACTCTAAAACTACATTTTCAAAACTTTAAAACTAACTTTTTAACATAATTATGAATAACATTACCTGTGATAATGCTGGTGTGAATGCTGTAAGATAGACTTGCCCGCTGAAGATGCTAGCGCTGATAGCTGAAAATGCTGAAATTGATAGCTTAAAAAAGCTGTTAGCCAGATAAAATATTGGATACGTCCCAAATTGGAGAAAAAAAAAAAACTTTGTTTAGTCAAAACAATTAGCATAGCTGTAAAAATAGCTAAAGTTCAAAATAACCTAAAAAAACTGAAAAAGTCTAAATAAGCCAAAACAGCTAATGTGTAGCTGAAATGTTAGCTGAACTTAAACAGCCTAAAATCATTTTTTAAAAAAGCCTAAATTAGCCAATACAACTGGAATTTAGCTTAAATATTAGCCGAATGGACCAAAAAAAGCCCAGATTAGCTAAACTGCTGCATGTAGCTGAAATATTAAGTGAACTCCAAAATAGCCTAAAAAATCTTCATAAATACCAAAATACTCCAAAAAGCTAGCAGAATGCAAATGCTCAAAACTTTTGAACATAATCTTGAATAATAAGAATATTATTCCAGAATGAATCCACTTAAACCTTAAATAACTTTAAATATTTTACTCTCCATAAAAATAAATTTTGTCAAAACTATACAAGTTAGTAATAAGTACAAGTAATCACAATAAAATAAAATGGAGGGCCGAATAGAATTACCCTGAGGGCCGGATCCGGCCCCCGGGCCTTGACTTTGACACATGGAAACTACAGAGATTTGGGTTTCTTCCAGCAGGAATTGGTGCTGCCAGTAGAACCAAATCAGAATCTGAGTCCAGGGAACATCAGGACCCAAAGCAGCAGACTGAGCATGATGGGAACTTATTACTTTAATGCAGGGGTGTCAAACTCAATCGCACAAGGGGCAAAATACAAAACACACCTTAAGTCGCGGGCCAAACAGGATAAAACTTTAACTTTAAAAACTAACTAAAATCCAAAATCAAAAAACTAAAGAAAAAAAAAAAACTAATCTCAAATACTTAAAAAACCAAAAAAGCCTAAATTAGCCAAAATTATCTAGGATGTAATATTATCCTAACTCCAAAACAGTCTAAAAACCTATTTAAAAAAAAAAAACTAAATTAGCCTGAACAGCTAGCATTAGCTGAAATATTAGCTAAACTCCAAAATAGCCTAAAATATCTGAAAATAGTCCAAAAAGCTATCAAAATGCCATGCTTTAAAACTTTAAAACTGTAAACTTTTAACATAATTATGAATAATAAAAAGGCAGGAATATTATTCCAGAATTAAATCAACTTAAATAACTTTCAATATTTTACTCTCCATAAAAATATATTCTGTCAAAATATATAAGTTAAAAATAAGCGCAAGATGGCGGGCATTCAGGTCATTAATAACAATGAAAAATGATGATCTGGGAGGGCCGGATAGAATTACCCAGAGGGCCGGATCTGGCCCCCGGGCCTTGACTTTGACACATGTGCTTTAATGAATTAATCAAACGGGACAAAAGAGTAGGAAGAGATGACAACGGCAGCAAAAGCACACCTGAAACCAGACGTTGAAATGCACTGAAGGTAATTGACTTAATTAAAGACAGCTGTGGATAATTACCCAATGGGTGAGGAAACACAAAGCCTGAAAACAGAAGATGAATCTAGAAAACAAAGGGCACAGTTCTCTGATAGGACGACCTTGAGGGCTCAAACGCTCAGAGCAGAAGCTCCGTGTGACACGTCTGCAGCTGTGAGAGCTCAGGCTACAGATGTCTCTGCTGGCTGCTCAGAAGAACCGGGTTCTGATGACGGTAACGCATTCACAGGTTCCCAGACACTCCGCAGGTCGAGCGGACCAAACCTTCGACCTCTGCTCCATCTTTGTGCAGCATTTCTATTGATTGGTGACGACTTATCAAATCATCATTTTGATTTGAAAAAGAGCTGATGTTGTAGAACTAGTGGGGCTGGACGCTCTCTGACCCATTTAGTCGAGTGGAGCTTGCGCTGCAGAAGTTCGTCTTCTTGTATCATAACAGCAGCTGCTTTCTCTAATGAGCAGAGCTCCCATTCTTTGGTTGAATGTGCACAAAATCAGTGAAACATCTGCTGCGTTTGATTTGTGCCTGAATGAAAGCAGCAGAGTGGCGGGGAACACAAGTAGCCCGAGGCCCGCAAAGATTTCTGCTCTAGATCGATTCAGGTAAGACAGAAGCTCCGCCCCCAGACTAGATTCTTGGGGGTGTGGTCTGGTTACACCAGACCTGCAGGTTGAGGTTGTTGAGGATTGTTGGACAGTTATTCTTTCTTTTCTGCTCAGGTTGGAAGGCCGGTGGAGCAGCTGTGGTGTAGCGGTAGACCAGGCAAGCTTTGATCAAACGGTTGCAGGTTCAACTCCTGCATCGTCTGATTACGTGTCAAAGTGTTCTTGGGCCAGACACTGCTTTTTGTTGTCTGGTTATTACTTTGCATGGCAGTTTGTTTGTTTGTTCTTCATCTATTTCCTGTACATGCTAAATCCCTTTAGGGTCACCCCAGTTACCCTGAAAGGGATATGCGAATATGAAAGGGATTTGTCTTCATCCAAGTCTGTGGTTTTCTTCTAATCCAATGTTTTCCTCAGGGAATGCTGTCCTGCAAATTTTCCATGTTTCCCTGCTGAAGAACACCAGATTCAGATCATCATCACATGAACCCCCATTTACAAAAGCCCTACAAAGTGGTATTGAAAAACATTTTTTAATTTATTCATTTGATCTATTTTAAAATCGTCTCCAGTGGCCTTTCAATTATGAAGAGAACCTGTGTTTTTTGTATAGAATATAGTTTCTACAGGGTGGCTGTAGTTCATTAGAAATTCCCCTCTGAGTTGTGGGCAGGAGTGTTGGCGTAGAGCAGGGGGGTCCAAATCCAGTCCTCGAGGGCCGGCCCCCTGCTGGTCTTCCAAACATCCCCGCCTTGTCTGCTGTTGATTACCTGGATCAAGTGTGTTTAGGAGCTTCCTACTTGTTTGTAAAACGAGTAGGACACCGGCCCTCCAATTCTGGATACGGGAAGTGGTCTTTGTTTTGTTAATTTCACCAAAATCCCCTTTTTTATCTTATTTTGTTGTTTGTTTGAGAAAGTTCTGTGTGAAGGCTTTTATTTTGGTGGTTGTGCTACTTCCTTTTTTGTTGGCGGTGTTCCCTTCCGTCTCTGTGGGAACGGCTGTAAGCAGCGGGCTTTGCCTTTGCCATTTCACGAGTTAAAGAAGTTTACATAAGTTTTAAACATAGAAATACACTGTTAATTATTTCAAGCGTTTCTCACGCCATTTTAATTCTTGTTAAACGTGTGAAATAGTGCTGCTACAAATGATTATTTTAATAGTCGACTGATCACAGATTATTTTTTCCGATTAGTCGACGAATCGGGTCACATCTTAACACATCGTTAACTTTAAGCTAACTAAAAACTAGATATGCTGGTGTGAATGCTGCTCTATCTGAAGATGCTGAAATTGATAGCTAAAAATGCTATATCTGATAGCCAGGTAAAATATTAATTTAATGCCAAATTAGTTTAAAAAACTGAAGTAAAGCCCAAGTTAGCCAAAACAGCTAGCATGCTGGTGAAATATTAGCTAAACTCAAAATAAGCCCAACAAAATGAAAAAAACCTAAATTAGCCAAAATAGCTAGCATGTAGCTGAAATATTAGCTAAACTCCAATATAGCCTAATGAACCTCACTAAATGCCAGAATAGTAAAAAAAAACTAGCTTAATGCCTTTATAACTTTCAACTTTACTACACTCTGACTCCATATAATACACATTAACGACTATTTTAATAATCAATTCGTCGACTGATCGTGTCAGCTCTAGTGTGAACTGGATTTGAATTGCACATGAAAACCTGCTAATGTTAGCTGTAGGACTCGAGTTAGCATGGATGGTCTCTCATGACCACGCTAGTCTCTCTCTGCCTTCATTTGGGTTTGGTGTGTAAATGAGGCCAGCAGTGATTGTTTCATGATGTGTGTGTTTTCACAGTAAACACCCTCATTTCTGGATGGCAGTCCCCGCGTGAGGCTCGTCATTCAGACACAACGCAGAAGAACACGGCTACACATAACACTGAAAGCTCTCTGTTTACACTTTCCCCTGCTAGCTTACATCTAACCTAACTTTACATGCAACTAAAAATGGCGACTAATATTGCAGATATGTAGGCGTACAGTTTTAAACCAGATTCTAGCTCAGGCGAAGAAAACAAAGACGTTCGTGGATCTATTTGTTTGCAAGAGGATGGATCAGAATGGAGCAGAGCAGGGAGTTTGTGGTCATAGCAATTTGAATAAAGAAATACTTAGAAACACAATTTTAATCTAAATTCCTTTATTCATGTCCTCCATTTTCAGAAACATAATATAATATGTTACAAACACCAGAAACATGATTTTTTTGGGTTTTTTTTATATCAGAATGGGTCTTTAAAGTTTCTGTTCTGGGTTCAACTATAGACGTAGGTCGTCTATTAGTAACCAGAGAGCAGTTAAAGAATGTTCAAGTAAAATCTAATTTCCCAGCATCCCATTTTTTTCTTCAGACAGAATGTTTGGAATTTTAGACTTCCTTTTTTCTTCAGTTGATCATCACCAGTAGATATATTTGTTCATCTTAGTTCATCTTCATCAGCCTGTTCTCAGGTTAGACTTTCTTCATGGAGAGTTCCTCGTCTTTTACAGCATCTTTAAGCTCATTTGATGTTAAGGTTGGGCTCAGATCTTTGCGGGAGGCGGTGATTGCTCGGTCTAGAGCTCCTCTTTATCCCCTGGTGGGTGGTTCTGCCTGTCCGAGGTCCTTCAAACGTCCCCCCCATGCCAAGTAGATAACAAGACAGTCTTTATGAAAAGACCGAGGAGGAGAAATGACCCCATTCCAGGAGCCAGGCGGCCGACAGCAAATGATTTACGCTGCCGGGGTGACGGTTAGCGGGAGCCGCCTGGATTTGGAAAGGCAAGTAGAACCGCGGGAATCCAATCTGTTGAAGCTGGCAAAGCAAACAAGCAGCTGCTGCCTTTTTCTGCCCCCCCCCCACACACACCGCCAAACGAGATTAACCAAGACAGTTAGGAAGCTACGCAGAAGGTCCCGCCTCGTCTCTGTGACACCCCTCCGTTAGCGCGCTTACAGATGCTGGAGTGGACGCAGCCGCTTTACAGGCAGAGCGAGCGGCGTTAGCATCCTTCTTAATTAACGCCGACAGACGGAGCTGGAGGAAGAGGCGGGCTCGGTGAGCGTAGCTGTTACACCTTTTAACGCCCCCCCCCATCCCATTCCTTTGGGTGTTTCAAGCAGATAATAGGGATGAAAAAAAAAACCTCTCAACCCCCTCCTCCTCCCAGAGAGTTAACAGCGAGGCAGCGTGGGTATGGACCGGTCTGATGGATGGATGTGTGTTTAAACTGTCTACCTCGATACATCAACGACCTGATGATGTTCCTGCGGCGGGATGAAGCATCACGCCGTCATGCCTCCTGATTCACATTCAGGATTATTGATCCACAAAGTTCACCGGAATCTTTTACTGCTTCACAAACCAGAACCCCCCCCTCACCCCCCCATCCAAAAACAAAACAAATATAACAATTAAGCAAAATATACTTCTTTGAGATTTGGGTAAAATATTTTAAAAAGTCCCACTTTTCAAGTTTTTTTAACTCCTTCATGATGTTTTAGTCATTACTAATAAGTTATTTTCAAAATATGAATCTGTTTAATGATCATTGAAAGTGAGTGAGAAGTGGTTTAACCTTTTGACAGCGATGAACATTCAACTTTCTGCTTAGTACTAATTAAACCATTAAAGGGTAACCAAACAGGAAAGTTGGGGCTTCTGAAATGACGTGGGACGTCGGGATAGTTTGACCAATCTCAAAATTCAACAGTAATACCTTGATTCAACCTGTGGGGGGCATCACGCAGACGGTTCCAGACTATATTTTCAAGAATTGAACGAGTTTATATTAATTTATCAAAAATTTGGCAATGACCTTTTAAACTTTTAAACTTGTGTTTCCGGGACAGTTTTTTCAGAGCGAAAAGAGTTCTTTACAGATTCACCTCTGAAATGTGAGCTGGCCCCGTCAAGTGGATTCATCAGAGTGGGACAGGAAGCTCTTATTTCATTTGTACCAAATAAGCTCTTGTTCAACCATTTTTTTCATATTCCTATATGGGTGGATTCAAACTGGCAACATTTGTTTCCCTTATAAAGCTCGTGTCTGAGTCTAGGGCCGGATCCTCCAGATCATTTTATTTTAATGTTATTGATGGATCCATGACTAAATTTACCTTTATGTAGAGTAAAATAATGAAAGTTATTTAATGTTTCAATTGATTTATTCTGGAATAATATTCCTGTCTTTTCTCATCATGTTAAAAAAGTTCTGTTTTGAAGTTTTAAAAATTTAGTTTTTAGAGTGTTCAATACATTTTTAAGGTGTGCTTTACATTTTGACTGCAATTGAGTTAGAGATCTCGACCTTAAAGTGAACCAGAGTTCATCTCCCCGATCATCTGGATCTAATCCAAGATTCAGGACTCAATCCGAACCACATTTCTTGTCTGAATTCTCCCTTAATTCACAACAATTTGATAAAGAAAGATTCAGAAATGTGATTTTATCCTGATTGTCTTTTTACCATCATAAAAATGCCACAAGAACACTTGAAAACATCAAAAAGATTATTTCATTGGCGTTCACATTTATTGTGGTTTTACTGTTGGTAAACTCCCTCTAATTTATGAATCCACTAAAGTTCTATTGATCGTAAAACAGAATAAACTTTATTCAATGTGAACGGAGCTCCCTTGACTCTCCTCGATGCTCTTCCTCCCATCCGTCCCGTTTGCTTGCAGCAGAGTGGATCCCGGCTTCAGTTTGGGCCTCAGTGTCTCGTCTGATAAAAATCTCCACATTTCATTGAGCGGCGTCGGTGATGGGCGCCGAGCCGGCTGTCGAACAGCGGCGAGGAGGAAGCTGTGGAGCTTGTGGATGTGTGAGGACATGCATGAGTACGGGCTCCAGCTTCGGGCTGCGTCTCTGCCCGCTGGTGTGTGACGGCGCCGCTCATTCTCAGCGTTGGTGTCAGCGGCAGCACGGCGGCCTTCGCAGATTCTCCTTGTTTTCCAGCAGGTCACACATCCCTTATTAGGATGTTTAATCACGATAAAAGTCAGGCGGGACTCCACTGTCCTGGATGCTGTCTTTAGACGAAGACGGGTGGAGGGGGACTGTCGCTCAGAGTTCTGGACGCCATAAATTACGATGCTGATTCTCTTGCATTCGGTGTTTTTAGCAACAAAGTTCAGCGTTATTCATCAGCCGCTAAATGCATTCTGGCTGAGAATTGGAATAATTTAGTCCGTTTAAAGAGCGTGAATCTAAAAGTTAATCCATCACCATACTGAACTCTGACTGGCCAGCAGCAGCAGCAGCAGCGGCGTCTGCTTCACACCAGCTGCATGGAGGCGTCGGACGCCTGTTGAAGAATGCTCTCCTGAATGGAGGTTCAGGCTCTTCCTGTTCAGGCACACGTCGCCGCCTCTCGTGTTCCTATTTTCCTGCTCACTGACTTCATTACTGGCCAACAGAAACGTTCATGTTGTGCTTCTGTTCGACTGGAACTCTCATTTCCAACCATCAACTGCTTCCTTTTTGCAGTGCAATAATAGAGAACCAAAGCGAGAAAAGTTCACAAATCTGACAACAGACGAGCTGTTTAATGCTCTCCATTGTGATACAAAAGGGATTTCTGATCAAAAAATCTTTATTACTTAGTCATAATACTTATGGATTTGTCAAATATCAAGTAACTCTAACTGAAGTTGAGAACTGGATTGTATTAGATATGTAAAAAACAGTTAGGTGGATCATGGTAGTGATGGGACATAAATTAATTAACTTCTTTCCACTCCATTTCAAGCAATTAATCAAACTAATCGACAAACGAAACATTAAATGGATTCAAACTGACATTTACTATATGTGGAAATGTGTTTTTTATCATTAAGAATAATGATAGCAGCATCATTTCTATGTGTGTGTGGAGGTCTGCAATAATATATTGAGTAGTTTAGGTTTTAATGTATTTTTTAAATGTTTTAGTGTTTTCATGTGTTATTGTCTCTAATTTTTCAAAAGAGTAAATCTATGTGTATATATATATATATATATATATATATATATATATATATATATATACATAAGATATAGTGATTTATTCATTGATATCTCTGGGAAAATAATCTAAGTTTTTTATTTAGGAGCTTGTTTTTCCCTTTATTTCTAAAATCCAATTTGATGATTATTCTCTCAAGAAAATAATAATTGAAGGGATAATCTTGTTTTTTTATTTTAACATAATACTCCTCTGATTTCAATCAATCAATCTATTTATTATTTATATACCACCTTTAAAAGCAGGAGTAATTAAAGTACTGGACAAAAAAATAAATATGAATAAAATCATGAAACAATGAAAAAACAAATGGCAAAAGCAATAAAAAGGATCTCTTAACTTCTTCATGAACACATACCTTTCTTTGAAACATCAACTTTTCATGGAATCCCTAATCTAAAAGTACAGTCATCCTCTTTTATTTAAACTTCAACATTTTTTAAGAAATGAACTTGGTTCAAATTAGTTTTTTTTTCAATGTTCAACAAAAAAGTTAAGTTTTAAAATGTGTGAGAAACAACAAAATAATTACTTTCAAGTTTTTTTCTTTTTTCAAAAAAGTTGTGAATACTAAAAACATGAACATATTGAATTATTTTTGACATTTTGGATTGTGGTATGTGTTCTTGCACATCCGTGTGTTGTTGTGACAATAACAGGAAGCAACAAGTGAATGTGTTTGTGTTGGCTGAGGTCAGTGGCAGGAAAACGCTACAAATTACCAGCGCACCTGAATGCAGCGATAGTAAGCGAGTGATCCGGGTCAATGATGGCAGGAAGTTACTCCAAGACACACGAGAAAATCCGGTCAATTTTCAAAATCGAAATAATTTTTCACAATAAAAAAATATAAATGCGATCATGTTTTGTAAATGAAAATACAGTATTCCATATTTACAAATAAAAGTCAGAATGAAATGCTTGAAGCAACTCTGGGATGGATGTTTGTGGTGGTGGGGTGGGGGTGGGGGTGTACAGTCACTTTATAGTCACGGTTGTGAGTTAGAGCCCCCTGTCCCGTCAGAAAGAGGGAACGATTCCTCACCTGCCAAAAGAGCTGGTGAAACTCTGTTTCTACCTGCAATTGGTGGGTGTTAATTTAGAGCAGGGGTGTCAAACTCAATCGTACAAGGGGCCAAAATCCAAAACACACCTTAAGTCGCGGGCCAAACAGGATAAAACTTTAAAAACTGAAGTGCTGAGAGTTGAAGATGCTGAAATTGATAGCTGAAAATACAGAAGCTGATAGCCAGGTAACATTTTAGCTAAATGCCAAATTAACTCAAAAAACTAAAAAAAATAAAATAAAATAGCTAATCTTCAAAATAGCCTAAAAAAACTGAAAAAAACCTAAATTAGCCAAAATATCTAGCGTGTAATTATCCTAACTCCAAAACAGCCTAAAAAACTTTTTTTTAAACTTAAATTAGCCAAAACAGCTAGCATGTAGCTGAAATATTAGCTAAACTCCAAAATAGCCTAAAATATCTCAGAAAATAGTCCAAAAAGCTAGCAGAATGCCATGTTTTGAAACTTTAAAACTGTAACTTTTTAACATAATTATGAATAATAAAAAGGCAGGAATATTATTCCAGAATAAATCAACTTAAATAACTTTCAATATTTTACTCTCCATAAAAATATATTCTGTCAAATCTATACAAGTTAAAAATAAGCGCAAGATGGTGGGGCATCGGGTCATTAATAACAATGAAATAAAATGATCTGGAGGGCCGGATAGAATTACCCAGAGGGCCGGATCTGGCCCCCGGGCCTTGACTTTGACACATGTGATTTAGAGCCTTGTGTGTGTGTGGGGGGTGTGTGTGGGTGGGGGTGGGGGTGTGTGTGTGTGTGTGTAGGAGAGTGTATGATTGCATCCCTATTGCACACCAGCATGTTTACGTTGAAGTGTCAAATGTATGTTAAACTGAAGACTGATTTATTATTTGTTGACAACGTTACATCAGTTGTAGATCATCTGGAAGGTGTTTTTCATGTTTTTCATTGTTACTCGCCTATTAGGAAACTCAAAAAAGGATTTTTATGAACTTTTGTTCATTTGCTGTTTTTCATCCTCTATTCATATAATAAACTGAAAGAAATCCCAAAAACTGAGGTTCAAACCAAATCCAGGTGAAAGTGCGTCCTTAATTGTGTGTGAATATCTTTTTTTTAGATTTGCGATTAATTAATGACTAATTATACCAACTAAGTTTGATTTAACTATATATAGATAATAGGGAATTGATTAAAAATATTTAGCTGATTAATCGCAAACTTGGAAAAAAATGAATCAGGATTATTGTTATTTTTTAGTTGCAGTCTTTGTGAATAATCCCAATATGAAATCACACACGTTCATAAAAAAAATAATCACACTTTTGTGGTGTAATTAATCACAATTAATCAAAACCAGGTACATTTTATATGACAAAATGCAGCTTTTTTTCTAAATTTTTGAACAAAAACAACAAAAATAAACAAACAAATGAAAAAACAATCCAAATGATCCCACTATCAACCTTTTGAACAAACACAGACCAGAGGAAACATTTTTCCTTAATTCTCATTGTCTAAATGTTTCACTTTATCGGATAAGAGGGATAGAACCTGAAGAAATGTTAACGCACGCCTTGTAAGCCTCAACCGCCGAGGCAAAAAGAAAGACTGTTTCTTTCAGACGTGTAATTCATTTGCGTGAATAAATATTAACACATTCATTCTTTTTGATTAATTAATTAAGTTCACAGCCCTAATAGACATATTTCTTCATTGATTTTTTTAAACACCAGCAAGTAAAATCCTGAATAAAATGTCACTCATGAATACAGTTTGAAGAGGTTAAAATAATTCCAACCCCTCTACGCTTCAATCTGCTAATGAGTCAAACGAAGGTGAGAAAACGTCCCAGAGAAGTGGAGACGATGAAGTGGCGCCGGAGTCGGCAAGCCTTCCAGCCGCGATAGAATGTCCTACAATTTCATGTAAATAAGGCGTCAGAGTCTGAGCAAGTGTGTCACCCAGAGCACGAGACTTAATTATACAGATCTGAGTCATTAGTATTCTTGTGGGGGGGTGGGATATCCAGGTCAGCACAGCTAAGTCTTTGTAGTTCAGTGGAACGTCAAAGGAACAATCTTATTCCTTGAATGTAATAGAAGTCCTCTGCATAAGCGGTTCTTCCCTGGGGGGGGTTTTACCCACTGCTGATGCGCCACATGGGCAGCTTAAAAGATAAATGATACCTCTAGTTTTAGCGCTGATGAGGGTCTTAATGGGAATGGATTTTCCTGGATGAGGATGATGAGGAGGGGATGAAGTGTAATTGCACCGAGCATGTGCAGAGAGAGGCGGCAGGCAGGATGAAGGGCTGTTTACTGCAACTTTATTGCTGCAGCTTCACGCAGATGGAAATCATTTGACTTTGTAAACAGTACAAACTGTTCCCTGTAAATGTATGTGTGACAGGGTTATGATGACGGAACAGTCATCTGTCTGGAGTCACAGCGGAACACCAGACATCATCGTGAAGGTGTCCTGTTCTCCTGTGATCAGCCTTTGTGAGGGTTTGGCCCCTCTGGGAAGAGGTCTGCTCTGTGAGGCTAATTTAGTTGTTCTTTTCGCCCCTTTTCCTGATTTGGTTCATCAAAGACCGAACGGTCCACTAAATGTTTTTACAGCAGCTCCCCTTCTCCACGCGGCTGACCAGTTTTCCTCGCAGGATATTCTCTCTCCCTTTGGTTTAACGTTTTGTCTTTTGTTCTGTGTAACATCAGGAAGGATTGGAGTTCTTTCGCTCGATCCAAACCAGAGTTCAGATGAGCTACTAAACCAGGAGAACCATCAGAAGAACCCAGCTCCAGGACCGACCAGAACCAAAGCTGTCAGAGCCCCAAAGATGTTCATTATGGAGCTAAATCGGGGCCAATATTGGTGTTCTGGATGCGCGGTTTGTACACAATAAAACTGCTTTTTATAGCCTTCTTGGGACAGAGAACTCAGTGAATATAGTTACCACCCTCATCGATTTTGATTGGTCCTTAATGTTAGCCCCGCCCCAACGCGCCATAACGGGGCCCAAAGTTTTGAAACTGAAATCTTCAGATTTGAAAATTTTGAAATTGAAATTTCTAGTTTTGAAACCTAAAAAACAGAACATTTGAACCTGAAAATAACTAATTTATTTTAGAATAGCAACAAGTTTTGGACATTTTATAAATATTTTTTTTTTACCAAACACCAATATTTTTTTCAATTTGATTTATTTGGATTTCAAATATTATTGGCCCCGATTTAGCTCCATAATTGAACTATTTTATGTTGAAGTCAACTATATATATTTTTTCTATTTCAAAATCAGCATTTGTCTGTAAATAATGATAAAACAGTTTTTAGCAGGATAAAAAAGCCTGTCAACTTTTAAGACATGTTTTCTGCAGAGCTGTAGGAGGTACTCAGAAATGCTTTTCTGTTGGCACTTAAGCTAGCTCTGCTAATTTACCCATCAGTCCTTTGTTTACGTGCTCTCCTGCTAGCTAAATAGCACCTGTGAAGAACAAGCTAACATTAGCGTGGCAAAAAAACAGCTATCACAGCTGAATAGTTCAGAGCCAGATACCGACTCAGGTGAGTAAAATGAAGACGTTAATGGATCTATTTGTGTGAATTGAAATTAATCCGGATTTTATTCAAACATCTAGTTTTTCTTTGCTCCTGATCCAACGCAACTGAATGAAGAGATCCTCGCCTACGCAGCTATAATTGTAAATGCATGTCTTCCGTTATGAGAAGAATTCTACAAGAACAAGTTAAAAAAAAAACATTTCAAACCCATTTGGGGCCCAAATTCTGCCGACTTTTAAACCATATGGGGCCCACTTTGCCTTGCTGCCTGGGAATATGAAGAAAAGTAATTATTGCCGAGTAATCCCAATTATCTCTTTCAGGAAGTGCTTTCATATCCGGTGTTTCAGCAGCGGATGCATCCAGGTCCTTCCATGAATGCAGTTTAGGCCTTCAGTCACAGCTGCCCTCACAGAATCTGTTTGCAGTCAAACATGGTATCCAGCACATCCCCTAGGGTCAAAATATTTATGTTCATTTAATTCAACAGGCATGCTGCAGGCGCCGGGTCATAGCTAGCATTCAGACAATACGGAAGAGTAATAGCGAAGCTAGCTAGGTTGATATGTCAGGATGACGTGGATACCTTAGTATTACCTCTTTGAGAAAAGCACGTTTGCAAAAGTAAAAAAAAAAAAAATGGCGGCCATTTATTAAAGATGGCGGCCATACGCTCAATTATAACAAACAATACTCTGAACTATTTTCCTCAGTCTCAAAAATATGGGATGTTCTTGCATAAAATTCAGTCTTTTAACATTTTTCAACTCTGTCCAGTTGAAAAATGTCTCTTTTTTTTCCGCAAATAATCGAATAGTTATTGACGTTCTGTGACGAATAAATCAGATTCTTTGGTAAAATAATGAAAGTTAACATCAGTATGTCTTTTCACTGAATTACATCCTTTACAGCACAGAAGTGGGACGTTATCTTCTCTTCTCCGGCCTCTACAGCTGCATCCGGGTTAGCTAGCTACTGTGACGTATGAAAGTTTCAGGAATCCAAACAGAGTTTTTCTCACTTTGATTGACAGAAACTTAAAAGGAGAAATACTCGGAAATACAAACATGAAATGATTTATTATGATATTTTTACTCTTTCAGAAGAAAAATGTCACACAAACGTGTTAAAAACATGATTTTCATTGGAGGGAGACCTTCAATGTACCGGTCAACACCTGTACGGATGAATGTGATGAAGGTCATAGTAATACGGCAGTTCATATCTGCAATATGGTTGCTAACACAGTTTATGGCCCAGCCCCCCTCCCCTCTCCAAACCTGCTGCTTTTTGACCAGGTGGTGCTCGGGGACGCAGAGGTCTGCACCGCACTCGATCACCTGCCAAAGCAGGAAGAGGCTTAATAAACATAACTGCTCCACTACATTGTTTTTGCAGCAGCAGCTGATAAATTACATTCGACTAGAGTCCCCCCCCACCCCCACCCCCCCACCCCGTGACACACAGAAATGCCTGCAAATGTTTCCAAAAGGTCAGACTCACAAATCAGAGGTAAATTTAACAGCTTAAAGTGAATTTCCACGTTTGTGTGCCCTTTAACCGAGCGCTCGCTCTGAAATATCACAAACCTGTTTGCAACACTTCAGACGCTTTGCTGCTGCGTTGAAACAGGTAAGATAAAATACTCAGACTGCATAACCGATCCCTATTTTCTGTCATTTTTGTAGTTTCATCCCATTTGTGTCCTGAAATAACAGGAAGAAGTGGTGAGGACAAATGGTCAGTATCTGATTGGAGGATCACAGGGTTGGTTCCCGCCTTGCCCGCCCACGTGTCAGAGGCTGCGTCCGAATTCCTTCCCTACCCTTCTCCCTATCCCTTCGTTTATCCCTCCAAGTGGAGAGATGAGGATAAAAAGAGGTTTGATGACATCATCGATAGTCATCGATATCTACGTTGTGGCTGCCAGAGCTCAGAATATACACAACATCAGTTTTATACCTTTAAAAAGTCATGCAAAAACAAAAACTCGTGCAAGTGTCTGATTGATTTATTAAATACTTTCATTTAAATGTAAACTTCTGTGCTTCAGAGCACGCCTCTTTGTTGTCGTTCTTTGTGAAACATGCAAAGAAATGAACTTCTCCTCTGCCCAGAAGTGCAGCACGGTGGAGGGATATTCAGCCCAAAGTCATTCTGCTCATTCGGCTGCCCCTCTGGTTGGGCTGGGGGCGGCACTCTCTGTGCTCCAGTGCCTCCCTGGGCCCTGAATCAGACAATCGCTCATGAATTCCTTGATGCTCGCAGACTTATCTGCCATTGGCCAGCAGCGTCCTTTAGTGGTCTCTTCTAAAATGGCTTTTATTGTCCAAAAAATCAGTTTGCTCCCATCTAAGCAGAGAGTGTCTCCAAGTTGTCATCATATAAGTTCAAGGACTGGAAGCACTCTGCTCTGTTGGCCAAGAAGACGTCAAGCTTTTGGTCCAGCGGCTGCTGTCTCCAGAAAACACCAACAACTGCTGTGGAACTACCAGATACAGCAGAGATTCTCTGATCTCAATGTACAGAAAGTTGATTAGTTATGGTGCAGATCCGGTATTGATCCAACCAGAACCTGGAGAACATTGTTTCTCCATCTTGATCTGTTCCTCACACCTACTAAAGACATGTATCTTTCTGAATCAGTGCCTTCAGCTCTGACCTCTTGTCTTTGTTGTTCCCATGGTGACTTGGCGTATTTGGGCTCAAGTTTAACCGTTAAGGCTATTAGATTTGAAAGAATGAAGTTGTGAAACCTGCAGGCGTTGGTTCTTTGTGGTCTGGATCCGACGGTCCATCGGCGTCTGAACTAACTCTCCGTTTCCATGTGCTCTCCTCATCCAGGTGCCATCTTTGAGGAGAACGCGGCACGGGACGACGAGGTGTTCCAGCTCGCTGTGTCCGACCTCAGCCTGAGTGACGACATCCTGCAGAGTGAGAAGATCACGCATTCCATAAAGCTCATCGAGCCCAACAACCCCTTCCAGGCAGTGCAGGAAGGTCAGTCGGCTTTTTGGAGTTTGGCTTTCTTTCTGCGGGTTCTTCTGATCCGATGCTGCTGTGGGCAGCACTGAGTCCTCCTGAAGTTCTGCTGATATATGTTGGAGAGCAGTGAAGGGATGGAAATCTTTGTTTTTATGGTGACGACGAGGCTCTGCTTGTCATGATGCTCTGGTCTTAGTTGATCGATTGACTTGTTTGCATTGGTGGGAATAGATGTGTCGCATATCAGAGCTTCTGGTTATTCAGTCTGTGGATGTGCAGCTGTGAAGTGGGAAGACTTATTCCCTCCTGGAAGTTTCATACTTTGACTTTAAAGCAGTTCAAGCCTCCAGATTGTCTCTGCAGGGAACGTGGTCATTAAAAAGTATCTTCAAAGAACGCAGTAACATGTTGACCTCAGGGTTCAGGCCATTGACTGTATAAGAGAACTGCATTCCAAACAAGAAGCCCTTCCAAAAACTGGGAAGACTTCAATAGAGAAATAAACATTTATTTGTCAGAACCATGTCTTTAACATGTTCTTGATATTTGTTTTTTTGTGATATTTTCTCTCTATTGCATATATTCCAGTTCTAAATGTACCAATCTGATGACACAGTTGAAGTTCAACAGACAGGCCACTTTCAAGTGGCAGGGGGCGTGGCCCTCCAACGAGCTCACTCCTGATTGTCGAGAGTGGTTCCCATAGAAACGTTGACCGATCAATGTTAACGGACGATTTCTGGTTCCAACATGTCACAAAAAAATGACGACTGAATTTACATCATTTTGTTAAAACTGGAGGTAGATGTATTGATGACATCACATTCACTGTGTCCAGTTCTCTTTTACAGTCAGTCATCTAGACTTGAATCCTCAAAGGTCAGAAATGTGAATGAGGTGTGCATGTTCGTGTGTGCGCTGCCTTTTTCTTTCCTAATTAAGTTTCTATTAAGTTTGAAGTCTTTTCAGATATTTCAGCTGTTTTGGTCTCAAAACTTACAACTTAGTGATTTCTCTTTTATGAGTTTGGTAACATCCAACGGTTTTACGCTCATTGAAAATGACTGAACAAACCCTTCATAAACTGTGAAACACTTCAGTGAGTTTATTCAACCTTTAGATTATTCCGCAGTGATCATTCACCTTTACGGCTTCCTTTTTAAATGTTCTGTTCTGCAAATGCTTCATTATAAGAAAGTCAAAATAAAGTTGTCTTATTTTCTGTCCTAGAAGAAAAATGACCTTATCAAGAAAAGTTTTCAATTGCAAATGAATCTTAAGAGAAACGTGTCCTTGTGACTAGAATAGTTTTCTTAAAATAAGAAATTTTCTGACACGGATGGCTCAGTTGGTGCGTAATCTGGGATTTGCTCCCAGAGGAGTGCGATGACTTTAATCTGCCTTATTATGTAACGATGAGGTGATCTAAATCTGGGTCTGCCTGTGCCGGTCCCCAGCCCGGAGAAAACACAAGGTTGTAGGCCCAGGTCTGGATTTCAACCTTACGAGCCTATAAGCATGCTAGCTTTTGATGGAAGCATCTCCAGTGTTAAAGGTTTACAGATTGGAGTAAAAAAAAAACTAGACTGACAGTTAAATTTTATTTTCGGACCAAAACTAAGAGTATTTTTTAACTAAAATGCGGGGGTGGTTTCTAAGTAGCAGAATGTTAAAAAAACAGACAAACCTCTGCTTTGAGCCCGTTTTTCCTCATCTTCCTTCCTTTTCTTGACCTTAAAGCCGTCTCTGATGGCTTGTTTTGCAGTTTTTTTTTTCATTTTTAAAGTTTTATAAGAGCACTCCTAAGGAGGGGCCCCGCACCGGGCAAAATTATTGATTACTTTAAACTTTTCAGTTATTTTCTTTTCATAGGTTTTTAATAATTATTATTTTTACATGAAATGAGTGTTGTGGCAAATTATTAAAAAAACCTCAATGGATAAAGAGCCTAATGATTTTGATCTGGCACCCCCTCTAGCAGATGGCCAGTAGGCAGCCGCCTTGGTTGCCTACGCCCGGATCCGGCCCTGTGAGGTTGTGTCATGACGAGCATCTGGTGTCAAAAGATAAGAATTCTATTCTTATTTTTTAAGTTCACCTGGTTTTTCAATTTACAAATTGTGCTAATTGTTGCCTCCTTTTAATCTATATATATATATGTATATATATATATAATTTTGGAAAACAATGTTTTAACTTTTTTGGGTGAATTAACATTGAGTATTTATTAAAAAAAAAAAAACATTTTCTGTTATTGTAACTTTTGTAAGACTCTACAATACAATATATGCGCTTGAATGTGCAATATTTATACTCCATGACTTAGATTCAGATTCATCTTTATCTGGTTTATCTGGGTTTCCGTAGTCATGTGACCTCATCTCCTCTTTTAAGCTGTCATTGCCAAAGAATATCTGCGGTATTTCCTCATTAGATTTAGAGTTTAGAGTCATAAGTCCATAAATCAGGAATGTGAAAGTGCCAGTTGTTGAAATTCTAACTGGTTTGTAAGCAAAGGCCTTAAAACGGCTCATAAATCTCTCTGTAAACCTTAATGGACTCCACTTTGGCTCCAGCAATCACTTTGGAGAGAGGAGGTGACACGTTTATGTCGCCTAAAATCAGGTTTATGGATCCTGAAGTGACCCCGTCCATCCGAAACGGTTCATTCTGCCTGAAGAAAATCAGAGAAACTCTGCAGGTAAAACACTTTGGTCTGAGCTCCTTCCTGATTGCTCGCTCTCCTCCTCGCCGAAATCACAAACCTAATGTTGGGGGAACCTCAGTGGAAACTTCTTCCTTTAGAATCAGAGAAATGACTGATCTTTGCTTTGGTAGGATTTCAGCTCCACATGTGTCCTTTGCAGCGGTCATAATGTCGTGTCTATACTGCCCAAGTCACATGTCGGTGAATCTTCCATTGAGCTGGTGGAGGGCCGCTCTTCATCACAATAACGAGGGCTGCTGACAGCGGCGGCGGCTCAGAGGGTCATGGATCAGCGAGGTCCACCTGCCTGTCACAGCCGGGGATGTAAACGCTCCGTGCTCTCCTGTTTTATGGTTGGCTGTGGTGAGAAGGGAGGGGTTCAGTCGGAGGGGCCAACAGATCCCAGCTGACGAACCAGTGTGAAGGTCAGAGACGGGCGCCCAAAACAGAAGCTGATCATTGATTGATCAGAACTCTACAAACATAAAAGTAAAGAAACGAAACGAAAATTGAGTTTTTAACACGTTTTTCGGTTAATGGAGGACAGATAAAGAAATAATTTAGATAATAAGTGTATGTTTGAGTATATCTTTATTTGTATGTCACTAGCAGGTGACAGGGAAGCTGTGGAGATCCAATTGGACGATGTTGTGTAACCTTTATCCGTGTAAATATTTCAGCAGTCGATACTACAGCTGACAGGATGACGTTCACAGACGGACTTTTAGATCACATCACACTTTTCCATTAGCGCTTGTCAGCTCACATTTTTGGTGATTTGCCGGATGCGAACGGGAAGTGCGGCTGCTGGAACGCAGGTTGCGGATCATGGAGCGGGCTGCCGCCGCCGCTGGGTTCCTCTGGACTCTTCAGGAAGAGACGGAGATGCTGCAGAACAGCAGCTCGGTGGGAATCTGCTGCTGTAAGACGACATAGATCTTCATGAATCAACATTTGAGATTAAAGCCAGAACCACCAGCTGCTGTGGATCTGCAGCGGTCGGCCTCTGATTGGAAGATTGCAGGTTCGATTCCCGCCTTGCTCATCCATGTGTCGAAGACACTGAACCCCTTTGGGGCTTCAAGGAAGGTGTAAAAGCTGTACAAATATTTACCATTTATTATTCATCTGAGCTCTAAGTGAAGGGTTTGGTTCATGACTCTGACATAAACCCCTCAGTTTCTCTGTCAGGTCTGCGATGACGGTGAGAGGAGTAACGCTGAGTTCACACGTGAGTGCGTGCGGCGTCCGCTCTCTCCTGCAGTTCACACCAGACCTGCATCTTCTATGACGGTCGACAGGAGCTTCTGCTAGAGCTTTTTTGTTTTGCAATCACGGGTCAGTTAATAACCTAAAAATACGACCCCATGTTTCTGCTAAGAAGAAGCAAGTCGGTCTACACTTCCTTAATTTGCCAAAAAAACCTGATTAACTCATTTTACTTCCACCTTCCTGTTATCCAACTTATTTGTTGTCATTTGTGAACACATCAGCTGAGGTGTTTTGGTGTATGCATTACTTCAGCTACATTCATTCTTGAGATATAAGTTAGAACAGGGATGGGTAAACTACGGCCCTGGGGCCACACGCGGCCCGTTAAACTATTTAATCTGGCCTGCCAATTGGGAATAAAATAAAACTATAATCCTTATTTGTTTTTGTTTCTCTACAATTGTTTATGTGCAGAAAGTTATTCTGCATTTCTGTAGTGCTGGAAGAATTGCCTTTTTTTAACATTTATGTGTGTTTTCCGAGTCGAACAGTCCTTTTTCCGATCATTCCAACACCAGATGAACGCTAAGTTTACAGTTTTCCCTGAAGAACATGAAACTATTGATGCAACTGGGACTAAAATGAGAACGAAGGTCACAGTTTTGAAAGGAAACCCCTAAAATGTTCTGTATTCGTTCAAAATCAAAACATGTTTTCATCCACATTGGATGTCATTGCTTTCTCTTCTAAGGTGGATTACCTAAACACCCCACACATCTGGTCCTGGTCCAGCCCCTCTGTCCCGTTCAGGAGCTCTTTTGGTCCACAAGTCAAAAAGACTAACTACTTTGATTTTAAACGCCGAATATTACGTCACAGATTTCCTCAAGTCAAAATCTTTAAACATTTTACAAACACAATTTGAATCCACTGTGTTCCGATACTGGATGGTTAATTAAAAATAAATGTAAAAATATTGTTATTCCATATTAATTTCTAGGGCGCGGGATTTGGAACTGTAGTTTTGGAGACCAAGATAAAATATTCCATTAGTTATCTTGTGTTTACTGTTACCTGGGATGCAGCCGCCTCCTGTCAGCTCCGCCTTGTTGGTGCAGATTTGTTTGGATTTAATCAGGCGGCGTGTGACAGTGAGTGTGTGATGAAGCGTGAGCAGACAGACCGGCCATCTGCTTACCAGAATCCAGGTTCTACCTGCAGCTGCACCTTCAGGTGGTGGGAGGTTAATGGTGTTTACCTGATGAGCAGAACGGGAGATTCTATGTACATGATCATATCTAATTACATTCTACATGGGACACAGCTCAGTCTGCTGACCTGCTCCCGCTGCAGTTTGAAGAATGATCAAGAAAAAAAAAAAACATCACCAGGTTGGATTCGAGCGCTTTTGGGTTGATGACATCGACGATGACATCACACAGAACTGAGGCTGGGATCACTGGGTACCTCACGAGACAATACGATGCGCGATACATGACTCACTATACTTATGATATCGTGATACTGTGATAATTGATACAAATCATCGTTTTTTATGAAAACATATCCCCATTTAGTTTTTAGCTTGAACTTGTGCAGCATTGCTGACATCAGTAATACTATGTCTTTGATGAGCATTGATTGAATTGGAATTATCTGTAATATTCTGTGTTAATAATAATAAACATGAACAGCAGTGCCACTACTTAGTGCAGAATTGTTGTAAACAGCAGAACAAATGTTAAATAAGTCTTGAAATGCGCTCCCCCCATTTACCTCCAAAGGAACGTCTCACCAAAGGATGATGAATGTAAAGTCTTTTAACACACTCAAACAAAAATAAAAGATCGATACTTGGGGAAAACCCATCAAGAATCAATCACAGGAATAAATATCGCGATATCGATATTTTGGCAAGCGGTGAGACTGATCAGGAAAAGAAATCTGAGGATATCTCAGAATGTAGAAAGGGAGGAGCTTCTTTTATTGTTTAAATTTGTTTACCTCTCATTAAGATTTATCTCCAACTTTTTCTTCTTTATCGAGAGACTTAAAATCTCCATGTCTCATGATAAATGTGTCTTTTTTAAACTCTGTAGTTTCCTAAAGTTTTCACTTTTTTGGATCTAAAACACTTTTTCAAGACCCAATTTTATCATCTTTTGATCTAGTTTAAAGGTGTTCCCAGCAGTCTTTTGATAATGATTATAATGTCGTTTTTTTTTTTTTTTGCCAAAATCATGTCATTTCCTAGTGCAACATTTCTGCAGAACAGGAGAAGTTCATTAGAAATTCACCTCTGAGCTGTGCAGAAATAAGCCTCGACTCGTTTCCCATGATCCTGCAAGCTTACACCCCCTCACACCCCCAACCTAGCATCGACAAAAATAAGAGTTTAGATCCAGATTCCAGCTCAGACGAGGAAAACAAAGACGTCCATGGATGTGCATCAGAATGGAGCTCAGCTGAGAGCTTGACACTATTAAACTTGAATTTTCTTTATATATGTTTTCCATCATGAGAAAATGTCACAAGAACATGCTAAAGACACGAAAAACGCCATTTATTCCTTTAACACCGTCGCTGATGACGCTAATACATAAAATCTTTAACATACTGTAAGTTTTCAACCGTTAACACAATAACTCCAGCAGATTCTGAAGGAGAAAAGCGGTGCAAGTGAATTATCGTGGTAACGATGAAAAAATTACTCCAATTCAAAGAACAGAAATGCTGGAGCTCTGGTGCTAAAGGGTTGAAGTACTTCCTCCTCACATCGCTCAAACAACACGTTAAAAAAATGTTCTGGTAAATTTCTACAAATGGTAGGGGTCTAAAATATAAAAAATAGACGTCAGTCTGGAAGAGATCCTTGAAATTTTTGACAAACCGGTTAGTTGTCTTCCTGTTTGGTCAAAAACTCTTCTTCCGAAATAGTGTCAAGCCTCAGTGTTTATCAGCGGCGCGGCTCTCACATCCTGACTGATTTCTAACAGAAGCTTCATTAATAACTGCTGAATTAATCATGTCTGAAGCTTCCCGATAACCACTCATATGTCTTTTATGGCACAGTTATTAATTATGGAAATTGACTGAATGCTTATTGAACCTTTAACAAACACTATTCATTAATTTCAGACATAATGTTTTAAATATTTATTGTTCAGAAGTCTTAAATCGATAAAGTAGCAAAACAAAAAAAAAAATCGGACATGATTTCTTCTGGTGATGTAAGCGTGCTGATGTTCACATGTTAATCATGTCATTGGCTGTTTATGTTTTCTCCTCTAATAGCCTAAAACTTTTATGTGAAGAACTCTGCCCACGGTCTCCCAGGCTACCCCAGTGGTTGCCATGGCAACCCAGCTCATGGTTGTCTGAGCCTAGGGGCAGGAGACAGAAGTTCAGGCCGGCTCGAGCAGAAATCGAGCAGGATCAACCTACTTTCATGACCGAACAGAAGGAAGAATCTGTCCAGAGCAAATGTCTGATGCTTCTGGGGGTGGGAATTGAACCTCTCACCCCCGCATCCTCCACCAGCACCCAACACCAACACCAAAAAAGGCTTCTCTGAGGTTTCACAATGAAGCAATGATGAACAAAATGGAATTGTCTGCTGTTAACCCCCTGGAACAAACCTTTAAGAAAACAAATTCAAACTTGGAAATGGGTTGTGATCTGTTATCAGACGAAAACACATCAGAACAAAATCCTGAAGCTTCAAGTTTTCTCCGTTAAGTTTAGAAACACTTCTTCCCGCAGCGATTCTTTCTTACTGCCGGGTTCACATACTCAAAAACTCAAAATATACACGCATCTTATAGGTCTGACATAGTGAACCTCCCCCAAAAAAGATGACATCACTGTGTGTGAAAATGACAAAAAACGTGAAGCAAGCCAACATTTCTGATGGTTCCATTTTTTTATCTAAAATTCCCCAATTAAACCAAGACATAGATGTCAAGGATATCTAAAGAAAGTTTTCTAATTATTATGGGATGGCAACAGGACTTACGGCTTGGAAACCTTTTTGTGACTGTGTCAAATTTTGCCATTTTCAAAAAAATCTACCAATATGTCTGCATGTTGGACCAATACCGGCCCACAACCTGGACAATACTGGTCTGCATCCTGGACCAATACCGGCCCACAACCTGGACCAATACTGGTCTGCATCCTGGACCAATACTGGTATGCATCCTGGACCAATATCAGTCTGTGTCCTGGACCAATACTAGCCCACATCCTGGACCAATACCGGTCTGCATGCTGGACCAATACTGACCCTGGGTTTGGACCAATGTTGGGGACCCCTGATAAGCGATTAGCATTTTTCCCTTGTCTGAGGGTCAGGGACCCAAGATTTAATGGGAACCACCAGCATGTCAAAAATATAGAGTTGGAGACACCCAAAATGTCAAACTGGGACAATTAGGGGCTCCGAACCATACGTCTATATTTGAAGAGTCGGGAGTGAGAATATGTTGCTCTGACTGGCTGGCAGAGGCAGAGTCGAGAGGGACAGGTCTGAAACAGTCGTTAAGCCAGTTAAAGCTGGTAAAAACGTGGTAATGGTAGCGGCCGGTTGCGCCTGCGGGCCATACAACGCCTCTCACTATGTTCGTATGCTTAAATCTCCAAACTTTTTGTTGTGCATTGAGTCAGGTTTGTGTTTGGTGTGTGTAATGTTGCAGTCATGGGAGCATCTGTCTTCTTTTTGGGGTCAGTTTAAAGGTCCCTTAAAAAAACTGATGTAATTAGTGAAGAGATGATGGAACACAAAGACTGTGATCATCTTTATTAGCGAATGTTTGGCAAAACTGGGAACAATGAGAGTGCAGCAGTCAGAGGTGTCAGCGTTAGGCCCTTCATCAGTGCAGCGTCCTCTCCAGGCTGTGTGGTTTGATGCGTGCACTCCTCCTGATGCAAAGTGCTTCTCATTTACAACGATGACGGCAGATCCTTTTTTTAGAAAAGCGTGCTCCCGCTCTGTGCTCGTCTCTTCGCCGCCTTTCATCTGCCGCTCTCTCCAGCTTTCCTTTTTCTGCCTGTCGCCTGTAATTTCCCTCCGTGCAGCCGGCGAGTGCCGGACCTGAACGCAGGCTGCTGGCGTGATGCAGATCCCGCGCCCAGCAGTCAGGACGGTTACACACGGCTCAGCGGCGAGACACCGACCCGTATCCAGCTGGCATCTGCAGCCTCTGTGATGCGCACGCAGCTACAGAACATCAGAGCGTCAGCGTGGGAGATGGTAAACCTGAAGATCAGAACGTGCTAAACCTTTCTCAGAGTCAGTCCCACTGCAGCTCAGACGATCAGGACTGAGCTTGGTCAGAGGATGATTGAACAGTTAGATGGTTTATAGGAGCCACCAGCAACAGAAACAGCACTCGATGGCTAAATCTTTACTGTTATTTATTGTTTAAAGGAGCAATCACACAAAATTCCTTTAAAGTTCAGTGTTTCCTCATTAATCAGAGGGGTTACGGTCTAAATGTAAAAGTAGAATTCTTAATGTTTCAACCCTAGAGCACTATAGCTGGAAATGTACATCATTTTAAATATGTTGCATTTTTCCGAGTGTCATGGGTATGGTTTCCAAGTTTCCAGTATCAATATATATGTATAAATATATATTTTGTAATTTTTTCTCATCAAATTCCTTATTTTTCTGCTATTTTTGAGAATCTTTTTAGGATCTTCTTGTGTTTTTATTTTCCATTTTGTTACATAAACCACATTTAATAAAAGAAAACTACTGTAATATATTATGTGGTGTTATATTTTGATCTATTTTTTAATTTAAAAATTTTTTTTTAATTGGGTTATATTATATCGGGTAAAAGTAATGGTGTAACTTTTTATTGCAAAAGTGTTCTAAGGTTAATGCCTCACTACACACTTTATTTACTTTTCTCAGTCTTTCATTTTCACACTTTTCTCTCTTGTTAACTCTTCAAGTTTAATAAAAATAGTCCAGTATTATAGGATTAAAAAAAAAGATCTGATCATGCAGAACTAATGTGCAGTAAGTTAAAAAACATCACTGAAAAAAATCACTTAAATAAAGATTATGAAATAGATAAAGTTTGTGCAAGTTGAACTGTTGGGATCATTTGGGATCTGTTCTGGATTCTTCCCATTTCTGTTTTTTTCTGTGATTTTGGTCAAACTGCTTTTGTTAAAACTGCATTCAGGTCTTTGCAGAGCTGGATGGTGTCAGATGAAGAAACATGCAAGTTAGTGGGTCCTAAACATTTAAAGATGGAAGGAGATGCTCTTCTGCTGCTCCTCACAGGGCACTTGTGTCAAAGTCTAGGCCCGGGGGCCGGATCCGGCCCTCCAGGTGATTCTATCCGGCCCTCCAGATCATTTTATCTGATTGTAATTAATTACCCGATGTTATCTTGTGCTTATTTCTAATTTGTATAATTTTAACAAAATATATTTTATATGGAAAGTAAAATATTGAAAGTTATTTAAGGTTTAAGTTGATTTATTCTGGAATAATATTCCTGCCTTTTTATTATCCATAATTATGTAAAAAAGTTGTGGTTTTAAAGTTTAAAAATTAGCATTCTGCTAGATTTTTGGACTATTTTGGCATTTTCTAAGATTCTTTTTAGGATTTTTTGAAATTTCGCAAATATTTCAGCTACCTGATAGTTGTTTTGGCAAATGTTGTCCCCTTGTGCGATTGAGCTTGACACCCCTATCACAGGGCGTCAGCGTCAGTCATTCGTTTGCTGTTGTTTGGAGCTCAGTCTCACTGTTTCCACGTGTGGTCTTTAGAAACAGCCTCATTTGATGCAGGCGCCCGACAGCAGCTTGCTCCTGTAGTTATGATGTGATGGAAGACTCAGAAAGTAGAAAGAAGGGCTTGAAGACCACTGTGTGCAACCTGGTGGTCAAGCTGAAGAATTACTGGTAAAAGGTCACGTTAACCCAGGGGTGGGCAAACTACGGCCCGGGGGCCACATGCGGCCCCTTAAGATACTTAATGTGGCCCTCCAAATTAAAATACATTGAATCAAAAATCCTAAATATTGTTTTATTTTCATTGTATTTCTGGTTTCTTCCCATGAATGGTGTTGTTTCTCTGACGTTCGTGTGTGTTCCTTTCTGAGTCAGATGGTGATCTTTCGGATTATTCCTACACCACATAAATGCAGCATTTCTTTGAGTTCACATTTTCCTCTGAAGAACATCAACCCATTGGATCACCCAAAAGAGAACAAAAATCAAAATTTAGAAATTAAAACTCCCAAATTTTCTGTTTTTAAATTAATATATGTGAATTTGAATCCAAATTAAAGCATGTTTTTCTCTAAATTCCATATTATCTTTTTAGTTTATGAGGTTGATTACCCAATCTCTCCTTCCATCTGCTCCTTGTCCGGCCCTTATGCCAAATTTTAGAACCCTATGTGGCCCACGAGTCAAAACAATTGCCCACCCCTGTGTTAAAGGGTTAAATTTACTTTTACATATCATCTTGAACAGAAAAAAGACATAGGAGTACTTCTTTTAACATTATCAGAAATTAACCATGAAAGGCTTAAACTGTGGATATTTTTATTTTTATGCTACATCAGCTTCAACTACAACAAACGAAGCTCGTGCTTGTGTGGAGGAACGTTTATTGTTTGCTACAACCATAAAAGAAATGAAAAAATAAAGATAAAATCCGCCATAAGACTAGTTTATCTGATTTATGCTCTGAACCTGATGAAGAAAAAAAATGTAAAAATAATTCGTTTTAGACCGAATCAAATGTCTAATTTGGGTTAAAGTTGGCTCTTCGTGTTGGAAGGTAAACTCAGCATTTGATCTTAATTATTTGCTGGCTCAGCGACTCTAGAACTGGGAACAAACTGGACCTCACTGCCTGGCAGAGCTTCCGGTTTCCCTCTGAAGACGCTGCCCAGAGAATCGGGATCACAGATGATGGAGCCGCTCATCATCAGGAGCTGCTCTGAGGCCAAAGCAGGCCCCGCAGGATAGTGAGGAGGCATCGGTCCAAACACCAGAACTTAACAGCTTAGGCTCGGATACTAGCTCTGCTGAAGCTGCAGGAACGTGGATGAGAGAAGAACAAACCTGCTGGAGCTGAATGTGCTCTGTAAACGGGGGAACGTTGGAGCTCTGTTATTTGTTTCATTCAAAAATATTAGTTATTACTAAATTACATTTGAATGAAAACAAATCAATGTGTGAAGGTTTAGTAAGCACTCACTCTATAGTGAGTCTCCTGTTTCTTACTCTGCATTTTTTGGCAATTTGATTAAATTTTAGGTATCTATCAAAATGTTCAACTTGTTCAGGATATTACTGCTTGTATTTTTGGTTTTCATAAACTCTATAGTTTTTCAAATATTAAGCAAAACAAGCCACATAAGAGACGAAGGAGAAAGTCTTAAAATGTCAAAATTTTTGGTAGATCAGCAACAAGCATTTATATATATTCGTGGGCTATGGTTTCATCTTTTATAGTAATTTTCAAAATATAGAGTTTAGCTTCTATTTTAGCAACGTTTTTAACTATTTTAGTTCACAGAGGAATTTTATACTATTTTGGAGTTTAGCTAGTATTTAAAGTCCCCCCACAACCATTTGTTTTATTTTCTTTAAATGTTCCCAGTGGGGTTTTAATTAGGATGTGACGTTTTTAAGAAAAAATCCACATTCTAAATGTCTTAGAAAGCCATTTTCCTGTTGAGGACATTGTTCTTTGTTTTTGTTAATTTCATGGTTTTCTTTTATAATCATTCTTTCATTCTTTTTTATTTGATGTCCATTGATTTTTATAATATACATTTTTTAAATGTTTACAACAAAAACTCATTTTTAAAATGTAATTTTACAAGTGTTAGCACAAGAAAGAGATTATAGATTGTTAAGAATATTAATTGGCAGAATTGTGTGGATCTGTGTGTGTCTTGAAGCAACCCCTCCCCCTAAAGACTGAAGCTGCTGGAATGTCTTTGTCTTGAGTCCTGACTCCTTATGACCTCTGACACAGGACCCCTGACTGTCGTTGCCTAGCAACGGCCATGACTGTATAAAAGTGCATGTCTGCGTGTGTGGGGCAGAACTCCCACGAGGTAACTCTGTGTAGTTGGCTGGTCGGATTTCTCCTCATTGCAAGGAGTAATAAAAGTAACTGAGATCAATAAGGCCTGGTTCTTGGATTTTTCTTAAGAACATTTTGAGTAATTTTTAGTAGACAGAAAAAGTCATTCTTAACAGTTGGTGCCGAAACCCGGGAGACAACAACCGTCGACGAAGGACTGCGCGGGACGAGAGCCGAATTCCTGCAGGGCGGTGACCGGTATCGGGATCCGTAACAAAGACCTCGGACACGACGTTTGAGCCCGAGGCCGGCGCTAGGGATCGTCTTGCTGCAGCCCTCCGAAGCGGTGACGTCTCCTGAGGGCCATCGGACCAGGTCAGTCATTGATTCAGTCTAATAAAAGGTTTTAAAAGGCATAAGAAACGTGAATCAGAAAAAGTGTTTTTAAATCCTAGGGGGGTTGTCGAATACAATCGCCGGGTCCGTTCTCCGCTCGCGGCACAGGAGCATTTTGGTCGGTAATATTTTCAGCGGTTGCCAATGTACATGGTAATATTTTTAGCGGTCGCTAAGGTACATTGTACGTAATCGTCGATTAGAAATCGATCAGGTCCGCAGGAATGCGCGTGGGAAAAAGCATTCATTGGCAGAAGTAATTTTAAATCAACTCTATCGCCAGCAGGCACCAATGAAAAGTTGTACGTGTTTGTCGACAATAGGTTGGTTAGACGGAATAAAAGGTTTTGTGGAAAAAAAAAAAAAAGGTCTTTGTAAAGAGGTTTTATTTTCATTTAAAAAGGAAAAAACACCGTGGGGGGAGCTGACTGTGGAAGAACGAACAAAGAACGGGGCCGAGCTAAGCTAGTAGGCCATGTGCAGATGCTAAGCTAACTGGCATGAACAAAGAAGGATCCACGTGGAGACGCTAACAGAAGGCCTCGTGGAGCTGCTAAGCTAACTGAATAGACACGTGGAAAAACGCTAGCTACCAGACAAAAGACCATGTGGCTGAGCTAAGCTAGGCTACTAGACAAAGGAATTCACGTGGTTGAGCTAGCTAAGCTAATTATAGAGGCCGCAGGACAGGAGGGAGGTTGCTTGCAGGGACGTTCAGAAGGGGGGCTTAAAGGGGGCTTTGACGGTGGAGACTTATTGTTTTTAGCTGTGAAATTTAAGGTTTGTGGATAACTGAGCTCATAAAATTGCATAGAAGAAAACTGGATATTGGGTAAATAAAGTAAAATAATTTCGTACTAAAGAGTGGATGTGTTTGGCCATAAATAGTGTGAGTGCATGCAACATTGTCTGTGTCTAAGGGTGTGGCTGTATGTGCATGGAACTTGTCTCAGTGTGTGTGTGCGTGTTTAATGTCTATGTGTTTTTCCTGAACTGCTATTCCTAGCATTTAATTCTCCCTTTTCAATTAAAGATAAATAAACAAATAAATAAAATAAGATAACTAAATAAATAAAACTCTTTTTATTAACGTTTTTCTCTTAAATATTGCTTTTAATTTCATCTTATTATTCCCTTATTTTCTTTTAATTCATTCCCTTAATTCATTTTATTATTATTTTATTTCCACTTAATTTCAGTTTCTTGGTCCTTTAATATCATTTTATTGTTCCTGTAATTTCACTTTATTATTCCTTATTTCCTTTAATTACATTTTATTCTCTTTTTATCTCCTTTTAAATTTTTCATTTGAGTATTTTTCAATTAAGGCTACATGAATATAAATGCATAAAAATTAAAACCCTTTTCTTTAAATTTTTTAATTAAATACATAAAAATAAAAAATCTTATTTTTACATTCTCTCTTGAATATTCCTCTGAAATTCATTTTATCATACTTTTATTTTCCCTTACGTTTTCACTTAAATATTCCATTTCAATTTTTATAAGATCCTTTTTTTTAATTTTGTCCCCTTAAGGCTTTTAAGCATTTAAATCGAAATAGCATAGAGATTTGAAGGAATAATTAACTGAATAAAAGAAACAAATATATATAAATAAATAAATACGTAAATACATAAAAAAACTAGGGACGTACGTCGCATAGACAAATATTTTCAGTTTCATAAAATAAATATTTTCATAAAATAGTGGATAAAAGTAACTCAACATGGGTAAAAATCAGAGTAAATTAGAATTAAAAGGGGATTCTAAATTTATGGATCAGAGAGTCCCTGGAAGTGCAAAGTATATTGCGAAATGGAACAAGAAGCCCTATTATTTCAAAGGCAACCTCTCCGTCCCAGCCTGCACAACCCTGCGCGATAAGATTCTGGTGGACATTAAAAAGGACAAAAAGAGAGAAAAGAAGGGTGACCCAGAACTGCAAGCTGTTCTTGCATGGCTGACTCAAGCGGAGAAGAGGAAGGAGGACAGAGATAAGATGAGGCGGAGTGTAACAGTTGCAGCTGCGGTGATCCACCCACAAGACGAAACATCAAGTGGAAGACGTCCACAGATTGTGAACCAACTATCCCAACAGCTTCATCCACAGGCTGATGGTGGTGCTGCAGCCCCTATTCCACCACCTCAACAGCACCACTCACAGGTTGGTGTTGGTGCTGCAGCCAACATTCCACAAGAGGAAGGAGACAGCACGGCGTCCACTTCAGCTATGCTTCGTGATTCACCTCCCCCTTACCCTTACCCTCATGACCGCCTTGCTGACACTGTGGCAAGCCGAGTAAACTTTACGGCCGTCTTCCTGACTGCTACGGAAGCTGGTTCGCTCATCGATGATTTGGAAGGAGAGGAGAACACCGTCTACTACCAACAACACGGCCCCCTCGTTACCCCAACTCAGGACGTGGACGTTGGCACAATAACAACAAATATAGAGGGAACCTCAGCGGAAGAGGAAATCACCAGAGGTCCCGGCCAAATACCGGACAAAGGAACTGTTACACCTGTAACCAGCCTGGACATTTGTTCAGAGAGTGCCCTTATAACAGGGGCCCACATCAGCAAGGCCCACATCAGCAATTCCAAAGTGGTTTCAACAAATGGCGACACTACGACTACCAGAACCAGCACTACCAGCCTTACCCTCAAGGTGGACAATACCCAAATCCACCCCCTGGACCAAGCCCTCATGACATCAACCACTAAGAAGTGACTCCCCTGGAAAAAAAAACCTTTTCAAAATGGCAGCAGTGATGAGCCTTGGGTCTTACCATGTCTCTACAGGGGGGATGATGGACATTTTGGACATTTTGAAGAGACATTTCCACATTGAAAAGATTTTTAACTGTTAATGTAGCGGCTCAGGTCAAGAATTTCAAAGTTTTTTTTAATTTTCTCTTTTCTCTTTTAATTTTCTCTTAAGTTTTAACTTGAATGTTCCTTTAAAGCTTTATTAGTCCTTTGTGTGACTTAGACTAACAGAACTTCTAGTCCTCTTTGTGTCTGTATTTCTCACCTGGTGTTCACATTTTTGTGCCTGCAGTCAAGAGACAACTCCCACACACTCACTCAGATCTTCATCACGCATGCACACAAAAACACCTGCACATACACATTGTTGATCAACCAACTAACCACAGAAACAGCAGAATGGATGAGAGAATTGTTGCAAAGTGAAGAAGTGTCGAGAACAAATAATCTGCCAGATGTTCCTTGTTCCCCACAGGTGGAGCTGTTGCAGCCAGGTGACCAGATCCTGATCAAGGTGATCAAAAGAAAAACCTGGGCTGCACCCCGCTGTGGGAGATCCTTTCACTGTCCAGCTGACCACCTCCACTGCTGTGAAGATTGCTGAGAGAGCCACTTGGATCCACCAGAGCCATTGCAAGAAGCTGGTACCTCTGAAGGATGGTAGGAGTGGAAGACGCCGGTACCAAAACCTTTGGGTGCTGAAGAAGCCAACTGATCTCCTACCCCAGCTCTAGTCCTTACAGCAGGTCACAAAACCCAGAGCAATGACGATTTCTGTGACAACTACCAGAACCACCTCAAGATTCTATGGGTTGTCCCTCAGCGAAGGGGAAAACAGACAGGACAAATTCACCAAAGCCTCAGTAACTGGACCCAACCTGGGTTCGAAGCTGTCAAGAACAATTAGTGGCAACCGCCACCGATGGAAGCCTGACTCGTGCAGTAGGAGGACTGCGTAGTCTGAGCAATAAAATGAAGGAACATTCCGGTGTTGATACATCCATGTGGGACGGTTGGTTAAATATGTTTGGGGCGTACAAGACCCTTATTCCTTCTATTTTGATTTCACTTACAGTCAAGTTATGGTACATCTTTTGCAGGCTGATGACGATGATGATTCTGATGATGACGATGATAAATGTATTTTTTAAAGTATGTTTTTGAAGTACATTTTTATAGTCCCTGCTTTTCTTAGCTACCCGTGGCTTTTGAAGTGTTCGCACCTTAAGTGGGACGAGGGGGAATTTTCCCCACTGGGTTTTCGCCCCCTCCACGGGCTTGGAACAGAAAAATCTGTTTATGATGTTTTAGGTTAAAACTGTTCATGCAGGAGACTTAAAACTGATGTTTTCAGGATTGCTGTTGTGAGCTCGTGTGCTTCAAGACCCACAACAGGGCCGAACTGTTAAGAATATTAATTGGCAGAATTGTGTGGATCTGTGTGTGTCTTGAAGCAACCCCTCCCCCTAAAGACTGAAGCTGCTGGAATGTCTTTGTCTTGAGTCCTGACTCCTTATGACCTCTGACACAGGACCCCTGACTGTCGTTGCCTAGCAACGGCCATGACTGTATAAAAGTGCATGTCTGCGTGTGTGGGGCAGAACTCCCACGAGGTAACTCTGTGTAGTTGGCTGGTCGGATTTCTCCTCATTGCAAGGAGTAATAAAAGTAACTGAGATCAATAAGGCCTGGTTCTTGGATTTTTCTTAAGAACATTTTGAGTAATTTTTAGTAGACAGAAAAAGTCATTCTTAACATAGATATTTGTTAAAGGGATAAATTCATTTCATTTTCATTTCATTTCTTCATCATCAAAAAAAATAAATTTTTGTTGCAGAATCATTATTATTATATAGTTTTTAGCAAAAATAATTAAAAAAAGAAGACATTTTTTGAGACAGTTTCTGCAGAGCAGCAGCAAATCCTTAGAAATTCTCCTCTGAGTTGTAGGCGGGACCATTAGCACAGAGCAACCCCGCCTCTCTTCCCTTCCCCTTTGCTGAGATCTCGGAGAAGGGAGCTTGCTGCCCGCCTAGCATATTTTCTACGTCACAAATAAGCTCTTTTTCAAACGACATTTTTTTATCTGCTCTTGATTCACAGGTATTTGAATAAAGAAGAACAGCTTTTTTAGGCATTCATTTCTGCAAGGAACCCCAAAATGTCAGTTGGAGAAACTGGACGAGTGCTTCTATGAGCTTTGTGATGATGTATAAACATTAAAGATCTTAACTTCCTTCCTTAAATTCATGACAACAGCCCTTAAAACCAGAACATTTCAGTATCAGAGAGCAGAAGACTGTTGGTGTCCTACAGCAGAGACTTGAGGTGTTCATCACCTTCACACCTGAGTGTGTGACGTCCAGAGTTTGGAAGAACTCAGCTCATTATTTGGCAGCAGAACCACAGCCCAGAGTCCAGACAGATATTCAGCTGCAGGCGATGTTTCTGCAGAGTCTGCTTCAGCGTCTTCTCCCCATTAGATCAGAGGACACCTCTGTGATTCTGGACAGTGTCCAGCTGAATAAACTCCTGTGGATGTGGGGGAGCATCAAGCTGCAGCCCCGGCGCTCGGTGGAGACGGGCCGTTGTTGGCTGACTGTTAGTCTGCACGGATCTGACAGCCGCGGCCAACAGTCACAAAAATGTAATGGCGGGACCTGAAGGGAGCTGGCGCTCACAGATTTGTTCTGTCAGTCTGAGAGGGTTTGTGAGATCTGCATCCTCTGTGTGAGAGCACAACAACACGTACTTTCACAGGGACTTGATCCTGTCTCTTCCATTAAACATGTTCTCCCCGATCAGCAATTCATCCCATCTGAATGTGCAGAAAACATTCAGCATCAGCTCCGCTAGCTCACTACAGCGGAGCTTGATACAGCGGAGCTCGCTAGCTCACTACAGCGGAGCTCTAGCTAACTTGATACAGTGGAGCTCGCTAGCTCGATACAGTGGTGCTCACTAGCTTGATACGGCGGAGCTCGCTAGCTCACTACAGTGGAGCTTGCCACAGCTGAGATGCTCACTAACTCGGTACAGTGGAACTCGCTAACTCGATACAGGGGAGCTCGATACAGCGGACTTTGCTAGCTCACTACAGTGGATCACACTAGCGCGATACAGTGGAGCTCGCTAGCTCACTACAGCGGAGCTCACTAGTGCACTACAGCGGAGCTTACTAACTTAATACAGCGGAGCTCGCTAGCTCACTACAGCGGAGCTTGCTAGCTCACTACAGCGGAGCTTGCTAGCTCACTACAGCGGAGCTCGCCAACTTGATACAGTGGAGCTTACTAACTTGATACAGTGGAGCTCGCTAGCTCGATACAGTGGTGCTCACTAGCTTGATACGGCGGAGCTCGCTAGCTCACTACAGTGGAGCTTGCTAGCTCACTACAGTGGAGCTTGCCACAGCTGAGATCACTAACTCGGTACAGTGGAACTCGCTAACTCGATACAGGTGTGAGCTTCGATACAGCGGACACTTTGAGCAGTGGAGCTTCACTACAGTGGATCTCACGCGAGCTGATACAGTGGAAGCTCGCTAGCAGTAGCTACAGCCATGCTCCACCGGTACAGCGGCTTGCGCTAGCCTAGTAAACCATCCCACTGAGAATCCACTTAGCCAATGTGGGCAAACACAGGAGAAACTGCGGACAAACCCAACCAGCGACCACGTTTTCTCCCCACTTTTAAACCACATGGGGCCACTTGGCCTCGCTGCCTATAGGGAGTAGACACTGAAGGAACAGATCTGTTGGTGGAAACATTCAGAAATCTTTGTTTTATCTGAACGTTTGAAAGGAAGAATCAAACTTCAACTGAGATTTTCAGCTTCTTCCCAGAAGAAGAAGACATGAAGAATGTTTTAGATTCAGCACAGTTATGAGTGCAGGTCACCTGATCTCTGCTGCTATAAGAGTTGTCAACATAGTTTCATATTTTATACAGACAATGTTGTGCGCCGGAGCTTTTTATTGTCAGACAGTGTTACACGCGCGTGTGCATGAGATGTGCTCCGGCACGGAAAGGCAGGACAGGCCATTAAAAGGAGGCGCGACATCATGTCCCTCTGAAAAATGTATTCCCAGCAGCAACATGAAAGGACGGGCCTCTCCTCCATCCGTCATGCGTTAAGCCGCCGCTCATTTAATCACTCCTCCCTGTAAGTCTGACTCAGTTTCATGCACCCCACCACCCCCTCTCCCACCATTCTTTTCTGCACACGTTTGCCCCCCTCCGTCTTTCCGCCAGCTGGGCATCCGTCTGCAGTAATGAGGCTGAAGAAGCTGTCAGAGCGCACACATCCCACCCAACCAGACCGCGGATAGGGCCATTTTCCAGACCGGACACAAAAAGATGGAGATTATGGAGACTTTGCTCCACACAAATGGGATGGATGTTTGATGATGCAGAAGCCTCCGATTCCAGAATGTTCTGTGGTTCATCAGCTTCAAACCATGTTTTCATTCTGAAGCAGATGACTCCTGTTGACACACCTGACAGATAATCTGTGACGTCATTTGAAAAACTAACCCTAAATTCAGAAACCCCCATCACTGTGGCCTCAGCAACAATGAAAAATCTGTGCAAACGTACATATATTTATAAAAAGTTTTTCAGTCAATTTTTGATCCCTACAGACAAAATACACATTAAACCAGTTAAACATTGACCAATCAGATACTCAGATTTGGTAGTGATGTATGGATATTAATGGAAGAGCCAACCATTTGGTAATTAATGTTTGACAATAAAGCCCAGCTTGAGTTAAATGTCTTTCACGTATCAGAATAGAGCTGTTGGAGCAAGATTTTTGACATTTTGCACCTAACATTTGGAGTCAAATCAGATTTTTTTTCCATAAAAATGAACGGAAAATCACTCTCCATTACAATCTGAGGCCCGATCCGAATACTCCCCTTCTCACTTCCCCTTACCCCTCCGCCTTCGTTTACCCCTCCGTGCTTGCTCCAAACGGAGGGTGGTAAAAAATATTTCCCACGTGAGTTTCGTTCAGTGACGTCAACAAAATCACCGTTAAGCTAGCGTTAGCGCGGAGCTTCCAGCGCTCGTATATACATTGCAACAGCAATTTTATAAATGTAAAGAAGTCACACTGCAACATGACGTTATTACTTACGTTTAAATGTAAACATCTGTGGGTCAGAGAGCACCAAAGTGAAGAAAAGCGCTTCGTAGCGCAGCGCGGTTTACTCTCGCGATAGCGGACTTTGGACCCCTCTGTTTGGAGTGTGTAGCGTAAAAAATAATAATTCCGGACACAACTTTGACTTCAACTGCCACTTCAAATGAAGGGGAAGGGCTAAGGGGAAGTGAGAAGGGGAGTATTCGGATCGGGCCTAAGAGTCTTCCAGGTTAGCTCCAATTTTGAAAATATAAAGAGAAGATTTGTCCACAAATGCAAGAGTTCCTTAGTGTCCAATTCCTGGTGTCAGGAATGGGACACTACACCACCGGAACTTGATCAGCAATCAGTTGAAAGCAGCTAAAAGCTTTCCTCTGGAACCGATTTTTGGCTCCGGAGCAGCCAGAGGTCAAGTTTCTGCCTCATCTAAAACATTTTGAATAATTTATGCATGTTACTCGTTACGATGTGCCATTACGTTTAGCATTATCACCGGCACTTTTTTGTTTTAAATGGGCGCGTTATCCAGATTGATTTTTCTGCCCCCATTTGCTGAGGGCGTCCCTCCTGAAAGCAGTTAAACCTTAATTGCTCTAAAAAAGAAACCTTGGATTGCACCGTGCAGGACAATTAACAAAAGGTCATTTCCAGCTCCACTGCCTGGAAATGTGAAAGCCTCATATTACTGCGAGTGTTCCTCTGGTGGTGATGCTCTACGTTTCTATGGGAGCACCAAAAGAAAAAAAAAAAAAAAAAAAAAAGCATCTGTTCTCCTCAAGTGGTCAGTGGTTTGGTTCCAGGTGTGGCTGTGACTGTGGCATCCTGGGATTAAAGCTGGGGGGGTGCAGAAACTAATCTGGCAGGGAGTGCAGGCTTTCAGAGGTCATGTCTTCACCTTGGACTGAGCTGCATTATCTGAATGAAAAGACGAGCCAAAGGACAGATAGAGAAAGATCCCGCCCACCTCCAACCATGAGAGCGATGGATAGATGATGAGGAGATACGACTGTTTACCTGCAAGTATGTTTGTTTTAATAGTTTGTGAATCTGTTTTACGTTTTTATCCACAAATATTTGCTTTAAGGTTCTTGTTTTGTTGTGAAGGATTTAACCTTCATAAGGTCTTTTGTGTGCTTTTAATTTGTAGAACATTCTGACCAAAAAATTAGTGTAATGACTGTCTGAGAGAAACCATGGAAAATTTTTCATTCCCAACCAAAGGAAGTCAATTTAATCACCATTTTTTTCTATACGTACATCGCCATGTCAGAACCAGATGGCGTTAGTAGGCAGTGATTGGTCCAAATCAGTCAGCGTTTCTATAGCAACCACTCTCTCCATTTAGGAGTCCGCTCAGTGGCTGACTCAGCAGTTTGGGGGCCCAGGGCGAACAATAAGATGGGGCCCTTCAGCAGAGAATCTGGCCACAGTATGGTGTTTGAAAATTAATAATTGGAAGTCCCTCCCCCTGCCGGAGCCGGACGCAAAAAAACACGCCAGAAATCATTGGCAGGAAGTCTTTCCTGAAGCTTTCAACCTTTTGTCCTCTCTCTTTTTTCATAAAAACGGTATTTCACCAGCTTTTCTCTGGAGGTAAATGTGTATTTATACAAATTTGAAGACTTGTTAATATTGACTTGAAAGAAATAAAACGATCAACGTTCTCTGACCCATTGAAGCTCGTCTTTCACACTAAACTGTTAAACAGTTTCAGTTTATTCACATTTAAAAGCATAAAAAGTTGACTGTTCAGTTCATTTCTGAAAGAGTTTCCTAAAGTTTAGGAAATGCTAGCCAACTTCCTGTTGGAGGGATCTTCCATTGGTGCAGTTTTATGGGGGAGGATGAAACACTTGACATGAACATTCTTATTCCATGTCAGTGATTTTTTTTCTCTTCTGTTTTATGACATATTCAAATAATGACGACCATGATGGTTATTTTAAAAATATTTAAAGTCTTCAGCTTGGAGCCCCAAAAGTGTTGGGGACCCCAGGCAGTCGCCTACCTTTGCCTAAAAGTAAGTCTGCCCCTGATGTGCTTGTTGGAAGCATAGACATATATTAGTCACTGGACAGAACAAGGTGTTGGGATCACACATACGTCCAGCCCATGCAAAATCAGGCCAGAGCGTCACCGTGTTCTTCCTGATACGGGTGCCGCCATTTTGAAGCCCGTCTGCAGGGATTGGTCCGAGTCACGTTTTAAGCAGCTCGGGAGAGTCTGTCAATCAAACCATGGAGGTGGGGCCAGCGGGCACCACATGCTTTTACTGAGGCATCTGATTGGTCAGTTTATAACTTGAATAACTTTTGATACAGAAAAATATATATATATAAAAAAAATTAGAATTAGAAAGAAGATTTTAAGAAGAATGTAAAAGAGCAAAACTGGTTATTCTGACAGCTAAAATGACTGAGTAATAAATGTCTATTTCTCAATTGAAGTCTATGGGATTCTGACTTCCTGACACCAGCAGGTACTTCCTGTTTGGAACATGACATGGACGAGGTCGAGCTGTCCAGTGATTATACAGTCAGTGGTTGGAAGTCCTCACTTCTTGAAAGCAGACTACAGAAAATTGGTCATATGTTTTGAATGTTCGATGTGAGACCACCTACTTTAATCTGATTGGTCGGTTTATAACTTGACAGCACTACAGAAAAATATAGTAAAAAAATTAACAAGAACAGGTTTAAAAAAATTATTTCTACATATGAGTCTTGAGCCAGCTGGTACTTCCTGTCTGGAACACGAGGAGGAGGGGTCACTCAGTCCAGTTCTCCTATACAGTCAATCATTAAATAAGTGTGAGTGTGGCGTTGTGGCGCTCCCTTAAAGCTCAGGTTTCCTGGTCCAACTCTGAGATGTGACTGTGGGTGAAACCAGAGCTCGGTTTCAGCTTCTCTCTGCTGGATGTGAACCTCTTCCAGGAAACAAATGTACATCTGAAGCCTGAAAAGATGCCAAGCTGCAGAGAAACACCTCCTCCTACATCCATCCTCACCATCCTCCACATCTCTCATTCTCCTCAGTATTCTTGTGTCCTTCCATCCTTCATATCAGACCTAACTTACATCTACATCTCCATCCTGTTTGCAGCAAATCTGCCGATTAGAAGTCACTCGATTGATGGAATTCACAGTTTTTGATGATGATGCTTTCTGATGAACATGTGGGCAGTCCTGCAGATTTTCATCAATTTAACCTAAAAATGTCTCTTTAGATTCAAGCTAAAAAGTCCCGTCTGCCCACTGAGTTTGAGCTTTAAACTTTGTGAGGCTGGGACAGATGAGCAGCTTATTAGCGAGCAAAGATAATCGAACCATCCTTTAACATTAGAGGCTGCAGAGTTTTTCTTCCTCTACCTTATCATTTCTCTCATTCGAGTATTTTTGTTTTCTGTTTTTTTGCTGCTGTTAGAATAAATCCTTAATGAGTTCTTCTTTTTTTTTTTTTTTCTCACAAACACATAAAGTTTCTGCAAAGCAGTTTGCCTTCATTCTGGCTTCAGTGGGACTTAAATCATTAAAATATTAATAACAAATTTATGAGTAAAGTTTGTGGTTTGAATTTAGTATAAATAATTTCAGCCGCTAAAAACAGCTCTAACAGGGGGGTGGAAAATTGGATGAAATAGTCTGATGACATCCAGGAGTTAAACTTTAACAGATGATGACTAAAAAAGAGAGGAAATGATCAACTTAGCTGCTCAAATTCAAATCAAAGCAACAAAAATATTTATAGATGAATTATGAAGATACATAAAGACATTTATTTGAATTATATAATAAATAGCTCAAACTCACATGAGAAAATGTAGAAACTTCGTCCCTAAAGCACATTTTTAGTATGAAACGTTCCGCTTCGTTCCTGTTCTGATCATGTGGTAATTCTCCAGATTGCTCTGAAACAGGAAGACTTTGATTCAGCTATCAAGAATTCCCAAAACTACATGCAGATGATGACTGCTCTGACTGAATACCCCCTCTCTTCCCAGCGTTTCTCTGCATCATCTGAGAACGTAGTGAAGACCTCCATGTTCCTGTTTTACATAGCTTTGATACCAGAGCTGCAGGAGAGCTCCTTCTGCCGTCTTAATGGCACGCCGCCTCATGAACCAAAACCATTAGGTGTCAGTAAAACGGCCGATCATTACCGAGAAGGCTGCTGCTTGTTCCATGAAGGACGAGTAGCAACTACCAGTTGGAAAAGAACAGAAAATTCCAAATACGGGTGAATAAAAGATGTGAGCATGTGAGGACCATCTGTCCTTGTTCCTTCTCCTCTCAGGAGCAAATTAAAGATTGTTTGTCACCAAACTTTTGTAGAAACTGCTTAGAACTCAACAGTTGAAGCAGAGTCTGACAAAGACATGGATTTAATGAAGACATCTCTGAATGGAATAGAAGAGAAAATACTTTCATTCCCATTTGTGCGTGTGTAATCATTGATTTGTGCGTAACTTTGGATTTGTACTGTTTTGTATTAATTATTGGGCATTTCCCAAGTTTCCATTTCCATGCTGACCCCACCTGTTTGCCCACGTCAGCTTAAGTGGGCATTTAGTGGGTAGGGTCGCTACAATGAGCTCGCTAACTAACTACATTGAAGCTCACTAGCTTGCTACAGTGGAGCTTGTTAGCTAAATACAAAGGACCTCGCTAGCGCAATACAATGAGTTCACTAACTAGCTACATTGAAGTTCACTAGCTTGATACAGTGGAGCTTGTTAGCTAAATACAAAGGACCTCGCTAGCGCAATACAATGAGCTCGCTAACTAGCTACATTGAAGCTCACTAGCTTGCTACAGTGTAGCTTGTTAGCTAGTACAAAGGACCTCGCTAGCGCAATACAATGAGTTCACTAACTAGCTACATTGAAGCTCACTAGCTTGCTACAGTGGAGCTTGTTAGCTAAATACAAAGGACCTTGCTAGCGCAATACAATGAGTTCACTAACTAGCTACATTGAAGCTCACTAGCTTGATACAGTGGAGCTTGTTAGCTAAATACAAAGAACCTTGCTAGCACAATACAATGAGCTCACTAACTGGCTACATTGAAGCTCACTAGCTTGATACAGTGGAGCTTGCTAGCTAAATACAAAGGACCTCGCTTGCGCAATACGTACATTGAGCTCACTAACTACCTACAGAGGCGCTTGCTAGCATGCAACATAGGAGCTTGGTACAGATGAGCTTGCTAGGATATACAGGGGATCTCGTCAGTTCAAAACAACGGAGCTCACTAGCTATCTACAGAGGCGCTCGCTAGCATGCTGCAGATGAGCTCCATAGGATGTTACAGGGGATCTCGCCAGTTTAATGCAACTGAGCACGCTAGCTAGCTATAGGGGAACAAACTAGCTCGCTACATCAAAGCTCACTAGCTCGATACAGCGGAGCTTGCTAGTATGCTACAGTGAAGCTTGCTAGCTCGCTACATCAAAGCTCACTGTTTTGATACAGCAGACTTTGCTAGTATGCTACGCTGTCCACTGGGCAGCTGGCTAGCTTAGCGAACCTACCCACTGAAGCCAAGCTAATCAAACACAGATGGTGCCACCACAGAAACTGTTGACAAACCCAAACTGGGCCCACATTTTCTGCCCACTTTTAAACCACATGGGGCTCTTTTCTTTCACGCAGACGTGACAAAAGTCTCACATCAGATTTGTGAGTAAATGTGGTTTTACATGTGTGTAACAAGCGATTCTGGCATAGTTTTTAAAAATTTGTGTGTAGTTAGTTTCAAGTTGTTGTAATTTTTAAGATGTGTATGTGTAAATTCTATTTAGTAATTTTTAAAATTTAATAAATGTTGTACTTATGCTTATGCACATTTTATGCATGAGCCTGAAAATGAGTTTTAAAATGTATTTAGCCATGCATGAAGGCAAGAATTCTGAACACAGAAGCCCAAAACACGCATATGTTCATGTTTTTATGTTGACTTTTTATTAGAAGTGGTGGCTTGAACACGCTTTGCAGAAGCTGCAGCCAGATGTAAACTTCAGTCTCTATGAGAGTCTGCACCTGAAATATGCGTCATGTTTTTCTGCTTAACACATTTGTAAATGATGGTGTGATGAATTTAAAGGCGATATTTGACTTGTAGAAAGATTGAATTAAAGAAACGATTTTCATTGTGGGAACAGGGTGTTATTAATAGGAGGAAGAGTCCGACTCCTCTGGCTTCTCTGCAGAAGAGGCTTACACAAACTTAAACTCCCACTCTGCTCTTCAGCCTGCTCAAGCTCATTTTAATGCGTGGGAACAAAGCTTCATCATATCACAGATTACAGCCCAGCTTCTTGTATAACACACATGTCGGTGCATGAGGTTTGAACTTGTGAGCAGTTCACCCTGGAACATCTGTCTTACCTGGAACCTGTAGATGGCATTAGAGCAGCAGTCTCAGGGTTTTTTCTAAGTCCTGTATCCATTCATGCTTTGGTGAGGCTGTGGTTGGTTGGTTTATGTTTGCAGCACTGTGGCCTGAGGGAACACTTAGCCTTTATTTAGCATCACTGTGTTCAAAGTTTGTGTTGGTTTCTGCTAATGAGGCAGTAAATCAGCGGGTGAACGGCACTGGCCCTGTGACCTCTGCTGCAGGGGGGGGGTTCCCAAGCGTCAACCAATGAGGGTTTTAAATTAAGCTTTTAGTCTTTTCAGCTAAATGAAATAACACCAGAGACGTCGTGAGCGATCAGGGCTGCCACAAACGATTATTTTATTACTTGACTAAATACCGATTATTTTTTCGGATTAGTCGACTAATCAGGTCATTTACAATGTGGATGTAAAGCACAAATCTTAACCATCATTAGCTTTAAACTAACTGAAAATAATGAATGAATGTGATTATTTATTAAACTTTTATTGAATCGTGCAGCATCTGTTCTTCATTAATTTATGGGATTAAAACGAGAATAGATCAAATGAGAGAGACAAGGGATATGCTTTCCATCAAACTCATTTTGACAGGTGACCTTTGACCCTACTCCAGGGGTGTCAAACTCAACTGCACAGGGGACCAAAATCCAAAACAAACCTTAGGTCACGGGCCGAACAGCATAAACATTTACCCCAAAAAGTAAATTTGTAAACCATGACTTTTTGACATAATTACGAGCTAGATATATAGCATCACCTGTGTTTATGCTAGTGGGAATGCTGTAAGATGAATTTGGCCACTGAAGATGTGTTGATCGCTGAAGATGCTGAAGCTGAAAGCCAGCTAAAATATTAGCTGAATGCCAAATTGGCCTAAAAATCTAAAAAAAAAAAAAAAAAAAAAAAAAAATTGGGTTAGCCGGAACAGCTAACACATAGCTGAAAAAATAAACTTCAAAATATCCTAAGAAACAGAAAAAATCCTAAGTTAGCCAATTCAGCTAGCATGTAGCTGAAAACATTGGCTATACTCTAAATGGCCAAAAAAATCTTAGTAAATGCCAAAATGTCAAAAAGGTAGCAGATTTCCAATTTACAAAAACTGTAAAAATTATAAGTTTTCAAACATAATTATGAATAATAAAAAAGCAGAAGTGTTATTCCAGAATAAATCATCTTAAACCTTTAATTATTTCTATATTTTTTTTTCCATAAAAACATATTTGGTCAAAATTATACAAGTTTGGAATCAGCGCAAGATAACATTCGGCCATTAATAACAACAAAATAACAAAATAAAATGATCAGGAGGGCCAGATACAATTACCCAGAGGGCTGGATCCGGCCCCCTGGCCTCGACTTTGACACATGTGCCCTCCACCCTCCATCAAACTCGTTTTGACAGTCGACCTTTGACCCTACACCACCTATCAAACTTGTTTTGACAGGTGCCCCGACCCTAAAGATGATGTAGAAATTTAATATCAATTTTTTTATAAAAAGGATATATAGGGTCAAAGGTCACTTGTCAAAATGAGTTTGATGGAAAGCATATTCCCGATCTCTCTAATGAAGTTGGCATCTGAAACAAGGAATTGTTTTTAACAAAAGATAAAGTTTTGGGTTTAATTACTCAAAAATGAAAAAGTGCATTTTTTGCTGCTGAACACTCACAGCTTTGTTCAACTTTACTACACTCTGACTCCATATATTATAAAGTAACGACTAATCGACTATTAAACTAGTTGACTAATAGTTGATTAGTCGTCATTTAGTTGACTAATCATGGCAGCGTTATCTAAATAACCCACAGGTGGAGTCAGGATATGTCAAAGAGTCATTCCAACACAAACTTTTGCTTTTTAGTGCAGAATCTGTTGGAATTACGTTAATTGCATTAACGGTTAAAGAGTTACTCTAGTCGAAAGAATGTCAACACCTTAGCTAAAGCTTTAGTGTTAATTATGTATATTTTTCTGTTTCCTATTACCGCTTTGTTGTGTTGAGTTCTCCAATCTCCCCACACGAACACACACTTGTCTTCTAGGCGTGGATAATTTCCCATCACGAGGTCATAAAGCCTAAGTAGGTGATAAATATCAGATGAGTGATGCTTAACCCTCGCCGCCTCTTTATTTAGCCTGTTTCCATGGTGATAGATAGTTTTAAAGGGATGAAGAGGGGACCATGGGGGCTGTAATTCTACTGGGAGCAGTGGGAATGAATCTCTTTATGAGTGTGACCATGATCCAGCCTTCATGTTATTGATGTAAACCTGTAAAAACATGGAGAGTTTTTCTGTTTCTGCAGAAAATGTCTGACAGGTGAGAAACGTGGCTCTGGGATGTTTTTCATCGGAGATAGTTCTTTGGTTTTAGCCTGTGGAAGAAGTGTCATGATAAGGGGTTGGTTAATGTAGTCTTATCTTTGAAAACGTTCAGGTGGAAAGAAAAGTCACAGTCAACCATTTGGGGGCTCGTTCGGAATGAGGAAGTAGTTTTTGTGGATGGGTGCTAGTATCCTTTCCATATTTACTTAACCCAAATTTAAGAGTTTACTGGTCAGGTCTAAGTTAACGGTGCTTACATTCATTTTTCTAAATGTTATGTTGGATCAGGGTTGTACAAACTGGTAAAAGATAAAACATCTCGGGGAGCCCTTGGTCTCTCAGCCCAAAAGACTGTAAACAAAACAGCAAGAACCCGGGTCCATGTAGACCTTGAAAAGGGATCAGGAAGCCCATCATTTGGGAGTGGTGCCCTTCAAACTGTGGGTGGACTCATTGCAGAGCTTGCTCAGGTTCAGGTTCTGTGGGGTGGTGATGGCCCCCTAAAAAACAGCTAAAAATTGAGTAGAAACGTTGTTTTGCTGAAAGTCGAACCTCAGATCCAAGAACAGTGGACCAGCTCTACACCCTCTTCAGGGTGCTGGAGGGTTTGTTGGAGTTCTCTCATCCAGTCCATATGTGTTTTGTGGATTTGGAGAAGGCGTTCAACTACGTTCCCCGTGGTGTCCTGTGGAGGGTGCTCTGGGAGTATGGGGTCCGGGGAGCCTTACTGAGGGCTGTCTGGACCAGAGAAAGGTAGTTCGTCCTCTCTCGGTGGGTGGAGTGCTCCTGCCTGATCTTGGGGTCTTGTTCACGAGTGAGGGAAGATCTGGGCGTGAGATTGACTGATGGATTGGAGCGGCGTCCGCCATTTTGCACTGGTCCGTTGTGGTGAAAAGAGAGCTGAGCCAGAAAGCAAAGCTCTCGATTTACTGGTTGATCTTCATCCCAGTTTTCATCTATGGTCTTGAGCTCTGGGTCGTGACCGAAAGAACGAGATCCCGACTACAAGCGGCTGCGTTATTTTTCTCCGGAGGGTAGCTGGGCGCTCCCTTAGAGATTGGGTGAGAAGCTCGGTCATCCGGAGAGAGTTAGGGGTGGAGCCACTTCTCCTCCAGATCCAGAGGAGCCAGTTGAAGTGGCTCGGGCGTCTGATCCAAATGTCTCCTGGACGCCTCCCCGAGAGGTGTTCTGGGCATGTCCCACTGGGCGGAGGCCCCGGGGAAGACCCAGGACACGCTGGGGAGACTATGTTTCTCGGCTGGCCTGGGAACGCCTCGGGGTCCCCCCAGAGGAGCTGGAGGAAGTGGCCGGGGAGAGGGAAGTTTGATCATCTTTGCTTAGACTGCGGCCCCCGCGACCCGGTCCCGGATGAGCGGAAGAAGATGGATGTATTTTTTTTTGTTTCATTTTGTAAAGACTGGTCTGTCAGGGAGTTGCGCCTCCTTTGGGGTTCGGAACGCTTTGTGCAATTTTGCGCCCTCTGTGGTATTCGATTCGGCCCGATTTGCTTGATTTTTCGTGCCCTATGTGGTTGTGCATGCTCTGCTCAATCTTGTGACCCTGTGCCGGTTGGTACATCCCACATGGTTCTTCATGTCTCTGTGCAGCCCTACATCCCCTACTTCATCCGCACTAATATTTTTGCTGTACGAGCTCTCCCAGTGGTGTAAAATCTTGATATTTGGAGCGGTCCACTCGTACAGGTTAGACCATTATTTTACTCACAAATCCACCCGTTGGTAGTACTTGTGATTACGGCTTGAACTGAGCTGGGTAATACTAAACCATCCCAGACTGGACTGGCCTGCACCGGCCTGGTTCACAGGAACCTCAACTGACTTTCAGACTTTTAATTTCTCTTTCTTTGAATTGTTAGATATAAACTCTATGTGTGATTGTGTTTTTCTGAATTATATTTTGGTCAAAAGAGAAGTCCCTCCTCCTCTCCTGCTTGGTCTTCTACCCAGATACTCTGGACTCTGTGAACATGAGCAACAGTGTCTTCAGGGCTGAGTGGGAGGAAGGAACATGCTCACAGCTGTCGTCATAAATCCATATTCATCTCATGTCTCTTTAGCCCGACTCCCAACAAAAGTCCTTTCTTCTTTTAATTTCCTCCTCTTTGCTGCCTCCAGCCTCCACCTAGCTCTGCATTAGTTGCGTTAATATAAGCACAAACAAGCAAAGTCATAATTCTCCCTGTTGCCGTGGCAACCTAATTTTACTCCCATTCAGAGAGGGAGAGTAGGTATGATCCTACAGTCATTTATGGGCGAATATTTAATATTCAAATTTTTTTGCATACAAAGTCATCATGGAGGCGTTTCTGACCCACTTGGTCCGTCTGAACCAAAACTGTCAGACGGCAGCAGTTTGAGTTCAGACTTGAAGGTTCTGAAGCTCCCCAAACTCTTCATCTTTTTCACTTCAATCCAGATAATAATGGAAATTCATCTGACCCAGACAGAGAGGATGAGTATTCCTGATTTAGTTTTGTGCCTTGATAGACGATTTTCCATTTTGACCTTAATTCTGTGCAACCCTGAAAACGACAGAACCGATTGTTTGGACTATAATTACCGCTTCTGGTCCTGCAGGTGGAGCTGCTTCTGCTGTTCAAATCCAATTTATAGAGAATTGTGGGAACTTTATTATTCTTAATAGGACCAGCATTCTTTTATTTTTGCTGTTAATGTTGTTGTTTGATCTATCATGCTTTTTAAAAAATGTGTTCATTTTCCCTGTTTTGCCCATCCATCCATCCATCCATCCATCCATCCATCCATCCATCCATCCATCCATCCATCCATCCATCCATCCATCCATCCATCCATCCATCCATCCATCCATCCATCCATCCATCCAGGCTTCACTAACATGCCCAATGTATCGACTGCAGTTAGAAGAAAAAAAAATAATATTTTGAAAAAAAAATCAAGCCCATATAACTTAAAAAAAGGTATTATCCAGCCTGTACAGATGTTTATTTATTTTAATGATCTTTGGAGAAACTGTGACATTTCAAAAGCTCAGAAACAGTATATATTTTCACTATTACTTCAACTTTTGTCACGTTGAATATTTTTTTTAGCTCAAACTTCATAAAAAAACCTCAGAGACATGAAAGTTTCCATTAGCTTGCTACTTGAGCTCCAGCTACAACAAAAACTCAGTGTTTACACATGTATAAATGGAAGCTCCACCTCCCAAATGTTCACCTCTGAACTGTAAACAGTTTATTGAACTGTTCCTGCTCAGGTTAAAGAAATCTGATTGGATAACACTTCAAACCTCACAACCACAGCTGACTGTTGATGTGGAGAAAAAACAGCTGCTGCTTCATCTGAGCATCGTTTTGCTTGGGATGAGGGTGAAAACGTGCTTGACCACACCTTCTTTTTCCCCCCAGAGAGCTGCACTCATCTCCTTAGCGGGTTTTGAACGACGGATTCTGATGTCCAGTACAGCAGGAGCGTATCTGCACCAACACTGTCCCCCCTTCTGTGCGCAGCTCTACCTCTGCCGGGTCTTTGCCTGTGATTGGCTGTTGGGCCTTTCTGTGGGGTAGACGTACTGCGGATGTTTTCTGCTAGCATCAGCAGAGCGAGTCATTGTTAATAGACAACATCATCACGCCGAAGTGTGATTGGGCGGGAGGAGATGCAGGCGAGGGAGGGTGGAATTCAGACTGTAAGTGATGGGGTCCAGGCTGGCTCGTGCCTCTGCAGCCCAAACCCTTGATGCACTGCACAATGAGGCACCCCCCACACCCCTTCCACACTACATTACCTAATCCAGGAGCGCTGCTCCTTTTCTGAGTCCTTTTAATGAGCAGGACTCGAAGCTTGTCGGGTTTACGGGTCAGCTGGTGGTCAGTATCCAGGAGTTTTGATGCAGTTTTCTTTCAGTTTTTAGACATTTATTTTTCAATAAATCTCAGACCTTAAGACCTTTATTTCTTTCAGGGCCAGTAGCAGGGATAGTTCAGTGTCCGGCCTCTAATCATTTAGTTAATGACCCACTACCATGACCTTTTGTAAAATCATTCCCAGTGGTCTTTTAATAATAATAATAATAATAATTATGCCATTTTTTGTCAAAATAAAAGAAAAATCTGTCATTTTGTGTGACATAGTTTCTACAGAGCAGCAGTAGTTCATTAGGAATGTATCTCAGAGCAGTGATTGGGCAACCCCGCCCCCACTTCCCCTCCCTGTTGCTGAGGGCTCTACTGAACTCCTCCACATTTGGCCTGGCCCCCCAGACACTTCCAGAGAGGCAGGATTTTTTTTTTTTTTTTTTTTTCCCTCAGTCTGGTCAATCGAAACCCTCGTAAGAATTTTACTTTTTATTTAGTCTGAACTGTGACAGGAGAGAATAGAATATTTATTAGTTTCATTTTTAAAATGTTTAGGTATTATTTTTACCTGATGACTATGGTGCTAACACCGAGCAATCAAGCAGACACTCTTCATGAAAAGTCAATGCAAACGTGCGTACACCAGAATTCTCGGCCTTCACATACGAAGCGCGTGTTTTTAAGTCGGGTCGCGAGCTCTACGCACATGTCGGGCACGCATTGAGCGCGCACTGGATGTTCAACCCAGTTCAACATTTATACGCATAAGTGCAGCAGTGACTAATGACCAATCAGGGACCTGGATTTGGGAGTGGTGCGTGGGTAGCGTCCGCTTCAAAGCACCAAAACATGATCACGAAAGACAAATAAATCATTGCGATTCGTGCCCAGTTGGAATAAAATATTAACCAGACAGACATTAAAGGAACAAAGCTGCGGAAACAAAAAAGCCTGAAGCAAGATGGCCTGTTCATGACCATGAACAGGTCATCAGACACATGCACACCTAGGGGCAATTTATACTGTAGTTACACTGTATCAATCAACCTATGAAGCGTGTTTTTGGACTGTGTGAATGAATCCCACACATGCACAGGGAGAACATGCAAACACAGAAAAGTCTCAGCTGGGATTTGAACCATTACTCAGTGCAAGACCACAGCTGCAACCACTAAACCACCATGCAGCCCTGATGTGAACGTTCCCAATTTACATTTACATTATCGACTCTTTCATTCATCTAATGACCTAAATTTAGCATTCTAAATGTTGCAGTATTACCTTTTCTGTCTGGAGGTCCAAGTGAGAATGGATGAAAGCAGCTCTTCTTTGTCTGATGAAAAACATTAAGCTCCAAATTTCTAAGAATCAAAGACTCAATTTAAATTATTCGCAAAATTCTGAAATGAGCTAAAATGTTTTTTTTCTTTAAAACCAAAAGTACAAAAGTTCTGATTCTACAGTCTTCACATGGATAGTTTCATGTTTAGGTTCAGAATTTTCTGCTTAAGAATATGTTCCCGAAGCTTTACAGCTCATGTGTCAAAGTCAAGGCCCGGGGGCCGGATCTGGCCCTCCGGGAAAATTCCATCCGGCCCTCCAGATCATTTTATTTTATTGTTATTAATGACCAGATGTTATCTTGAGCTTATTTCTGACTTGTATGATTTCACAAAATATATTTTTATGGAGAGTAAAATATTGAAAGTTATTTAAGGTTTAAATTAATTTATTCTGGAATAATATTTCTGTTTTTTTTATTAATCATAAATATGTTTAAAAAGTTAAGGTTTTAAAGTTTAAAAAATGTAGTTCTTATAACTAAATTTCAATAAATGTGTATCCTGTTTGGCCCACAACCTAAGGTGTGTTTTGGATTTTTCCCCCATGTGCGGTGGAGTTTACAGGCAAAGTGTCCGTATCACTGAACTCAGGATACAATCCATGTTAACCCAAATGAAAAATTGAGAAACTCTTGATGTGATCAGTAATTTTTTTTTTATTTATCTCTTTCAAAGTCAATCCTACATCATCAGCGTTTTTAGTCCCGAGCGAAATGAAAAAAAAATTATATCAAGAAGTCAATTATTTGATATCACAATAATGATATGTATCACGATATGCTACAATAAAGTATATTTTCAAGTATTCTCTAAAAGGAATTGACAAAAATGTCAGTACTCTATTTTTTCTGACTTTATTTTTAAATTAAGATTTATCTGAATTATCACAGATGAGAAACAATTTTTGTGCACAAAAGTTTAAATTTTCTAATAGGAAAACACATTTTTAGCCACAAATTCAGCAATAAAATAAACAAAAATGATAAAAAGGAAATAGGACAATAGACGCTTTTCTATCGCCCACATGACATGTATCGTCGTGTCGCCCATCACTCAGCGTTTTGGTAAATGAGAAGAACACTTCTTTCCAGATCCTTAATTTCTGGACATCATTCAGTAATTCCATTGATGGAAGCATCTGACTGAAAGTCAATTAAAACACGACTGCACAAGATCTGTAAATTGGAATGGCTTTCAAGGCCCGAGGGTTCAGATGGATTAAAAACTTTCACACTCATCAAAAGAAAATACCTTTAAAAAGTTTTTCTGTAGTCAGATTTTTAAAAAACTTTAGTCCACAATAAACACAGAGAACATTCTACACGCAGGTGTAGTGACCGCGGAGTTTTCCATTATTTCTTCAACGTTTAGGTGGTTTTAATGTAGTATTTCGTGCAGCGGATTCTCATTTCCTCTTTTAATGCAGTTTTAATCGCTGTCAGTCAAAGTGTGAAAAATACATTTACATCTGAAAAGAGGGCTGAAATGGAGCCGTCTTTCATTTCCACTGATACGCTTTTCCTTCCCGGTCGTAGCCTGTGGGTCAAAAGGTAACGCAAAGGATAATGAGGCTTTGTCAAAACATAAACGTAGTCGATCGCACACAAATGTGTCGCCTGCTGCTGGAAATTCCGGTCTTACCTGACTTTTTCAGTTACCTATAAGTGAGTTTAGTGAGTGATGAGACAGAGCTGTGGAGGCGTTGTCGGGGCTGACAGATTCTCCGTTTACATTCCTTACCAAAAATAAGTATTCAAGTATTTGTTTTAAAGTATTTAACAAGTATAATTCCCAAAGTGTATCTAGTACACTTACAAAGTATACTGGCAGTTTACTAAAGTATACTTCTTGGGAATAAATTGGTCCGCTTTTAGTTTAAAAAATGTTCCAAAATATCGATATTGAGATATTTAGTCCTGCGATTGATTCTTGATGTATCAAGTATCGATTCTCATTTGAAGAGGCTGTAAAATGTTATATTTGTCATCCTTTCAAGTAAAGCTACTTAAATTATTTATTTTTTGTTCAATTGCTTACAACAATTTTTGAAGGATTGGCACTGCTCTTCATGTTTCTATTGTTTACACTGAATTTTACAGATAATTCTAATTCAATTGATGTCAAAAATTACTGATTTAAAAATGCTGCACAAAATTGTCTATTATTTGTTGCACAACTTAAAGCACATTTTTTTTTATTATGATTATGTTTAGGATAAAAAAAGTACATTTGGATTTATTTTCCCCAAAAATGTATGTTCTTCTATATCAGGGGTCTCGAACTCAATTCAGCCGGGGGCCACTGGAGGCAGAGTCTGGGTGAGGCCGGGCCGCATCAGGATTTCCCCAAGAAAATCGCTGATAAAACATTCCAATGTTCTCAAATATCTTTATTTTTAACACAAAATAATGAATGAATTAATTAATTTTAAAAAAATGAATTAGAAAATCAATTTTTATTAATTAAAATAATAACAATGACCATACAGCAGACACAGACGACTGAAACCACATATTGACTGACAGTGTTTCTCAAATGGTGGGGCGCGCCCCCCTGGGGGGAATGCAAATAAAAACATGTTTACATTAGTGATGAATATTGTGCATAATCCTACATAGTAGTTGATAATAAATTCAATATAGCAAAAACAACCTAAAACTCAGTTTACAGTGAACCAATGCGAAAGAACTGAATCTCTGAGAAAAGACAGAATCCTAGCACTACTGTGGAGAGAAACAAGGAAAGATTGTTTTTACTTTGTCTGAAAGTTTTGGAAGTATTCTAAAAAAAGAAAGAGAAAAATGAATAAAACTGATTATTTAGAAGTTTTTATTATTATTATTATTCTTTAATGATAATAAAAGTATGATATTTTGAGGAGATATACGTTTAATTTGAGCAAATTAGCTGATGATGTTTTCAGCTGCGGGGGGGGGGGGGGGGTGGGGTGTCTAAGAGAAAATATCTGACAAACACTGGACTAGAGAAAACTATTTTTATTCAGTTTCAAATGAACCTCCTTCATTTCTGAGCTGAGAGCAGCGCTCACTCAAAGGTTGATGCAAACGCCGCACACACAAGAATTCCTGGCCTCCGCGTCGGGAGCGCGCGTTGATACGCAAGTTTTTAAATCTGGTCTCAAGCTCTACGCACAAATCGGGCACGCACGGAGTCTTCAACCCGGTTCAATAATTCACGCACAGTCGCAGCAGCGCTAATGAACGGTAAAAACACCACAGAAGAAGAATCTCCTCTACTCCTGCGTGCGTGACCGCGCTGCTCCGGTGTGGATACCACCTGAGTGCTTTCAGAAACCCGCGCAGACATGCGGCCGGTGTGGAAGCACCTTTGAAGATTCTGCTCGCTCGCGGGCATCACTCACACACGCGGAAGTAGTCAGTCTCTCTCGCGAGGACTTTTTCTGATCGTGGAGGAGGAAAAAGCGCTCGAGGGTCTGATTTGTCCGCGCGGAATATTTGATGCGTGCGCGGAATTGTCGCGTGGAACACGCTTTTTGACAAGCGGCAGGCTGTGTATCACGTGTTGTCACATGGCGAAAGAGGAGCGGGGCCCGCGAATCCCGTTCAGTGAGAAAGCTCTTCCAGCAGCTTCATGGCTCCTCCTCCGCCCAGCTGACTGGAGTGAGGAGGCTCGGACAGCCCGCTGATGTCCCGCCCTCCAGAGCCATATACCTTACCATGATTGGTTCGTTCAGCTCTGGACACAACAACCGTCATTCATCTCAACCTTGCGGGCCGCACTAACAGTAATCTTTCATATGAAGACGGGGGCCGCAAATTATCATCCCGCGGGCCGCAGATTGCCCGCGGGCCGCGAGTTTGAGACCCCTGTTCTATATAATGTGAGTTATTAGAGATGATTTTTACCAATTATTGGAGTATTGGGATATCGTGAGTACCCTGCGATTCCCCGCCCTATTTAGAAGTATAATTAAAGTCAAATTTCTGCTTTAGTATTAGTTTACGGTAAATAAACTCTTATTTTATGAAAGGACACTTTGAAGTATATCTAATGAAGCTTTTAAGGTTTGTAAGGTTAAATACAAGCAGGGGTGAAAGAATTAAAGAATTGGAGGCGAAATGCGGCTCCGGCTGGAGTTTTCATGCATAGAGCATGACAGATGCCGCGGTCGCTCTGTGGAAGAACAAAATGAAGATGAACTAGCAAGCGCTTTGTTTGGATGTTTGTATTGTTTTTAGTGGCAGATCGACTCTGGATCTCTCTCTCTCTCTCGGTCTGCGCTCTCTTGCTTCAGTGACATCACGTCTTCGTTCCAGACGAATCCCTCCGCGTCACTTTCTGATGTTTTGGGTGTCCCCAACTCATCGGTTTTTGACGTGCTGACTGTTCCCTTCAAATAATGGGTCCCAACCTCCGTGCCGCGAGCCGGACCGGTCCGGTACCAGGACACAGATCACATCGGTACACTAACCCGGTACTGCGTCCTGTGCTGGGTCTGGTATCCCGTCCGGGGCGCGCCCCGAGGGTTGCGGACCCTCGATTTTCCGAACAGCCGACACGTCAGGGGGTGATGTGTCGGATGATTTATTTATGAGTTATGTGTATTTCAAAGAAAAACGTGAATATAAAAGAACATGTAGAGAAAATGAATCAGATATTTAAGAAAGTGAGGATGAAGATGTTCAGGTCAAATCTTCTGACGGACCAGGACCATCAAGTGATTGGATCTTTAACGTATTCAGATACTTTTTTTGATGAAATATCCGAGGAATACATCTACTCCACTTTTAATGCTGTGTAAGAGAATGTTTAGAGACGGTGACACATGTAGGAGAAATATATTTAGACTTGTAGTATACAATCCAATAACATGAACTTGTAAAGTACCCAAAAAGTAAATTAAAAGTGATCTTAATTTTTGTTTTAAAAAGTATACTTAAAACAGACTTGAGTATACCTTTGTTGGTTAGGGTTTGAAGCTGTTTGAAGTCAAGAAGACTAAACATAGGAGAGATAGAATGTATGAGTCGACTGAACTGCAGCACCGTTACAAGCTGGCCTCGTCATGGTTCACTTCATCGGCCCGGGTTTGGAATAGAGCCGTCACAACAGCCAAGAAAGCAGGACTTCACTGTCTTTAGATGCGAATAATGTATTTCCTGGTGTGGATGGGCCTTGCAGTGGTGTCATGGTGCCAGTTATCTCTGAAGGTTCCTGTTTTCTAGCTCAGCAGTCCCACTTGACACCTTTGAGCCGCAGCTAGTGACACCGAGCTGATTGTACTCATCCAGTTCTTCACACACATTTAACGTTTGGAAACAAAAAATAAAGAAAAAAGGAGACCACCCGGCTTTTCTTTCTTGTGAATCACCTCCAGACTCAGCAGGTCAGATAATGCTAATGGCGTCGTCATGTTATGCTCTGCCGAGGCACACAGACACTCTTCAGACTGACAGCAGGAAATGGATCGACGCATAATTTATACTTTCCAGCTTGAGGTTGTTCTCTAAAATGAACTGACAGCGTAGTTGACACCTGCACAGATGAAATTATAAACTAACTTTTCAGTAAATCTCCTGTCTTTGTAAAGATAGAACAAGTCTCCACATATTTATACAACTGTTGCCTCATGTAGACCCTGTGATAGAACAGCATTATTACAGTAGATCATAAGATGATTGAAGAGGGACTTTATCCAATGCAAAAACTTGAACATGACTTGAAACCATGAAGGGTGGGGGGGTTACAAATGGATGAAAAAGCGTTTGATCTTACCATGAAGAACTGAAACCCAGACACCTAAATACACTGAGTTTAATAAACAGAGAGGATGGATGATTGTCAGCGTTAAGATGGTGTGACTGACTCTAAACAGAGCCATATAAATGTAAGTAAAAATATAAACGAAAGGGCAAAATACTGCCGTGTGTCTCTGAGGGCGGAGTCTTCTGCTTCTTCTAGATCAGGAATGTCAAACTCAATCATACGAGGGGTCAAAATCCATCACACGCCTTAGGAACAGGAGGAACAGGAACAGCATTTCTGAAACTTGAACTGAACTTTGGGACACGGCCGGGACTGGACCACTCTAGCCTGGTCCTCGTCTGGTACTGCGTCCAGAACCATCTGGAACTGGTACTGATCCCCACTTGATACTGGGTCAAGATTAGGTCTAGGACACCGGTGCGGTCCACATCCCAGCACCGGAGGTTGGGGAACCCTGATTTAATTGGAACAGCCAAAACATCAATTATTGACGCGAATTAACCAACCGTTGGGAGTGAGTTACCAGCACAAGATAACATCAGACCATTAATAACAAAAACACCAAATGATCTGATCTGGCCCCCGTGCCTGGCATGTTCTTGATAAAGTATGACTTTCTCCTGAACATTAGGTGTTAGCAGTTTGAAGTGGAGCGTCCCTTCATGTGTGGACCGTCTCTTCATTAAGAACCAACACTCTTGAGTTCACGTTGACCTGACTGTGATTCTCTGAACTTCCAGCTTTGCGATTGTCTATAAAATGCTGATGTTCATGAATATCCCTGCACTCTGCTGTGATCGTCTCAGATGGTCAAGATCTGGAGGATTCGCTGCAATCTTTAGCAAACTTGAAGCTGTTTTTAGTTTGAAAAACAGACGACGAAGAAAGAAGACGATGGACGAGTCTGTGACTGATGGATTCAAAGATGCGGTTCAACAAAAGGACACCGTTACACTCTCATCTTAGGGCTGTTGCAGAGAGAACATCCGCAAAGGTTGTAATTAGTTTCTATATACAGCTCTGACACCACGAACCTGCTCTGCATAGTAATAAACACATGAGCAGAACTTTGAATCAGTGGAGCTTCATCACATGTTTTAGTACTAAACACAGAGGTTTTTCTACCTGTGCTGTGTTCAAATGCAAACGTTTTTAAAGAGATTATTTCATTTTTTCTTCCTCAGAGAGGTCCACACTCCCCATGACACTGAAGTGAGCAGAATTTCTGGGCGTGGTCAGATGAAACGGGCCTGATTTGAGATCTCTCCCCATGTTTCCAGGTTTCTGGCCTTTTTTGATCCACCTTTCTAAACAGGTTCTGATCCAACAACTTTTGTCTGGTCCAGGTCCATGTTAGGATAGTATATTTTCTTGTGATGTTTTCATGTGTGAACCTGAATTTGGTCAGCATAGATTTCCAGGTCTTTAAGACCCATTTTGATGTATGTTGGTGGCATTCTTCTCATGATGGAGGACATATTTAAAGATAATTTAGCTCAAATTTGCATTTCTTTATTCAAATTGTTGGGAATCAGGAACCTTGAAGGTGTGACGTAAGACCTCCAACGGCAAGCCAAAAGCTCCCTGCTCCGCTCCATTCTGATGCATCCACTTGCAGACAGATCCATGAATGTCTTTGCTTTCCTCGTCTGAGCTGGAATCTGGATCTAAACTGTTTGGCTGGAAAGCTCTGATATTCATGACCATTATTGTATCACCGCTAATGTTTGGTCGGAGTAGTGAGAGACTGCAAGCTAGCAGAGGAGCATGTAAACAAGAAGATGATGGGGAGTGGGGTCAGCCTCACTCTGCATCAACTCGGAGGTGAATTTCTAATGAACTCCTGCAGAAACTATGTTCTAGAAAAGGAAACAAGTTTTTTTTACATTTTGGCTAAAAAGGCATAAACATGATATAAGGGGCCAAGTTAGCTGATTATCGCTAGCTCGAGCTGCTAGCTTTGTTTGTGTTAGCCTGGGGGCGGAGCAGATTCTTCCTGCAAGGGGCTGTCTCACTCTGTGGCATCAGATCATGAGGATCCGCCCATTTCGTGGGTATGGGAGGGGCTGCTGTTGAGAGTGCAGGTTTTTAGAGGGTTAGTCAGAAATGCGTGAACGGATCAAAATTCTGTTTCATGGGTTCTTTATAGTGAGGAATGAACAGTATGATACAATTAAAAGGTTTTTATGGTATGGCTCCTTTAAAGAAAAACTATAAAACAGATTAAAAGATGATCAGAGTGGAACTTTCAATATATTATTAAAAATTAGCCACATACTTTAACCTTTAAAGAACAGAGATCTCTTATGTAACACACACTTTGACACACAGAAACTCCTCGACTGTTCAGGTGATCGACGTTAATATGTTGATTCTGATGTGGAAAAAATCTGCTTTTTAAATCGGCTTTGCACCGAAATACAAAACATTACTAACGTAGAGCAGAGTATTGTGTGAGCACTTTTCTGTCAGACAGAATCGACTGATTTACATTGATTGTGTAACCACGTCACTACAGTAAAGTGCTGCATATCATAAAGCTGCTTTTCTCCACTTCACAATCAGCTGACAGTACGTAAACGGCTGAAGAGTTACGGTAGTCAAAAGAATGTAATGTGATTTGGTGTTTAACCCTTTAACACCTGAGGCATCCATGGTGACGCTTCAACACAAAATCTTTTAAGTACTGGAACTTTTTAAGGTGTTAACAGTGACAAAAAGGACATTTGCACCGGGGGTGTCCCCACATTTTCAGCCTCATTGGATGCAGATTTTTGCTTTTTCGTCCCTTTGCTGCTGCTGCCTGAACGCGGACACTCGGGCAGTTCACACATCGCAGCATGAAATGTGTTTTATGGATGCATTGACCTTTTCAGTGTTTCATGTCCAAATCTGTTGGATTCAGTGGCATGTTTTATAGCCAGCCAACACAGCGCATTATACTAGGAGCTCCTCTGGATTAGAGCAGGTGAACCGGTCCCTCTTGGACATACCAGAAACCATTTTAATGACACCACCCAGCACTCCAATGCTTCCATGTAGATTACTAAATCATCAGCAAAAAGTAACACTTTTGTTTAATTTTCTTTTTTTGGTCAAATGTTTTCTATCTTCTACCTCTGATTTCTTTTGGTTGTACAATTGAAATTTAATGCCACCAAACTCTCTCGAGTCCTGCGATGTCAGCAGGTTTTAAGCTTTAAGGTCAATCGTTTTGACTAAAGAAGCAGAAAAAGTGAATGCCAAATTTCCCTGAATTATTTAAATTTTTTCACTGAAATAATGTACTTTAGTCATAGATTGATTCTGCTGGTGATCAGAGGTATGCATTAAAGTAGATTTCTGAATGCAGCCACAGATAATTGAGAATAATTTTGATAATTTGATTGACAGAAATGACATTTTTAAATAAAGTTTCATTTTTTTTACACATAGTTCTTACATCAGTGGTTCTGGTTTAATCTCCTCATTAGATGACGGTCTTATTTAATAATCGTTGAACAAAAAAAGGAAAAGAAGATTTATTCTTCTGATGAGTGTTATTACAGGTGACCACACCCACTTTGCTTCTTCTTTTCTGGTGATTAAAAAGTCAAAGGAGCAGATCTATGCCCCGCCTCCTTCACGCTCTGCTTGCGTTCATGCACAGATGAGGGAACGAGAGCGCTCCTGCTCATCTGTGGAACCGGGAGACTAATTAAATCTAATCCTGCCCCCTCCTGAGATGGGCGGCTGGATTCTGAGAGGAATTGGTTTTATCCCTGGATAATTGTGCTGGTTCCGGCTCTGCCGGGAGAGGAACTCTGCTGTCGGTGAACGCTCCGCTGATGTTGCTTTGTCAGAGTTTTTGGCAGATTTTAAATCAGGAACGTTGATGTCTGCCAAACTCAAAGGGCTGCATGTGTTTAAGGGGTGCAGATTCCATACTTTACAGGTGATTTTCTAATCTCTGTCTCTCATCCAACAGGTTGATAAATTCTGAACTGATGTTGACTTGAGTAATTCACTGTTTTTTGTCCAAAACGAGAAGCAAGGATTGAAGAAATTGCTCATTCAGCAAAAACAAATGTGGAAAAACTTGCCAATTTTATGTTTTTGGTCAAGATTTTCTAGTCATCTGATGTCTAAAGGCTCAGATGTTTTAAAAGAAAAAAAGCATTTTAGTTAAAGAAGAGTTCTGCTGTAAATCAACGAGACATGTTCTCTGTTTTTTAACGACATTTTTTTTTTTCATTTTTGTGCCAGACAGATTATGACTAAAATTAGATTCAGTTTATAGTGAAGTCAGCTGAAGGTGACGGTCTGGAGAAAAACAGATGCTGCACTCTTCAAAATCTGATTCATTTTGAATATGGTGAAATAATTTAGTCATAATAATAATAATAATAATGTTTTAAAACAACTCAGCAAAAAAAAATCCTGCTCAGAGTGGACTAAAGATATTCAAGATGAGTTGTGGGCAAACTACGGCCCAGGGGCCATATGTGGCCCTATTACCTATTTAAACTAGGAATCAATTAGATATACAATTATTTTCCCTGTAAATCTGGTGTATCCAAGATAAATTGACCTTTGTCCATCGGTGCAGAAAGTTATTGTGCTAAAGAGATTCTCCTGCTCCTTTTTGTGTGTTTTCAGTGATTTCATCAATCTTGGTATCAAAACGTTCATTCGGGACATTACTGCTTGTACTTTTGTTGTTCATAAACTTTATAGTTTTTGAAATATTGAGCAAAATATCCCCAATAGGAAATGAATGAGAGATTCCTCAAATCCTACGAAAACGTTGTGCTCTTTGAAACTTGTGAATTTCTGCATTTGCTTAAAACATACATACAAACTTTAAAATGTTCATTAACTACTGTGTTTTAGGTTTAGTTTGGCATTTAGCTGTTATTTTAACAACATGCTAGATGTTTTGAGCTAATTTAGGAATTTTTATTTAGGCACATTTTCAGTTGTTTTTTTTAGCTGTTTTTTTTTTGTGGCTATTTTAGACATTTAGGTTTTTGCTTAATATTGAGTTTAGCTAACCTTTTAACATTATGCTAGCTGTGTTTTTTTTTTTTTTTTTGCTAATTTAGACATGTTTCCAGTATTTGTTTCATTCTGAGTTTAGCTAACATTTTAGCATTATGCTAGATGTTTTTAGCTAATTTAGGAATTTTATTTAGGCACATTTTCAGTTGTTTTTTTAGCTGTTTTTTTTGTGGCTATTTTAGACATTTAGGTTTTTTTGCTTAATATTGAGTTTAGCTAACCTTTTAACATTATGCTAGCTGTGTTTTTTTTTTTTTTTGCTAATTTAGACATGTTTCCAGTATTTGTTTCATTCTGAGTTTAGCTAACATTTTAGCATTATGCTAGATGTTTTGAGCTAATTTAGGAATTTTTATTTAGGCACATTTTCAGTTGTTTTTTTTAGCTGTTTTTTTTGTGGCTATTTTAGACATTTAGGTTTTTGCTTAATATGAGTTTAGCTAACCTTTTAGCATTATGCTAGCTGTGTTTTTTTTTTTTTTTGTTGCTAATTTAGACATGTTTCCAGTATTTGTTTCATTCTGAGTTTAGCTAACATTTTAGCATTATGCTAGCTGTTTGGGGCTAATTTAGACATACTTCCAGTTTTTTTTAGCTTTTTTGGCACATTTTAGCAAGTTTGCAGCTTCAGCATTTTGATCCAACACCTTTGGTGTCTTTAGCAGTCAGATTAAGTTTACAGCGTTCACATTTGCATTATTGCAGGTAATGCTATATATTTTGTTTTTTTATGTTATTTTTCTGACATTTATGTGTATTTTTGAGTCGGACAGACATTTTTCCGATCATTTAAACACCTCGTGAACATGGCATTTGTCTAAGTTTGGGTTTTTTTCTGAGGAACATTAACCTATCAGTGTCATTGACTCTAAAATGAGAGCAAAAGCCACAGTTTTTAAATCCAAACTCAAAAATGTTCTGTTTTAAAGTAATTTTCAATCAAATTAAAGTTGGGTTTTCCTCCAGATTCCATGTTGTTTCTTTCTCTTTTGAGGTGGATTACAAAAACATTCCATCTCCTTATGGGTTCGGCCCTTCTGTCAAATTTTAGAGCCCCTTGTGGCCCACAAGTCTAAAAGTTTGCCCTTCTCTGTTCTGGATGTTGAGATCTCAGGATCCAGATTCTCTTTGCAGAATGGGGGTGGGTTTTGGTGTTGGAGTCTGTCTAAAAACCCATAATCACTCAGGTTTGTGTTTGGAGTTTATTATATTTCCGAGCATGAATGAATCACTCCTAATACTTCTGTTCACACACAGGCAGCGATCAGCAGCAATTATCCTTCAAACGCAGCAGTCAGTGACTGCTCCACCATTACACAGACAGTCAACTCTGCTGCAGCCGAATCCCACTGACTGTGAGTGAGTACGGGGCTGCACGGCGGTGGTGGCGTCTTTTCTGTCAGGAGTTTACATTTCAAAGAGCATTTTTTTCGTCTGCTCCTGATCCACAAAGATTTAAATAAAGAAATGCAATTTTAAGATTTATTCTTTACATCTACCTTGTCAAAAACACATTTTTTAAAATCAGAATGGGTCTTTAAAAGCTTTTCCAGCACAGAGAAATGTCTTAAAAATGACAGAATTTTGTGCTACACCTAAAGAATTAGAATAAAAAGACTGCTGGTGCTCTGGCAGAGTAGTTGACAATCCTTAGAATTTCTTTAATGCATTTCTAATGCACTTAATCAGTGGTTTTACATTTCAAAGAGCAGATATCTGCTCTGAGAACAAAGCAGAGTTCTATTTATTCCACGGCGGAGCAGAAATCTGACGCAAAAATAGAACCCAGTCTTTAAAGGCGAAACCGTAATCTCCTGAGCCTGTCAGTCAGCTCAGAAAAATGATTGTTGAACTTTGGAGAGGGCCACGCTGGCCCTCAAATGAGTCTTTTGTTCTGCGGGTCGGTCCGCCTCGTCTCCCTCTTCACTCTTGTTATCGGCTCTCCTCAGTTCTTCAGTTTTAGTGGTTCTTCTTCTCGGCGGATTAACTCTGGAGGGCTTTGGTTTTTGGACGTGGGGTTTGTGGTTTTTCCACTTGCTGTCAGAACAATTCACTAGAACAAAATCCTCTACAAATATCCTCTGGAAAACATGGGAAAACTTTGGAGTTAAAGAGGTTAAGAGGTCAGTAACGAATGCTATCAAGTTTCCTCACACTTCAGCGACTTCTCCTCTTTGTTCTACTCAGCGATAGTGCATCATCGCACAGTTACAGTTTTGTCCTTTCATTCAATCTGTTCTGCTTTATTGGGTTTAATTATTTCCTGAATAATTAACTTAACAGCCTGTTTGCAGATGCAGCAATGTGAGCGAGAAGCAGAAGCAGGCTTGATGTGAGCGTCTTTGGTCCAGGAGCGATGGAGGTCTGTGGTTGAAGGTTGAATCCTGCCACAGTTCCTTGGGCACAACATTGATCTTTGTGTTGGCACCAAAACCCAAGACCCCAAATGTTCTCAGTTGGATTTAAATCAGAAGAACATCAGGACAAACCAATAGAGAGAGGGTATTCTCCTGAAGAAAGTCACTTGTGAACTGCAGCCTTACTTTGTTGGAAAATGCTCTCATCACCACACAAATGAGGGTCCTGCATCCAGGTTGATGCCCTGACCATGATGGCTCCTCCTCCACTGTAAACGGTGGATGAAACAAGCTGAGAAATGTCATTCTGACTTCTTTCTTTTTACATGTGTCTCTGTTTGCGGATCTCTTTGTCGTGCGAGTAACGTTGAAATCCATCAGGACCATCAAGGTTTTCTCATCAGATATTAGAACTTTCTTCACTTTTGATTGTTCTGTGTTTGGTGTTCACTTGCAAAGTTCAGCCGGATATGTTGATGGAGACATGGCCGTAGAAGCCCTTCTCACCAGTCAGTACTAGTGGTGATCGGAATTTGGGTCAAGGACCGTCCCGTGTCTCGTGTGACTCCCTTTTGGATCCTCCCGCTCAGTGCTGGTGACATTTTTTTTTTGTTTTCCACATTGTGAGAGGCCATGCTGCTCATGCAGCTCAACAATCCAACCACCCTCCACCTGGATTTGAACTCCTGACTTTCCAGTCTCAGGGTGGACGCTCTCCCACAAGGCCACTCAGCAGTTAAATTAGGGATTAGAAATAGTTTTCTTGAACTCCGGTATGTCTTTTATTCTTCGGACATTCTAATGGTTTAATTGTCCACTTGGGGGGTCACTGAGGGACGGGTGCCCACCTTCGTTAGCCCATGCTCCACTTGGGGTTACACTGAATGGTTCACATTTTAAATGTGGAAGTGAACGGAGCCTCCTGTTCTTCACTGAAATAAGGTTCAATAATATATTCCAGAGCTTTTCTTTATTCTTATCCCCAAACAACCAATTTCCTGCTTGTTTTTTTAAAGCTATTTTCCGCTTTTGTTTTCCTCCTCACGTCTTCACTCCTTCTTTTACGATGGACCCCCCCGGTCCGTTTATGTTCTCCTCTTCCTCTCCGATCTCCCCTGAGCACGCTCTCGCCTCACACCTGTCTCTTCTTCTTCTCATTAGTGGGATTTAGGAGCTGCGCGGACGTGAGACTCTTCAGAACAAATTAAGCTCTTCAGCAGCGCTGGCACTTTCCTTTATCAGTCCCCCCCCTTCGCAGCGCGGTCCAGTCGAAAGTGTTACTGGCCCCCGACGTACTTAAACTGGTCCCATAATCCTCTTTGTAACAATTAAAAGTTGGAAGCTCAGTGATGGTGTGGGGATGACCAGAACCGAAGCTCTGCACAGTCACATGAGCCATTTTTAACAATCAGACGCATCTTAAAACCTTATAAAAGTTGGATCACAGAAACTTGGAAAGATGTGAAGGTGAGGGTAACAAATTCATTATGGAGGTAATTAAAGATGTGTTGAATAAGTTGGTGCAGGAGGTGTAGATGGGCTCAACGTGATGCTTGTGGAGGTTGGGGGAGAATTCTGCAGAATCCGCTCATGTAAAGTGGAGATATCATAGCAGAGACTGGAGTCTGGTGCAAGGAGAGGTGATGCCCAGTAACCCAAAATCCTTATCTGTGATGGGAGCCGAGTCCAAAGAACCAGAGAGAAGTTTCCAAAAGGGCCAGAGGCAGACGGGAAGGATCCAGGAGTCAAATCTGATTTCACACAGTCAGGCAGAGTTAATCAGAGCTGGAGAGTCGATGCACAACAATCTGACAGTCTGGCAGAGACCAGGCTGTTGGACTGGACTGCAGACACAAAGGGGAAAAAAACAAGAATGGTGAAACAGGAAGTCCATCTGTCAAAATAAAAGCTGAAATAGGAAGTTGTGTTAATGGTGTCATACCACGATTTTCTTAAGCCTTTCAGAGTGAACTATATCCACATATATGATCATACATTACCTTTGGAACACAAAAAAGAAATTATTTATGACATATTGGTTATTGGGATCTTAAAGGAGCCCCGCGTCTAAAGTAAGCTGGAATTTATTGATGACAGGACACAATTGGAAGATATACAGTACGGCAGGGGTGGGCAAACTTTTTGATTTGTGGGCCAGAAAGGGTTCTAAAATTTGGCATAAGAGCCGGACAAGGAGCAGATGGAAGGAGAGATTTGATAATGAACCTCATAAACTAAAAAAATGATATGGAATTTAGAGAAAAACATGCTTTAACTTAGATTAAAATTCACATATATTAATTAAAAACAGAAAATTGAAGAATTTTAATTTCTAAATTTTGATTTTTGTTCTCTTTTTGGGTTGATGTTCTTCAGAGGAAAATGCAATCTCAAAGAAATCACCTTCTGACTCAGAAACGAAACACACACGAACGCCAGAGAAACACCATTCATGAGAAGAAACCAGAAATACAATGAAAATAAAACAATAATTAGGATTTTTGATTCAATGTATTTTAATTTGGAGGGCCGGATTAAGTAGCTTAAGGGGCCGTATGTGGCCCCCGGGCCGTAGTTTGCCCACCCCTGCAGTATGGTATTCTGCATCTGACAGGAAATGTCTTTTCTGATCACCGCAAGCTCAGTGGAGGAATTGGGTGTTGGTGTTAAACTGGGGGCGGAGCTGGCAGAGCAGACTCTAGCAGGGGCGGTTTCACTCTGTGACATCAGCATGTGAGGACCCACTCGTTTTTGTGGGTATGGGAGGGGCTGCTCCTTTTTTTAGGTTTTTAGAGGAATACTCAGAATGTGTGCAGGGATCAAAATACCGCTTTGGGGTTCTTTCTAGAGGATTAAACAGTATAATAAACTTAAAGGCTTAAAAGGTTGTTTTTTCACTGTATGGCTCCAAAAAAAAGGTGACAAAAAGAGCAGCAATGACCACACAATTAACATCTGATGCATCTCAATTTAAATCTTTTATTGTTATCTAATTTGATATTTACAATAGATCAATATTACTGATCAATATTGTGATGACAATATGACTTGAAGTACAAAAGCATGTAGCAAAAGAACTAATGCATGAATTTCATTTTACTGCTGAAATCTGTTTTATTTAAATCAAATCAACAGAACTTAAATTATTTATTAAATATTAAATTATTAAAGCCTCGTTTGCCCTGAGCGGTCCGGTACAGTACGATCCAGTATTTTCAATATTTCCTTTGTAAAATGGACCCATTGAACAGTTCTGACCCGTACCTCCTGAGGGGGCCCATCTGTTGTGGGTCCAAAGACGGTTGGGGCGGAGCCACTGTAGCCACCTGCTGATTGTCACATCAATATAGCGCTAAGCTAGCGTCTCCGTTTTCCTCTTTACAGCGGTATTCTTCTTAACCGCCTAGAATCTCCTTTCAAACAACATTAAATTCCTTTAATACACGATGTACAAAAAGTAAAGCGAGAAAAAGACGAGCTGCTGGATGATCTCCAGTGTTTTTGCTTTTCTAGTTGCTGCACTAACATGACCTGCTAGCATGCGCCGTGGAAACAAACCGCTCAGTGGAAGCGAGGCTTAACATAACGTAGCAGTGATAATACGTGTAGCTGCCATCAGATTGTTTTTGCATGTCTAAACATTTAAAGGAACCATTTATTGCGATTTAAGGCGATATTCCAATGATGATAAATTTGCGATGTATTGTGCAGGCCGACTACATAATATTTCAGTAATATGAGCTCTTGTCCAAACAATTCACCCTAAATGTCAGCGTTTACCTTCATCTGTGAGCGTCGGTGTCATCAGTACCCCCCTCTGTCTCCTGCTCATTTATCAGAACCGGCTGGATCCAACACCTCCAGATTTCTGCTTATCAGAGCTCTGTCTCGCCGTCGGCCAATCAGATCAGAGAGTCCCTGCTAATGGTCTCCATAATCAGTCTGTCGGCCTTTTCTAATTTGAAACCACCTTGGAAGGAGGAGGAAGGTTTCTGTTGCTTGTTTTACAACTGCACTTTTACAACTTATGCAACAGTGGTATCAAAACGTTCAGCTGGTTCAGGACATTCATGCTTGTACTTTTGAAATTCGTACACTTAACGATTTTAACGCAATCTATGCTAGTTTACTAGCCTCATTGACAATTAATAGACATTTTTAAAATCGTTATAAAACTTTGTGCACTTTTTACACTTGTGCAATATTGGTATCAAAGTGTTCAGCACGTGGAGGACATTATGGCTAGTATTTTTGGTTTTCGCAAAATTTACGTTTTTTACGCAAATTATGCTACTTACTAGCCTTATTGAAAAGGAATGGGAATTTTTCAAATCCTTTAAAATCTATGCATTTTAGTAACGTGTTAGCTTTTATGGCTAATTTGGCAACTTTTAAGGTTTTTTGGGCTAATTTGGAGTTAAACTAACATATTAGCAACGTGTTAGCTTTTTTGGCTAATTTGGCAACTTTTGAGGGTTTTTTGGTGCTAATTTTGAGTTAAGCTAACATATTAGCAATGTGTTCGTTTTTATGGCTAATTTGGCAACTTTTCAGGTTTTTTTGGGCTAATTTGGAGTTAAGCTAACATTTTAGCAACGTGTTATCTTTTTTGGCTAATTTGGCAACTTTTCAGGTTTTTTTGGCTAATTTTGAGTTAAGCTAACATTTTAGCAACATGTTAGCTTTTTTGGCTAATTTGGCAACTTTTGAGTTTTTTTGGGCTAATTTGGAGTTAAACTAACATATTAGCAACGTGTTAGCTTTTTTGGCTAATTTGGCAACTTTTGAGGGTTTTTTGGTGCTAATTTGGAGTTAAGCTAACATATTAGCAACGTGTTATCTTTTTTTGGCTAATTTGGCAATTTTTCAGGTTTTTTTGGCTAATTTTGAGTTAAGCTAACATTTTAGCAACATGTTAGCTTTTTTGGCTAATTTGGCAACTTTTGAGTTTTTTTGGGCTAATTTTGAGTTAAGCTAACATATTAGCAACGTGTTAGCTTTTTTGGCTAATTTGGCAACTTTTGAGTTTTTTTGGGCTAATTTGGAGTTATGCTATCATATTTTTAGCATCTTCAGCTACCACATTCGGCAAAATGCATTCACACATGCATTATCGGAGGTAATGCACTTTTCTAGTTTTGGTAGCTGTGAGTCTTTTCTATATTTTTGAACATACACGTCACACACACGTTTGTGCATTTCAATAGTGTGTTGTGTTATTCCTGCTTGGGCCGACAGTTCTCATGGGAACCACAGACCAGTTCTAGAGGAGGGTTTCTGATTGGAGGCCAAGGTTCTAGTGGAGGTTGGGTTCCAACAAACAGAATAGTTAAAACATGTTTTTTTTTTCATCAACAGCCAGCCCGCTCCCATGATAGACCTTCAGCCTTCTGTTGTTCACCCCTGTCTGACATACAAACACACACTGATAAAACATTTGTCTCTTTTCTCATCCTGCTTCAGAGGCCGGGCGGCTCACAGAACACGCTGGGTTTGTCTGCTGTGTCTGTGCGATGGCCAAGTGCAGGTGGTGGTGGTGGTGGGGGTATAGGTGCAGAATAATCTCAGGCTGCCAGCTTTCCCTCTTTCTCTTCTTTATCTTTTTTTCAACATGAGAGCTTCTTTCTGAGGGACAAACTGAAGCTGCGGGCTCGTCCGTGCTGACCTGCAGAGCAGCAGCTCCTCCTGAAGGTTTCTCTCTTCTTCACGTCTTCAGTCTGTTGCTGTGGTTTGAAGCTGAAACAGAGGAAAAACTTCTAAAATCATCATAAAGAAAATCTTAAATGTTTAGAATTCTGATTTACATAATTGTTCAAATACTGTTGTGCTAGTCAAAATATTTGTTTTAAATATCTGCTCAGAGGAACAGAACTGGTCCAGATTTGGACCTGAACTATCGACTGGATGACAGATGGTCCGCTCCTGTGACAGAACTGAGTTCTCCTTATTTGGCAAGAAGTCATGAGTTTATGGAAGGGTAATGTACAGAGTCCCCACAAGACTTTTTTTTTTTAAGTCCATTTTCTCTCTGAAATGAAGACTCTGTCTGCTTGATCTTCTCTGACTGTGAGAGTCCATGTCTGTCTGTAGTGCTGCTTTCAGACGGTCTCTCAGTGTGTGAGCGTCATGGACCGAAGTCCTGCTCATGTCTGCTGATGCTAAGACCCAAACACATAAAGACACAGGTGTGAAACTTCTGTGCCAAATAATATAGTTGTTGTGTTTTGCATTTACAAGATTGGACAGGTGTGAACTCAAAGAGACGTTAAACAAGCTCTGGATTTAGAATCTGTTTTCTTTTTAATATAAATAGTTTTTCTTTTGCATAGTTTTTCGTGGAGTGTGACTTATTTCTATTTTTTATTGATTTCTTTTATCAATCTGTTTACGTTTTAGTCACCATTTTTCTTTTATTTCCTCATTTGGCCCCTCCCCCTCCTCTGGGTCGCCCCCCGTTCGGCCGCTGCAGCTCTGGCTGGCGGCCTGCATCGCCACCTTACTGTGGTGAGGCGGGTCTCTGGCTCTGATGCTGCGTTTCGGTTGGCTATTCGACTAATAGCAATTCCAAAACCTAATAATTAAATCAACATGCTGTCTATCGAATCCCTAGAGGTGGGGGTGGGGGGGGGTATTTCGGGTCTGGGAGTCTATTTTAATTTAAATTATTGTGCTTGTTTTTATTATTATTTATTTCGTTTTGTTTTGTTTTTGTGTCGAGCACTTTGTGCTATTTTTATATGAAAAGTGGACTTTGATTGTAAGTGATTTAAAAAAAAACTAATTAGCAACAATGACTAGGGGGCGCTATAGGTGTGTATCAGCATTTGATCCTGACTGCGGCAGAGAAGAAGAAGCGGCGCTCAGTCTCTGGTCCAGTTCAGCAGAAATGTTAGAAATCGACGCAGAGGATAAATAATTCAATAGATTTATCGATTCCAAGTGATGTAAAGAGTTTAGTCCACTTGCTAGCTTGATCTCTGTGGTTATCTGAATAACAGTTATTGATTGGATTCATCTGATATCTCACAGAGCTACATCAATGTGTGCTGATATTCATATTTATTCCATTGTTATGATTTTCCTTTCAAGTGTCCATTCTTGGTATTTTTCTTTAGTATGCTTTTATTTTGTGGCTAAACTTTAAAGTGTGGAAGATACGGTAGTTGTCGCAGAACGTTAACTTCTGGAAAGAGAGTTTCGTGCAGATCAAACCACACATCCATCAGGGTTTTGGTTAATAATTTATTCTCTCTTAAACTGGATGTAAAAAAAAAAAAAAAAAAAAATCAGTCTTAGCAGTGTCTGCTGAGCTTGGAATGTTGTTTAACCCTTTAAGACCAGCTCTAGTGTTTATATTCCTGTAACTTTTCAACCATTAACACGATCATTCCAGCAGATTCTGAACGCTCTCCCTCAGAATCTACTGGAATTATCGTGTTAACGGTAGAAAAGTTGAAGTATGTTAAATATTTTGTGTTTAAGCGTCATAGACGACGCCTCAGCGGTCAGAGGGTTTACACTAACATGGATAGAAACACTTTAAGTTTATTTAAAAATACTTACACTGTGAAGTGTGTTGGTTCTGCTATCTTTTGATTTCAAACTTGTTTTATTGTCCCTAAAACGTTCCCAGTGGTTTTTTCATCATGATGATTTTGCTTTTTAGCCTAGATTTAAAACTTGTGTCGTTGTTCAGGACATAGTTTCTGCAGAGCGGCAAGAGTTCAATAGAAATTTGCCTCTGATTTGGGGGCGCGGAGTAACTCCTGGTTCACAGTGAACGCGGAAGCGGCGGAAACATCGTTTCGAAGTCTGATCTATTTTGTGCATGATCTGCATTTATCCTGGCAGGAAGTTATATCAAGATACACGAGAAAATCTAGTCTATTTTCAAAATGTGACCAATTTTTCACAATAAAACATATAAAATCATGTTTTTGTTTCTAAACAGAATGTAGATAAGACAATAAACGTACCATCACAACACACACACGTCTCTCTAACTACTTGGTTCCTAGCGTAAGCCCATCCCTATTTCACTGCAAAAAGTCTGCTTTAAAAATAAGGTAAATATTGCTTAAATAAGAAGAATTTTCTGCCAAAAGAACAAGAAAATTTGGCTCGTCAAGACTTTTCACAACAAGTAAAAATAGCTAACCTTATAGGAACCACAAATATATCTTAAAATTATTATATTTTTACTAAAATCAAGCTCTTTTTGACTAACATAAATATAATCTCTAATTTTAATTTTCTCAAAATGTTCAAAATGATTAAAATTTTTCCATTAAGGTTATCTGGACATTATGCTAACCTCTAGGATCTGTTTCTTAAAACCAGCCAAATATACTAAAAACAATAATATTTTTCTATTCTTTGAAAATAATATTGAGCTGTAGCATTATTCTTTTCTCTCTGTGCATTATAATTTACTTGAAATTCTTGAATTAAGGCAAAACTCCTGCATTGATGTTGGCCATGCAGGCTTGAATGAAGATAATGTTACTGTTGAATCTATCAAGCCTGTTTGAACTCATATTGGGAAATTAAATCTTAGTAACAAGCTTTAATATCTTATTGAGATAATTAAGTACAGAAACTCTCGTTCCCATCACCCATCTGATGATGTTCTCTTCTGCTAGCTTACAGCCCCTCACAACTTCAAGCTAACGCTAGCGGTGAAACAAAAACGAGAACTCCAGATTCCGGCTCAGACGAGAAAAACAAAGACGTTTATGAATCTAATGTTCCTAAAAATGAACCCAGTGTGAGCCGTGGCACCTGCACCTGTAAAGCCACCTGATTGGTTTAAATCCATGTCTGTTATGAAGCGTCACTAAAGGTCTCTGTGCTTTGACACCTTCATGTTTATGTGTCTCCATCCATTGCTATGGCGCGGCGTGCGTTTCCATGGCGCTCCATGCAGGCGGGCGTTGAGGTCTGAGGGACTTCAAAGTGTCCTCCCGTCATTTGAAGCTCCTCTCTGCAGCTCTACGTGAATGCTGGCGTGATGAAACCTCTCAGCGACGTCCCTCTCTCTTGACCTGCAGCTTAATCCATCGTCTGCGTGTCATTTCCTCCTTTTATCAACCAGACTTGAAACTCTTTGTTGTTTCATTGTATTTGCTGCACCTTGCAGGCAGAGCGCGATAATGGCGTGGAGGAATAACAGGGATTCCTTTGTGGCTCCGTCCAAATCGTTTTCTCCGGCCGCGCTGGAGTCGTGAGCGTGGAAGCGTTTGATGTCCTCTCAGCCTCCCGCCGCTCCGCGGGTCTCAGGGAAATGCACCGCGATAACGGCAGACGGAAAAAAAACTCCACACAAATGCACAGCTGAGAGTGACAGAAACAGGGATTATGTTTACAGACGAACGTCCGTGAGGGCCTGCAGGTTGAGCCGAGCAGATTAATGAAGCTCCTGCTGGGTTCCAGGCAGAATGAGGGTGTTTTTTACACAGATTCCACCTGAAAAACACTCACACTCACTGTTTCATTCACAATCTTCCTCTATTCTGGGTTTTTTACTGGAATATTCCTGCTTACATTTCTGAGACTATTAAAAATAAAAAAGACCGTCAGTATATCTGTGAAGGTTTCTGTCAACAGATTTAAGTTATTTAAAGAAAACCTTTCATCTTATCCTGACAACTGCAGGAGTGGGGTTTTCCTTATTGTTTTGGTGACTTTTAACATTTAAAAATATTTTTTTAAAAAAACTGAAGTTTATTTTCCTGATATTCGTGGTCCAACAAACTTTTGATTAAAGTTTAAAAGAGTTGATAGATAATTATAAAACTGTAGGGAAATTTGATGAGCAGTACCAAACTGGGGATGCCTCAGGTGATAAAGGTTAAAGTTCCACTCCAACTATATTTTTTTCTTCTGTAAAATGCTTCCCAGCAACCAAAAAATTAAATATTTTATCTTTTTTTATTTGCTAATTTGGAGTTTAGCTAATATTTCAGCTACACGCTCGTTGTTTTGGCTAATTCAGATTTTTTTTTCAGTTTTTTAGAATAATTTGGCATTCGCTAAGATTTTAGCTAGCTGCTAAAGTAAGCATTTTTTTCTATTAGCTTAAGCGTTTCTAGCTATCAATTTAAGTATCTTTAGCTATCAGCACTCACACTAGCATTTCTGCAGGTAACCCTGTATTCCTGCAGCACAAACACTGACTTTTTTAAACCGTGGATTTTCATCTGCTCCTGATTCCATCACCATTTGAATGAATAAATCCTCAGAAACGCAGTTTGAATCTTAAATTAATTTATATATGGCCTCCTGTATGAGTAAAATGCTACAGGAACATGTTAAAATCACCCAAAAATATTTTTTGGAGTGGGCCTTTAACTCTTTTTTGATTTTTTATTTGTGAGACGGCTCTAGAAGAATCAGACAGATGTCAGGAGCTTTTGAAATCCTGGGCAGAAATTCAGATGTAAATAGAGTTTGCTGATCCAGTCGCATGAACAGTGTCTGGACTGAGTGACTCCTCCCCCTCACATTCCAAACAGGAAGTACCTGTTGGCTCCAAAAAGCCAAAATCCTTTAGATAGAGAAATAAACAGCTATTACTCAGTCATGTTTTTGGTCAGAATGACCATTATAATGACCATTCTGTAGGACAAGTTATTCAAATGATTAACTGGCCAATCAGATGCCTCAGCAACAGTAGGTGGAAAGAACAAAGCTTTTGACAGATTTTGTGTAGCCCACCTTCAAGTAACAGGGGTGTGGCCTTCCAACAAGTTCACTCCTGATTGGTGAGAGTGGTTGCTATAGAAACCTGGACTCGGATTAATCTCTGCTTATTAGCTCTGAAGTGGCGGCGTCTGAATCAAGCTAAAAAATCTTATTTGATTGGAGCGTTTTCTATGAGTGACGTCACACTCACTCAGTCCAGTTCTTATATACAGTCAACGGGTGTGGCTCTCTTAACCCTTTAACTGCCCACTTAACCAAATGGTCTAGCACATTTTGAATTTTTTGTTTAAAAACATGATTTTTTTTCTGGGTGAAGTTGTTAAAAAACACAGAGATACAAATGAAATGTTGAACTTTGCATTTTTCTTTTCCTGGTCCCAGAAGAACCAGCGTGACTCCTTTGATGATGCGGTGCTCCTCCCTTTAGTCTCGTGAGAGAGGGTCGACCCTCGCTGTGAACAAAGCTGTTACCGTCTGACACTCATGTTCCTTCAGCCTGCAGTCTATGAAGGCGACTGAGGCCATAACATTCACAGGTTCATTAGGATTACCCAGATTACTGTATTGTATGTATAACCCGACTTTCAGCATGATAGAAGTGAGAAGTATTCAGTCAAACCAAAGAAGTTCTGATCTGATATACTCTGAAAACAAGGAAATCCCCTGATCCATCCATCCATCCATCCATCCATCCATCCATCCATCCATTTGTCCGTCCGTTTATCCATCCATCCATCCATCCATCCATCCATCCATCCATCCATCCATCATCTCTAATAAACCCTGAATCTGTTGCATCAAACATTTAAAACCGAAATTTACTGGGAAAAAAGCCTTCCTACTTAAACATGAAAATATCAAATATATCTTAACATATTTAAATTTAAAAGAGATTTAGAAAAAGAAAAAAAGGCATATATTATAAGTAATATTAGACCCCAAAAAGAAAAATTTCTAGAAAAAATGTTTGGATCCACAAAAACCTGACTATCAAGCCAAAATGAAAACTCAAGGAGAAGAAAAAATTAAACTAAAATGATTCGAGCTGCAAGAGGCGGGAATAAACTATCAGCATAGCTGTTAAGCAATGGTTGTCATCAGGCTCCAGGAGGACTCTGATCCACTGCTCGTTGTTTCTGAAACCTTTTTGAATTTTCTCAGAGACTGCTCAGCTCTCTGGAAGCAAGAGGAAGAATCCGACAAATGTCACCAGGCTGGGAATCATGAGCAGAAATTCTGGTGTAAATGGAGTTTGCTGATCCAACAGAACGGATGGGGGCCGCCGTGGCGCCAGAACCCTCTTTGCCTAATGCTGCGAGAGAGAGCTGAGTCTTCAAGAACGTTTATGTTCTCAGTAGAGCTGGGCGATACTGAGATGTGGGTATCGATCCCATACCGGTCAATGACGATGCAACATGAACCTCAAAATTTCAATTGTTGTTTGATCGCTGTGAATGTTTTTTTAAGTAACAATGAATTATAATGAACCACAAACGGTTTACTATACAGAAAAGCTTCAAAAAAGAGAGGAAATATTGATATCTGCGGGCCGATATTGATCAATTCGAGATCGATACCATCAATATTTTGGATCGATCCACCCGACCCACGTTCAGTCGTCAATCAGCATGGAGGCAGTTTGAGGAGGGAACTGTGGGAATTGCGTTTTTGGTCTCTCTAGTCTCATTTTGAGCTGGAAAAAAAAGAAAAGGTGAAGAAAGGTCAATTCCTGTGACCTCTCTATCTGAGGTGAACTCTGAATCATACAGCTGAGGAGGGACCCTCGCTTTCCTCAGAACTGCATGTTCCTCGCTGAGCTTTTACGCAGTTTTTACAGTTTTTACAGTTTTTGGGAGCACCTGCAAACCCGAAGACAGCATGCAAATGTAATTTCTAATGATCTGGATGAGCAAACCGGAGTCTAAATGTGTGTGTTTAAGGGGAGGCGTAGGAGATGGGAGTCCTCTTTGGGAGGCGGGCGGGGGGGGGCGTTATCACGGTAAAAACTTCTGTCATGCATTTCATGAATACATCTACATTCATCAGCCGGAAACGGTGATGCAGAAACTAAACTCCACAACCCTCCACCCTAATGCCACTTACACATTCACACACACACAAAGAGCTAATAAAAACCCACTGAAAGATGGATAACCAGAGAGGGTTTAGTGCAGAAGGACGTCTGGAACTGCTTTTGCCCTCCAGTTACCCGAGCACAACCGCACACACATGCAGGCCAGCATGTGCACACACAGGAAAACATGCAAACACTGGCGTGTGCACATGCAGAGATAATCAGTCAGGATTTGGCTCGCGTCCTGCACCCTCACTGTTTTCATTTCACATGATGAATGTGATCACCGAGGTGTGTGTTGGGCGGCGCAAACGCTCGGGGAGGCTCATGATCTGCTCGCCTGTGTCTGTTTGAAGTTGTTTGTTGGGGTCTGGTTCCTGCGCCGCGACCGAATTAAAGCTCTGCTGGAGACATTCGCTGGAAGCCGTGCGGGGACATCAAAATAATTTACTACAAAGAAAATATGAAAGCCTCCTGAACACGTGAGATCCTTCTCCGTTCTTCACTGCTACAACGGTCCAACAGGATGACTGCGCTTTGACTGAAATCTTAGAGATGAACAGATGTCTGCAACCTGAGGCTCCGGAGCCACATGTGGCTCTTTTACCCCTTGGTTGTGGCTCTTTGGTTAAAGCAGGGGTCAGCAACCTTTGACAGTAAAAGATCCATTTGGGCTCGTTTTCTACTGATCAAAACCCAGAAGGAGCCTTACTTTAGTCTTACTTACTCGTCTTATAGTCTTACTTTAGCCTTTAAGAAACTTGGATTTGCACTCATTACCTTTTTTTTTTTTTTTTTTTTTTGTACAGTTATGAAACATGTCAATTTTTGGCACAAGCAAAAGCAAAAATATAAAATCTAGCATTTCTCACATTTTTTTTTACGTTTTTACCTTTAGTAGAGTCCAAATTAGCAAAATCTAGCACTCGTTGAGTTACTAGGATACTGAACACCAAATTAACATAAAATTCCTCAGTAACTTAATTCAGCCAAAAATGTTAGCATCTTGCTTAAATAAAAGCTAAACTTTAAATTAAAAAGTAAATAAAAAATGTAGAGACCAAATTAGCCAAAAAAAATAAGCTAGCTTGTTTCTCAATTACTAGCTGAACTCCTAAATGACCTAAAATTCCTCTGTTTCTAAAATAAAAGCTACACTAAATCATCCTAAAAAGCTTCAGTAAATAACAAATTAGCCGAAAACATCAGCATGTTGCTAAATTATTAGCCTAAACCCCAAATTAGCATAAAATTCCTCAGTAAACTAAATTAGTCAAGTTAGCCCGTTGCTAAAATAGAAGCTAAACTCTAAATTACTCCAAAAACGATAGAGGATAAATTATCAAAAATGTTAGCATGTTGCTAAAGTAATAGCTAATCTTCAAATTTTTGAAAATTACTATTTTAGTTTTCTTCAGCCAGAGAGCCTCTATGGAGAGATAAAAGAGCCACATGTGGCTCTGGAGCCGCAGGTTGCAGACCTCTGGGTTAAAGGACATTCAAAAGGTTTTAATTTGAAAAAGTCACTGGGGAAAAAATAAATGAAATAAAGTAACACTTAAATACATTTTTGGGTACATGTACCACAGAAAATCAATTGGAGGTCAGTCAGGACCAGAATTCCTACTTACCCGATTATTAATGTGGATTTTATTTTTCTTAACAAATTCTATGTTTGCTTTATTGGTAAAAAAAAAGTCACTTCATTAGGTCTTGTTTGATATAATTTTGAATTTCTAGCTGAGATGTACCACAAACTATAAAATAATTGTAATCACTGCTGACATCTCAGTACTTACTACTAATTTTCTGTGTTGAGATGGTCATAGGTGGTACAGACTGTCTATATTTTGAAAGGGAGCCTCTAAAAAATTTTTTTATTTAGAAAATAAAGCAATTTTATCTTTGTGTTTATCTTCTATTTATGCCGATAAACCAACAGTTTATTTCTCATAATAATAACTACAACATAAATACAAATTAGTCTTTTTTTCTAGAGGTTAAAATAAAACTTTGTAGCTCCTGCTGGGATGTGTTCAGTGACAAATCAACTCAACTCTTTATTGATTGAAGGCTGCAGACTCCAGTTCTAGGAGTTAGAGGTGAAAGGTCATCTATATACTTATCATGCAAACACATCTTTTAGCTTTAAGTAAAGGTGTCATCAGCGTAACATTTGACCACAAGAGAGTGAATAGATGCTGTTTTTATGTGAAATGTTTTACCCTCCTGTACTTTGAACAATCCACCTTTCAACTCTTTCTTTTCTCCGTCAATTTTAAGTCAAGTTTAGTATTGAAGGAGTTTATACAAACATACTCCTTGTGTGTCTAAAACTTCAGGTTAAAATTTTTAACTGTCAGTTTTCAGTTTCAATTTCAGCAGATTCTGAAGCAGCTTGCCTTTCTCTATCAGAATCTTCTAGAAAAGTAAAAGTAAATCAAAGAACATTAACACTGGGGCTCCAGTGTTAAATGATTTTTCTCACAATATATAGAGAAAACTAAGATTAAAACTGCATTTCTGAGTATTTCTTATTCAAATCGTAGTGGATTCGAAGCAGATAAAAAAATAAAGCTCTCAGTTGTGTTCATGAAACTGATCCCAGGGATTCTTCTCCATGAAGGTGGAGTTGAGCTGTTTTCACTCCTCCATCACTATTCTTTCCCAGCTTCATCCCTTACTCCTTATGTCTCTGCTTAACCTTTTACAGTCCTCTGAAATGAGATTTTCAGCATTTCTCTCTGTTTTCTCAGGTTCATGCATCATCTGTGTTTGTCAGACAGCGGCTCAGACTCTGAGGCCTCTCAGTGGTTCTGCAGGAGCCTTTGGGAGCTACATTTAAGTCTGACAGTAAAGATGACGTGCATGAAGAGCAACAAGCAGCAAACACAATGTTCTTGCAGACTTGCAGGACGAAAACGCTACTCCTCCTTCCTTCTCCTACACCAGCATCCTTTAGGTCAGGGGTGTCAAACTCAAAATCTAAAACACTCCTTAGGTCTCACGCCTTACAGGATAAACATTTATTTAACTCTAAAACTACATTTTTAAAACCTCAAAACCATAACTTTTTAACATAATTATGAACTAGATATATAGCATTACCTGAGATAATGCTGTAAGCTGAATTTGACCGCTGAAGATGCTAATGCTGATGGCTGAAGAAGCTGAAATTGATATCTAAAAAAACTGAAGCTGATAGTTGAAAGTATGAAGCTGATAGTTGAATATTCTGAAGGCGATAGCTGAAAATGGTGAAGCTAAAAGCTGAAAATGCTGAAGCTGATTGCTGAAATTTTGAAGCTGATAGTTGAAAACTCTGAAGCTGATGGGTGAAAATGCTGAAGCTGATCACCAGCTAAAATATTAGCTAAAAGCCTAAATTAGCCAAAACAGCTAGCATGTAGCTGAAAAATTGCTTAACTTCAAAATAACCTAAAAAATTGAAAAAAGCCTAAAATTAGGCAAAACAGCTAGTGTGTAAATATTAGCATAAGCAGCTAAAAAAAACTTTTAAGAAGCCTAAATTAGCCAAAACAACTAGTATGTAGCTGAAATAACAAAACAGCCTAAAAATATTTTTTAAAAAAATGCTTAAATTGGTCAAAACAGCTAGCATGTGGTTGAAATATTAGATAAACTCCAAAGCAGCCAAAACAAATCTTAGTAAATCTCAAAACAGTCCATAAAGCTAGCAGAACGCAGTTTTTTTAAAACATTCACAACCATAACTTTTGAACATAATTATGAATAATAAAAATGCTGGAATATTATTCCAGAATAAATCAATTTAAACCTTAAATAACTTTCAATATTTTACTCTTCATAAAAATATTTTTTGTCAAAATGATACAAGTTAGAAATGAGTGCAAGATGACATTGAGTCATTAATAACAATAAAATGAAATGATCTGAAGGGCCTTGACATTGACTCATGTGCTTTAGGTTATTTGCATTGTATATCCTGCTTCTGTAGTGATTGGCAGAGTTGAATACTCTGACGTGGTTGGTGGAGAGGCGCGGGGTCATGGTGTGATGTGACTGAGATCTGAATCTGATTGAACCGATCTGACAGTTTTATCCACCAGAGTGTAGCATAAAATCTGTTCTGTTGTAGCTTGTAACGCATTAAAATATCCGTGAAGTGGAGTCCGGCTGCAGATGCAGGAAAATTACAGCGTCAACTAATCTTTTAGCAAAACCTTAAATCTTCCAGGCTGCAAGAGGATCTGCAAACACCCCAATAAATGTCAGAAATCACTCTGCAGAACTGCAAGAGCAACAATGTTCTGGATCTAACGCAGAGTCGCTGGTGCATACAAAGTGCCCGACAAGTCTGACAAATGTGGAGGACCTTCTCCAAATAAAAATGTCATCCGTTTCAGCTGACATTTTCAGGCGCGGCGCAGATAGATGAGTGCAACTGAGAGTTTGTCTGCTCTCCGCTTCAGTTGCTAAAGTAGACCAAATGTCTACAAAGCGATAGATAAACTTGTAAGGAGAACAGATTTACACCATCTGTTTGTTTTTTTTTAAACATCCAGTTCAGAATTGGTCATGCTATGTTCACACCTGGCGTGTTATACGGGTCAAAAACGGTCATTCTGACACTGGACTGTCTCTACCCGATGCTAGCACATGAACAGTTGGAGGAGTCTTCTGGGCTCTTGGGCTCCCTTACCATTACATTGGTCCGTCCCATAAATTCCAAAAAACACAGGAGGGGGGAGTACATTTCCAAGCAAATTTATAAAAGTAAGCCAGATAAACCTCTATTTTGAAAAACATTTTTCTTCCTCTTTTTCTCACCCCTAAAGTTTTAAAGAAGCACCAACAGCGTCAACACCGCGCACCCCTTCTCATCCAAACAACCCGGCTTAGACAGCAGCAGCGACAGGAAGGGAGGGGCAGAGTTATTGATTGCATCAGACTTTTATTTACATTTTTTAGTTATTCTTTTTTTTTTTAATTTCACATGAAACAGGTGAAACTGTTTAACCAAATTAAATAAATAAAGGTCTATAATAAAGCTCTCCGGAGGTCTGCTCCAACATCTAAGCAAACAAGCAGGTAGAGTTTATTAATAAAACACTTTTCCTAAAAAAAGAAAAAAAAATACTGTCTTCAAAAATACACTGTTCACGGGTCTTACTATATTTTTCTTATAGATTTGGTGGAATAACCATTAAACAACATTACATTCACTTTCAATACTTTAAACGAGAACAATACCAATTATACACAAAGCAGGTTACCTTGAACACACAAATAAACTAATTCTAAAATCAAAATTTTGATTATGATCTAGTACAGTATTGCACAACTCAAATAAAATTCAAGGCAAAAAACAATTTGTTACCGATGAATATCCAAAGATTATTTACTAAAAAGGTGGAAATATACAATCTCAGGGGAAACAAGAAATTTCTCATACAAAAAGATTTTTAATATGTGGTGTAAAAGTGTGGAACATAACCAGTAAATACTTGAAATAATGTCAAAACATAAGAGTTTAAGTATAAATACAGAAATATGATTATTGATAAATATGTACAAACACAAAAGAAAACACTAGAATTTGTAAATACGCATGTTTATAAAATGAGAGTGTCATTCATCTGGGTGTTTTTGGAAATTAGAGTTACATGTGTAATTGTAACATAATGTACTTTTAGCTAGGACACCGAACTTTAACTTTTGGTGTACTGAGTTTAAGAATATTAATGATACAAGGTACGGAGGTGAGAAATGATTCGACTTTTTTTCTTCTCACTCCCTTTCAGATTTTTGTGGTTTGTATACTTCTCTTATTTTAATGCACTACGTGTGTTTTTCAAATGTCTGAAATGAATATTTTTTAATTGAACTGAACAAGTGGAAAAATAAGTAAAATTTATTGCAGATAAAATAAAAGGATAAAATCTCGTCAACATAAAAACATTTAGTGTCCCTCAAGGGTGCGAGAATGTTGGTGGAATCTGATAGATCTAGTGTGAGGTCTGACCATGTCCAGATCTAAAAGTCTTTCAAATCAATTCGTAAATGAACTGGGATCCAGTGCAGTGATGCTAAAACTGATGTTTGGCTCAAAGAACCACACCAGCTGAGTCTTGGACAGCCAGAAAATGATGAAGCTGCTGGTTGAAACATGTACAAATTGCAATAATCCAGGCATGATCAAAATTAAGGCAAAATGAGACCAGAAACCTTGACCTGGAGATATTTGTTAGCTGATAACATGGTTAATGAGTGACATTGTGGATTCAAACATGACACCAAGATTTTGGAGGCTGGACGGACGGCAAAATAAACCAGTGAGGAGACTGATCAGATAGAGGATTAAAGATTCATGTCTCTGTCTGATATGACTGAAGAAAAGTAGCATTAACTACTCATCGATCCAGATTAAATAGTTAAAGAGAATATTTTCTGTAAACCAGAATAATGAAATGAGCAGCACAGTTGAATGTCATCAGCATAGAAGTGAAAGAAAATGTCTTTAAACTAACAGATTAGCTGCCCTAGAGAGAGTATTCACAATAAAAATGGTCCTAAACATGAACCTTGAGGTATGTCACATGAAAACATGTTATTGGCAAAAACATCGAGGCTTCTGTCAACGAGGTAGAGAGAAAATCATCTTAAGACAGAACCACAAAATCCAAATAATCATCCAATCTGCATACACAACACTAGAATATAACAACTGAATCGAATGGTGAGAAAAGACCAAAGAAACCATGACAGAGCATTTTTTAGATTCATTATAATAGTGTTGAAACTCTTATAAAAGCTGTTCTAGTCATAAGATTTCAGCTAAAGCCAGGTAGAAATTCATCTAGAAGATTGTGCTTCTCCATGCGTGTAATGAGTAACTCTGCCACAATGTTCTCTGAGGCTTGAAGATTAACCTTTTCTGGTTCAACAAAAGGAGCGCTTGTAGATGCAGGAGACCACGCCGGATGTATCGGCTTTACCAAGGAAAGGATGATAGGATGAATACTTTTATGAATCCTTTAATAGGGAGACCATCGTTTGGAGAAAAGGCCTTCATTTTCTGTAACAGGACAGACACCTGATTAAGAATTAAGACATGTTACCAACAGTCTGAACAGATGGAAAAAAGGTGCCTTAAAATCTAGAATTTTTCATTAAAAATTGCATTAGAGTTCACAGATTTTTTTCTTTTAATTTTGTACATTTTATGTTGTGTTTTTATTTATTTATTTGTTTTCTTTTTATTTGTTAATTTGCTTTTTTGCAGAGAAAATTGAGGCACAGACTCTTGTATTTGTATCAAATAATATAGATATATTTTTATTCTTTATGTAATTGGTAAATGGCATATACTTGGATCCATGTGCAAACATAGATTTTAATGGCGAGGAAAAAACAGGCATGGAAAAGGCAGAGGCGGAGTCAAAACCGGGCTTAGGTCAAAAACTAGGAACAAGGCAGGATATCAATGAAAATCAGGCAAAGGTCTAACACCAGTTAAAAGAAAAGAAAAAAGAAGAAAAACTGCTCAGACTGTCTGCAATGCATAAACAAGACTTCGCACTGAAGAAGCGGCTGAGGTGGGTTTAAATGCAAGATGGTACTGATGATGATGGAAACCAGCTGTGCAGACAGGAAGCCATGGCAGTGGCTGATGGGAATTGTAGCAAAGTGACAGCAGGGTTAAAACTCTGACGAGGGCTCCCTCTGGTGGTCAGGAGTAGTAAGTGAGGCCGGAACCATGACACACACACTGGTGGTGGCTCCGCTGCCGAACACTGGCGCCAACCTTCAACCAGAGGCAATTAAAGATGTTAAATCTATGGAAGGGGTCATGGAGAGGGGAGGTTTCCATGACAACAGGCTCTCCTTGTCGCGCCTTCAGCGGATTGTTTTTGTTCGGTGTAAGGGGGTGTGCCCTTGACTCGGGGGTTCCTGATTAGAGATGACTGTTTAGGCGCAGGCAGACACAGCTTCTGCCTCTTTACTGAGTGTCCAGGTAATGCTTTATGGCGGAATATTCACTGATCAGGTCAATTTTTGAGGTTTCCTCCAAGTTATGTCGTATTTCACTTCAAGATGGTTTTTAATTTCTCTTGGGAGACTTTCAGATGAGAGGATTTCCTCGACCGTTTAGCCTTCGCCGTCACTTCCTGGTGCATCTTCCGCGATTGCAACCCATCGTCATCGATTAGTCCGAGTCACGTTTTAGAGGAAGTAATGTCAACCAATCAGGAGTGAGCTTGTTCGAAAGCCACACCCCTCCCTCTGAAAGCGGAACGGAGGAATCTGTCAATCAAACGTTCGAGGCGGGGCCAGCAGGAGCCACATGCTTTCACTGAGGCATCTGATTGGTCCGTTTATAACTTGAATAAATGGCGAAATAAGGAATAAGGACCTCCTTATGATTATTCGTCATTAACGCAGTAAGTGAGGATCAAACCCAGCAGTCATTTGCTCCTGACATTTTCCCAACTCTTCCCGCCTCCCAACTTTCCATCTAAACCTCCACCTCCAACGCTCCCTCACACCCATCAGCCCCTGCCTTCCCGGCTGTCTTTTGAATCTCATAAATAAGTCAATAAAAGGATAAAAGAGCAAATAAATAATAAATCAGATGTGCTGCACTGGCCTTTAACGCTCCCCCTGCTCGTGCTGACAGTTGCAGCTTGTTCCAAACTTGGGTCAAACTCCATGAGAGCTCAGAGAAGAGGAGGGGAAAAACGGCCCGCTGATGAAGATTTCAACATTATTTCTCTATCAGAGAGTGGGAAAGATGTTCAGTTCGAGTCCATTGTCTATTTTCATACCGAAAGTACTAATTTCTTAATTGATGAATCGATTTACATTCCTACCAGATCGATGTCTGAGGCAGGTTGTTAACCCTTTCACACCTGAGGCGTCGCCGGCGACGCATTAACACAGAATCTTTAATGTGCTGTCATTTTTTAACCGTCGACACGATACTTCCAGCACCTTCTGGAGGAGGAAAGTGGCTCGCGTGTTAAAGATTTTCTGTTTAACCGTCACCGGCGACGCCTCAGGTGTTAAAATAAGATCTGACCCATTTGTGAACTGTAAATAATTCCATCCACTTCTCCCATCCCGTCAAGAGTCAGAGGTCAACCCAGCAGAAACACACACACACCTGAGCAACACCTGCTGTGACAGGATTAATGGAATTTATTGTCTAGCATGGATTAAGATGAAGGCTGTAGATTAAATTGTTGTGTAGAGATTACAGTAGAATGTGTGTCTGTGTCCTGCAGCGGGGTTGAGTTCCTGTGAGAGCCGTTCTGATTTGAAGTTTCTGCTCTCTGATGATCTCTTACAACAAAGTCAAGGCGCGGGGGCCGGATCCGGCCCTCTGACCCTCCAGATCGTTTTATATTATTGTTATCTTGCACTTATTTCTAACTTGTATAATTTTGACAAAATATATTTTTACAGAAAGTAAAATATTGAAAGTAATTTCAGGTTTGCGTTGATTTATTCTGGAATAATATTGGTTTCATGGTTATTCCGTGGTTTTCTCAGCTCTTCAGACGAACGATGCAAACATGGAGCTGAGATTCTCTCAAGCGCATAGAATAAGATGAAATGGAAGTACGTCTTCAGTGAAAAACAAGATTTCTGGAGAAAAAAAGGTTGTTTTCATATGGAGATGATAGAAATCTGACTTGATGGTTTTCTGCAGCTCGAACTTTTGTGCTTGTGGAGGAACTGGTCTTGTAAGAGTTTCCCTTAAAGTGTTTGGTAAATGTCACGGCATTAATGAGGCGGAGCCGCAACGTTTGCACAACGTCTTAATAGAACATTTATAACAGATCCAAATGAAGCTGAAAGAGACGTTTGAATAATTAAAACGTGACATTTAACTGAGAGCGGATCAAAGTGAGGGATGTTGTGAAATGTTGTGACAGCAGCTCCCATAATAGCTGTTGAAGAAGCTGCTGCTTCAGCCAGAGAGCTGGTGGGGGGGGCGCTCTGACTGCACAGACTGAGGAGGTTTGAAACGACCCACTCCAGCTTTTAAGACGTTGAGATTAGGACAGTCTAAGTCACAGGTGTCAAAGTCAAGGCCCGGGGGCCGGATCCGGCCCTCCAGGTAATTCTATCCGGCCCACTAATTTGTACGATTTTGACAAAATATATTTATATGAAGAGTATAATATTGAAAGATATTTAAGGTTTAAGTTGATCTATTCTGGAATAAATTTCTGTCTTTTATTATTTATAATTATTTTAAAAGTTAACGTTTGAAAGTTTTAAAAATTGACATTCTGCTAGCTTTTTGGACTATTTTGGCATTTATAAGATATTTTAGGCTATTTTGGAGTTTAGCTAATATTTCAACTACATGCTAGCGGTTTTGCCTAACTTAGGCTTTTCTTTTTACGTTTTTTTAGGCTGTTTTTGAGTTAAGCAAATATTTACACGCTAGATGTTTTGGCCAATTTAGTCTTTTTCTCAATTTTTTAGGATATTTTGAAGTTTGGCTATATTTTCAGCTATATTCTAGCTGTTTTGGCTAATATGGGCTTTACCTTTTTAATTTTGTAAGGATATTTTGGAGTTTAGCAAATATTTCAGCTATATTCTTTATGTTCTGGCTAATTTAGGCATTTTCTTAATTTTTTAAGATATTTTGAAGTTTAGCTATTTTTTATGTTCAGCTACATATTAGCTGTTTTAGCTAACCTAATTTTTTGTTTTCTTTTTTAGGTAATTTGGAATTTAGCTAAAATTTTAGAAGGAGTTTTCAGCTGTCAGCTTCAGTGTTTTTAGCTATCAATTTCAGCATCTTCAGCTATCAGCATTAGCATCTTCAGCGACTAAATTCAGCTTAGAGCATTCCTAGAATCGCAGGGAATGCTATTTATATAGTTCATAATTGTTTTAAAAAGTTACTTTTTTAAAAATTTAGTCTTGATGTGTTCAATAAATATTTATCCTGTTCGGCCCGTGACCTAAGGTGTGTTTTGGATTTTGGCCCCTTGTGTGATTGAGTTTGACACCCCTGGTCTAAGTCCTCCTTAAGGCAACAAGGATCTCATGGTGTCTGCTGGGCTCCTGACTTCATTCAGGGATTCTCACTGAAAATACTTTTGAATTGGTAAAGATTAGTTAAGATTAATGATGAATCACTGGAACGCCATCTCAGGACTACCACGCTGGGCGTGGAACGGGGGACGCTTCCATTCGCCGGCGTTGTTAATCAGTGGTGTAGTTTACACGGACGCGGAGCGCCGCGGTCCTCCGCGGAAGGCTCGCACCGTGCAGCGGATCATTTCGGTGTCTCGTCTATTTTGTGCGCGAGCGATCCTTGCAGGAAGGTACATCAAGCTAGATGAGAAAATCTGGTTCATTTTTAAAATATAAGCAATTTTTCACAATAAAACACGGACGAATCATGCTTTTGAATCTAAACAGACTGTAGAGATTAAAAATAAAACACAATCACTGCACACACTTCTCTCTGTATGTCTTAACAACAGATGAATTGAAGAAGTGTAGCTCCCGAAAATTTGAGTACGAATAGTCACGATTGCTATTATAAATATAGTAAATTGTAGTAAAATATTATCAAAATATTATCTGGGAATGATGTATTTTTCCTCTGGAATGCAGTTTAATGTAGGATTTTAAGTTTACAACCTAAAACAAGGCCGAAAGAGCCGCGGTAGCCACCGGAAGTAAACACATCTTCGTTGCGGAGAAGCTTCCGGTTTTCAAAGTAAAACTAGCAAGAGCTTATTTCCATTCTAAAACTGAGACTGAAGTTCTGTTCACTGACAGAACTTTAGAAAAAATCAATTAGCTTTAACATCGGAGCTTTAGCTCCAGTGTTTACATTCTTTTGGTGATTATAACTCTTCAACCGTTGACGTAATTCACGAAACTCCAGTTTATTCTGAAGAAACGCAGCCTCACGCTGCTGAAAGGCAGATGTAATCGACGTTTTTTTTTTTTTTTTGACGTAATCAACGTGAATCAGCTGATTCTGCTGTGGAAAAAATAATTTTTTCACACGAGCTCCGCACCAATATGTAATGCTTAGAACGTTAAATATCTAAGAACTTTGAGGATAAAAAAACTGTGGGGAACATTTTCAAGTTTTGTTGTTAAATGATCCAAAACAGGAGTTATTTTTATCCTTTTATGTTGTTTATGTTACTGCTGAACTTAACCAGAAGGCTGACAAAAAAAATTTAAAATGACAAACAAAATTTCTTTCTATCTGAATCTTTTAGGGGTTTTTTTTCCAAATCAGTTTTGTTGATTCTGATCTACAGTTCTAAATAAAAGACATAAATGTTGGTGATTTAATACAAATAATTTCAATTCTCCTCCATCTAGTAAATATTCACATAGCAAAAAACATAGTATTATAAAGTAAGAATCGTGGTTTGATTTGTGAATCGTTGAGCTTGATTTGTGTAATCGGATCGGATCGCCACTTAAGCAACGATCCACAGCCCTAAGGTCTACGAACTACTTGCTTCTTTGCAGAAATAAGGGGTTATTTTAGGACATTAACTTACCCATGATAGAAAAAACAACAGAAAAAGCAGAAGAGCCTGTCGACCATCCGCGTAGCTTCCACGTCCGGTGTGTGAACCTTCAGCAGAGGTGATGTGGTCCCTGAATGCAAACATTTGTATTTGAACACATTTAACTTTTAATATAAAGAAGCAGACACAAACCTGCATGGAATTGTTCCCATAAACCTGACATGGATTCTGTATTATTAAAGGGGAGCATCTGGATGTCCTTGAGGACAGTGAAGTGCACAGAAAGTGATTCAGACTCGCTGCACGCCATTCGTTCTGCTCAGTCTGTGCAGCTGAAGCTGTTACCCGTGTTTTTCTCTTGTAAAGGTTGTTTGAAAGTGTTTTGTCTTTTTTTTAAATGGTTCCTGAATGTAACCTGCTGAGGAGGTTTAAGGAAGCATGTGGAGTCCTCAGTTGGACTCCTCTCCAAATCATGTTAAAGTCTGAACCGCAGATTTTAAGAAAAACTACTTTTTTTCGTTCAAACTGTTGCTTGTTTAAATGGTTTGCCTCTTCGCTCACTCACTCCCCCTTCTATCTGTCTTTATGTGGATTTACATGAGCATTCAAAAAACTTGAACACACAAAAAAAATATTAAATTTATTATTTTTTTTTACTTTTTGACAATACTATGAATAAAAACAAGCAGGAATATTATTACAGAATAAATCAACTTCAACCTTAAATAACTTTCAATATTTTACTCTTCATAAAAAATATATTTAGTAAAATTGTTTTTTTTTTATAACTCAATTTTTTTGTTTTCCAAAAATCTGCATTTACTACATAATGTACAGACACACATGAATACAGGTAAACTATTAAATCTGAACAGAATTACTTAAAAAAAAAAATAAATAAAAGGGGTTGGTGATGTAACAAATATAGGTTTAGGTTTTTTTTTTGTTTAACTAGATATCTTACGTTCACGTTCTCATTTCAATTGAAAAGTCTTTTTTTCTGTTGGGTAAATGGTCCGGATGATCTCCAGTCAGTGATTCTTTGCAGGAGGGTCTACTTGGTTACAGCTTTTTTGCACGCCAAAAAGAGAATTCTTGTTAAATAAAAATTTGAAACAAGTCTTCAATATTATCCAGATAAAGAGTTATGAATGTGTTTTGATAACTCAATATATCTTTAATAGATTCTGTTACATGAGCCCAAAAGGTTTGTAATTCTGGGCGTGACCAAAATATGGGTGTGCTGTTCCCCTCACAGCTTCCACATTGTCTCCAGCAAAATATATTTTTTAAATTCTACAAGTTAGAAATGAGCGCAAGATAACATAAATCCATGAATAACAATCAAATCAAATGATCTGAAAGGGCCGAACTCGGCCCCCGGGCCTTGACTTTGACACATACTCGATGTGAATGTGAGTGTGTATGGATGTGATTGTAACCCAAAAACAGACTGACGACCTGTCCGGGGGGGATCCTGCCTTCGCCCATCAGTAGCCAGGTTAGGCTCCGGCACCCCCGTGACCCCAAAAAGGAAAAGTAGCCAAGAAGATGAATGAATGAACTTAAAAATGTGGGAAGATTTGTTCATTTTCTTTGGTGCATTGGTCCACCACACGCACAACAATGGTACGCTCCATTTTCATGACGTCTCTTATTAAAGGGTAACCAAACTTCTGAATCAACTTCTTTTCTCTGTTGACCTCTATAAATGGGGCTTTAAAAGTTCTGTCTGTTGCTAGATTGTTGATACAGTAAAATAAAATTCTTAATTTCTTGAAAATATGGTTAAAAGGCATCTGTGTGCTGCCCCCTACAGGTTGAATCGAGGTATTTCAGTATTTGGATGACCCAAAACTCCCAGCATGTGACGGATTGTTGCATGTGGTTGTGAGGCTGGTCTGGAAAAAGGAGCTCGTGAACAGTGACGGTCCTTCAGTTCCTTATCTTTGTTAAGCTGTTAAAGAAAACCAAACGGCAGCCGTTGAACGCCACCGAGGAGCTCAGACTGACTCAGCACGCTGACTGTAACTCTGCAAGTCTGCACACAAAGACATGGAGACGAGGATTAAAGCTCAGTTACATGGTGGAGCTCTTATCTTTCACTTATAAGGAAATCAGAAAAGTGCGCCTCATGTTGGTGCAGAATGATGAAGGAGCATCACAAAGATTTGAATTCCCTGTGTTCGCTCTGAGGACGGGAAGAACAGTGATACTGGAAGCGTCTGGGGATTGGCGTTTCTTCTTTTTCCAATCTGTCAGTGCAGACAGAAAGAAGCTGGAGATAATGATCTCTGATTAGTTACAATCCCATCATTCACGGCAGCCTGGAGACATGGGTGGAGCTTACATCTTCTGAGTTCTAATTCATTTTGCTTCAGTTCATTCTCACATACGTTTCTAATGTTAACGATTAGGTTTAAGTTATATCTAAAGAGCTTCTGGAAGTCTGTCTGGGAGATTTTACAGTTTATGAAAACTACATTTATTCAGAACTTCAGTTGAACTGAGTTAAACACTATTCCTCTCTTTTTGACAGTTATCTAGTTCTACTTTAGATCCAGAGTCTGACTCGTGTGTACAGATTCTTTCTAAATAAAAATAAAATATCGTAGAAAAGTGTATTCATCTCCATAATTTTACTCAAAACATGAAACTTTCATAGAGTATAGATTCAGCTGCCATACACTATTTAACTGATTTCAATAATAGATTTAACGGCAGTCTGGATTTCTATTCACTTACATATTTTTTAGATTATATGTTGGCAAAATGAGCTAAAACTCCAAAGCATCCTAAGAAACAGAAAAATGCCTAAATTAGCCAAAACAGCTGTCATGTAGCTAAAATATTAGCTAAACTTTAAAACTGTAACTTTTTAACATAATTATGGAAATAATAAAGCAGGAATATTATTTCGGAATAAATCAACTTAAACCTTAAATAACTTTCAATAATTTACCCTCCATAAAAATAAATGTTGTCAAAATTAGCTAAGCTTTAAAATTTAAAAAAGCCTAAACTAGCTAAAACAGCTAGCATGTAGCTGAAATATTAGCTAAACTCGAAAATAGCCTAAAATATCTTAATAAATGCCAAAATAGTCCAAAAAGCTAGCAGAATGCCAATTTTAAAACTTTAAAACCGTAAGTTTTTAACATAATTATGGATAATAAAAAGGCAGGAATATTATTCCAGAATAATTCAACGTAAACCTTAGGTAACTTTCAATAATTTACCCTCCATAAAAATAATTGTTGTCAAAATTAGCTAAGCTTTAAAATTTAAAAAAGCCTAAACTAGCTAAAACAGCTAGCATGTCACTGAAATGTTAGCTAAACTCGAAAATAGCCTAAAATATCTTAATAAATGCCAAAATAGTCCAAAAAGCTAGCAGAATGCCAATTTTAAAACTTTAAAACCGTAAGTTTTTAACATAATTATGGATAATAAAAAGGCAGGAATATTATTCCAGAATAAATCAACTTAAACCTTGAATAACTTTCAATAATTTACCCTCCATAAAAATAATTGTTGTCAAAATTAGCTAAGCTTTAAAATTTAAAAAAGCCTAAACTAGCTAAAACAGCTAGCATGTCACTGAAATGTTAGCTAAACTCTAAAATAGCCTAAAAAATCGTAATAAATGCCAAAATAGTCCAAAAAGCTAGCAGAATGCCAATTTTAAAACTTTAAAACCGTAAGTTTTTAACATAATTATGGATATAAAAAAAGGCAGGAATATTATTCCAGAATAATTCAACGTAAACCTTAGGTAACTTTCAATAATTTACCCTCCATAAAAATAATTGTTGTCAAATTAGCTAAGCTTTAAAATTTAAAAAAGCCTAAACTAGCTAAAACAGCTAGCATGTCACTGAAATGTTAGCTAAACTCTAAAATAGCCTAAAAATCGTAATAATGCCAAAATAGTCCAAAAGCTAGCAGAATGCCAATTTTAAAACTTTAAAACCGTAAGTTTAACATAATTATGGATATTAAAAGGCAGGAATATTATTCCAGAATAATTCAACGTAAACCTTAGGTAACTTTCAATATTTTACTCTAAATAAAAATGAATATTAAAATTTTGTTTTTGTAATATTAAAACTTTTACTAAAATTAAAACTGTTGTCAGGATTATACATAACTTCTGATGATGTTTAACATCATATAACATTTGGCCATTAATAACAATCAAATAAAATGATCTGGAATTTAGAACATTACGTGATTTAGAATGAAATAATAGAAATAAGGATACTTTCTCTAATCTTTGGAAGGATCTGTAATGCTTCTTCCTTCTGTTGTTGATTTCAAACCTGTTGTTTTTCCTGTGAAGTTTTACTGTTTATTAGCATAAACGTCTGTCACCACCAGAGTTCACAGAGAGTCGGGTTTGGATCTGTCTCCCAGTGAGTTTGTGTCACGGCTCTTTTCTCTGATGCTGTGACTTTGAATCATGTCCCCGTCAGCGCAGGTCTCCCTCCGGACCCGTCTGGCCCCCCGCCCCCCTGCTGCATACGGAGCGTGTAGCTGCGTCCGACCGGGGTGGCCCCGATTCACCCCGTACATCAGAGCGGCCCGTGCCGCCGACAGGCCCGGTGCGGCTCCGGCAGCAGCGGCGCAGATGAAAGCGCCCGTGTCAGCCTCATTACCCGTGCCTCATGAATGTTTTAATCAGAGCTCAGCGATCAGACACCCGGGGAGCCGCGCTCAGCCAGCGAACATGCACATATTTGCTCTCGTCTGCAAGTCCACTTCCTGGTCTCATGATAAGCCCCGATGTGAAGAAATGACATTTGACAGCGCCGCTCCGACTGCCGGCTTTCTGTCCGATCACAGACATGAGCTCCGGCCTGAGCTGACACTGCAAACAGCTGATCATTCTACATGAAAGTACATTTATTTATAAAGTCTCGCTCCCATCCTCTTTTGATCTATTTAAAAATCTTTCCCAGTTCTCTTTAATTATGATTATATCCCTTTTAGTCAAAATCATGTTGTTTTTGAGGACATAGTTTCTGCAGAGAAGCAGCAGTTAATCAGAAAAGTTGAAAGTTAGTCGAGGTTTTTTCCACTTTAAATCACAAAGAAAGAAGCTTTTTTTATGCTCTGATATCATCTGTTTCTCTGCACTCTTTAATGCTTGCAATCCATTTTGATCTCTGCGCCTTCCACACAGTCAGTGCATTGTTATATGGATCTCCTGGAGTACGGCGTACATCAGTGGACCTCGGCCTGTCTGCCTCATTGTTCTGAGCCTCCGTCGAAGGACTCGCTCTGGAGTCAGACTGGGACTCGGGAACGTTTGCCGCTAGATAAGCTCTCTGACATCTTTCTCAGGGATGATAGAGTCTGAGGTGAGTCTGAGGTGTGAAGGGAGAGGAGGGGATTTACCACCATCAGAGAACGCCATAAGAAGATTTCAATAAGGAGAGATCTTAGGAATGTTAATAACAAAAGTATATTTATGATACATGAAATAGTCTATAGCCTAGACACTGATGGTGGTTAAAGGGTAACCAAACAGTACAGTTGGAGCCTGACTCCGCCCACAGCTGAAATGTGAAAATCCTGTCAGAGGGGTGGGGCTGGGGAACAGGACTGTCACCTTAACTGACAAACAAAGGGTTTGGTCACCCCTTTCAGGGCCAGTTCATGACAAAATAGTGGGGGAGGGTCGGTAAAACTGTCTAAAATGTAGAAAGATTAACATCCATGAATTATGATTCTGATTGGCTGAGAAGAAAAGGCGAAGACTTTTCAGTGTTTTCAGCTATCAGCACTAGAATCTTCAGTATTCAAATTCAGCTTCCAGTATTCACACTATCACTGTGGGTTTAGAGCAGGGATGGGAAAACTACGGCCCGGGGGCCAGACACGGCCCACTAAACTGTTTAATCTGGCCCACCAAACTGGAATAAATGATCCTGATAATCCATATAAATGTTTTAGTTTCTCTGTAGTTCTGGTGTCTCTCCTTAAATCACGTATGTCAAAGTTCTATCCGGTCCTCCAGATCACTTTATTTTATTGTTATTTAATGTTATCTTACGCTTATTTCTAACTTGTATCATTTAACAAAATATATTTTTACAGAGTAAAATATTTAAAGTTATTTAATGTTGATTTGTTTTATAAATAATATTACTGCCTGTTTTTGATAGTAACATTAAAAAGTTATGTTTTTTTCAAGTTTTATAAATGTTGTTTTAGTGTTCCATAAATATCTATTGTGTTGTTTTGTGACACACATTTGTGTTTTTTGAGTCATTTTTGCGTTCATTCCAACACAACAAACCCAAGTGTGTGTTTTTTGTTTTTCCCAATTGGTGCAATTAGCCCTAAAATGAGAACAAGAACCACAGATTTTAAATTTACAAAAGTTCTTTCTCAAACATGATTGCTTTACCAAAAACTCTTCAAGCATCTGGTCCTGGTCTGGCCCATCTGTCAAGTTTTAGAACCCATGAGACAGAAAGTTTTCCCACCCCTGGTTTAGAGTGAAGGATTATGGGATGCGTGGCGTGTTGAGTGAGTGACGTAAGAACCCAGAATACGTGGAGTAAGGTACATTAGTTTCACAAATATATTGAAAATGTTCATGAAGTCCCATCTGGAAGCTTGAAGAGTCCTCTCTTGCGTCATTGGAGTGTATTAGTTGTTGTTTAACATGTACATTTATATGATTAAAGGTGTTTTTTTTAGAGATTTTCCCCCAGATTAATGAAATATTTGACTTCCATAAAGCTGAAGATCCTACATCCTTCTGACTCAGAAGATCTTTACATATTGGAATCTGTAACTGTCTGTGAAAATCCAGTTTTCGACGTTTGTGTGTCCACTCACCTCTGATGAGACGCTCCACACCTGACGCAGGAGAATTTGAAGTCTCAGCCTCAGAATTCATTCAGTGATTTCTCACGGAAAATAAATAAATCTTCCTGCATGCTGGGCTGAATCCTCCTCGGAGAAAATGTCCCATTAGGTTTAATGTCCTCGGCTGATGAGTTTAAACACTGAAGAATGGATTTCTTTGTTTTTGTTTGCAGACTGCAGGAAACATGGCTACGAGGGCTGACAGCCATGATAAAAAGTTTCCTAAAAGCAGTCGATTCTGTCCTTTTGTTCCCCAGAAAAGCCATTTTTCATTTCTTTGTCCCTGCTGATGGGAAGTTTGTCTTTCATAAACTTTTTGTTTTTAAGAGGCCTAATGGTTCATTGAAGGAGACACTTAAGAGGATTGAGCGACTCTTCATCATCTCAGGTTGAAGCCTCACCTGAGATGACCTCAGTGTGTTTACACATTTTAAAGTCTATTTCAACATTTTATATCCCTCTTTGACTCAGTCCTGGATTCTTCACTTTGACTTCATCCTGGTGGAGATCTACTTTGTTTTTTGGTCAACCATCTTCCTGGGGTCGTGAGAGGCTGTAAGCTAATGGGAGAGCTTGTAAACAGATGAATAATGAGAAGGGGGCGGGGTTATTCCACACCAGCAGTCACGCCCACAACTTAAAGGCAAATTTCAAATGAAGTCCTGCTTCTCTGTAGAAACTATGTCCTAGAAATAGAACTGGGTTTTCATCGTAATGGAACGCTGGGAACGCTTTTACAACAGATAAAAAAAAGAAATACATAATCGGAGTGGGACTTTAAGGTAAACTCTGCTACCTCATTTCTAGGTCAACTTCTATACTCTCTTTTGGCAAATTTGGCATTTAACTAAGTTTTTAGCTGGCGCTAGCACCGCTAGCATCACAGCTCCATTGCGTTGCGGGATCAGACTAGCTGCAGCCGATGGCTTCCACTGGCTGCTGCTCCAGCCACAGGCTCTGTTGATCCAGGAAGCCAAACCCTCGTTCTCCAGTCATTTCAGAACACTTCTCTGTCTGTGTGGGACTCCTCAACATATAATGAGTAAAGCACGGGATTTTTACGTAATGTTTACGACACGCTGAAAGTTGAGCAGAAATTTTGTTTTATTTTGAAAATATACCAGATTCACTTTACATTCGCTCGCGTGGTTTCCGGTTTAAGTCATGAATAGCCTCAACATCACAAAAAGTGCTGCAGATCAGCTGCGGCGTCCGTCAAAATTTGAACCAAACGAAACGGATTTGCAGTTCCGCAGACGCTGGACGTGAACGCCTGCAGTGGAAGTCCCGCTCGCACTTTTAAAGTTACGTTAAGACTGCGGCGCACGCATCGGAGCCGTAACGCTAGCGGTGTAAGCCCGGGGTCAATCTTTTCAGCGTTTTCAGCTATCAGCACTAGAATCTTCAGTAGTCAAATTCAGCTTCCAGCATTCACAGGTAATGATATATATCCAGTTCATAATTGTGTTAAAAAGTTATGGTTTGAAAGTTTAAAACTATGTTTGTTTATCTTGTTCGTCCCGCGACCTAAGGTGTGTTTTTTTGGGTTTTGGCCCCTTGTGTGATTAAGTTTGGTCTAAGGGCAGGGATGACCAGTTTAATCTAGTCTATTTAGTTTAGTTTAGTCTGGCTATCAACTGTTGTTCATATTTTATGACCGACTTTCTGCTTCTGTACAATTAATGAGGGAAGTCTTTGTAATATTAGGCAATAAAAACGCAATTGAATTGAGTTGTTTAGCATGAATTGCCAAATTTCCAGTGAAGATTATCTTTTGGAACTGTATGTAAACTTCAAAGTTCATGGGAGGTTCTGCAACAATACCTGTGTCCAGATTTTAAGAAGTTATGCCAGCCAGAATGGAGACACGGTTCGTTTTTAAGGTTCAGCCCAAACATTCATTCATTATTCAAATCTCCTTCAGTCTCGTTTAGGGTCACGGAGACGCTCCAAAGGCCGGATGCAACCTAGATTGTCAGTTCATGACAGAATAACACAAATGCAAATAGAAAAAACGTACATTCAAATCCAAGGCACAGCTAAGAATAACCAAGTAACTTTTAAAACATGTTTTTTTGGACTGGAATAAACCAGAGTGTCTGTAGAAAACCCACATATGCACGACACTCAAACTCTACACAGGATTTGAAACAGAGCCTTCTCACTGTGGTGACAGTAAAGTCATCAACCACAATGCTGAAGACAAAAAGTTAAAACATTCTCAAAAAATAAATATAGAGACAAATAGAGTCGAGCCCTAATTTATTTAAGCTATCAAATGTGATTTGAAGTTTCTTTATGTAACCGTTGGGGCCTCCCAGAAGATAACAGGTTCCTCTCCTGTAGTTCTCTGAGAGACAGTTTGGAAATCAAGAATCATTTCTGTTATTTCATTGTTTGAAATATGCTGTCATCCAAAACGAGAGTCTCTTACATTAATAGAGTCAGATCATCTGCATATTTGATGAGCTGCTGCTGTGATACCTGACTCAATGAGTGAAGTGGAGCCCTGCGGGACTCCAGAGCGGCAACTGAGCCTAAATAACATCTTCAATTGACCATTTGGGCATCAATAATTATGCCATACATTCTGGTCATGTGTCCATTATTCTGTAATTACATGTCTGCTTACTTTATGTGAGCACAGCTGTCTTAATATACCTTTTGTTTCTCTTTTTTAAGGAAGAATTGCTTTATTTTTCTAGAACTTTCCCTTCTGAATGTTAGATGATCTTAGTTGTCTTGGTCTGATTGAACTGAGAGGTGAAAACATAGAACTTTTGGCATGTCTGTGTTTTGATTTGGCAGTTGATAGTTCAACTGGTTGAACAATCAGTGGTTGTCTGATTTGTATGGAGAACACGAGAACGGACTTAAAAACTTGCGTAGCGACACGTAAACGCGAAAGTTCTGCATTTGCATAGACCAGGGGTGTCAAACTCATCAACCCGTCTGATCTGAAGTGGGCCGGATCAGTAACTTAACAGCAAGATAACTCTTGGGCAACTTGTTATCCGTAGTTTTGATTTTTTTTCTCTGTTGGGAGAAATGTCTCAAACACCCTAGTAGCCTAGTCACTTATTATTTCTTAATATTATTGTTATTATTATCTTTTTGACAATGAAATTTTGGTAATTGTGGTGTCACTGGTGAGGCTGACAGGGAACCAAACTACAGACATGGCGTGCACGTGCAAAGAAATTCTGTTTATTTCTTCATCTCTTGTTTTTCAAGTTTTTCATTATTTTTGCTCCCTCTAGTGGTGGAATTTCACATTGCGGCCATTTAAATACCCATAACTCACCACAGGAAACTTGCTTTTTTTTCCCCAACATCTTTATAGTTTTCCATCTTATGACTGAGATTGAACCATCAAGGCGGACTTAATATGGCCAGCGGGCCGGATGTTTGACACCCCTGGCATAGACTTTTCATTGGAATCGCTTAATCATCGCGGACGGTGTGAACATGGCATTAAATAGGACAAAACCCTGTGAACTTAAGGAGAAAGAAAAGATGAACTGAACACCAGAACCCTCAATACACTGAGAACCATTGATACTCAATAATCAGGACGGCCGTGGATGAATGACAACTCACACCTGGTAGGAAAACCTGAAAACAGAACACAACAAAAGCCAAGGAAGAAAAACTGAAACCAAAGGAAGATGTCTTTCTCCAACTCTGAAAACAAAATGAGGCTGAAGAACTCTGCTGGATGTTGTGTTTGTGCAGGTTAGAAATCTGAGCAACAGAGAGTGTAAAGGTTTGTGCTGATGAAAACCTCCAATCCCATTGTGTGGTTTTTGTCACATCAGCTGTAAAAAAAAACACAAAAACATCTAATTTAGAGAACAGGTTTGGTGGAGATGAGAATGTGAGTTTGTACAAAAAAAGATGAGAATGCAAATCGGGGTGATGAAATGTAAAGTGAAGTTTTGCTCACAGGTTGTTTCAGTTTCTCCCTGAGTTTTGCTTGAAGGTCATGTGTGTCAAAGTCAAGGCCCGGGGGCCGGATCTGGCCCTCCGGATAACTCTGTCAGATTATTTTTATTGTATTGTTATTCTTGGTCCGATGCTATCTTGCGTTTATTTCTAACTTGTATAATTTTGACAAAATATATTTTTATGGAGAGTAAAATATTGAAAGTTATTTAAGGTTGAAGTTTATTTATAGAATAATGTTCATGCCTTTTTATTATTCATAATTATGTTAAAAAGTTATGGTTTTAAATTTTTAATTTTTTTTTAGGCTATTTGGTAATTTTATGGAGAGTAAATGTTTAGCTAGGTTTTATTTCAGAATAAAGCTAGCTTATTATTCATGTTTATGGTTAAAAATTTTTTGTTTTTTATGCTGTTTGTAGGATTTTAATATTAAAGGTTTTTTTAAATGCTAGCTTTTGGATTTTGATTTTTCTTTTCTGTCTTTTTTGGCTAATTTTGTTTTTATTGTTTAGATAGCAATATATTTACTTTTCATATTTTTTTTTTAAGCTTATTTAGCCTATTTTTTTTAAGCTAAGCTAGCATTTTTGCATGCTGATGTGTTCTGACAAACCTGAGTTGTTTTTTATTTGTTTTTGAGGCAAATTTGGCATTTAGCTAATATTTTCGCTGGCCATCAACTTCAGCTTTTTTTAGCTATCAACTTCAATGTTGTTAGCTATTAAATTCAGCATCTTCAGCAGCAAAATTCAGCTTACAGCATTCACACTAGCATCATCACAATGCAATATATATATCTAGTTCATAATTATGTTAAAAAGTTACGTTTTATAGTATTAGAATGTTCAATAAATGTTTATCCTGTTCGGCCTAAGGTGTGTTTTGGATTTCGGCCCTTCGTGCGATTGAGTTTGACCCCCCTGGCTCAGGTACAGAGGACAGAGATTCTGGAAGGGTTGAACCCTCAAACATGTATCGTGTTTGTTTATCTGCAGACTCATCAGAAACTGTTCTTCTGTGAACATTTGTGAAACACAGATCCAGAAACACACCTCAAAGGTCTTTTCTTTAGTCTTACTCACATGTCACTCACTTTCCTTCTCTTTTCCATCCAAAGCCAATTATTCTGTGTCTCTCCGACTCTGCCCCCCCCCATTCCTGGCTGCTACCAATCTGAGGAGGCAGGGCCTGTTGTAATAGGCTTACAGCCTGACAGCCTTATGACTGGGCTGTTGGTTATTATAATTGGATTAGGTTGGAGATAAGCTCAGTGCCAGTAAGATGCTTAAAGCCTGAATCCATGCTCAGTGCTTCCCGACTTTCCCGATGTCTAAAGGAAGTTCTGTTGAAGGAGAACCTCTTGAGATCTGCTGCAGTTTCCTACCTGAGAGCCCCGCCTCTCTGCGGAGCTCGAGCGTCGGCGTGGCCCGCTGTGACCCCCCACGCTGCAAACACTTAGCCTCCCGCTGCCCCGCCTCTGATTGGGATCAGGAGAGGTGTGTCGAGCAGAAACTACAGGAGACTTTATCACAGCCCCGTGCCGGAGCCCTTTTCAAAATCCCACCGTGTGGGCAAATAGATTTGTGTTCCGGAAGCCGGGTTGTTTAGAGAGTGATTAAAACAGCAATAGCTGGGGTTGTTGTGCGTCCTCTGCGGAGAAATGCTCACAGCATCGACAGGAAGCAGCATCCAGAGTCCACCCGCTGGTTTAGCAACTCATTTACTAACCAGAACACTGACAGGGATTGACTCTGACTGGAGAAAACCTTACAGCGGGAGAACACACCTCCAGACAGAACAATCATGAGAGCTTGTAGGGATGCTGCACTGACTTACACTGAAACTCCAACTTGTACAGCTGACCTTTTAACCCGGCCGTGCTGCCAGCAGTGATGGATTGCCTGGATTCAGTCTGTTCTCCAAAAAACTCGCCCGAAAAAGTTGCATGCTGGGCCGAGCCAGGCCGAACCGGGCTGCAGTATCAACTTTGACTTTAGCCTAAAGAAAGGGAGCAATAACTTGTTTTCTGGAGACAGAATCTCTGGTTTTATAAATGACCCTCAGAGAAGTCCTCCTGTGGTCCCGTTTAACCTCTGCGGTCAATGAGATCCATTAGTTTGTCTGCCTGTGCTTTCAAATGTTTATTTATGGTCTACGACGAGGAATGTAACCATTCAGTCAAGCTATGATACGATTCGTTTTGATTTTTTTCCATTTTTTTTTTTCCCAACACAATGAAGATATTTGAAGGACAAATATGTTTTCTTTTGCCCCTTACATCAAACTGTCTGTTTTCCTACTAACAGAAATGATTCAATACAAATAAACAATTATACATAATACTGAAATGATCACAAATCCTTTCATGCTCTGTTCATGTTGTGCTCTATGTGCGATGAACTCATTGCAACCCCCACCCCAGCTGCTGCACTGTTTTCACGCGCAGCTTGAAAAGAAAAAAAGACTGAGAACTAAAGAGAGTTAGTTAATAAAAAAGAGCACGGTTCCCAGGAAGAAGGCAGAAGAGAAACAGTCATGAACCTTCCATGCGTGCACACACTCCCAGGCGCGCTCACACTCCCAGGCGCGCTCACAGACGCGCTCACACTCACAGGTGCGCTCACACTCACAGGCGCGCTTACAGACGCGCTCACACTCACAGGTGTGCTCACACTCACAGGCGCGCTCACAGGTGTGCTCAGAGGCGCCCTCACAGTAGATGCGCTCACATTCACAGATGCGCTCACAGGAACATCCACAAACTTATACGGATGCACACACTCACGGACGCGCATAAAGAATCGTTACACCATCCCTCATTTTAAGGTAAAACTACATTGTTTAATAAACATTTGCTGGAGGAGGATCTGAATAATGCTGGAGTCCAACCATCCCCTTTGGCCATGGATCTCCTTCAAATGGCAGGTTGACTCCTCCTCCTCAGCCTCCTCCTCATCATCATCATCATTGGAGGGAGGAGCTTCTTTGCCCTGAAGCATCCTGGAGCAGCTTCAGTTTTATTCAACATTCCGATTATTAGCTCATAACGCAAATTTCTTCAGCTGTGAGATATTCAGGCTCAGATTTATTTCCTCCATTAGAGGAATGGGACTTAATGGATGCTTGCCAGTGGACTGGTTCTTCTTTTTCTGAATGGTTTAAAAAAAAAAGCAGTAATCAAAGATGCAAAAACAGATGATTCAACATGAGTCAGCTCTCTGTGTGCTGACAAGTTCGAAACATTATGTTTGGCCTTTTTCCAAACCCGCAGCTGACAGATGGAGGACAAAGCCGACCCAGCACTCATCCACCTCCAGTGCCAGCTCGCAGGAGCTCTGAATCGGTGACCGCTCTCCTTCCTCCGCTCCTCTTTTCTTCACAGCACAGGAACGCCCGGGCTGTAATGGAGTGCCGCCATCTGTCCGGGTGAAGGTGGTCCCCGTTTCTGCAGCTGGAGGAGTCACTCCAGGAAAGGATAATTGACGGCACTTAATATTTCAGGGCACCTGTCACTGTGAGAGTGAAGCAGGACGTTCGAGCTGTTCTCTTGGATGCTCCAAGAGCAAGTCTTTGGCTAAATAATGTCCTTCTTCTTGGTAAAAAAAAAATCACCCAATTATGCAATAGTGGAGCTGGTTAATAACCCTTTAACACTTTAAACACAAAATCTTTAACATACTGAAAATTTCAACCGTTTACAAGATCAATTGGCCTCAGAGCACGCCTGGACCATTGAGCTAACATTGTAGCTGGCCGCCACGGCCACGTGAACCGCGTTCAGTGGGAAAGCACCTTACCAGTCAGAAACCTGGGATCACTGTGGCTCTAATTCCAGATCGCAGAGTGGGTAAAGGGTTTAAAACTCCAAAATATCCACATTCAAAGTTCGGTGGTTGTTCGTTTGTTTGGATGCGCGGACATGCGCGGACATGTGCAAGCACGCAGAGGAACACCGGCTCTAGGAGGACCGATGGGGAGGGGAAGGAGGAGCCTCAGAAATCGAGTTGCTTTACCTCTGAGTATGAGAAGAGTTCACAAAAATGACTCATATTTCATAAATAATTAGTTTTTAGTGTTCTACGGGTAATATATGATCATATATTTGGATATAGTTTACTCTGAAAGTGTCATGTGTTTCCCCTGGGCTGATTGCCACTCCTCCCTGACGGGCTGCACCTGTGTCCTTTGTTTTTTTTTTCACTCCCCTTTCTGTATTTATTGGGTTCCTTCCCCTCACTCCCTTGCAGGTTTGTCTTGTCACCCTTACCCACTAATCCTGTCTCTCATTCCAGGTTCTTGTGTGTTTTTTGTGGAGTTTGGCCTTTGTTAGCACACCTGACTGTTCCTGTTTTTTAAGCCTTGTGCTCTTCCTTCATTTTGGATTTTGTTATTAAAAGACACTTTGATTTGGAGCTCGCAGCTGTCCTGCAATTGTGTCCGCACACCAAAACCTGACAGAAAGACTGGAGAAAATCATGGTTTGGCTCCTTTACAGGGTTAAAATAATAGAGAATTTTGTGGCACAAGCACCAATATTTGGCATGAATTTAACTCTTTCAGAAAACCACATTAGCCATAAGAAAATCCAATATTTTAAAACATATATAATGCATGTAATGCTATTACCCCTCTAGTTTAACTACTGCATTTTGTGCATGAACAGCTGATATTGTTAAGACTGCAGGGAAATAAACATTGAGTATTTTTCCCTCCAAGTGTATGGCAGCCATCTTTACAAATGTCCACCATTTTGGATGTTTCTTGGTGGTAAAATGCTTTTCTGGAGGATTGGAAGGAATGACAAACTTAGTGCTTGTACCACAAACGGATTAGTCTTGAATATCATCTTAACTGGCTACAAAGCTTGAAGATTTTACAAATTATTAAGCTGCATTTGAGGCTTCTGAAACTATCCTGAATTAATCATTAGTTCTGATTATTTTTGTCTCGGTCGATGCTTTGTTTTGGAGGTACGGAGCTTTAGAAGACTCTGATAGATGTCTGATCCTTTCGCTGAAGTCAAGGTAGGACTTTCAATCCTCTGTTCAAGCCTGAAGGAGGCTTTGGCACAAACAGAACCAAAGCTTGAGGCCTCAAAAGGTGATTAATCCACGGGGATCAATAATATTTACCCATCATCTCCCTGAGGGGAAGAGGGTTACATGATGAAAGCATGATGACTCTCTGATGCCTTTTACAGATGAATGCCTCTCTTTTTGGGGTTTATGTTGGCAAACAATAAGATTCTCTTTATTAAAGAGCTTCTTCTGACAAAATACCTTCAAGCAAACTGCTGATGGGTTTCATTTGAACTCCTACTTAAACCGTCCTGTACTCAGGAGTGTGCCACGGCGCTGCAGCGTTGGTTATCGTCCAGCAGCGAGCGAAGCAGTTTCTCATCTTTAAAACAAAGACGTGTGCAGCAGCAAATGGAATATGGATGTTATGATTCAGAGGGGAAACAGGAATTATTTAGATGATGTGCCTTGTCTGTTCGTTGTTTAATCTTTATATCCACCGGTTAAGGATGAAAGCATCTCAAAGTTGGTTTTTGGAGCTGCAGTTTGGATTATTTTCCCTGGTTTGGAATATTTAATGATGCTGTGAGACAGCTTACTTTTCAGAATGATTACGGTTCGATGTCGTTTCATCAGCATGTCGCCGTTTCCTTATCCTCTCAAAGCTTTGTTTCTCCTGGCATCTGCATCCCGGCTCTCTGCGGAGTTTTGGAGGTCACAGCAGCTCCTTGATTTCTGCTGCACTTTGGATTCCAGCGTCTGTGAGGCGTTAAGGCCGAGGCTTAGCGCTAATGTCACAGTCGAGCTGCATCGGTTTGGTCAGAGAGTGCGTCTGAGAAACAGGTTTAAGGGCTGAATGCCGCTGAGATTCACAGGATAAATGGCCGCAGAGGCAGTGAACTGTTGGTCGTCATGGAGACCACATCCAAACGTTGGCTTGACTCAGGCTGAGACGTGTGAGAGGAGGCTGATGGAGGATTAGAGCTTTATGAAGTCTGTGTGCTCGAATCAGACCGTCCTCAAGTACAACCGTGCGTCATGCGATGACATCAGTGGAACGTCCACGAATGTGCAGAAACACTCCAGTTAACTGTGGATTCTTGATAAATAAGCTCACACCAACATTTGATGAGTATAACACTTAAATGGTTCTATGTGAAACCTATGGAAATAACATTTAGACCAGGGGTCAGCAGCCTTTAACAGTAAAAGAACCATTTGGACTCGTTTTCTTCTGATTAAAACCTAAAAGGACCCGTATAGTCTTACTTTAGCCTTTAAGAAACTTGGATTTGCACTCATTACCATTTTTTTAAATATAATTATGAACCATGTCTATTTTTGGCTCAAAAAAAAGCAACAATATGAAAACTAGTATTTCTCACATTTTTTTTCCATTTTCATCATTAGTACTGTCTAAATGAGCAAAAAAGCTAGCTTGTTGGCTAGTTACTAGCTGAACTCCAAATTAGCATAAAATTCCTCAGTAAATTAATTCAGCCAAAAATGCTAAAATATTAGCTTTACTCTTAATTAGCATAAAAAATGTAGAGTTCAAATTAGTCAAAAAGAAAAATAGCTAGCTTGTTGCCCAATTACTACCTGAACCCCCCAAATTCCTCGGTAAACTAAATTAGTCAAGAAAGTTTGTCTGTTTCTAAAATAGAAGCTAAATCATCATAAAAAGCTTCACAAATTAGTCAAAAACATCAGCATGTGATTAAATTATTAGCTAAACCCCAAATTAGCATAAAATTTCTTTAGTAAATTAAATTGGTCAAAAGTGTTAGCCCGTTGCTAAAATAGAAGCTAAACTCTAAAAACCTAGTAGATAATAAATTATCCAAAAATGTTAGCTTGTAGCTAAAGTAATAGCTAATTTCCAAATTTTTGAAAGTTAATATTTTATTTTTCTTTAGCCAAAGAGCCTCCACGGAGAGATAAAAGAGCCACATGTGGCTCCGGAGCCTCGGGTTGCAGACAAAGGTTAATAATTCAATAAAAACAAAGTTTCTGTTGTGATTTTATGATTGTGGTTTTACAACAGGCCAGTAACAGTTCTGCAAGGAATCTATTGGAAAAAAAATACTTCTTGACAACACAACATAAGCAAAAGAATGAGAATGAAGTACTGTTAATTATTTTTTTAAAATCTGTTTTTTTTTCACTTGGAATGCATTTTTTTAGTGTGGGAATTGGGAGAAAATCTGCATTGTTTGCAATATTGTTTAAACTTTTCTTTCATCATAGCAATCAGTTTTTTGTTTTATTTAACCTAAATCCTCGGCTCAATATCTGCAGCCATTTTAAACTCCCAGAAGACCCTTTAAAAGAAGAAACAACTTTTAAAGTATAGTAGATAAGCACAATGAAATACAATTATACCACTGTCACACAACTATCCATAAACTTGAATCCACTGTTTCTACAACTTAACTAGCAAGTTTCGATGTTGTGGTCGTGTCACTTGCTGGAGCAGCGGCTTAACGAAGGACCTGGAGGACGGCCGACAGTCCTTCTCCGTCGGCTCACCAAACTCCGAGTTCACATAGTTACTGGGGAGGGTCTATCAACCCCGTGACCTCAAATCGAGAGAAAATAGGAGGAAAATTTTCACCGGTGTTATTCTGTGTGAGTTTACTGGCTGTTTTTGAACAACAAATAACTGAAAATAGTTTTGATAAACTATTCTTCAAATCCTAAAGGATTGTTCCTAAACTTCGGATGACAGGTGTGTGATGTTTATGTCTCCTTCTGCAGCTCTGATGCTCATCTCTGTGCTGCTGTCTTGGCCTTTAAACAAGAGATTAGTCTTCGTTAAGACGAGCCACTTAAATAAAGGTTAAGCAGATGAAATAAATTTCTAACGTGTCCTTTGTGGCATGTTAGCCCATTAAGTCTAAATAGAAAAATGAACGACTCCAGGCTTCCTTTTTCTTTGCTGTTTGTGAAGCAGTAAAGCTGAGAGTCTGCAGTGCTTCTGTCTATGGACAGTTAGGATCATTTTACTCCTTAATTAGAACAAGAGAACCCCCACTGTTCACCTCAGGCATCACCGACCATTTTTACCCATAATTAGCTGTGGCTCTGAGTTAATGGACCCTAGAAGCCCAATACTTCTGGTCGTTTTAACCTTTGCTGGCATCAGCAAAACTGTTGTTACAACGTGACAACTGCTGCTCCACACTGTAGGAGGACAGGAAGAGGACTTTCTTCTGTTTTTCATGTAAAGGTAAGGAGATAGCAAGGCAGAAATCATTGATTAACCTAAACGAATCTTTGTGGAGAAAGTTAAGACACTTGTTAGAATTTAAAACAAGTGGGAGCAGAAAAAGTTCCCGTGGATGGAGTTAGTTCTGTAGACAGGTTGGAAACTGAGCTCGGCTTTAAGAACTGTGTTAACTGCATTTAAAACAAGGATTGTCCTTGTTAATTTAAATGTGAACAGGGACCGCTTGAGGGAGAAACCTGAGGTGCAACTGTAAGGACAGGAAGTGAGAGAGAGGCAAGTTCCTTATCAACTCCTCCAACTGCCCCCTCTCTCCCACCCATGGGGACCCCCAGACCAGTGCGACCGTCAACCAGTTCTTATTGTTCCCAGTGTGCTCCAACCGCATCCCACCGCAACCCACTGTAGGACCACGAGCCACGGAGTCTTTAAGGTGCTCTTCACATGCAAAGTGCGCTTACCGTGTGTGGACGCAAGCATCTACCAGCGAATGCGTTGATGAAAACTAGCTATAAGCGATATTGGATATCTAACTTGAATGGAATGGAAGACAGAAGATGTTGGGAGTTCTACAAAAACATCGGTAATCATGTCTCCATGTTTAGGACTGGGTGGAAAAAAAATCAATTAATCGATTTGAATCGATTTAAGCTTAAAAGATCAATAATTGATGCACAAAATATATAAACAGATTTAGTCCATAAAGCTAAAGTCTGCTGACTTGATGCTAACGTTTAATGGTATTTCCCATTCAAAAATGGTTACTTTTCTGTTTAAAGTAACAATTTGTGATCTAAATAGTCTATATAACTTATTGATGACGTTGGCCATCAAGACTGCTGCAGACAAAAAGATGACGCCCAGACATCATTAACCAGAATCAGAAGTTCACAGCATCATCCCTCACTTTAACTCTTGACCTCCGACCCCCCATCCTACCTTCATGTCGGCTGTCTGACTCATGTTGTTTTCCCCGTCCACCGGATTACACCATACCTGAAAAAAACAACACTTCCCATGTACAAACCACAACTGAGGCTGAAGGAAAGGACTGAAGAAACTGAAGGATACATGTTTCTGCTGGTGTGCTGGTTTTGGTTCAGTCACCTTCTTTGCTGGAACCCGGTTCTGGTTGACAGAAATGGCTGCAGTGTGTTTGCGGTGCGTCGGAAATCAGTAAATCAGCAGCTGACGCTCGGCTCTGCTGTGGCAGCTGTCCAGATCTACCCACCCTTGGTGGCTGTTTCTCAGGCGGCTTCAGACCCTTTGCTGGCTGTTTCTGGGAAATCAATCAGGATTTAAGGGCAGCATTAAATCCTGATTGATTTCAACAATTGTTGCACCATATTAAAGATAACTGGAAGGATGACAGCGGAAAAGAAAAACTGCAGATAAAGAGGTGCTCTGCATTCATCCATCAAAGTGCTGCAGTGTTAGCACAGCTTGGCTTGTTTGGGAACAAACCTGCATTTAGAGCTTGTTCACACTAAATTAATGAGAACACAGTCAAACCTGAAGGATTTCAGGGTGCAACCGGTCACAAACTCACAAGCAACACCTGATCTTTGACACTTCTTCCCCTGGACTCTTCTGAGAAGTGGGGCCTGATCGAAGTGCAAGACAAGAATGCAAGGACTATTATTAAAGTTTAGGAAGAAAACTTTGCACCCAGATGAAACCTTACATCCTTTTGATGATTCACTCTGATGAAATTATGGTTTAAACATGTTCCGGGGGCATTTTGACATATAGAAAGAAAATTAAGCTCAAAATTGCTTTTCTAAATATTTTTCATTCAAAATGTTGTGACTGTACTGTCAGGAGGTCTTCTCCAGATCATTGACTGCACTACATCTCCCAGCAACCCCAGCGCACAGTTTCTGGATGCCGCTCAGCTGTCTCTTATTGGTCAATCACTCACAGGACACCCCTAAGCTCCCAGCTCATGAAATAGAGGCCATCACAGTGTCAACATTCAGGCATTCCTTTTTGGACAGGCGTTCTGCCAGGCTAGCTAGTAATCGGAGAACATTTCACATACTGCTTTAAATTTGGGGGAATAATTATAATATACATATTTCTCCAATATATGCTTGACATGCTAAAAATATGTAGATTCTCTAATAAAATCTGGGAAAGTATGGTGAACCGGAGTTCTGTCCTCTATTCTTTATTTCTAATGTAGTTCTGCATGCCTCTGTTGGTGCGGTGTGATTGATACGTTGTTCCTTCTTTGGGACGCAGACAAAACAAACTTATTATCAATTTTTTGTAATATTTTGAAATTCTTTTGATTTGTAAACTTCAGGTTCTTTGTACGTTAGATACCTAGATGCAGTGATAGAAGAAGGACATGCTTCTACTTTAACTTTTCATAGCACGGTTCTGCGAGAGTTAGAGGAAGAAAAATGAGCTTAGCGTAGTCTGAGATTTGCCTTATTGCTCCTGAGAGGCATCGAATTCCTGAGAGGACAAGGGCATCAGATTAAGCTTTCCAACACAACTTAGAGGAGGACATTACCGTTCGGGGGCAGTGTGAGCGTAAAGCTCGGCAGACCTGGGCCTCGGAGGGAAGATTTTAACTGCCAGTTCAAAAGAGGCAGAATTACATTTTTATGATGGAGATTGAATGAGGTCGGGGTCAGAAAGCAGGGCTTTAGCACTTTCCCTCTAGAGGACACAAATGCTCTGCCGGGCCGATTTATCTGCTGGAGTCTTTCAGTCGCTCACAGCTGGACTCCTGCCAGGGTTACGGGCAGACACGTCACGCCAGTCGCCACCTTTCAGCTGCTGGTTAGCACTTACCCGAGATAGGGACTTAAGACTCAGACTTGAAGTGTGCTTAGGTCTCATAGGCAGACACTTGAGAATTTACTGAACACTCAACTTCAAGTACTTAGGCTTAGAGTAGATAAAACAATGTTCATTGGGACGCCACCGTCACGTCTTTCTGAAAGGCTGTTCTGTTATTGTGAACGCAGAAACTCCAGCTGCTCATATTGTCTTTGCTCTCGTTGTTCTAGCTTGAATTGAAATGAAATGACTTGTGAACAAATTCTGATGCTTGACTTGTAAAGAGGTAGTAGTTCTCTGATGCTGTTGTCCGACCAGTCCCCCCCTCCCCCCAACACATGCACTTCTTTTACATATTATATTAATATGGAATTCTCATCTGATGCAGAAATGTTCCATCAGAGTTAGCTTTAACTAGGGCTGGGTTGATAAAATCGATTTATCGATTCATAATAATATAAATCAATTCTAGCTTGATGCTAAAGTGTCCTATAGGACGGCTAATGCTAACACTCGGTTGACCCAAACATACATTGACTAAATTAACATCTTTATAATCTCACAGGCTTGAACTTTCCAAACTCTTATAAAGAGATATTTTTTAAAGTTTTTTAAACCGGTGCCGGTCCGTGGATAAATTGCCACCGGGCCGCGGAAGAACAAATAATTTATATCTTAACTAATAAATAAAATCTTTTATTTTGAAAATCAAACGGATTCTCTCTATTAGATTGAGCGCTATAAGAAGTCCAGCGGCGTGTAACCATTGACGTGAATATTAAGTTCTTATTTAACGGTCTATGCGTGCAACATGAGAAAGACAAGCGGTGCGCAGAGAGCAGGGCGGGGGCGGGGACTGGAGGAGAAAGGGAAGCGCGAGCACAGGGGGAGGGGCTCTCAGTCTGAGCTTGAGTTCTTCTGTTTTGTAAAAAATGTTTCGCTTGAAGTTTTTCATGGGGCTTCAAAGTATCGAGTTGGGGACCACCGTATGGAAAGAAAATAGACTCACTCTGATTTGTGCGTAAATTAGGATCTGTGCGTATTTTTGATTAGTGCATGCATAATTCTTGATTTGTGCATAACTTTGGATTTGTGCGTACGAATCAAGTATTATGCATGCACCAATCAAAAATACGCACAGATCCTAATTTACGCACAAATCAAGAATTACGCACGCACTAATCAGAGTGAGTCTATTTTCTCTCCATACCACTGGTCTAAAACAGATTTTTGCTCATTCTTTCTTCTTCTGGAATGAGGTGTATTTATGTAGCGCGATCGCCACCTAGTGGCCAAATTGAAACGCCCTCTAGGAGAGGCAGAACAATGTTTACAATGTTAATGATCTGAACAACCATTTTCAGAGATCTCATTAAGCTCACAGCTTGGGTTAACTCAGGGTTTTGTTGATGAGAGCGAAAAGAGGACACAACATCATTTTTAGGGCTGTAACAAATCATACTCATAATATCATAATTTGTGGTTACCTATCCAATTCACAGTCAATATTGGTTCATTTTCAAGAATCCCAATCACTGACCTAATCCGGGACATCTTTATCTAATAGTGTGACTCAGAGATAAATACCTGCTACTGAGCAGAGTATCTTCTAGATTTTCTTCAAGATAATAAATTAAATATGTGTACAAACAAACAAGTAAACAAGAATGTTGTTTTTCCACGTCAGAATAATACAGCAATATTAGAACATTCTACCACGCTTTATGGTTGCATTTTTAATGGTATGTCTATTAGAATAACAGCTAGTCTCAGACAGATTGATCTGGTTAGATGGGAAGAATAGAAGTCAATTAATCGATTACATTGATTGATCCTTACAACCCCTAAGCAAATTGCTATTGTGTACACTGAGAACAAGCAGAAACTCACAGATATTTGTCAGAGGACGGAGCTGTGAAGGTTTTTGTTAAACGTCTTTCAGGAGGAAATGATTGATCAATGAAAGTCAATGTGTCCATATTTCCAAGGGAAGGATCTCTCGCTACATGGAGTGGGCTGTATGAAAGCGGGTGCAGTGGGTGTAATAAAGGGAGGGATGTATTCAAAGATGATGCATTCATGAATATATGGATGGGAATAAATAGATAAATGGATGGGCGTGTAAGCAGCTTGAAGGTAAGGGTTGGTGAATGCATTGGATGGATTGAGGGGGGGGTGCATGGATGGAAGCATAAGTGGATTAGTAGAAATGAAAGAATGAATGACTACATTTAATGGAATGAACAGGATTTACATGGGATTTAGAGCAAACACAACAGGGCCGTTGTAAGGAAGACTAAATGCCATGAACGCATTGGAGAAAGGGATGTCAATGATAAATGGCTGTTTAAAGAAATGGATTCTAAATGGGATATACTGTATGGAAGTTTCTACTGCTGGATGGAAGGTCTTTCTGAGGACTTTTGACTCTGTCAGTAATGCATCTTTACAGAAAGGTTTCTGCAATATTTGAATTGAGAAGGATTCTATGACCCCTTGATAATTATTTTGCAGGTTATGTAAGTTTCCAGGATGTTTTTTAAATGATTGTTTTCATAATATATAATCTTATTTTTTAAATGATTTTTTCCTTATTCATCTTTAATTTAGTTTTAATTTTTTCTATTCACGTCGAACTTTTTATTTTGATTTATATCCAATTTTTTGTTTGTTTTTCAATCTAATTTTTTTTTTTTCTTCCAACTTTTCATTTACTATGCTTTTATATGTGTCGTGGACAATTGTTCAAGTTTTTACCAAATTGGTTTTAAAAATATTTATCGTAGCCATGATATCATCTCTGTGTTCATCCAAATTTTTTTTTTTATTTTTCTTCATTTGTTTTTGTTGTTTATTTTATTCTTCTTTTAGACACTGATAAGAACGACTGTAAAGTGTTTAGATGGTTTAAGAGTTTCATTCTTTATCACATCGTTGGATGGTGGGGTTTTGCTTTGTGATTTCTATCAGGAAAAGAGTTAATCATGCTTTAAAAAAAGATGGAAAACATTATTATTTTTATTTTGACACACTTTAGATTTATTCATTCCTGTTTTGGTTTATTTCATTTAAATGTTGTTTAGCTGTACAGAACCCTAGTTCCTGTGTTCTGATGGGATGATTTGGTGGGATGTGTGAGTGGCTGAAAACTTTATGGATAGATGGAGGGATGGATGTATGGAGGGATGGATGCTTAGCTGGCTTGTTGGTTGACTGGATGGATGGATGGATGGATGGATGGATGGATGGATGGATGGATGATGGATGGATGGATGTTTAGTTGACTTGTTGGATGGATGGATGGATGGATGGATGGATGAATGGATGGTTGGATGCTGTCAGGGATTGTGGTGGAGGACCCAAATGCAGGTGACCAGACTTGGTGGCAGAAACATAAACGTTTACTAAATCAACTAAAACATGACAAAACCAGGAGAACCAACCAGTGCCGTGACAGAACGTAAAAGAGCAGATGACCTGACAATGAGAAACTGAAAATCAGACACTTAAATACACTGAGGTTGATTAAATGAAAACAGCTGTGGATGATTAACCTGAACATGGTGAAACTGACAGGGAAAACAGAACATGACAAAACCTAAGCACTGAATCATGACAGATGCTTAGTTGGCTTGTTGGATGGATGGATGTATGGATGGATGGATGGATGGATGGATGGTTGGTTGGATGCTTAATTGGCTTGTTGGATGGATGGATGAATGGTTGGATGCTTAGTTGGCTTGTTGGATGGATGGATGAATAGATGGATGGATGGATGGATGCTTAGTTGGCTTGTTGGATGGATGGATGGTTGATTGGATGCTTAGTTGGCTCGTTGGATGGATGGATGAATAGATGAATGGATGGATGGTTGGATGTTTAGTTTACTTGTTGGATGGATAGATGGATGGATGAATGGATGGTTAGATGCTTAGTTGGCTTGTTGGTTGGATGGATGGATGGTTGGATGTGTAGTTGGCTTGTTGGATGGATGGATGGTTGATTGGATGCTTAGTTGGCTCGTTGGATGGATGGATGAATAGATGAATGGATGGATGGTTGGATGTTTAGTTTACTTGTTGGATGGATAGATGGATGGATGAATGGATGGTTAGATGCTTAGTTGGCTTGTTGGATGGATGGATGAATGGTTGGATGCTTAGTTGGCTTGTTGGATGGATGGATGAATGGTTGGATGCTTAGTTGGCTTGTTGGATGGATGGATGGATGAATAGATGGTTAGATGGATGGATGTTTAGTTGACTTGTTGGATAGATGGAGGGATGAATGGATGTGTAGTTGGCTTGTTGGATGGATGGATGGATGGTTGGATGTGTAGTTGGCTTGTTGGATGGATGGATGGATGGTTGGATGCTTAGTTGGCTTGTTGGATGGATGGATGAATGGTTGGATGCTTAGTTGGCTTGTTGGATGGATGGATGGATGAATAGATGGATGGATGGATGGATGCTTAGTTGGCTTGTTGGATGGATGGATGAATGGATGGTTGGACGCTTAGTTGGCTTGTTGGATGGATGGATGAATAGATGGATGGATGGATGAATAGATGGTTGGATGGATGGATGTTTAGTTGACTTGTTGGATAGATGGAGGGATGAATGGATGGTTGGATGCTTAGTTGGCTTGTTGGATGGATGGATGAATAGATGGATGGATGGATGGATGCTTAGTTGGCTTGTTGGATGGATGGATGGATGGTTGGTTGGATGCTTAGTTGGCTCGTTGGATGGATGGATGAATAGATGAATGGATGGATGGTTGGATGTTTAGTTGACTTGTTGGATGGATAGATGGATGGATGGATGGATGGATGGATGGATGAATGGATGGTTAGATGCTTAGTTGGCTTGTTGGTTGGATGGATGGATGGTTGGATGTGTAGTTGGCTTGTTGGATGGATGGATGGATTGGATGGATGGTTGGATGTGTAGTTGGCTTGTTGGATGGATGGATGGATGGATGGATGGATGGTTGGATGTGTAGTTGGCTTGTTGGATGGATGGATGGATGGTTGGATGGATGGTTGGCTTGTTGGATGGATGGATGGTTGGATGTGTAGTTGGTTTGTTGGATGGATGGATGGTTGGATGTGTAGTTGGCTTGTTGGATGGATGGATGGTTGGATGGATGGTTGGATGTGTAGTTGGCTTGTTGGATGGATGGATGGTTGGATGTGTAGTTGGCTTGTTGGATGGATGGATGGTTGGATGTGTAGTTGGCTTGTTGGATGGATGGATGGATGGTTGGATGTGTAGTTGGCTTGTTGGATGGATGGATGGATGGAATGGATGGTTGGATGTGTAGTTGGCTTGTTGGATGGATGGATGGTTGGATGTGTAGTTGGCTTGTTGGATGGTTGGATGTGTAGTTGGTTTGTTGGATGGATGGATGGATGGTTGGATGTGTAGTTGGCTTGTTGGACGGATGGATGGATGGTTGGATGGATGGTTGGATGTGTACTTGGCTTGTTGGATGGATGGTTGGATGTGTAGTTGGCTTGTTGGATGGATGGTTGGATGTGTAGTTGGCTTGTTGGATGGTGTTGGATGCTTGTTTCTGAGAACATGCATGTATTGAAGTTTCTGAGAATTTCAGCTAAAAACAACTTTTTATCCGATATTCTGTCTTTCATCTGAACATTTGGATCTGCTTGTGTTCTCTGTCTGAACAGGATCAAACGTTTTGTGCTTCAAACTTCCTCCCTCCGTGTTTTGTTTAAGTGCAGACGCTGTGATTGTGCGCATTAACGAGCACAGGTGATGGTTTAGTGGTCTGACCTCAGGACGTCTATGGATTCTTTCAGCTCACCTTGGGCTCTGAAAACAATCCTAATTGGTTCAGGTATCACTCCAGCCTTCTCAAGGACCAGACACGCAGCTGCTTTTTAATAATTTTCTCGCCTCCATCTCCTTCATCTTCTTTCCGTGTGACTTTTCAGTAACATCCAAATTATACTGATGGAGTTAGAATTAGTGGAACACAGCAGCTCTGGTGGTTATAAAAGATGATTGGTCTGCGGCTTCCTCCCTTCGTGATGAGTGCCAGGGCTCTGCCGGTCTGCTCCCTTTACAACCTTTTCTGGGCCAAATGAACCATGACGCCTCCACCAAATAATTAATTTCTCATCTCGCTCTCCTCGTCATCTCTCTATCTGCTCTGAACTCTTGGCTTATAGATTTCACAGTTCAGGGAAGATACAGGGAATGAAACTGTAATGGGCTCGTGTTGCAGTTTGTTGTCCCAGAATAAGGGGAATAAAAAATGGATCTAGGACATATGGAAACTGTTTCTTTGCTCTCCTTCTTGCTAATTCGCCTCCCCTCCACCCCCTTCTTCATTTTGGAATGCATAATAAGATACGAGTGCAGCACAGATTCCGCTCAAGACGACTCTGGTGAGACTTTGCGGTGAAGAAAGTTTGTGAGGATGGAAACCTTTTTGCGTGCATCAGCTTCTGGATCTCCGGACTCTAACCCCCTGCAGGAGGTGGGAGAGGCGGCGGCGTGAGGACACTTAACTGTATGCAGTGATGCGTGATGGAGTTAACTCCAGGGCGAGAGTGCTTCGGCTTCCTGTCTGTCTGGTCCCCACATGTGAGAGGAGAAGTGTTTTTGTCTGTCCGCTTTGGTTACTGGTCACCAACTTTGACCTCCTAAATCTCCGGGTTCCTCTGTTGGTGTGAACGCCTCCTCCGAAATGCTTTCAAGGACTACCGAACTCCGTTCATGCAGATGCTCCTTTGACCCGTCTGCTTGTCCTGGTTGAGTTTTCAGTGCAGATTCTCTTTCATGATGAAAGAAATTGAGAAAAACTGTAACAAACTTCACTTCAGCCTCTGTACGAGACACATTTTCAGGAGTAGAGATGCAGTTTTCATCATCCTCACCATCTACCTTCAACCCAGGAAGACCTCATTAAAGGAACATCACTTTTATGGCATATTTTGTTTCAGTTCAAACCATGTGTTTATTATAATTACTATTTGCTTCAGGAATGTCCAATAACCAACATCCACACATGTACATAATGTTTGTATTTAATTTAATTATTATTCTTCAGTGACATTGGATGCTAATATTTTTTTAATTAATATATTTGTAATTTTTTTTAATACCTTGTATTTAAATTATCTTTACTTATAATCTCAAAACTGTATGAATTATTATTGCATCGTTCACAAACAGTTACCATTTAAGGTCCTACAATATATCAATAAACTTTCTATTTCCAAAGTCTGCACTGTAGGGATGTAAAATATATTAGATACGTATTAAAAAATCAATTGGGCAGTGTGAGTAAAAGCCAATGAGATATATCACTACAGGTGGCATGCTAGCTTGTTGCATATGCAAAGTTGGACGCCATATTGGGATGGTATAGATGCCTGTTTACTGCTGTGTTACAATTATGCAAACAGAGCTGGAAAAACAAGAATAAGACTTTTCACCAGTAAATTATTGCCGTCAGTGGATAAAGGAGAACTTCTAGGAAACATTTTAATAAGATCTGAGTGAGTTTATACTCAGTAATGAACGTTTAGGCCACGGGTGTCCGACTCAATCGCACTGAACAGTACGTTTTTAACATAATTATGAACTATATATATAGCATTAACTGTGATAATGCTGATGTGAATGCTGTAAGATGAATTTGCCCGCTTAAGATGCTAGTGCTGATAGCTGAAAATGCCGAAGCTGATAGCCAGCTAAAATGGTAGCAATGCCAAATTAGCCTAAACTAAAAACTAAAAAAAAATAAATAAAAAAGACTTAGGTTAGCAAAAACAGCTAGCTTGTAGCGGAAAAAATAGCTAAACTTCAAAACATGCTAGTGATTGCCGCCCGGAACTCGCTGCTCCTCCTTTAGTGCTCAATAAATCAAATAATTCACAATAAATAAATCTAAACAAAACAGTAACTTTCAATTTTTCCTCTTTTCACCTTTAAATACAATACATTGTAATCCACAATTGCCATTTCACAATCAAGAATTGTTATTGTTAGTTGAGTCTTTCATGTTTTCCAACTCTTAAGTCGTGAAGGGGCTTCGGGATCCTTCCCGAAAAACACTGAGGAGCACAGACACTTCCCGATCTGAGGGAGACCTCATAGCCTCCAGTATGGAATGACAAAATCCTCTGGCTCTCATCAAACCCTCATTACGCCCTTTCCTCTCAATAATCAGCACTTTCCATGAACCCAAGCAGCTCTGTGACTCCTCACTCTAATGTGAAATTAGAGAAAAAAGGGAGCTGATGGCGGCTGGGCTGTCCGCTACGTCTCAGACGCACAAAATAACAGATTTAAATTAGCATGTCAATCCTCTTACTAAAGATGGCTTCATTGGTTTTCTGATCTGCTTTGTTATTACGGGTCTCAGCTCTAAAGCAGCCTCAGTTCAGACGAGGATTTCTTACACGGACTTTAAAAGAGGATTTAAAACCATAATGTGACAAAGCAAAAGTACCCTGGAACATGGATTTATGATGTGTTTCTAGCACAGATCCTGTCCTATATGCACACATTCAGACTGGAGAGTCTGTTGGTCCGTACCGAGTCCTGAACCTTGCATTTGGTCAGTATTCAGACCGCTGTCAATTAAATATTTCTGTTTTGAACCAAAGATCTCTTCAGTCATTGGCCAGGAATTACGGGGGTGGGGCAATGCAACTAGAAAAATAAATCATGGAAGTCTTTTTGAAGTTATCATAGTCACTAATTCACGGACCGATTTTGAACGTCTGTATCAATGATAAATACAACACTTTTTACAAGGGATGTCCCGATCAGATTTTTTTGGGTCCGATCCGATTCCGAGTCATTGGATTTTGTGGATTTGTCGATACCGAGTCCCGATCCGATACTTTTGTAACATATTTAAAACATGAACAAATTGAATAAACAGATTTGTGTTGTCCCTTATTTAAATTTAATTAACCTTCTTTTATCATTAAAGACTTTAATAGAAGATTTCTGTGAAATAGATTTAATAAACAAGTAAAAACAGAGCAAATGTAAACTCGGGGGGTGGGGGTTGTGTGTGCCATATTTTCTTGTTACATAAGTGATAATTACTCATCTGAGAAAGTTTAGTGACTTTAACTTTAATATATTTAGTTATTGAACATTTTTGACCAAATGTGATTCCTGTCCTCATAAAATAATTTATGACTGTTTCAGCTTGAATCTGATGAGTCTTTATGACTATCTGATATCATTATTAATTTTCATTTATAATTTTTGTCTTAGTTTGTCTTTTAAGATTATGTGCTTCTGTTTAAACTCTTAAGACATCACATTTCAGTTTTATTATCAGAGAAGTTAATTTTCTTAACTTTTATTTCTCTTTCAGATAAATAAAACAGGCATATCAAAGGACAGCTCGGGTCCAAAGGAGTTAAATCACGGCGCTAGCATGTACTGTTAGCAGCTATTGATTAGCCATCTGTCTGTTGCACGAAGAGTTTAACATTACAAAGAAACCAAACTCTGTCTTTTTCTGTTGAAATGCCTTTAGAGGTTGTTGTTTAGAGACACGAGCTGTCAGTTTAAATCGTTTTCAAAAGAGTTATTGATCCCGGAAGTCGGAATCCATGATCGGCTAGCTAGCTTTTATTGATCCTTTTACATCAGTCTTCTGCTGCGTTTTCTGGGAATAACATTTTGTGATCTGTTCTTGACATGCAGACTCTAGTGGAGGATTTATCTGGAATAATAAGATTGAAATATAAAGCGCTGATGATAAGAATAAATGAAATATCCGATCCTGATCGGACAACAGAGCCCGATTCCGATCGAGTCTTCAACCACGTGATCGGGTCAGATTTCCGATCACGTGATCGGATCGGGACTGTGAGGACTAAGGCAGAACCCCAGAACGACACAGGCCCGGCTGTAGAAGTTAAGTTTATTATGCTCAGAGGAAAATGGTGGAGAGCTGAGGAGACCCCTGGATCCTCCTGACCAGAGAGGCAGTGGAGACACTACAAGAAAAGAGCGGTTAGCTATCAAGCTAAAAACTAGAACCGGGCTTAATCATTTAGAGTTTTGCTCACTCACGAAGTTTTGTAGTGGAAGGGATCTGAGAACAGCAGGAAGAATACTGGAAAGGTCCAAACTCAGCTCTGAAGGAGATCAGATCCAGAATAGGAGGATTGCAGGTGAGGTCCACGTACAGCTTGAGGTGAGATCATCCAAGGTGAGTCCAGACAGAAAAAAATGTATTCAAAAAAACATGAGAAAAGGCAGAGGGCCTGAACGGGCAAACAAAAAACTAAGAAAGGGCGAAAAACTTGGACAGGATCGTTGCAAATGGCTGGAGAGAAAGCAAAAGGATCTTTACACTCTGGCACCAGTGACAGACAGAGAGCAGCTTAAGAAAGGGGAGGCACAGGTGGAACTGGTCAGGTAATTAGCAGGAGAGCAGAGTGCAGACACCAAGGAAAGAAAGGGAGGGGTGAGAAACCATGACAGGGACATCCCTACTTTTTACTGCTACTTTGTCACGGTGGAGGCTATGCTGCAAGTTACTAAGCAGACGACGGTTATGAAGGTACACTGAGAAGTGTTTATGATGTACATATAGATTGTCAGGAAAACTGTGAGAATCAATGTGTACCAAGTTCAAAGCTGTGTAATGTACCTCCATTCATCCATCCACATTTCAATGAGTTGCTGGGTCCCATCGTTGCTCCACTACTCGGTTTGCATCCCATAATCACTGGTCATGGTGGCTGTTTTGGTCCAGTTGTTCCACTCCGAGTACAGAGCCTATTCAGACTGAGGAAACTCAGAGGGAACCAAACCAAGACCACTTCAAAAGATGGCTCAGAGAGCGGTCCCTGGTCCTGGACCAGGATCCTCTTGGGTGTATTCAGACCTGTGGGGTCTTCTGGACCCCACAGGACTATTTTTTTTCCAAGGATTTTCGATTTTCACTGGTGTCTGTGGCGGACAATCCTGTCCACATTTATCATGGGAGGGATCAGACTTCAAAGCCAGGCTGGGGTCATCCAGACCCCATAAGAGAAAACAAGACCCAGAATGTTTATCAACTATGGTCCCCCTCCCCCATACAAACAGTCAATAGATGCATAAACACACACCTCCCAACCACATGTTGGGGTGGTGGTGGTGGTGGGGGGGGGTCCCTCCACATGATTTATTCAGATTCTGGATGTTCAGGCAGCTGTAGCTCCTCATCCTCACCGTCCATGTTCACACTGAGGCACAAAAACATTCACAATACCCTCCAAGTTCCGTCAATACCTTTATCTTTTCCCTCCTCTAATGTAGGAGGAGTTTTTTGGCTCGGGGTGATGATAAATAAACAACAAATCAGGCACTGCGTTTGCAAGACAGACTGGTCTAAAACATTCAAACCCCAATTTGATTGATCAGCAGTTTCCTAATGAAGATGAATGTAAAAACACGAGTGTGGAAGCGTGACTTTACTGGTGTCAGTCTGGCTGTTCAGGATGACAGTCTTCATTTACGTTGATGGAGATTCTCATTCATCCTGGAGACGACGTTGTCTTGAGGTTGAGTCATTGCATCTGGACTTATTGGCTTCTGTTCTAAAAACCTCTCACCACAAATCAAACTCTTCAAGATGAGATGTATTCTATTCATGACTCAGGCTTCCACATTTAGTTTCTTAAGCCCATAAAAATCAAGTGGGAGGAGTCAGCAGTGATGGCATCTCCCCAATTCATCCAGACACGTTCTGCCATACAGAACCAAACTTCAGCCAGTTCAAGCAGACTTTATGATCTGTTAATACTGTATTTATAAAGCTTCTTTCAAATGTTAAAGTATTGCTCAAAATTCAGGAAGATAGTAAATAGTGCATACATGTGTAGCGCTTCTCTACTTTCCTTGAAAATCCAAAGAACTTTACAGTCACAGACCCATTCATTCATTCATTCATTCATTCATTCATTCATTCATTCATTCATTCATTCATTCATTCATTCATTCATTCATCCATCCACCCATCATCCATCCATCCATCCATCCATTCATTCATTCATTCATTCATTCATTCATCCATCCATCCATCCATCCATCCATCCATCCATTCATCCATTCATTCATTCATTCATTCATTCATTCACACACTCATACCAGTGCCAACCTATAACCTCCCAACACTGCCGTATCGGGGTCAGTGTCTGGCCCAAATACAGGTCAGGCAAGAGGAATTGCACCGCCAACCGCTCAACCTCAGATTCACCAAAGCTGCCCCCTACACACCCTTCCTTCTGTTCCATTTCATCAAAGCCTCGCCAATTTCAAATGGAGACGTTAAAACTAGGACTCTCGACTTTTCGTGTTGATCGCGATTAATTAATTATAGACGTTTTAGCGCGTTTTTTTTTTTATATTGCGTTAATCTCGTTTTTGCCTCGGTTGGTTACTTCCTTGTTCTGCACACCAGGAGGAGCATTTTATCCAGCTCTTACCATCCTGTTATATTTTTTTATTTAAATTGTTTTTTCCTGTTTACGTTGTCGTGGTAACAGCTTCAGCGTGTGGCGCGTCGCTCCATTTCCTTTTTGAGAAAGGTGATTGTGATGAGAAGTTTAAAAATGAATATTTTAGAGGGGAAGGTCACCTCTTAGTGCAGGGGTGGGCAAACTTTTTGATTAGTGGGCAAGAAAGGGTTCTAAAATTTGGCATAAGGGCCAGAAAAGGAGCAGATGGAAGGAGTGATTTGGTAATCAACCTCATAAACTAAAAAGATAATATGGAATTTAGAGAAAAACATGCTTTAATTTGGATTAAAATTCACACATATTCATTTAAAAACAGAAAATTTGGGAATTTTAATTTCTAAATTTTGATTTTTGCTCTCTTTTTGGTAATCCAATGGGTTGATGTTCTTCAGAGGAAAATCACCTTCTCAGAAAAAAACACACGAACGTCAGAGAAACAACACCATTCATGAGAAGAAACCAGAAATACAATGAAAATAAAACAATAATTACGATTTTTGATTCAATGTATTTTAATTTGGAGGGCCAGATTAAGTAGTTTAAGGGGCCGCATGTGGCCCCCGGGCCGTAGTTTGCCCACCCCTGTCTTAGTGCTTATTTTTGTAGAGAAGATGACACTAAAGTGTATTTAAAAAACGGGCGAAATAGTTCAATTTTATGGAGCTAAATCAGGGCCAATATTATTTGAAACCGAAATAAAATATTTTGAAAAAAATATTAATGTTTGGCCAAAAAAATAAGTTTTCAAAACTCAAAATTTCAATTTTAAAACTATTTTTTCAGTTTCAAATCTTTTTTTCAGTTTCAAAACTTTTTTTCAGTTTCAAAACTTTTTTTAGTTTCAAAACTTTTTTTTTCAGTTTCAACCCTTTTTTTTTCGTTTACGAACCTCCAAGTTTGGCCAAAACTTTTGAAGCTGAAACTTGGAGGTTCGTAAACGAAAAAAAAGTTTTGAAACTGAAAAAAAAGTTTTGAAACTGAAAAAATAGTTCTGAAATGGAAATTTGAGTTTTGGAAACCTATTTTTTCGGCCAAACATTAATATTTTTTTCAAAATATTTTATTTCGGTTTCAAATAATATTGGCCCCGATTTAGCTCCATACAATTCATCTGCAGTGTTTAATTTCTTCCTTCTTAGATTCTGTTTATCTTTTCTGCATTATCCCAGTTTTTAAAGTGATCAAATTCACCCAAACAGGTCTTTGCTGTTGTGGTAAACATTTGAGTTAAGGTATAAATAAGAAGTTAGTGATCTATATATATAATATTTTTGATTGCTCAGAAAAATGTTCCTACTGTTTTTTGAATTACAGCATTTTATTTTTTTTTATTTGTTTAAGATTGAACAAAAATAACCCCTCGCTGGTGTCAGAGTAAAGGTTGGAAGTCTTCTATAATAATAAAAAAAACTTTAAAAAGCCACGTTTTTAGTTTTATTTTGATCTTTCACTGCGCCATAATGTCAAAAACTTAAATCAAATTCCTAAAAATGAGGCTTTTAACTACAATTATTTGGTAAAATAATTTAATAATAAAATCGTTTACAGGTTATGATTTATTAATTGCACAGAAATGAATTGCATGACAGCACTAGTTAAAACAAGACTTAAATATGAGGAAAAGCATTATGGGAGATCTGTCTGCATTAAAAACTTAACTCAATATACTCAATTACATTCATTAAGTCATTGTTGTTCTCATTTCTGTCCAGTTTATTCTAACAGGACCAGATTTTTTTGTTGTATAATGACAGCCTACGCAAGTGAGTAAGCGATTATAAAGAGTGTAATCTTTTTCCTGAGCAAGCAAAAGACAACAGTGGAGAGAAAAACTTCAGGAAGAAACCTCCGGCACATTCGGAATCACTGAGGGTGACCATCTGCTGTGACAAATTAAAAAAAAAAAAAACATCACACCAAAAAGATCAAAATGATGAAACATGCAGGTGAAAGTCTGATTGATTAAACAGACAAATAAAGCACAAACCTCACGAGTGGCAGCAGAGGCTTGTTTTAGCCCAAAGCCAGTGTAACGCTGGCAGACCCTCCCCGCCCCTAAACGCTTGTTGACAGCCGTAATCTGAGGCACACAGAGGATAATTGGAGTTTTTCCTGAACTGCTTGTGCAGCTTTTTAATGTTGCAGCCGCTGGCGAACATGACTCATCTGTACAAAAGAGGACTGGATTTAAGAAGAAAGAGAAGCCCCCCCCCCTTAACTAACTGCTAATTCAGCATTTTGCAGCATATCAAATGAAAGTGATGGACTGAAACACTCACAGAGGAGGTCCTTTCCCATAATCCCCGCTCTCAAATCCTCCCTGCTAAAGATATTGCATCTCACGTACGGGAAAGTGATCTTATCATCCATGATTTCTAGATATGCTGCACCTGGGCCACTTATTATCGAGCTCCTGTTGTTTCCTCTCAGAGCCAGACCGCATTAGGCTTCATAAAATCACCAGTATTAGCTCGTGGTTCTGCTTTTCGTCTCAGAGATTTGTCGGTGTTTGTGCTGCATGCAGAGCTTAGAGACACGGTAGTCTCACTGCTCTTGTTGTGTTTTCTGGACTTTTGCCTCATTTGTTGAGGTGGAACTTTTCAAATACAGTTTTTTTTTTAAAGCTGGAGTTTGTTTTTACCATTTAGAGAGGAGATCAAATCAACCTTTGTGTTGAAAATGTGACGTCCTGCACAGTCTGATGCTCCTGGAACCCTGGAAATCACAAAGAACAAATGCTCATCTGGTTTTTTTTATGTTTGATTCTTTTCTGTGAGGGACAAGAAACATGTCGTTGCACTGACTGATGTTTTAGCAGTCCTGCTTCATTTCCATCACAAATAATCCAACATGTTTCTGTTTTTGTCTTTTCTGGAAGCAACTGAGATCTGGTGCATAGAGTGCAACGGATTATAAGACCCACGATTAATAAGTAATCATATTTTTGACATGTCATATACATATATTTAAGGTGCACCAAACCATACGGCGCATTAACCCTTTAACTTCAGAGTAATGTTTATGTTGTCAGGTGTTAAAGGGTTTAGTAAAAACAAAAGTCAGGGATAATGCCATCAGTCAGACTTTATTAACTATGTTCACAGTAACTATAGAAATTGATTTTATCATGCTACATGTTAGCCACATAAAAAAATGTTAGCATATTTGCAAAACCTGTATCTCCCAACCTTGTTTTCAACACATAAAAACAAGCTAATATGGTAAAAACAAACTTTACTGTAATTATGCTAACTCACGACCTTGCTGGTTACTCGTAAAAACAGTAAAACAAACACAGATAGCGTTAAAACAAACATTACAGCAACTGCTACTTTGTTAGAAAAAAAAACCTAGTACATTACTGATATACGATGGCTACGTTAGCATGTCAACAGCGCCTTCAACTATGTACATTGTTTGCAATGAGTAAAAAAAGCCTAAAAATGGCACCCAGTACTTACAGTTTGCGTTCTAGTGTCTTTCTCACCATGGTTGTGCCCAGAGTTAGAACCACGTTTGGCTGTTCCTCATTCTCTTTTTCTGCCCCCTATGAAGTTGTGTAACCCGGTCTCATTAGCTGCATTTAAGACATCTTTGATAGATGTGATTAGTGATGAATGCAGAAGCTTAGCTTTTTTAATTTTTATTTTTTATTTATTTTCGTCTTAAATTTGTTTTTATCGCTTTAACGGGTCTTTTATTGTAATTATTAACTTGGTGCTTCCTGTAGACTTTTATTGTAAACATTTAAATATTGTTGTCAGAAGTTTATATTGTGTGTAACTTTTTACCCTGTTCTATTTTTACTGCTGATGCTTAATCAGGTCGTCGTTGTAAATGAGAAATTGTTCTCAATCGACCAACCTGTATAAATAAAGGTTATATATAAAACTGATAATGCGAAAAAACAAACATTACAGCGACTATGCTAGCTCCTAACTTTGTTAGTAACTTGTAATAGTACATCACTGCGACATGATAGCCATGTTAGCATATTAGCAACACCTTTAACTCCCTACATTGTTAACAGTAAGTAAAAAAACCGACTGATAGCGCTAAAACAAGCACTACAACGATTATGCTAACTCCTTACTTTGTTAGAAACAACTAAAAACAAACATTGTAGGTGATAGTGACGTTAGCTTATTGACAACACCTTTTACTCTCTATAGTGTTTGGAGTAAGTAAAAAAAAAAACCAGACTGATGGTGCTAAAATAAACGTTACTATGACTACGCTTATTCCCAAACTAGCTAGTAACTCTTAAAAAAAAAAAAAAAAAACACAGTCCAACACTGCTACACATTATCATATTACCAATGCCTGCAGCTCTTAGTATTGTTAGCAATTTGGAATAAAACAAACATATAATACTAAACCAAACATTCCAGCGACTATGCTAACGCCTATTTTGTTAGTAACAAGTAAAAACTAACATTGTATGTCACTGCTACATGATAGCTATGTTAGGATATTATTAACACCTTTTACTTTCTACATTGTTTGCAGTAAAATACCAAAACAAATGTTACTATGACCCTGCTAACTCCCAACCTTGTTCATAAAACAAAACACAGACCAGAATTGCTACACGTTAGCTGTGTTAGCATACTGACTATAACATTGAGTGTTGTTTGCAACACGTAAACAAAAAAGACTAGCATTTTGACAGAGAAGTGTATACCTCAGAAATCACTTCAACTTCAGTAAACAACCAGAATTAATCCATATATAAGGCACTTTACTTAAAGAAACAGTGCACCTAAAAATTCTAACTTTAATGTATGTTTTTAGGACTGGACACAGTAATTGTGTGAATTGATTCTATCTTCCTTAAAATATTAAAAATTAAAAGTCTACATCTGGTTTAACCAAAATAGCAGCAAAAGAACACATGAAACTATCAATGATGGATCTGCAGAAACTGATTGAAGAAAAACAGCACAGGATGTTCGTCCATGATCTTCCAGCCTCGGAAATGGTTCCCGAACACCCGCAGAAGGCAGGAGGCATTCTTACATCAAGACACAACTGTTAGCTCTCTCACATGTTTACAAAATCTGCCAAACTCTCTGGTTTGTGAGGTTTGGTCTCTGCTGGGTCCTCTATCCTGTCCTGCAAATGCCAGTCCCTCCGCTCCACCACAGCAGTCCCACTGTAGGGACGAGTTATAATTCCCACAAGTTCATAAATGATTTATTTCCAGCAAAAGCAGCTGGCAGGCTGGTAAACAGGCACCTTCTCCTCACGGATCACCTTCAGCTCTGCGCAGAAAAACAGGAAACTGATTATTTCCCTTATAGACAATCAGAACAGGATTAGACTCACCTGTCTCTCAGGTGTTTCTGTCAGCCCTTTCCTCCACGAATGTTATTCGTTTGTTCTCTCACATCCGGGAGCCGCCAAGGCCTTTTATCAATATGTGATGGTTTATTCTGTTTCATGGCTTTTTTCATGTTATGTACTGCAATGTTTTGGTTCTCAGCATGACACTTTACAGTCAAATCTCGTCCCACCTGATCCTTGTTTACCGTGTCTTTACCCTGTGTGCATGCTGTAGTAAAGATTGACACGTTGGCAATGGTCCAGAGCCTTAACGCTAAAAGTGGTCCAGTTTATTATCGACCAAAACCCAGTGGGAGCCACAAAGTCTCACATAACCAGTTAGAAAATGTACACTTTTTTAAATGATTTGGTGGCCTTTAAATATTTCATTTATGTATGTAATAATAAAATATTTACAATTTTATGTATATATATATATATATACGATAATATATAACATATTGAACTTTCTTTACTTTTGACAGAAGCTCAAACAAGTTCCTTTCCAAATAAAATACGCACCATGTTAAATAAGATCCTCCAGCTGCAGCAAATTTACTTAAATAAATAAAATAAAACATGGATTTTTTTAAAATCAATAATTGATGCAAAAATATATATATATATATTTAAAATTTTAATAAAAATCTAAACATGAAAATGAGAACTTTGGCCCTAAACAGCAAAAAGACACTGTTGTGCTGCAAATAATAAGAATATTTGCTGAAGGGTTCTTCTAATAACAGTAGTTTAAATATTTGATCATATGATTGTTCAGTTATCTGACATGGTAAAATCTAAAAATAAATGACAAAACTTATTTAAATGAAACAAATATAACCAAAACAAAAAACTCAATATTTACCGGTACTCAAACTATTAGCATTTTTCTACAAAGCCAAAGAACCAGGTTTAAATTGCAAAAGAGCCTCATGTGGCTCCGTAGCTTCAGGTTGGAGACTCCTGGTCTGGACTGAATGGAAATGCAGATTAATGTCTGAGTTGGCATAATTTGATTGTTTCTTTCATCAAAGTTGAAGTGAAGAATCTGAGCCTTTTTGCTGCTTTTCCATTAAAAACACTATTATTATTCCCAGCATGCACTGGTTTGACTTGAATTTTTATTACCTTAAAATACAGCCTTAAAGTAGGTAGAGTTGTTTCATCAAGACCAGGGGTGTCAAAGTCAATCGGACAGGGGCCAAAATCTAAAACACTCCTTCGGTCGTGGGCCGAACAGAATAAACATTTATTGAACACTCTAAAACTATATTTTTAAAACTGTAACTTTTAACATAATTATGAACTATATATATAACAATACCTGTGATAATGCTAGTGTAATGCTGTAAGCTGAATTTAGCAACTGAAGATGCTAGTGCTAACAGCTAAAGAAGCTGAAATTGATATATAAAAATGCTGAAGCTGATACCTGACAACACTGAAGCTGATATCTAGCTAAAATATTAGCTAAATGCCAAATTAACCAAATAAACAAAAAAAAAAGCTTAGGTTTGCCAAAACAGCTACCATGTAGCTGAAAAAAATAACTAATACTCAAAATAGCCTTAAAAAACTGAAAAAAGCCTAAAATAGGCAAAACAGATAGCATGTAAATATTAGCCTACCTCCAAAACAACCAAAAAAAAAACCAAACAAAAAAGCCTAAATTAGCCAAAACAGCTAGCATGTAGCTGAAATATTAGCTGAACTCCGAAACAGAATTGTAAACTTAAAAAAAAGCCTAAATTAGCTAACACAACCAGCGTTAGCTAAGCTCCAAAATAGTCCCAAAAAATCTTAGTAAATGCCAAAGTAGTCCAAAAAGCTAGCAGAATGCCCATTTTTAAAACTTTATACTTTTCAACCTTAACTTTTTAACATAATTATGAATAATAATAAGGCAGGAATATTATTCCAGATTAAATCAACTTAAATCTTATTAACATTCAATATTTTCCTCTCCATAACAATATATTTTGTTCAAAATCATACAAGTTAGAATTAAGCACAAGATAACATTGGGCCATTAATAACAATAAAATAAAATGATCTGGAGGGCCGGATAGAATCACCTGGAGGGCCAGATCCGGCCCCCGGGCCTTGACTTTGACATGTGACTTTGCTGGTAGGTCTTTTCTTTTTCATCTTTCAATAAAGTGGTGAAATCTAACCGTTAAAACGCTCTCGGTCTTGGTGTCTGAAATCAAAAGTCTGAAAAGGCTTCGAGCAGCTCCAGTCCGTGTCTGAAAATATCCACAGTCTCTGTCCTCCAGACTATAAACAACAGACGCGTTTGTCATGTCACTCTCAGTGGCCTGGAGTCTGGTAGCGCTGCAGTCCAGCTCCAGTCAGCGTGAGGTGAGATCAAGTTCATTTCATCTTCCATATTTCATTAAATAGATTTATCTGTCCTGATTTTTTTCCATCTTCACCTCTGCATCATCCGAGACGAGGGAGAAGACTTTCTGTGATGAAGATGCAGGAGTGAGCTTGTTTTTCATCAGAGCAGATCGTTTCATGCCAGACGTGTAGCAGAAGGTCAGGTTCTAATGTGACACCGGGAATGTAGATCAGATGAAGGACGGGTCTGGATCGCCGGAGAGTTTGGGTGTAATGGACTCCAAACTGGAGCTCGAGGGATCTGCAGTGGGATCCAGTTAGTACAAGATGAACCTCTTTAACACTGGAGCTCCAGTCTTTACGTTCTTTGATTTATTGTCATTTTTAAAACAATGATCCCAGCAGATTCTGAAGGAGAAAAGCAGTGTGAGTTCACACAGCATTCACACAATGAATAAAAAAGAATTGTGAATCAAATCGATTCAGATCCTGGTATAACAAATCAAATTTGTGAAAATTCTTACTGATACCCAGTTCTAACCGTTTTGTTTCTATAGAGCTCCAGAGCGTCAAGGGGGGCCTGTGTGGACACGCACTCCGACCGACACGGGCGCAGGCGGGGCTCATCACGGAGGATTAGCTCTTATTAGAGATGAGTGCGTACCATAATGCACCACAGGTGGCTGGTTGAACGAGCCGCCAGCATTTGGCTCGGTGACTGAAAAGGATGAAGAGCCAATTATTGCCACATTCACACTATAGCTGCGGCCGGCTGCTCAAACGGCGAGCTGCTGAACGGGACGGCGGGGTCATCAGCAGAACGACATCTGTTCACTGTCAATTATTGATTCTGTGTTGATGCACTGCATCATGGTAATGAAGTCTTATCTGATTCCAGAGGTTGACGGAAAACACGAACCCTGGTGAGTTTATATAAAAAGAGGCATTTGTCAGTTCATTTCAATGGATATTTAATGTTGAAGAAACAAATTTAGAGCAGACATGAAAATGCTCAGAGGCACCTCAGTGTTGTCTGGTTGCTGCCAGGCTCACAGGAGGGTGAAATGAAGAAAACTGCTCTTAAATTCAGGAGTGAAGAAGCAGCAAAAGCTCTCTTTAAAAAATGAGCAGAGTGTTCTGATGGAGAGATGTTTATCACATCTCTAAATAGAGCTAGGAAAAAAAAACAACAACTTTTATTTTCATTTTAAAAAGATGGATGATAGTTTAGAAACAGAGTAAGTGGAGACGGCATTTAAATACAAACACGAGTTCCGGTATTGTCTAGAATCTGTGGCTGTTGCAGCAAAAGCCGAACATAGAAACCGAACCTTTAGTGCTTCCATTCAAATGATGTTACAATGGGGATAAATACTGTGGATGTTCCTCAAATTATAAATCTGGAACCTTATTTGTTCCTTCTACATAGATATCAAAGCTTGATGATGCTTAAATTTGAAAATATGCTGATGACACTGTCATGTACACCTATAGAAAGAACCAAGATTGTTGGTTTCAAAATGTTGACTCCTATAAAAAATTGAGGTCTACTTTATTCTTTAATAAAGTGACTCTGTGTATTGCTTGGATTTTGTGACTTTTTCTTGAACTACTTTTAGAGGTTTAAGATATCTGTCCTCAATAAAGTCTTATGATGGTGCATTCACACTGAACACAGCAGGCGCGGCAGAAGCGTCAAGTTTCAATGTTAAGTCATTGTAATGATGCGGTACGAGCTGGCGTGTCATGAGAGAGCGTCAACCATTCAGGGACTCAGCCTTAGTTTCAGGGAGTAGATCAAAGGTCAGAAACGGAAATTCAATTTGAAGATGCGACGCGAGGATTCTCGAAAACCCACACTTAAACCCTGATCTGTCCAGACAGGCACAGGGAACGATATCCCACAATTCCTTGCTCTGTGACATCTGACAGGAGACCATTACTACAATAATAACTACAAATCCCATCATGCAGTGCATCAGCTGTCTCGCCAGAATAGGCAATTGCCTATATAATATATAATTTCAACAGGATATATTTTATGGAGAGCAAAATCTTTTAGGATATTTATAGATTTATGATTATGATTTTTACAGAATATATAATCATGGAGAGCCAAATATTGAAAGTTATTTAAGGTTTAAGTTAATTTTTTTAAGAATGTTTTTCCAGTCTGTTTTTACTCATATTTCTGTTTTAAAAAGTTGTGCTTTTAATAATGTAGTTTTTTATGTTTCCAATAAATGTTTATCCTATTGGTCCTGCAACCTAAAGTGTGTTTTGGCGCCCTGTGTGATTGAGTTTGACACCCCTGTCTCAAGGGAAGTGCAAAACACACTTGCACTCCCCTCAAGTCGTGGCTGCTCTTGTATACAAATCTCTACAGTTCCAGACAACCCAAAAACCAGCAGCACCCCTACGGGTCAGCCCCTATCTGGATGCATGTCACGAAGGCAACCATATAGAACTGTTGTGGTTTTCTCTTTTCTCTGGTTTTGGATTCACACAGTTAGTTTGTTCCTCTCATCTCCTATCCCCTCATTGGCAGCAGAACATTTTGACCCAAAAGTTACAGAACTCAAAAATATGCAGTGTGCTATGAGTTAAAGTGGAATCAGCAGCACCCTGTGGGGAGGGTACCCCTCCTAAATGAGAGGTCAGTGGTGCCGCCAGCGTCATGTGACAGTGACCTGATGGCAGAGTCCTGCCACACTACGTTATCATCTCTCAACAGAATCGTGAGCGAGGGAGGCCGGCCGCTCCGGCCTTACAGGGAGCGGCGGGGCTGCAGGTGTGGGCCGAGTCAGGCGGGGGGACGTGGCAGAGCTGCATCTGACAGGAGGAGGGAGACGAGAGCGGCTGGAGTTTCCAGCCTCCAGCAGGAGGAAAAAGTGCTCTCTTCAGAGAAAATTTCTGAGTGCTTATCGTGAGAAAAAAGCCCCGGCTCCTCTTTTATCGCTTCTCTTACCTGTGAGGCAAAAATCAGAAATGACAGATCTCGGAGGAGGCTGGGCCGAGTGTGAGAGGGCAGCTTCACTGCCAGAAATGTAATCTGGAGATCACTGTCCCGCTCCAATAACTCGCAGAGTTCAGACTTGAAACTTTTATCTTCAGTTGACTCTGAGGTTCAGACGAGTTCTCAGCAGAACGTGCTGCGCTGACCCTTTACTTCACTTTCCCTCGTGGAAATGGCATCGAGTGGACAGTCGGGCTGCTCCCTTCACATTTGAGGATTAATACGACCCATTTAATGCGGTTTTTTTAGACCCACTTTCGTGCTTTTTAAAGATTTTGTCAATGTGACAAAAGGGGCCGGTAATTCTCAGCATAAATTAATCAAAATGTTCTCACATTTTTTTTGTCGTCTTAACTATCCCTGATTTATTGTATTTTTTTTTTTGTTTTTTTTTCATATGCTCCTCTTTTTTTTTGTTTTTTTCCTTCCCTTTCATTTTTATTATTTAATTTACATGTATACAGAACAAAACACAATTCTTATACAATACAGTGTTCCACAAATCTGTAAAACAAATTGCTTCAAAGAAGTGTTTATAATAATGTAAGGCTGAAGTAAACAAAGTTAGTTAGGAAGTTAAAAAAAAAAGAAATAGATAAGTAAATTGTTTGAAATTAATAATAATTTTGGTTGAATTGTTTATAAAGTAGGTCCTGTTGTGACCTTTGGTTTTGGAAAATGTCCACCTTGTCACATTGTTCGTCACATGATAAACTCTTTTTAATCCCTAAAATCAATTTAAAAAATTACTTAAAATTCTTAGAAAAAACTATTTTAGCTGATGGTTCTGAGGGGATGTTGTGATGGCGCTTTTAGGCCGTAGTCTCATGTACCTGTGGCGTGGGTTTTTGGGTTCCCGGGGCTGGAGAGGTCATGGAGAGGAATGGCTTACGCCTGGTTTACTCCGCAGGCGGAAGCGCCGCGGAACTAAAAGTCTCTTCCATTCGGCGGCCTTGTCAACCTATGGTGTAGTTCACACCAGACACAAAGCGATGAGGTCCTCCGCGGCCAGCTCGCGCAGTGGAGCGATCTTTTTTTTTTTTCGCAATCTGCATCTATCCAGGCAGAAAGTTACGCCAAGACACATGAGAAAATCCTGTCAATTTTCAAACTATAACCAATTTTTCACAATACAAAAACACTATTTGACCTGAAAGTTGCAGAATTTGGCAACCGAAGCCTAAACTCAAAAATGTGTTCCCCGTTTTCTCGCTTCTGTTAAAGAATGTCCGTTACCGATCCATACTCCTCAAAAACTCTTCTGCTCATGCTTTGTAAACATTTATTTAAGAACATTGGAGAGTTCGTTTTTTTTTATCCAGAACAATCGACTTCAAACTTTTACATGTCACTCTGTCTCTCTGTGCTTTAAAAAGTGCATACTTCCTCCTTCATCAGTGTTCAGAAGTGTGAGAGGGAATCTCTATCCAGAATTTTCCAGTTTCATCCTTAATACACACCGGCTCTGGATGATAATTATCCTCGAGGAATATCAGGATATTTTAGAGAGGCTTCTGAGTCAGCTGATGCCATTTCTCCATGTAGGCTTGCTGTGAGTTTGTGTGTGTGAGTGTGTAGTGGACAGGCTGGTGTTTTCTTCAACTGCACTCCATTCCTTGGAATTCCTGCAGCTTTTTGTGACGAACCGGAGGAGTCACGTGACTGAAAAAACACAGATCAATGTAGCGGGGCGACTGCGGAGGAGTGGTGGTTTTGGAAATCTAAAAACACAATTATCGAGAGAGAGGTAGAGAGGAGTTGGCGACAAGTGACGATGTCAAATAAACTGTAGAAGCTGTTAATGACCACAGCAGAGAAGAAGCGCCTGCCGACCATCTCAAAAAAATATGCGTCGGTTGTGAACTGGAGGTGAAGCGGATTCCGTACGCACTCCGCTTCTGCATGCGGCGTGAACCTGGCATTAGCATTCTTTTCATTTATGAAAATGGAATATACCGTTGTGTTGTGTGTGTGTGTGGTGAGTATATCGTGATGAGTTTATGAAGGATATTTTAAGTTGCAAGCACTTATGATGTACTGGTGATGTTGTTGTATGTGTCCTTACACTCTAATAAGGTTAGTAAGGTGTGAGTGCTGGTTCCTTATACGGACTGAACCTGAATGCTCCATGCCGGGGTGTGTAGGTGATTCCTACATTTTTGTAGGACAACTGTAAAAACTTCACTTTGATTGTCTAGTTTCCTCATTTGCCCTTACTCAGAGCACAGGCTTCAGGAGGGGGGTTGATAAAATGAAAAATCAATACGACGCATCCGTACCTCACCTACTTCACCCTTATGTGTTGTATGAGTATTTACTATGAGCTGTCACCCGCAGCATACCCATAGAAAAATCTGCATGTACAGTTTTGCTCTGCAAATTCACCTAAACGGTAAATGAATGGTAAATGGTGAGGAAAATTGGTTTATTGCCTGTAACACGTACTAATGGTGGGCAGCAGCCATGCAAATCTGACATGATTTGAAAAGACACATGAAGAGGGGACAGGAATGATGTCAAAAATCCAACATCTTCGCTAGTAGAACGGCACAGATTGAAGAACATTTATGTAGATGAAAAGTCCACAAAAACGGACTCCAGCATGGCCAGCGCTCTACGACGCCAAGAAAGAGTCACCAAGGCTTTGAAATCTAGGGAAAGGGTCATGGAGAGGGGAGGGATGTAGGTTTCCATGACAACAGGCTCTGCTTATCACATCTTCAGCGGATTGTTTTGATTCAGTCTAAGGGGGTGTGCCCTTGACTCGGGAGTTCCTGGTTAGAGATGATTGTTTAGACGCATGCAGACACAGCTTCTGCCTTTTTACTGAATGTCCAGGTATTGCTTTATGGTGGAATATTCACCAATCAGGTCAATTTTCGAGCCGTGTTTCATTCCACTTCTCAAGGGAGAGTTGAATGCGATCCATCAGCTCAGTCTTCCCTCACTGTGACTGGACCCATCAACCTCTCCAGGGATCCCACATTTGTTGGAGGACTGTTTCTTCTTCTTCAGCTGCTCAGACTTGTTTCTGAGTCTGAATGTGACGATAATTCAAAATAGAGATAAATGTGAGCATCATCAGGGTGAAGCACCACAGTCTTTATGGCTGACACAGAGTCTCCCGTGCTTTTGTTTCTTTAAAGGTGTTGAGGTATGCAGTTAATGGAAGACATAGGAGATGAACTGATGATGAACATTTAAGAAGCTGCAGGCTAAACCGGCAGAAGTTTGACAAAGGATTCATCTTACAGACGAGCATTACACGCATGGCTGCATGAAATATAAAAGGAACTACCCTGAAACAGAGAGACCTGTCGGTTCAACAAACCTGCTATTAGGACTTTAGAATCTTTGCTTCTGAACATTAAAGGATGTTTAATGTTCTGTTTAACGTTCTTATCTCAGGATACTCAACTTTCAGCATCTCTGTGCAGTCAGGAGGTTCATCTGAATTATTGGACTTTGTTTTAGGTTGGAGTGAAGGTTATTTCTTTGCAACTTTATTTTCATGGCATCAACAAAGAGTTGGTGACTAATAAAAAAAACAGATAAATACATTTTACTGTGAGTCTTTTTTTTTCTGCTTCTGCAGTAGCAGAGGCTGCTGACAGAAGACGGAGCAGATAAGTGTGAAGAAAACAACAAAGAAATCTGTCGGGGACAGTAAACCAAAAACAAGAGCAAGAGATTGATCAGACAGGCATTTTTAGGGACCAATTATAATAAAAATGTCAATAATACATATATTTTTGTCCAGAAGTTGTACTGAATGTCTCCAGAAAAATAACAAAGGCCCCTGAAACATGTCTATTAAAATACTAATGTCAATAAAAGACAGGAAATCAATAAAAGAAACTTCTGCTTTTGATTGTTTCCACTTTTATTTCAACTTTTTGTAAAGTTTAAAGTTCAAATTAATTCGATTATATCACTTGTTGTGAAAAGCTTTTATTCTGAGTCATTTTCATTTAAATTGTTGACATTGATTGATAGATTTGGTTTATTTTAAACAGATTGTGGAAAATGCAGGACAAAACACGCACATTTATTAAACTCTTTACAGAAATATTGACATAAATTGATTAAAAACTTAAAAAAACAAAGACATATGTCACATATGATCAATTAAACATTGCAATCATACACTAAAGTCAAGTAGAGTTTGACTTCAATGACAAAACTCACATTTTTAACCCTGAATGTTTGCATGTGTTTCTCCGTTTTCATCTCTTTCTGCAAATACTGAAGCTGTTTTTCCTCACTTTCTCACCCTGAAGTCAGTCTGCAGCTAACCAGTGTTCACATCAGGGTGTGGTTAACACCAGCCGCTCACACCGGGGTCACAAACGTCGATTCCAGCGACCGCTTCAAATGAAGCGTCGGTGTAAACGCAGACATTTAGATGTTTCGGGCTTTATTCAAAACTCTTGCATTTCAAACTATTGCTCAAGAGTTTGACCAATCAGGGACTCGGATTTGGTTGGTACGTATCGTTAGCATCCTTTTTAAGTAAGAGAACTGTTTTAAAAAGATCGTGACGGAGAAATTAAGAACTGTGGTTTTGCCTGGTCAGAATTCTATGACACCATGTCTTTCATTTATCAGAATCGAGCTGTGAAAGAAAAAGGCTGGAGTGAGATCCACCAGACGTACACCTCTATGACGTTTTGCTCCAAACCTCTTCCAGCTGTGGGCGCATGTGTTAGAATGGGGTTGGGACTGTCCTGTGTGAATGCTGTTAGCTAAACGCATGTTTTTGAACATGCTACACAGGCCTGGTGTGAACACAGCACAACAAATAAAAGTCTAAAATGAAGTCTTAAATAATCTCAGTAATGTTATAAATTAAAAATGTGATCAACATGAAATAACACTTTCTTGCTGTAATTAATTAATCACAATTTCAGTTATAATTTGACTTCACTACCTCGCTATAGTTCAAAATCGTAACGGAAGGATGACACATGGAAGGAGAAACGAACTCTTCTTTCTTCTTTTTGGCTCTTAAACACGTAACATGAGACATTTGGGATCATCAGAGTTCAAACATTTGAGTCTGCGATTTCAATATGTGTAATATGTGGGTTGTTAATATGGAACAAGCGTCTCCATCTTGGTAGAGAAGATTTCCTCAAGTTAAGTGAAAGACTGTGGTGGGTTTTCTAACTGAATACTTGATCAAATGTCACTTCTTCTTCATTGACTTGCCTGTCAATATTTTAGGATGTTTATTTAGTCAGGAACAGATGCAGCTGTGAGAATTTAAAGCAGAGGTCACCAACTGGTGAGCCGCTGTCAGGAAACAGACCCAGATGTTGGGTCATGTGGACCCGGCATCTTTGTACGGGTTGTACGGTCTGCATGACCAAATCTCTGGTTCCAGATCCTGGCCAAGATATTGGGTCATGTGGACCCAGCATCTTGTTCTGGATCCTGACCCAGATGTTGGGTCATGTAGACCTGGCATCTGTTTCCTGGTCTGGACCTAGATATTGGGTCATACAGACCTTTCATCTGGGTCCAAACTTGCCATAAATTAGTTTTGAAATTTAACCCTGATAGACTGAAATACTTGAAGCATTTGTTCAGATCTTCCTTTTTCTTGTTTGACTTGTGGAAGAAGCTCATGTGTCTAGTGGATCCTCCATTCGTGTAGTTTGATGATGTCGGCAGTTGTCCTGTTATGATCCTGTCATGTGTGTGGCTCATAGATTCATGTGTTTTGAGTTATGTAGCATTAAATACTGTCAAAAAGCTCGACTCCATTCAATCAAAATGAGAGTTAGTTGGTAATTACATGCAGATGTGACACCAGTCCTCGGATACTTAAACATATATTACACTAAATCTTATTTATTTTTGGACCTAAACTTCAAGAATACCCCTGGTTTGAAGGTTAGTGATCATCTCCATACTCCTCCTAGCTCAACCGAGCATCAGGCTCTTGATGGATGGGATGAGTGAGGGGGAGGCGACGCGATGCTGGGCCTGTTTTTTTAGGCAGGAGGGAAGAAAATGACATTTCCAGTAAAAGCAGTGTGAGTTTAATAATGTGTTAAGCAACATGCCGCTTTTAAACAATGAATCAATATTCAAGAGGGTAATTGTCTTAATGACCATTGACTGTGGCGTTACAGCTCTCTTATGATGGAGTGATGTGGCTTAGCTGTTAATTACTTGACTCACTATGGAGGGAACACATCTGAAAGTGTGTTTCATACACAGATCACTGGAGTCTCAGCTCAGTTGGTACCTCTTCAGAAGACGCCATCCATCTTTAATTCTGACCACAAATGACATCTACAGATGTTTAACTAAAGAATGACATATGTTACGCACATTTCTGTTGTTGTCTGACAGTTTTGTGTGAACACTTTGAAACATTTATGCTTTGATCTCAGTTTTCTCCACATTTATTCACAAGCTTTTATTTTTTTAAAACAGATTTCAACCTCCAAAAACTTATTTAGGAAGTTCCTGCTTGTATATTTATTCCTATTTGTAGAATAATAAAAAAAAAAACTAAAAAATAAAAGATTAAAATCTAAAAAAAAAGTTTTTCTTTTTTAATTTAAGAACAAAAAAAGACCTCAGAAGGTTTTTGCATTAATTCTATTTTTTTCATGTTCAACTTGTTTCTTAATTTGGCAGATTTACTTATAATTACTATAATTAATCTATCATGAATAACAATAATAATGACAATTGTTCATGTTTCTACTCTTTCTTCTTCTCTTTTTCTCTAATGAAAGTTGGGAGATGGACCCACATCCGTCTCCTGTCTCAACTCCTGTGTTCCTGTCCTCTGGAACACTTTTAGAGTATTTCATGACACTAAATATGTGATCCTAATGTTATATATGTCCCATAATATCCTATAATGCCATTTTGATCAATCCAATACATCAGCATTAAATATTTGGAATAAATCAAATTTATTAAGGAGGAATCATATGTGATTAAAGATTTATTTGTGTTACAGAAAAATGAGCATGAAATGATTTCATTATCTTTGGTGGTGCGACTGAGCTGATGTCGTCTTGTGTGATTGGGTTGAACTCAGACTATAGATGTATAAATGTCAGAGCCAACGGTGGTTAGAGGCCAGAGCGGTCCACACCATCGTCCACATGGAGAACAAGGTGGAGGAGGGAATCCACGACAATTCTGGCAGGAAGTTACATCAAGACACATGAGACAATCCAGTCTATGTTCAAAATATACCCAATTTTTCACAATAAAACACTGCGATTGACAAATGCGATTATATCTTTGTATCTAAAGAGACTGTAGAGATGAAAATAAACATACAATCACAACAGATAAGTGAAAGACGTGTAGCTCTACTAACTAAGTCTTCTTTATTAAAGACTTAGTTAGCTCAGTGGCCTTGTGTAGAGTGTGTGGGTTCAAGTCCAGGCTGAGTCATACCAAAGACTGTAAAATCTAATGGGACTTTAACTTTAAATTCTGCCAAAGTTTCAACTAAAACAATGAGCTAACTTTTATTCTCTGCTTGATTTAATCTCTCTTATATACTTTATCTAAGCATCCTGAGACAACATCAGTTCTGAACGGATGTGTTCGTCTTTAATAAACCCAGATTTGATAATGTTGCCTCATCGGAGTGAATTGAACTGAAATGGTTGAGATCAAGTCAAACTGCTGAGCATTTCTCATGTGAGGTCAGAGGTCAAACACATTATGACCTTAATTATCTTCAGCTTTTTTAACTCTAACCATTTTCACATTTGTAATGCACATTTTCTGCCACTAAAGTTGTTATAATTCTAAAATCCTCTGTCCTCAGCGTCAGTCTGATCAAACTCATGCAGCTGTGGGTCGGTCAGTCCGCCTGTGCCCAGCAGTTTGTGTGTCTGTCTGAGTTTTTGTGGGAACTCCTTGACTATGAAGTGTTGCATCTACAGGAAGTCATTCTGCCTGCTGGCTTATCAGCAGCGGCAGCAGCAGCATCATTTGGGGCCACACCGCTCTGATAATGCCACTGGCTTCACAGGAACTATTTTCTGCACCGCTACAGAAGAAATTCTCCTCTTTTGTTGCTTCAGTGAACCTAAAAAAACAAGGACGAGATTTTTTTTTCTGCTAAAATGGGAACAAATTGGTGCTAAAGTTCAAATTCTGTGAACTAACTGTTCCTCATCGGAAGGTAGTAAAATGAGTTTGTGGGGATTTAAAGCTTGAATAAGTAAGCGGCTGGAGTTGGCTGAAAGGTGTTGTGTCTGAGCGTGGGCGACGGGTGGGAAAACAGCAAGCAGGGCTGAGCATGGAGCTGATTAGGAAAAGTCCGGAAGGGGAGGAGAAGCCAGCGGAGCCTGAATCCAGTCAGAACACCAGCAGAAAGCCAGCAGGCTCTGAACTCTCTGAAATCTCTCCAAGAGCAGTCATTTATAATTTAAAGAAAAGTGTCAGGAGAGGGATAAGAACAGTTCTGACTCTTTCTAAGACCCTGGTGTTCTTGTTGGATGAGAATCTCTCCTGGGTGTTTTTACGTCCCTCTGTACAGAAATGAAACCCTGTTGATCAGTCAAACTTTATTCAAAACCCACAAACTTTACGTTTTTTTTAAATTAATTTTAAGCTGATAACTTTGTTTCTGTGACAGTTTTTTAACAATCTGTTCATGTGTTCCAAAGGTCTGGATTTGGGTTGAATGAACCACATTCTGGTTGAAATGTCTTGATGAGTTCCCTCGCTGTTTGGAGGTTCAACGTAGCAAAAAGTCAGAAGGACAGTTATTATAAAAGGTTTTAAAGTTTCAAATTAGCATAGAATTCACATAAGAACATTGAACTGAATGTAAAAAGATCGGTTACACACCAGGAACAGTAGAAGCACATTAATAAAAATGAAATTAAAAAAAAAAACATTTAACATTAAAATATTCACTTTTTACCCAAAACAGCTAACATCTAGCTTAAAAAAATTACAAAACTCAAAAATAGTCTAAATAATAGAAAAAAGCCTAAATGTGCTAAAAGAGAAAGTATGTTACTTAAAAAATACATGAACGCCAAAATAGATTAAAAAAAAAACAAAAAAAACCCACCTAAATTAGCCAAAACAGCTAGCTGAAATACTAGCTAACCTCCCAAATATCTTAAATAATGGGGAAAAAACCTACTTAAGCCAAAACAGCTAGCATGTAGCTGAACTATTAGCTAAACTCAATAATCGACAAAAAAAAAAAAAAAAAAAAAAAAAAAACTGAAAGAAACCCTAAATAGGTTAAACAGCTAGCATGTAGCTGAAATATTAACTAAACTCTAAAATACTCTAAAAAAATCTAAGCAAATGCTAAAATATTCCAAAAACATAGCAGAATGCCAATTTGTAAAATTACGGTAGCTTTTTAACATAATCATATCGAATAAAGAGGCAGACAAATGTACTTAAAAATTAAATGACTTTCAATATTTTACTCTCCATAAAAATAGATTTGGTCAAATTCATACAAGTTAAAAATAAGCTGCAGATAACATCGGGTCATTATTAACAATACAATAAAATGATCTGGAGGGCTGGATAGAATTACCCAGAGGGCCAGATCCGGCCCCCGGGCCTTGACTTTAGCACATATGGTATTCTGCATCGTTTACCGACAAAGACAATGCAAAGTCCTTCACAGAGATGGAGAAGTGTCATAGTCAGATAATAAAGTTTCTCCTATTTACGTTTCTTTGTGTTTTTACATCTTCACAAGTAGATCAAGCAGTGCTTGAAGGGGGTTCTACTTACAGAATCTCATTATGTTTCTGTTTTGATAAAGACTCCTCCCTCCACCTAAAAGAAGTCATTAGTCCCCTGATCACAGTAGCTACCTCACATCTACTGCCCCCTGATGGGATTAGAAGAGCAGTGTCATCTGCAAAGATACAAATACTGTCTCACCACGAAGCTGGTTTCCCCAGCCAATCCGGCAGTTACTTTCTTTTAATTATCAGCCGTGGTTAGTGAAATCAAAGCTGATTGTGGAGCTATGAGGCCCCCTCCCCTCTTTTACTCTGTGAGGCTGTATGTGCCTCATTTATCTTGAGCCTTCAAGTGATTGCTGCTGCTAATCATCCTGGGGTCAATGCCGTCATCAGGAGAGCCATCAGAAAGAGTCGTGATATTATGCTAAACATACAGAAAGATTAATATCTGTCAGCAGCTCCCTGGCCTCCTCAGATTGGAAAGCTGTGCAGGTGCTAATTGTATCCATATTCCATTATGCAGATGAGGTCAGGAGTTCAAAAACCATTGAGTTAATTGGACATGGCCGGCTGTTAGATAGAGAAGATCTGAGCGTCTGTGTGCCAGGAACTGCTGTTGAAGAGCCTTAAGATTGACTTCTGTACTTTAGAGGACACAGTTGAGAACACCATTAGAGAACTTCTCTACACCTCTGCAGTGAGGGGAAAGTTTACTGGATGAGGACATGCCCACTACCCGCAAAGCTCCACCCCTTCTACGCATGAGGGCGGAATGGAGGCAAAGAGGACTGGCATGGAGGTGAAGAGAGTCGAGGATAGCTTAAAGAAGCAGCTATGATGAGAGAGATGGAGCAGCAGACGGATGATGGGAAAAGCTCTGAGAAACTTCAAGTGGTTTGGTACTTTGAAAAGAGAGGGGGGTGATGAGAACTACAGAAAGGGAGGAGGTAAGATTTGTTATCAACCTTGATTTGAGCTTGAAATCTTTTAGTGATGATATTCTAATATAAATACTGGTAAATATTGATTATGATTACTTTTGCAGTACAGTACTTACAGGGTATTTAAGGGGTATTCACATAGTACTTTTTAATGGGACCTACTGGGTACATACATTGTAGTTTTTGTACTTACATGGTACTTGCTGTGTATTTATGTGGTATTATTTAATTCATACTTGTGTGGTACCTGCTTCATATTTATATTAGTTTATAGAAAATTGGAATTTAATTGAACACACCAGTTATAAGATGTCCCGTTAGTTAAGGGATTGTTTTTGGTGGTCAAAGACAGTTTTACATACAGATGTCACGATCTTTATCTCTAGATTTTCTTATATCAGTGATTTATATGTATTATTTTGTTTTAATAGATTTTATATACTAAAGACTTCGGATAAATACCTCCGTTAATGCCGTTGTGACCGATGACAAAATGATCACTAAAGCAGTAAGAATATATATACAATAAGTCAATAAAAACAAGTAATAAAGAAAGATTTAGACTTCCGTGTGAACTAATTTTTTTAAAAATGCTTTAAACTGTAAAAGGATCTCATTAGGTTTCTTCACGTAAACAACCACCTTATAGATATTCAACAGAAGAGCTTGAGGAAGAAGCGACCGAAAGGAGAGGCTGCTAAGGCTGCTGCTGTGCTAAGCTAATATGTAACTTAGCATATGCAACTGTTCATATGCCTGCTGAATATCTTTATTTGACAGAAATAAAAAGTTAGAATTAATGACTACTTGGGTAATAAAACTGAAAATGTGATGTCTTAAGCGCTTAAAAAACAAATCACATGATCTAAAAACAACCCCCCCCAAACAAAACAAAAAACTAACAACTGTTTCTAATTATATGAGCTACCATAAACACTCATCATCAAATTCATGCCAAAAAAAACATCATCATTCATTTTTAAGAATTTTAAATGAGGACAGGAATCAGGAAATGTTCAACAGCTCTAAAGATTTTAAAGCTAACGTCACTAAACTTTCTCATGTGACTAATTATCAATTATATAACAAGAAAATAGTTATTTCTTTAATGTTTTTTCTATTTTTACTTGTTTATAAAAGCTACTTCACAGAAGTGTTCTATTAAAGTTCTTAATGTTAAAAGAAGGTTAATGAAATATAAATAAGGGACAACACAAATCTGTTTATTCAATTTGTTCATGTTTTACATGTGTTACCAAAGTATCGGATCGGGACTCGGTTTCGGCAGATCCACAAAATCGAATGACTCGGAATCGGATCGGGCCCAAAAAAACCTGATCGGGACATCCCTAGTTATTACATAGTACTTTCTGGGTGTTAACATATTGTGTTACTGTCTTTTTTAACACATGTAAGAACATGGTAAGTACTAATAAAGTACCTTGAATCTACTTTGTTTCATGATATGTTCCATATATGACAAGGTAGTAGTTAAATAGACATTATACTGTGAAAAATTACCCAGAATTTACTTTTTAATTACTTTACAAGTTTGTGTGTTTCATGGTATTTACCACATGTGAGAATATAGGTAATTACATAGTACTTATGTAGTACCTGATTGCGTTTTTGTGGTACTTACTATTAATGAGAGCAGAATCAGTACACACAGTACTTTAAATGTAGTTTCTGTTTGTATACTATCTTGTTACACATAGTAAATACCACAAAACACTCAATATACGAAGAAGTAAATTCAAGGTACTTTATTAGTACTTACCTTGTTCTTACGTGTGGAAAGTACTACAAATGACACATTGCAACAACACTTAAATACCCAGTATGTAAAAGCCCAGTGTGTACAGTGGAAATACCAAGTAGGTATAATGTAAATACTCAGTACTACATGAGCCAAATAGTACCACATAAATATACAGCAAATAAAGTGTAAGAACCGAATAGCTATAAAAAACTACCATGTAAGTTTCCAGGAGGTCCCATTAAAAAGTACCATGTAAATACCCGAGTTCTGTAAAGACAGCGTTACTTAAGTGTTATTATTTGGGGTTACAAATAAAACGGATTCAAAATACGACCTAACCTATTTCATGCACTGAAAAACTTTACGTTTTTATTTCAAGAGATAACAGTGCGCCTCATGATCGGGATTTCCTTTTATAATAAAATTAATTCCAGTTCAGGGATTCATGGATTTTAAAACTGTTTCTTTAGGAACAGCTCTTGTTGTTTCTCTAATGCGGTGTAGTTCAGGTCTGGCTTTATGTGGGCCACAGGCCCCCCCAGGGGCCAGTAGGGACACTCAGACAACCTTAATGATGTTAAAATGTTCTAATTTTCAAAGGGTTCGTGACCCTTATTGATCAGTCCTCCAGAAACAAATTTCCCTGTCACCTCAGAGCACAGTTGGAGACGCTCGGCTCCCACTGCTCCAACAGTCACGGAGATGGATGGAGCGTCGGAAGCAGAAGTGAAGAAGTCGGCCTCGGGGCACAAAACTGCTTCAGCTACAAGTCGGACTCCTGGGAAGGCTCGTGGGGTCAGAGAATGACCTCACATTCCCGCTGCCAGCAGCTGGGATTTACATAAAGCAACACTGACGTGGGTCCATGTTTGTGCTGAGCTTCAGAGGCGAGGCCTGTGTTTTGACCTTGGCTTCGAATGCTGGAGTGTCCGTGCTGTCGGCGCTCCCGTTGCGTGGGAGGTCAGCTCCCTTTGGGGGCATAGCTTCTCTGCTGGTTGTATAATTCCTTACTGGAGGCCAACATGCTCCCCTTAGGTTGCAACACCATGCATGTGCTCTGTCCCTGCTGTGGTACATACAGGGAAAAGCTGGGGCGGGAAATGGCCTCGCTTTCTGTTCTGGGAAGCTCCTCCCTCACAGCGACTGCCATCCCTTACAGCCATTTGTTAATCAAGCGCTCATCAGAATCCAGGAGCTCTTTTAAGAGGTGCCGCCTAAAGAAGCCCCCCCCCACACGTTAAAGCCTTTGAAAGCTGAACCTAAATCTGTTTGGAGAGCCTCCACAGTAAGACGATTCATCTTCATACGTCAGATACAAATGTAATGCAGCTTCATCATGGAGTCATTAATGTTTGCTGTGGAGGAGTCTGTAACACTGAAGCATCTTAATGATTCCCAGGACCTTACATCAGGATAAATCCATACATCATACTCTATAACCACATCGTTAAAACCTTTGTGTGGATATTTATAGAAATGTCCAGTACATCATGTCTTAATCATAACTACCCTTACAGGTGGATGTAGTATGGTGAAGGCTGCTCAACATATAAAGATCATCATAGACTGTTTATTGAACATGTAACGCAAAAATGCTCATACACATTTTTCCTAAAGGTATACCAAGAGTGAAAGGTCATTGCTGATACTTATTGTTACATCCTGCTGCTGCTGCTGGACCTTCTCCATCCGGTCCTTCTGCTCACCTGGCAGGCGTGACCATATGCCTTAACTGACTATTTAAGACAGGCAGGCAGGGAGCAGAGCAGCAGGCTGAGGAGCTCGTTGGGTCTAGTTGGTGTGGTGCCGGTTTGTTTTGTTGTCTTTTACCCTCTTTGTCGTCAGCAGTCTTAGAATGCTGGGTTTTGTTATTTTAGTTTGGGGTTGGACCTTGGTAGTCTTAGTTTGCAGGCTTTGTTTGTTTTCTTTAGGTAGTTTTGGTTACAGGGAGCTGCTGACTCTGGATCAGCAGTCTTCATGACTTATTTTATGTTTGACCAATGTCCCACTTCCCTTGTTCTGTCTTTTGTCTGTCGGGCGGCCGTGGTGCAGTGGTAAGGCAGTTGTCTCATGATCGGAAGATAGTGGGTTTGATTCGTTGTCCGTCCATGTGTCGAAGTGTCCTTGGGCAAGACACTGAACCCCGAATTGCCTCTGGTGGGAGGTTGGCGCGAGTGTTCGGCAGTGGAGCCACCACCAGTGTGTGTGTGAATGGGTCTGTGACTGTGAAGCGCTTTGGGCCTTCGAAGGAAGGTAGAAAGCGCTATACAAGTATACGCCATCTACCATTTTTGTTTTAACCAGGACTAATTGTTTTTCAGGACACAGTTTCTTTGTTTCTCTTAATAAACTGTGTTCCCTTTTCTCATGGCTGTCCAGTTTTTGTTGTGGTCCCATTTTTGGTTTTCCCCCTTGACTTGAGCCAGTTCTGCCCATTGGTGCTATAACATTATACAACGCATAAGGGTAGATAGGTGAGATGCAAGCATGTCTTACAGAATCTTCTTTCTTTTAACCCCTGGAATTTGGAGATAATCTATCAGTGCTGTTCATTGGATAAAATATTTGCTCCTTGCATGCAACCTGTGCAATCACGTGCACTCCCCATGTGAGCAGCATTTGCATGAGATCAGTAAGGACTCCAGTATTTCCACCTTACTAACAATTATCGTGTAGCCGCTTGTCTCTTTTGGGGTCATGGGGGTGCCGGCGCCTAACCCGGTTACTGATGGGCGAAGGCAGGACAGGTCTGTCACAGCGCCTCAATGGCAAGAGGGCTAACCACTGCGCCACCATGCAGCCCTAACTTACAGTCACTCCACAAGTACTTCACAATACTCTTACACATACAAGACAGTGGTACATTCCATGTCCCAAAGGTGGCTGTAGGAGTCTCAAGGGACCTTAAGGTGTGGCTGTTCCGCTCTTAGACCATCTACGACCCAACCTAAAAACTTGTTTGGGTCAACCCTATTTGGCTGACTGTGACCAAGTCCAAAGTCTACAAAATAGCGATATATCTGTCTCCCGATGACAGAGCATTGGCCGTCTATAAAGGATTCTAATTTTATTGATTAGGTTTGTGCTCCTTTTTTTCACGTGCGCATAGAGTTGGAGCAGAGAGACAGGACGCTCATCAGGTAGCTGCTGGCGTCCTGCGGATTTCTCTGCTGATGAGCGCATGTTGTGTTTAATGTGTCACAATAACAGGAGAGTTTCTGCTGGAGTTTAATGCCTGTTCCTGGCAGAGGCGTGTGTTAATGAAATGTGAGTACATTTATGTGTTTGGTTTTATTCTGTGTGGTCAAAAGTACCCGCTGGGAGCGGGTTGTGTAGTGACACAAAATGATGATTAACACATGTTGTTAGTGCGTTGTGCCATGTGTTTGTATGCCAAACTGTCTCTTTGCCACATAGTTGATAGGCATCACTGCAAAAACAGGCCCATTTGAAATAGGTTGAAAATTCTCACCCCATTGGTAGATTTTATTTAAAAAATTAATAAATAACTAAAACTGCCAATGAGGTAAGAAAAAACGTCTTTCCAAGAATTCTTATTATTATACTTTTGCAAGACAACATTTTTTTTCTTAAAAAAAAAAAAAAAAGATTGTATTTTTGTATGTTTATTGTTGGCAGATTATCACACAATACAAAGGAGCAAACATCTTCAATCATCAGTCTGTCATTCTTGTTCCGACCAACACTTCAGGGTGATAGCGGCGGCACACATAACCTTCAGTCCTTTCTTACCTTATCAACATAGGGGCCTTGCTTTGATGATAGTTGTAATACATTTAATCAATACACAACCTGAAGGTTTTTGAAAAAAAACCAACATCACAGGTATGATCACAGCAGATCATTCTTTGATTCACACGGGTACACTGGCTTCAGGATTGTGGCGGGTGTCCTTCCTACACCAAACCCTCTGCATTTGCCAGACTTTGAACTGGAACAAAGAAGTGCTGCTATTCTGTCCTCATGATTAGGTTTCTGAAACAAGGCTAGACAGATAGCAAAAAAAAAAGAAGTCCAAGAAAACTTGAATTTGAAAAAAGTACTTTTGCTGGTGGTTTCCATTTTCTCTGTATTTTTCCTTTTATCCTCTATTTTGTAAAACTGAGAAATATGATACAAACAATGTCTGAATTTCCTATACAATCAAGAACTTAAATCAAAATGACAAAAGATTTGCAGCTATGCTAAATAAATAGTAATTCAGATGTTAAATGGTGTATACTTCATCACAGTCTCAGACCCCTTCTCGCACACATTCACACTCTGATGGTTACTCCGCTGCCGAACACTGGCGCCAACCTTCCGCCATAAGCATTGTGGAGTTGAGAGTCTTGCCCAAGGACACTTCGACACAATCTTCCAATCAGGAATCAGCCATCCTACCGCGCCCGTGGTCCAGCGTCAGATTTATTTAGCTCTAAAATTAGTTTAGACTTTTCTTTTGTTTTGTACACTATTTTATTTTATTTTTTATTTTATTTTTATTTTATCATTCACCAAATACATCAATTTGAACAAAACTGCACATTTGTACTTGCAGACAAATCTATTTCCAGGCTTACACGAGAGGAGAAAACTATTTGTATCCGCACGTTTGACCTTTCTGTGTTTAATTGAAACGCTAAGTCAGACAAAAGTGAAGCTAAACAAAAACAAAACTGAAGACCAACAACCCTTTAACTGACCACTAGGGGGCAGTGGTCACATAAGGTCAACACAGCTGAGGAGCTTCTGGTCACATGCAAGATGGCGCCAGAATCAATCTGTAGCCGGAACCGGAAATCGTAACTGTAGCTTTTTGCGTAAGCGGACATTTCCTAAACTTTAGTAAACCCTTTCAAAATAACATTTGAAAACATTTTCAGAACTATCAACATTTATGCTTTTTAATGTGAATAAACTATAACTGTTTTCTCTCAGTGAATCAACTGATCAGAGCTGCAAAAAGCTGTTTTGTTTTTTTTTTCGTGACATTTTCTGTCACAGAGAAAGAAACCCGGCAGAACGGGTCGATAAAAGAGAGAAGAAATGGGAAACAGTCAAAGGCTTAAAACAATTGTTTTTTCGGCCGGCTCTGGCAGGGGGAGGGGCTTCCGGCTATGAATTTTCTGGCATATATTTTTTCTCTGTAGCCAGATTCTCTTGACACAGCTGGAGAGCATTCCCGTACGGCGGTAACACTTGAAAGCACCTGGTTACACCACGCCGTCTACCATTCAAATAATAATGTGGCCCAATCCTGCATTGCAGCCAATATCAGAAATGATCAGGTAGTGCTGGGCGATATGGAAAAAAAAGTATATCACGATATAAACTATTTTATATCGCGATACGATATATATCACGATATACGACAACAAAGTATATTTTCAGCTATTTTCTGAAAAAAGCTTTGGTGAAAAGTTGCGATGTTTTAACATAATCTTGTTTTGATAAGCACCTAAGAAATATCTTCACATTCTTATATTCTAACTCCTTTTATCTTGACACATGCTCTCTGCTCATAAAAACACAAATATTTGTTTATTGATTTTAACATATTTTAGAATAAAATGACATTTTCCAGTGAAAAAATTTTGACTTAAGAAAACAGCATAATCAGATGAATCCTCAGATTTCCATGTTCTCCACAGAAAGTGGAAAGGTTCAACATTTTCAGAGTCTCTCTGTACCTTTCTCTAATGTTGTGCAGCAGCTGTGTCTATGTACCTGCACCCCAGCCCACCGCGCCGCGCGCATGCATGCGCTCAGGGCATCTCCATGCCGCCGCGTGCGCTTTTGTGCGCAGCGCACCTTCAATCCGCCGTGGCGCACAGCCACCACCCAACGGGGTGACCGTTCGTGCGTGTCTTGAAAAGAAAAAAACTCAGAGAGGACTGGAGACATGATAACAGAGAGCACGACTCTGTAAGGAGTCAGAAGGGAAACGGTCACGAAGCTGCGTCGTCATCCATGACTGTTGTCACGGTAGATTGGGTAAGGTTGCAGTGAAAATAAAATTTGCGCGAAATCCCGGGGGGTCTGATAATGACATATTTGGCGTAATAATTGATCAAATTAGCTTAGCAACGATATAAACGATAGAGGAGAAATGCCACCTTTCTATCGCCCACACGATATATATCGTCATATCGCCCAGCACTATGATCAGGTGAGTCCAGGGTGGCAAAAGCATAGACTAGAACCTAAACTAGAACCAGAAGAACACACTAAAACCCTGCAGCACAAAACAGCAGTACAGTAGGCAACATGTCCCATGGCCTTGTCTCAGGGCAACCGTTCTCGAGACCCTCACGACTGTCCCCAAAAGAGAGCGGAAACAGGATGTAGACGACTGATGGTGGAAATGTGCAAATGAAGTGTCAGGAGTCATAAGTTTAGAGGCTGTTTTCAGGATAAAGTGTTCAGTTTGATGGTTTTAACTCCAACACAAAGACTTTGGGTTCACGTTTCTCCGAGTATCGCTGATGCTGTTTGCATAGCGGCATATTCTCTGAGCTTATTGCTCACGGACGTTGCATAGCAGCAAACAGCAGATTGGCTTAAACCTGAGCAGCTACATGATCAACATGACAGCCTGCTTAAGCGAAAGTCGCTGGAGAGTTCAGAGTGAATCCAGGATAAGCCTGCTCGCACAGAAACCGGCCGTCTGTGGGGACGGCGGGCTGAATTATTGAGCTGAGAGCAGAGGATGACTCAGACACCTGCAGAGAAGCTGAATCATCTCTGACACTTCCTCTGTTCTTGTAAAACTCACAAACTGCCCTCTGAGTTTGTCTCAGTCTTGGCGTTTGGAGCTGTGTTATTACGGAGGTGGGGGGTTAGCGGGCTTTTAAACAAGTCCAGATGAAGAAAATCGTGGGACATGTTCAGACTCTGTCATCGTCTTTTCTGTTAAAAGTGTTGCAGAAATGGAGCTGTGTCTGTAGAGAAGGCAGTCGGCCCATCAGAATTCAACTGAACCAATACTCTGAAAGTTGAAGGACAAACCACATCTTGAGGTCAACCATGTAGCCGCAAACACCAATGCTTTTATTGGATGGTCAGAAGATGAATAAACATCCTATTGATTTGTCAGGTTCACCTGTATACTGTAGGTGGTTGACCCATACGGCTCCTAAGAGGAGCACAGGGGTGCTCTGAAGTTCCCTCATGGCTCGCGCAGACACATCAAGAGACAATATGGAACGTACCAATGTCATGACTGTGGTAAATGTATTGTAAAGTATTTGTAAGGTGACGTGCCCTTATGACATACAAGTAATGCTGTCATGTAATGTCCATATGCCACATAATGGGTCAATTGAGGGGGAAACTTTTTCACTTGTGGGCTCTAAAATTTGGCAGAATGGCCGGACCAGGATCAGATGCGTGGGGTGTTTATGTAATCCACCTTATAAAAGAGAGAAATAACATCAAACGTGGACAAAAACATGTTTTAGTTTTGATTAAAGCTAATATAGAACATCTTGGAGGTTCTATTTCTCTGATATTTTTTTCTCGTTTTTGTGCCATCTGCATCAATGGTTTCACGTTCTTCAGGGGAAACCATAAACTTTGACAGATGCTGCGTTAAAGTCGTATTGGAGTTATTTAAAAAAGGACCGTCCGGCTCAGAAAACACAGAAAAAAACTCTTCCTGTACCACAGAAATACAGAATAAGCCAGTGGACCATCTAGGTGAAAACACCACAATTACAGGAAAAATAAAGTAAATAGATATTATCATTATAATTCATTACCATTTGGTGAGCCAGATTAAATAGTTTAAAGTAGGGGTCCCCAAACTTCTTCTTTCTAGTGAGGGCCACATAACTGTTCTTCTCTGATGTGGGTCTGGGTCGGGTTGTAGGCTAACAGAAAAAGTGTAACCATCACAGCCTAAATGTAAACATTTATGCGTTTCCATAAAGCCTCACAGTGCCAAATTTTAAATAATTCCTTTCTGAAGGGCAATGTGCTTCCAAAAAATCTTGTGAAAGAAAAATTATTATAATAATAAGAAAGAAAAAGTGAATAATAAGTAGTCTATCCTCATAGTTCAGACTGCGTGGAATAAAAAGTCACTTTCTGTGGTTCTCGATCGGCGTGTCTGATAGAGTGTGGGGGGCCGGGCCAAATGTGGAGGCGGGCCTGAACTGGCCCGCGGGCCGTAGTTTGAGGCACCCTGGTTTGCATATGGCCCTTTGGCCGTAGTTTTCCCATCCCTACTCTAGTCATTACTGAAGATGCACACTGGCTGTGCACAAATGTTGCATTTACACAATTTGGTTTGTTATTTGTAAGTCCCTGTAGGATATCCACACAAACAACACTCTGATTGTCTATTTCCTAATTTACAGCACCACGAGGCATACACACGTATCTCTGGAGCTAATTGACTTTTTGCGCAGTGTACAGGGTGTTTTTGGGTTGATGCCCGCGTCTCGCCTTACTTACTCTTACATTTGTATACATTTCCACCATGGTGTATCACTTGCAGCATGCCAGTATAGCAAAAAATGTGCATGAACCTTTCTTTTCTTGAGTGCTTTATAATCTTAACATTTTGAGCAGCCCTGTTGAAATTTGGCTTTTTTTTTCAACCAGCAGACAGCTTGTATTCACCCACAGGGTTGCGACTTTGGCTTTATTCCTGACCGTTTCTGAGTTAATTCCTGACAGAGTTTGAAAATATTATGGCTATTGGGGTGACGGATCAAAAATGAGTGATGGGTTTCAAAGTTAACCCTGTAACACCTTTTGGTGTCAGATTGTGAGAAGGATCGAACCGTCAGTTTGGCGGATGGTAGGAGACCACCGCGCGCTTCACCGGTTTCTGATGGCGAGTAGGAACTTTGTTTAGTTGTGAACCTTTACAGCTATTGGAGCATTTCAGCCATTTCTTACCCAACCACAAGAACGTTCTATGTTCTAGAGATCCTCATAATCTCGCTGAAAACAATATAGAATGGCCTTTCTCAGCTTCACTATCATCACTTTTTTCTGCAAGAAGAGCAGCTTTTCTAAAGCGTGGGGAGCAGGGTGAAGGATCAACTGATGTGCTGAGCATTAATCACTGTGAGAGTCGATTGTGTTCAGCTGGTGGTTGTGATTTGGTTTAAGGTTGTTGATGTGAACAAACATACATTTTCTAGCTTAATTAACAAGCGATAATGATTTTCAGCCGACATCTCTCCTTTCTCGATGCTACATTCTTCTGTGTTGCTCCACACTCTGCCAGAATGGATCAAGCTGCTTTATCTTCCTGTATTGTGAAGTTTTTGTGTCCCTAGAATATTCTCTCAGTTTAATAATGAGTCACATTACACAATTACCGGGAGAAGAAAAATGCTCTTTTTCTTCCTGCTGCTCCCTTTTGAGGCATCCGCCTCCGTCTACTCTGCATCTTCCTGGCTCACACCATCCACCCTCCCGTCCTCCTCCTCTACATCCATGAACCTCCCCTTTAGTCTTCCTCTAGACCTCTGTCCTGGTAGCGCCAACCTCTGCCTCTTTAACCATCCGGGTCATCTCTGCCTCCTGTCTCTAAAGGGGTTCCCAAAATCCAGACCCCTGCTTAACTACTTTATTCCCCCTTAACTTGTGCTCTCTTATGGGGTCCAGATGACCCTACCTATATATTGATATGTGATCCCTCCCATGACAAAGATACACCAGTGAAGATAAAAAAATCTTTGAGAAAAAAAGTTCTTGTCTTTTGGGGGGTCCAGATGACCCCACTTCTATGTAAACATGGCTGGGAGAGCACAAGGGATACAAACTGTTTTATATCTTCAATAAAGTTGACCTGCTAGGGGAATAAAGATGGAAGTTAGCCTGTGGGCAAAATCCGGCATGTTTACATTTGATTTGAATGTTCATGAATATGGAATTCCCCTTTCTTATTGAATAAATATTAAAATCTTATAACACATCAAACCTGAAACCTTCTTCCACTCATTCCAATCTGCATGCAGACACCTCTTCACCTCTTCCCTCATTCTCTGCTGTAGATCCTAAGTCGGTCCTCGAGGGCCTGCTGGTTTTCCAGAAATCCTACCTCATCTGCTGCTAATTACCTAATCACATGTGTTTGGCCAATAAGGAGCTTCAATGGCAGGTTGGTTGGAAAATGTGTAGGACACCGGCCCTCGAGGACTGACTGGTCACCCCGGCTGTAGACTGTTGACTACAGAACCTTAAGTCCTCCGTCTTCTTCATCTCTACTCCCTGTAATTTCACCGTTCCTCTGGACTTCCTCTCGTTTACATACTCCTAGAACATGTACACCTTTCTAGATGTTCCTCCACCTGCTCCCTGCTCTCACTACAGATCACAGTATCATCTGCAAACATCATGATCCTCAGAGATTCCTGCCTGACCACATCTGTCCGAGACGCTAACAAGAAGGAGTTCACTGGTGATTCTCGGTGCAGTCCAACCCCCACCATGAACTCTTCCACTCAATGTTCCCTCTAATTTTTTTTGTGTCTGAGCAAACACAGAAACTCACTGAGCAATTCTTCGACCCCCTTGAGCAACACTGGGGGTTCACTCTGTCTTCATGTCTATATTTCAACTGTCTGAAATCTCAGATCTTAACAAGTCATGTAGCTTATTAAAAGAATGAAACTAATTCACTCATTTTCATCAAATTTGGTTTAATATAAGTGAAATGCAACAATAATTATGAAAAGTCAAAATAATCAGAAAGTGGGTCCTACTCCTGCTGTCCAATTCAACCTCATTTGTATAAAACTTTTCCTGCTACACAGTATCTTAAAGTGTTTTCCATAATACATAAATAAATAATATAAAGATAAAAATAGTAAATAAAATATATGAAATAAATAGTAACAAATACAAGCTTAACACACACATTCCAGACATGCAATCATAATTACTTAAACCAATTATAAAATCAAATAAAAACATGTGGACATGTAAAAACTAAGTAAAAGCTTCACTAATAAAACTCATTTTCATTTCTTTCTATAAAACCTCCACAGGATGAAGCCTCAGCATCCACAGGCTGTTCAACAGGTGAGGTCCACAGAGCTGAAATGTGACCTCATTGTGAGATTTTAGTTCTGCCTTTTGGGACCACCAGCAGACCTGCAGCTGAGGGCTCTGGGGGGTCATAAACCAAAAATAAACCTGATCAAAATGAAGGTTCAATTCCATTTAAGCTTAATAAACAAATAAAAGATCCTAAAGCTGACTGGAGCAAAGACTTCAGAATCGGACTAATGTGCTCCTTCTTGGTTAAAAAGCGTGCAGTCGAGTTTTGGATCAACTGCAGCGACTGAGGAGAATTTTATTTTTAAATATTATGATAACGTAGAGTAACCATGTTGTGGTCTGGCTGGGATTATTGTCTGGAAGATGTAACATGTACGCATTTAGAGATGACTTTTTTCAATTTTAAATCATGCAACGTTTTTAATGAGTATTTTACTACTCAGATGACGCTAAAGTAAATAAGTAAATGCTTGTCTGCTGCCTTGGGATCACCTCATCACTTCTCCAGCACGTTGCACGCGCAACAATCTGAACTCAGCTTTGTATCCTGGACACTCGTCTTCATCAGCAGGTTTTAATTCGTCTGTCAATCGCTGAATTACATTAAAAGTGACAAAGAATACATGTCTTATATGATAATTCTATTTAAAGTTCAGAATGCATTTTGTGATGTGCGCAGAAAAGATTTTCTCTGCGCAACAGGTGTGAGAGCAGTGCGCAATTGCGCACGCGCGCAGCTTAGGGGGAACGTTGCTTCCACTGTCTTCCAACTCTCACTCATTTCCTGAACATCTTCAACATTCTTTTCTGTCACGTCTAGACTTACTAATCCAGGCCACAGCTCCTTTCTCCTCTCGCTTTTGGTGAAAGAGATGGAAGTTCATCATCAAAGGTTTCCAATTAACATTCTGCTATGGTTATCCTAAGATGACTAACACTGTCAAGGATTCACAAGACTATTCAACAGAACAGACACGGAGTGCTCAGTAAGGTGAGCTAACCCAGGGACTGTAAATACATGCAGATACACTGTCTTAATGAGCATAAGGTGAGAATCCAGGTGAGGGTCACACACAGAATATCCAGAAATATTAAGCCACCATGTTCAGTATCCAAAATCCAAAAAACTTTGGTGAGACGATGAACTGAGATGGAGCATGCTCTTTGTTCTTCACCATCATCCTCTCTAAAATCAGACTCAAAAATCTGCTAGTTAACACATGTCAGAGTCAAGGCCCAGGGGCCGGATCCGGCCCTCCAGATCATTTATCTGTTATATTTCGCTTATTTCTAACTTGTATAAATTTGACAAAACATATTTTCATGGAGAGTAAAATATTGAAAGTCATTTAAGGTTTAAGTTAATTTATTCTGGAATAAGATTCCTGCCCTTTTATTATTCATAATTATGTTTAAAAAAACGTTATCTTTTTAAAGTTTCAATAATTGACATTCTGCTTTTTGGACAATTTTGGCATTTACTAAGATTTTTTTCAGGCTGCTTTGGAGTTTAGCCAATATTTCAACTACATGCCAGCTGTTTTGGCCAATTTAGGCTTTTTTCATTTTTTAGGCTGTTTTGGAGTTTAGCAATTTTTCCAGCTACATGCTAGCTGTTTTGGCTAACCTAAGCTTTTAATTTTTAGGCTAATTTGACATTTAGCTAACATTTCCGCTGGCTATCAGCTTCAGCATTTTTCTAGCTATCAATTTCCGCATCTTCAGCGGCCAAATTCATCTTATTGCATTCACTAAAGCATTATCACAGGTAGATCTATATAGCTAGTTCATAATTGTGTAAAAAAGTGGGTTTTATGGTTTTAATGATCCACTGATGAATGGATGTTAGGAGCAATAACTCACACAAAGAGCTGCATAAAAATGAGCTCTAAAACACCTCAAATAAAGGCAGCAGATCCAAAGTTTGAAAACTGTTTGATGAAACTCTGCTGATGCCTGATTACCTCCAGAGTTCTCTGATCAGTTAACGTGTAGCGGAAACCTTCATTAAACTCTCTCACACTTACTGGTTTTCAGCGACAGCTTGACAGAAATGGAATGAGACGTTATGACACATCTCCCCCTCATCTACAAACTCCAAATAATTTCAGCTTTGACTGATTTTTTTTTTTCCCCTGTCCTTCTCCGTCATCGTTTTTGGCAGAGGAGCGTTATGTCACCGGGTCGGCCGTCAACATTCAGCGCAACACTGCAAATGAAAGATGCCAGGGTCAGACTTTAGTGTCAGACACAGTTTGAAGGGAAACAGCCCCATCGAGGAGCGCAAACAGACACTCACAGCTGACTGAACAACCAAACGTCCGTCTGAACGCTATCAAAACTTTACTATACGCTTTCTCCAAACTATGTCCATTTTGCCGAACCACTGAAAAGGATTTTTTATCTTACAAATGTTGTTTTTTTAGAACTTGATGTCATAAAGATGCTTTTAGGTTCACTGCTAACAGAAATATTTGTTTCTACACTGTAAAAAGACTGTAGAATTTACAGAACAATTATGTAAATCATGACTGAAAAATAATATAAACACGAAAACGGTAAACCAATAAAAAACAAAATTTTATAAAATATTGATTTACATTAAGCATCTAACCGATTTAAGAATACATTAAAAAGGTGGTTTACTTATAAGGAAGTCACGATATGTTAACAGGAAAATGTTGACTTAACAGGTTTTAAAGTGGTTCAGTTGTGATTTCTATCACTGTGAATCAATTTACATTTTTATTCTTTAATATAATTTACAGTGCAGCCCTAGTTTTTATGGACTTCTCTAGTAACCACAACTGCCGGAATTATTATAAAGAATTATAATATAATTAAAATTACAAATATATATAATTATATTGTATTGATCCATATAATATAAATTTAATTTAAACAAAAATTCAGAACCGATGACAAAAAAAAAGAAAAAAAGCAAATCACAATGTGTTTTTATTCCCTTTCCCTCTGACTTCCCGCTGTGATGGGGGAGGCCAGCTCTCCCTCATATCAGCTGATCTAAATTGGTTTTTCATCAAAATTGCCTCCAATTTATTTTTTATCTCTTATATAAAGCCCTTTGTGGTCCAATTCCACATTGTCTTAGAGATGGGAAATTTTTACCACCATGCAAATATTCTGTATAGCAGGGGTGCCCAAACTTTAACGCTCTAAGGGCCAAAATCTAAATGGGATCCCGGTCCGCGGGCCAAATACAATATTTTTCCTGTCATGAAACGAAAGGAGGAAATAAAGAATATGGTTTGACGTATTTATTTTATGTCTGTATTCATTAAGGTAACACATATCATTAAGAATAAAAAGTAAGTTATATTTGTATTCAAAACTTTTAAGTATAGAGTTTTGGACAACCATAAAAATTAAATGAGACACCGGTAAGGAGTTTTAACTCTTTAACATCTGAGCATCAAAATCTCCACCTGGACTTTTCTGCTCATTTTGACTATGAAAGGGTCTAAAAATGTCCTACAAATGTTTGGTTTAACTCCTTTTTCAAGACACTGAATTTTCAATATCCATCATCATTTTAAAAGGTTTTTCATTTCATAATAGTGTTGGACCAATTCAAATTGTAGCAAAAAACACAAAATCAAAAAGTGATTTTTAGAAGTTTTAGTGAGAAAAACAGTGCAAATGTACTCGAATAACAGGTTTTGATCATTTAAAATTCAAATTTGTGCGGTATCAAACTGTTTACAACAGAATGGGTTTTTTTTTCTCTAAATCTAGAAAAAACTGCATAAAATGTAAAATATCTCCAAAGAGGGCAGTTCTCTCCTCCCTGGCTCCTCAAAGGTCTTGATGATGCCGTCAGTGACCTCACAAGTCCTAAACTTCCAGAGAGAGTTCTAGGTGTATTCAGGGGTTAGGGTGAGCGGCTGTAAGGTACGGTGGCCCTGAGGGTTGTCAGTCTATGAAACAACAGCAAATGTCTTTTCGCCACTTTAGCTAACAACAGGAATAGCTAGCTAGTGCTAGCATTAGAATTAGCATAAGTGCGAACTTTTTCATCTCGTCAAGTTAAACTTGAAAAAAAAAAAAAAACTTGAGTCAATGTGTTGTGTTGTGAATTTAATGTGTTGTGTTGCGGGCTTAATGTGTTGTGTTGTGAACCCTCAGGGCCACCATAGGAAAAGTGCTACATAAATAAAGATTGATTTGATAGCTGATGAGTTTACTTTGGTTTTGGCTTAAGACATAATCATAAATAATATTAAAAACGACTGGAAAAGCTTTGAAAATGGATGAAAAGATGATTGGAGTCTGATTTTAAGGCAACAGGAAGTGGAGGACGTCATGTATGTTGGAACTGTTTCCCCACATTTGGTCTCTTTGTGGCTTCAAACATGATGTATGGAAAGATCACCCCTTCATGAAGCCAGTGACATAATGAGTTTTGAATGAATTCCCCTCCAGAACATCACATCTGTCCGTCTGGCTGGAGATAAACTCCTTCTGACTTCTGATGTTTTTAGCTCAAATCAGATCAGAACTTCTAAAGCGATTTTTCCAAATTGGAAAAAGAACAAAACAACCTCCTATCAACATGGAAAGTCCACTTTTTCCCCCAGAAACTGAAGGAGTGAAGCTTCCTTTTGAACACAGGATGAAGGTTCGGGTTCGTAACAGACTTGAAAAGCAGAGAGGAACGGACCAGCCTTTGAGCTGCGCCGTAGGATTTTAATGATGCTGAGTCTCTGCTGCGTCTCCATCCGTTTGTTTGACAAGAATTAGAACGGTGCAGCACCTTCACTCCACCACTGTTTTCAGAGAAACCGCCTTTCAAAGCCGAGTCTGCCGCGCATGCACGCCGAGTAATTGGAGGAGCAGAGAGGGGAGCGAAGGCAGGCGCCGCGCTCTGCAGAGGGATGTGTGAGGAAGCATTAATTGGTTTAGAACAGATGACCGCGGCACAGCTGTGAGGAAAGAAACTGGGAAAACGAAGCTCCGCGCGTCTGCGCGGGAGAGCAGTAAATGACTTGTTGACACAGTTTTTCAGGTCGCGACTTTAACGTTCTAATAACAGATTAAAGGAAATAAAGGGACCGTCCCCACGGCGGAGACAAACATCATCAGTCACTTTCTCGGAGTCTCACACAGTAGGAAAAGGTGTGACAGTCAGCAGGAAATAACAGGCAATAGTTTTTATCCCAGAAACATAATTATTGTTTACTTTTCTTCCATCTTTATATATGGAGACAATAAACATTTATGCAAAAGTCAGAGATGTCTCCCTTTTATTAGCGAGGATTGGATCTGAAAACATTGGTCAGACCTGATTTTAAATAAGACAATCTTTTTGTGGAGTGTTGCCATGGCAACCAGCAGCGATGCTGAAGAAATACATTGGTTCTGTCCAAATTCCCTCACTACTTTCCAAATACTAAATAACTATGTAGAGAAGGACTATTTGGATTTGAATGCAATCTGAGGGACATGCTCACAACTTTGTCTTGTTTTAACGCTTTAACACCTGAGGCATCGTTTAAATACAAAATCTTTAACATATTGTATCTTTTCAACCGTGATAGTTCTAGCAGAAGCTGCTTTTCTCCTTCAGAATCTGCTGGAATTATCAAGTTAACAAAAGAAAAATTACAGTATATCAAAGGGTTAATGCCAAATATGATGTCATCAAAAGCAAAACCACAATAAAACTGAACATTTGATAGAAATTAATTTTGAATGATTTACATATAATAAAAAAAATTCTGGCATAAAAAATTGTTAAAACGAAATGCATTCTGGTCTATATTTGCCAACCTAGTGAGCATCAATACCATGGCTGGGTTGATTAAAATCGATTAATCTATTTAAGCCTAACACATCAATAATCGATTCATAAAAATATAGATCAATTTATTACATAAAGCTAAACTCTGCTAACTTGACGCTAATGTTTAAAGAATTTTCCATAGAACGGCTAATGCTAGTGATCGACCTAAACGTACATTTCTGAAGAAATAAAAAACTTTAGAAACTCGCAGACATGAATTTTCCAAACTCTTTTATAAGAAAAGAGTATTTAAATATTTAAATATAATATTTAGATATTTTTAAAGTAACTATTTGTGGTCGAAAACACAGTACTTTGCTCATTCTATTTGAATAAGGTGTACTGCTATAGCGCGATCGCCACCTAGTGGCCAAACTGAAACATCCTCCAGGAGAAGCAGAACAATGTTTCCAATGTTAATGATCAGAACATTTTTGTTAGAACTTCTCCTTTAGAGAATCCATGTAACACTGGATGATATTAACAATCTCAGTATTTTACTGATACATTTTACAGTATGTGAACTGGATCAGATTAATATGATATGTTCAAAGCATGTAGTAGATTATTCATGTGTGTTATGTGTAAACTGTGAAATCTCAAAATTGAATTAAAAACAATTGAGTGAATTGAAAAAATAATAAAAACAAAAATAGAATGGAATCTTTGTGAAATTTGTAGAGGAATGGGATTAGAAATCTAAACCAAAACTGACTCTTTGAAGACTAGTGCTTGCATCTGGTTGAGTTGTTGTGTAGTCTTCTTGTCAGAGAACGGTTGTAGGGATTTCCACTCAAATATTTAAGTTTATTACCTTTTGCTAAAATCATTCAAATGATCTGGGTTTTTCTAAAGAGTAGAGTGAACCTTTATCCAAACCAGACTCAGACCTCCTGATGTGGTTTGATTGTCGGCTGAAGCTCGGACACTACATGGCATTAAAGCCGGGCTGCCCAGCCTCTAACCCCCGTCTGTTTTCTAGCTCTCCAAGCTCTGCTTGCTGCTGATTAGCTTTAAAGACACCTCCTGATTGAATGAACAAACCTGATCCAGGTAATCAGCAGCACGCAGCGCAGTGAGATGGGGCGGGGGTGGGGGGGTGGGTGGATCTCCACCACCAAGATCCCAGCATTCAAGTATTTTTGTTTACAGGTTTGAACGATTCCAACATTGAATGAAGTTCTTTGAATTTCAGGTTTTGTCTTTAACACGGTCTGGAATTTGAACAATTGTGAGGAAAGTGTTTCTGTCAGCGCTCAGCAGGAGCTCCACCAGCTGTGTAAAATCAAGTAGAAACTGACTCAGTCCTGAAAAAGCCAACCTTCACAAACTCAGAAACCCCCTATTGAGCAGCTACAGTGTAGGAAGTCTTCAGTTGCTTTCAATGACTGCAGCCAGAACTACGTTGGACCTTCTTCTCACCTCATCTCCTCCTAGTTCCTGCAAGCTCAACAAGACTTTTCTCAACTTCACCTGAGTCACTTGACAGACGTTCCATTGCAGGAAATGTTGATGAAGCAGCGTTCACTCTGCCGCTGGGATGTGATTGATTTATCCAGCTCGTTTCTGGTAGATTTAGTCGGGGTTTCTGGTGTTTGTTTGCGTGTTAACGGCGGCGCTCAGTCGAGGTTACTCCCATCACTGCATCTGTGACTCAGCTAAAATGACTGACCTGCTGCCATGTTTGAGCTGGAGAGCAGCTCCGATTTAATCAACACAAGTGAAAGAAACTGACAGCCATCAGCAGGTTACTGAGTTATAGTTACAATTTGATTAATTATCATTTGCTCATTTTTGTTTTTATTATATATTTATATTTAATATCAAAAGATGCTTGAATGCTAAAAAGATGTGGAGACCCCTGAGGTAAAGGTATAATACAGAGAAGGTCGAAAACAGAAACTACTTTCCAAATCCAGAAAAAGGACATGAAGATGATAAACTAGAACTTGTTGAAGACTAGATCTTGGAATGAAGCAAAAAGAGTGGAGGAATAGAAGCAGCTTTAATATATGTTGAGCACAAACTCATCATCTTATAACAAAAATGATCAATCCTTAATGTTTATCTTTTTTTTAACAGCAACACTCAGAGATGGATGATCTGAGTGTATAAAGCTCTCGTCAGGACATGCAAATCCCTAGACGTAACACCTAGCTTAAAGGGTAACCAAACAGGGAAGTTGGAGGCTGACTCCACCCACATCGGAAATGTGAAAATCCACTCAGAGGGGTGGGGCTTGGAGGCAGGACAGTTATCATTACTGGGGCTGCAGATCATGACATGAAACTTCTGAAACTTGCATGGTTTGACCAATCACAAAATTCAACTGTAATACCTCAATTCAACCTTTAGGGGGCAGCACACAGAGAGTTCTGACTATATTTTTAAGAATTAAACAATTTTATTTTAATTTATCAATGACCAACAGACAGCACTTTTAAAACCCCATTTATAGAGGTCAAGTTGATTTAGGGTTTGGTTAATCTTTAACTCCTTTCAAAGAATCAGCTAAGTCATCATAATAAAGTTTACTTGTTTTAACTGGACTCTTTTAATGAAAAGGGAGTAAATACCAAGGAAACTACAGGCGTGTCAAATCCGTGTCTACTGCCTCTCTTTTGACGCCTGTCAAATCTACTGCTCAACACTTTGAAGCGTCTGCCGAGAAGCAACCATAACAGTTCTTCTGGAATTTCTTTGTTGCCACATAATGGAAAACATGGATGATGTTGAGCGAGTAACTTGGGTTTATATGTTTTGGAGAGCTCTACAGAGACGCCAGCAAGCATATCGCTGTTCGTTTTTACCAGTTCCCTGATTGATTTTTTTTTTTTTTTTTTACCTTTCCTGTCCAACAGCTGAGCAAGCAGATACGGGCTGAGAGCCTCATGTGTTGGACAGATTTTATTGTCCCAACAGGGGTTTATTAAGTTAATATTTTATATTAAACTTTATTTATATTGATTATGTTGTATCATTTTACTTTTTTTGTTGGACCGGACGGAAACAAAGGAGGGGGGTAAACGAGGGGGGTTTAGAGAAAAAAGAAGATGATAACAGAGGATAACATCATAAAACAACCAGGTGGGCGGGGCCTGTTTACACACACACTCAGTAGTTACACACATACCTGTTGGCTAAAATAATCTTTACCTTTAAAATAGTCAAAATTGTATACAATACCACTGCAGCTCCCTGATTGATTGACGCGCTCACCACACTGTTCAACGCGGCGCCGCGGCAGATCGCGTCTTTACATTGACTTAACATTGAAACTTAACGCCTTTGCTGCGCCAGCCTCGTTCGATGCGAATGCGCCATAAAAAAAAGGTGTAGGAACTTTAAATAAGTCAGGGAGAAATGATGAAGGAGAACCCAAATGAAGAGAAAAAAAAAAAGTAAAAGAATCAAGGTTTTTTAAACCTGATGAGCAAAACATGAACATAAAAGTGATAAAACAAAAAACAGCAAACATTAACAATCAAAAGACTTCAGTACATAAAGGATGAAACACTCAACAGCTGGATTACAATGCAACCAGATGTGGTCAAATGTGACTCATTAACAAAACATAACTCGACAAAATTGAGCAAATACATGAAACTTGTGGAAAAGAAGTTGAGGCTCATCTTCTCCCAGGACGGGAGTTCACGGAATAAAACCTGTCGGAAGTTCCAAGGAGCCCCAGTAAACAGGAAAAACAGGGATGTGTTTCCTGACTTCCTACTGGTCAGTGAGCAGACACCTGCTGTTCAGCTGAATGTGATGGAACCAGCTCCGATTAAAACTCTGTCTGCGTCTAACGCGAGAACAAAAACACAACAGATGGCTCAGAAATTCTCATCCTGACCGGACATTTTACAAAAATCCCTTCAACATTTACAAAAACGGGTTTGATTTTCGTCTGCCACTAAATGAGATCAGCTACCATAAGATGTTCAGCAATCAAAAGAATGTCTCAAACATCATTCAGACAAACCTTTTAAGTGGATTTTAAAAAAAAACAAAAAAATCCATCTGACTGAAAACCTTTCAGACTCGATCTCTGCACAAAGGTGAGATATGTGGAGAAGCCTCAATGGAGCGAGCATTCCTCTGGAGGCTTGAAGAGCTTCAGAGCGAGGCTGACCTTCAGTGTTGTAAATCTCAGCCAGGTTTCAACACGTCTTTATCAACCTTCAGCTTAAAATCAATCAGATTAAAACCAAAGAAGAGTGAATCTTCACCACCCACTTAACCCTTTAACTCTGGAGATTTTGCCTGCAACACCTAATGAACGCACTCTTTTACATTCTGTATCTCTACAATCGTTATGCGATCAACATAATCAGTTGTTTCTGCAATGGAAAAAAGAGACTTTTTCATAACGATGCAATGCCGTTTTTCTCTGGTGTAAAATAGGAAATCTCTGTCTACAGGGTATTGAATACACTACAACTCCCAGCAACCCCAGTGCACGTTCCTCAGATACCGCTCAGCTGACACTCATTGACGATCCAACACATTCTCACTCCCAAGTTGTTTGGTGAACGACCCCTCCAAGTCACTTGTTGCCGTTTTTGACTTTTTTTTTTTTTTTGACGGATTGGCTGTTCCTATTAAATCACGGGCCCCAACTTCCGGGCCGCAAACCAGAACCTGTCCAGTAGTGTGACGCATAGCACACTGGTACCCAAACCTAGTATCGGTAATCTAACCCGACACCTGACCAGATGCTGTACCAGACTCAAACCGGGACATGATGCGGACCGAACGCTGTACTGGACAGGAACTGGTACTGGGTTAGGGTACCGGTACTGGACTTGTCCTGAGAATGAGTGCGCATCCAGTACAGCCTCCAGTCTTGAGTCTCCAGGGTTGTGGATCTTTGATTTTACGATACGTCAGCACGTCAAAAAACGGCGAGTTGGGGGCACCCAAAACACCAAAAAGTGACGCGGAAAGGGTCTTAACCAAATGTCAACATGTGACGACTCGGGGATGAGAATGTATTGGACAATCACCCTCATGATACTTAAGTACTGCACGGAGCCTTGCTGTGTGGGAAATATTGTTTGTACCACCCTGCCTGCACTACCGAGCGTTCCTAACTGGACCTGCTCGTTCTCTAATCGCCTACCGCCTGCCCTGCCCCTCCCCTGAATTCTGATATCTCTTGTTACTTCTTTTTTGCTCCCTTACCCATGATTGACCTCTGTCTGTCTGATTCTGATTTAACTTTGTGGACATTTATCTGTGCTTGGTTCCTGTCTGAACAAATACACCTACTGCACATGGAACCAGGTGTCTGCCCGTCTGTGACAGATTCTTTCCACTGTTCAATTGTACACAGACCTGAACTTGTTGGGGCCTATTTTCCTCTAAATGTTGACTACAAATCTGTTTCAATTATACGCCAAAGGCCTAAGACAGTTACATCGGATCTGATCGAGCAGACCAAACAGGATTAATTAGGGGCCGTCAGACACGTGATATTATAAGAAGAGCTCTCCATTTAATTAATGACGCTGAAAAAAACAAAGATAAGTGCTACATTAACAAGTCTGGACCAGAGAAAAGCCTTTGACAGTGTCAAGTGGATATTTCTTCATGAGGTACTTTGAAGTACTTTGACAGTTCTAAGTCTACTTTTAGAATAAAATCTAAATGGTAGCCTATCAAATACTACACAAATACAGAGGAACAAGGCAGGGATGCATCTCGTCTCCAACTGCTTTCTATGCTAAACCTGGCTCAGGCAGTATGACAAAACCCAAACCTAGAGAGTGTTACACTGGCAGGTCAACAAGATCTTATAGGATTGGCTGCATCTTTTTGCAAAATCTCGATGACTGTTGTTCAAATTTAATGCATTTATTCAAATCATACAAGATCTATTAGTATATAGAATATATATATATATATATATATATGGCACATATTTTAGCACTATAATGATATACCCTCCCAAAATATTAAAGAAAAATATAAGCTAAAATGGAACTTGAATACTATCAAATATTTAGGTATCATATTGATTAAAACACTTTCCTATAACAGTCGAGGGAATTCAAAATTCAAACAGCAACGATGAATGTCCTCTCAATATTTCTGTACTTGCTTCAATCTCTGCCCAACCTTGATGGAGCCTTCATCTGTATTAAGCAGACTCGTGGAAGCGGTTTCCATTTTCGGGGTTTCACTTTAGATTCTCCATCCAGTCCAACAGAACCAACCATTGAACCAACCAGACTCTTTAAAGGAACGTTTTTATTGTATATTTTCAAGTAAAACCATTTCCTTTGCCTTCTATATCCATTTTGGGGTCCCGGCAACTCCTGGGCGAAGGTGGCGTGGACCCTGCACAGACCGCCACTCTGTCACAGGGCATCAAATCAAACGCACAAGCACACTTCCACGAAACTTTGAAAGTATTAACAGGATATGTTAGCAGAATTTGACTGAAATCTCATTTGTCTGAATTGCTTGTAAATTTTGGGTGTCCAGTTCCCATAGTAACCCAGAGCTGATTTTCAGAGGATCATATCACTGACAGTAGTCACGTTTAGATGGAGAGATACACAGCAGCGTCAGGTGGTACTTCTGTGGGTTTGGCTCAAGGTTTAGAGACACTTGATAGAGACAAGTCTTCAAACAAGTTGGACTCCAGAGTCTGCATCCTCAGAAAAAGGCTGCTCAGGCTGAAGTTTGATGTGTCACTCACTATTGTGTTAATTTTACACTGAAAAAAAGCTTCAAATAATCAAATAAGATGTCCTGCACTGACATACAGCACTTTAAAAGACACACAAAAAGCAAGAAAAATATATTAATGTGTTTTCTTTTCTAAGAATTCTCATTTTTGAATTCAATTCTCGTCACAATATGATGTCAAGCTTTGAAAAAGGTCAAATATTGAGTTGACCTATGAACTCCATGGAGGCTCCAGTGGGCCAAGATAAAGCTTCCTTTTCAATTCTCGATAACCTACTTTTTTCATGCAACACATGTTCAGCATTTTTTTTTCTTACGTAAGCAGTTCTATGAACCCAAACGCTAATAATTTGTGAACTTTTTACATCTATATCCTCAGCCTGAGTCTGAGGCTATAATTAGCTGTGGTGTGTTTAGGGTCCAGCAGCTTTCTGAGTGGCTGTTTCATGAGCAAAGATTATGCTGATACAATTAAAGTATACTCATTCCCCTGTGGGGAGATTAAACTTTGATGTTAAATGCATCTTTGGTCCATCAGGAACCAAAGTTCAAGGCTCTTTCCTCATCCTCAATCTAATTATACTCTAATGCAGTGTTTCCCAACCCTGCACCTCGGGGGAACACAGTCCTGCTCTGTTTCAGTCCTATCCTGCTCACCTGATTCGGATGAATGCCATTAGCAGAGCTGGATGATGATCTGAATCAGGTGTGTTTAAAGCAGGAAAACATGGATGACAGTGTTCCCTAATGACCACGGTTAGGAAACATTGCTGTCTTGTAGTAATGGGCTTCAGCTACCGTAGCAAAAAAATAAATAAAAATCCCTCTAATAATCAGTTTATCTCCTAGAATACAGATGACTTCCTTTACCTTAATCGGATTACCTTGCCTCTTTTTTTTCTGAAATATTTAAGCTCCAACGCAAGACTGTTTCTGGGCTGATACTGAGGCAAAAAGCGAACCCGAGTCCACCATGTGACCATATATCCACCACAAAAAAACTCATGTTTTTCTGTTGTGTGAAAATCTGAAACTCAAAGCCTCTGAAGATGCTGTGAGCGGGCCTGAGTCTGTTGAGGCCGGTAAATGTTAGAATACACCAGTAAACAGCCAGGGTCAGTCAGACATGCTGGAGTTCATGCTGCAGCTGGTTTTTTGTTGTTGAGCTGTAGAAGGAAACGTCTGAAAACTCCACGTCCCAAGTCTCAGCAGGTGTTTGGGCTGATATCAACATGTTACTCGTTCTTGTTGTAGCTGCAGCTAAAGCATCTGGGAAGCTCTTCTGTGTGGTTTTGTTTGTGTTTATTTTCACTATTTAAGAGGAATTATAATGACTTTTGCTTCAAGGTCTCAACACTTATTTGTATTTTGGAGTTTGGTTCTCTTTGTGTTTTTCTGAGACATTTAGCAAAACAACTTTAATGTTACCAGATGAGTAGTTTTGATTGGTCTTTGCTTTATTATGCTCTGTTCCTCTTCACTGGAGCTTTTATTTTCACAAATTCGAACTAAATGAAAAATGGATCTAGGGACAGTTTTATGGTTGAGGAAAGCAATAAAAGTAGGTGTGTGTCTTAATATCTCAGATTCTGTCATGAGACAGACTGTTTTGTAACATCAGATTAACAATCTTTGTCATGATTGTAGATTTTTGTTGTGTTGTTTTCTCTGTCAGTCTCACCATGTTCAGGTTAAAGCATCCACAGTTGTCTTCATTTAGTTGTCTGGTTTTCGGTTCTTCAGTGTCAGGTCATCTGCTCTGTTACGGCCCTGTTTTAGTTCTCCATGTTTTTTTTTTGTTTGTTTTTTTGTCCTGTTTCAGTGAATTAAGTATCTTAAGTTTCTAACATCACGCCTGGTCTCCTCTCGTTTTGGGTCCTCCACCACCATCCCTGACAGAATGACTTGACCACCCAGTAGGAGAACTTTTCCACATCACATCACCATCTTCATGCCTTTCCACATCCAAGCATTCTGTTCCTGGGGGGATTTGTCGACCATCCTTGAAACTTCCTGTTCTTGTGGAGTTTCTGGGGCCGCTCCTTCATTCGTTTGTCCTATGCCTGGGGAGAGTCATCGGGACCGCTCCTCTTCACGTCTTTTACCATGGAGGGGTTCAGATACCACTCACATCCGTCTGGCTGCAGGACTTCTGTTTTCTGGACTCCCCTCTTCATAAGTGTTTTGGGTATCTGTGATCTGCCCTTTTTGGAGGGGGTACTGTCATGATCCTGGGTCTTCTGGTCTCCTGCGTTTCTGTCCTCCATCACCACCTATTCCTGACAATGTTTAGGATCAGCCATGACACAAAGCCTCCAATGGGGGACTGCGACTCAGAGGTAGAGCGGTCAACCTCTGAATTGAAGATTTCAGGTTTCTTTGGTGCCCGTGTTTCACAGCCATTGATGGACAATGGGTGTGTGAATGGGACTGTGACTGTTATGAGTCAGTATCTTGTTTTTAATTCTAGAGTTTGAACAGAACTGTAGTAAAACCCTTTCTCTGAATAATTCCATCCAATAAATAGATCTGCTTTAAAGTTGCGTTCACACTGAACATGATTTACGTTATCGGGGCGTCCAGTTTCAACATTAAACAAATGTACAGATGCAATCTGAGGTCTGAGGTCAGCAGCAGCGTGATTTGGTCGATACGGGTTATCCAGAGTTAAAATCTCTGAACTTTGGCGAGGATCAAGTTAATCAATCAGGTTTGGGCTTGTGACATGGTCAGTCAGCGGGCAGCATACAAAACCTGCATAGAGGATTGATCTGATCGTTCTTATCACAGACTTTATGATATTTTTCTGATTTTCGTTGATAAAGGTCCTCAAATTGTATTCTTTCGTCCTCTGACTAATGCAAGTTATCAAACTGGGTCACAGAAAGACGGTAGAGTGTAGAAATCTGTCATTCAGATGCAGCTCCTGCAGAGAATCTGTGAATGATCTCATGAACCCAGACATGGAGACCTGATGCTTTTGTAGAACTCTTTACAAAATGACCCTGATCTCTCAACATCATCTGTGTCTTCTACATGTTGTAAATGAGAGAGACACAATGTAGTGATTAGGCTAAAGACATTTGGCAGTAGCCCCTCCCACACACATCTGATGCATCAAGCTTATAAATACATATTTTGGCAGACGTTGAACAACGTGAACGAGAGGCGGCGGACGTGAATTTTATGTGCAAACGTGAACGTAGAATAAGTTTTGAATGATTTAGACTAGATAACGCCGGTCCTCTTCAGGATGAGGCTCCTGTGGTTTTTTGCAGAAGAACTCCGGTCCACTTCACTTCAGAATAAATGCTGACAGACCAAAGACAAGAAGATAGTTAAAGGAGAGAAAAAAAAGACAACCCAGAGCATGAATCTGAAGAAGCAGGAATGATGAAAAACTTAGAAAATGTCTACTGGGTAAACGTAGAGTGGTGAGGAGCTGCAGGCCAACATCTATGAAAGTCAGAGGATCAGGAGGCCTTTTTTTTTTTTTTTTTTTTTCTTTTTTCTATCCTGGACAGAGCTAGCTGCAGATCTCAAAATGAGCAGCTGTTGGAATTGCAAATTTGTATCCGCTTCAGTCTTTTGTTCTCACCAAAGAGTTGCCGTGTGAATGCAAACCAAACCAGATAAGAAAGGGGAGATTTATCGGTATTCTAATGGGGTCCGCAAGAGACAAAGAAACTTAAATCTTTGTGGAACAAAAGATCTGGTTCACTTAAAAAAGAAAAAGGAAAAAAAAAGGGAAGACCTTACAGTTTCCTTTGATATCCTTCTGGACAGTAAAATAGGAACCATATGGACACAAGTACCGTATTTTTCAGACTCTAGGTCGCTTTGGAGTACAAGTCGCAAAATAAAAGAAGAAACAATAAAATATAAGTCACACTTTTTGGCAATGCTTCAGAGCAAATCTACTGCAGGATCTGCGTCTGACTGACGACACTACCGTGTCTCTGTTTGATTACTTTATGTCTCACTATAGTCAGAGACGGGAAAAAAATATTAATAATATCTTGATGTAAATAAGAAAAATCTCAAAGTTCATAAGAAGAACGATAAGATTCTCCTCCATCTTTGTTTTGGATGACACTTCTTCTTCTGCGTTGCTATGATTTGCAAAAATGGATAAACACACCTACAGCGCCCTCTAGCTGTTGTTAGTCTGAAAATATTATACAAGTCGATTTTCATTTTTTTTAAATAACATAAGTCACAGCCCAAAAACTATGCAAAAAAAAAAGAATAAAATTACTTAAACTCCAAAAAATTCAGTACTTTGACTTTATTAGATGAAATGTTAGTATTGGGAGTCATACTGAGTAAATGAGACTACATGCTTCCTCTGTTTGATCATTAGTGAAGAATTATCTGCTAAGTTTTAGACACCGATTGAAGTGGTGTTGCTCAGACGTGTTCTGTCTCTCTTTAATGGTTTCTCAGAAGAAGAAGAAGAAGAAGTGCCACATTGAAAGCAGCTCCGCCATCAGGAGTGTTGCTATTACCTTACCAGTCGCTGGGGCTCCTGCAATCATGAGCTCTTGTTCTGAGGACATAACTGTATAATTATCAATTTCACCTCTGAACGTGGCGGCTGAAATGATCAATGACGGACTCCAACGTCTTCAATTCAAAGTGTGATTGTTCCATTAGAAGAAACGGCTCGAGGAACGCAGGTTTTAATCTACAATTAACCTCCACTTCATATCAACATCTAACCTTTTCATTGTTGCTTTTATTAAATCAGCCAAAGTTAATGTTAGACTAAAAACTGTAACATACTTCAAAGCAAAGATTTAAGAAAGAAATCTATTATAAACTAATGGGAGCGTAACACGACCATGACCTGATTTCTATCAGTTTTCCAAATGTCTGTAGGCAAAGTGATTACATTTAAATGAAATTACTATGTAGTTCTAACAGTTCCATATCCCATCAAGAAAAAGCAGTTTTGATCTTTTAATAGTGGAAAATCTTAAGACAGAACAGTTTATTAGACATTTATGGGGTTTTACTTCTGTAGCCATCTTAACTGGCTCCTCTGGATGTGGAGGAGAAACAGCTCTAATCCAAACTCTCTGGGGAGTACATTTTGACTATTGTATTTAAGACCTTGCTCTTTTGGTCATGACCATAGGTGAGTACTGGAACAAAATTCAACCAGTAAATTTAGAACTTTCCTTTTTGGCTCTTTTCTCTCTTCCACACAACGTACTGAAACAGCGGCGGTAGATTCCTCACCAATCCGCCTTTCGATCTCACGCTTCGATATCCCTCACTTGTCAACAAGACCACAAGATACTTAAACTCCTCCACCTGATGGAGAAGGACTCCACCCCACCAGATAGGATAAACTGCTTTTTTTCAGTCAAGAACCATGGCCTCAGACTTATCAGGACTGACTCTCATTCCAGCCACTTCACACTCAACCACAAACCACTCCAGTACATGCTGGAGGTCCCGTCTATGAAACCAACAGGAGAGCATCATCTGCAAAGAGTAGAAAGGAAATCCTGTGGTCCCCAAACCAGATCCTCTTCGGGCCCTGGTGTGCCTAGAAATTCTGTCCTCAAAGACAATAAACAGAGCTGGTAGTATAGTGCAGCTCTGCTGGAGTCTATCTGTCAGGGATTTAGAGGGCAAAGCTGGAACCATAGGATGTAAAAACCGAAAAGTTTATTTCAGGACTTGGTGCAGGGATAGGACTTGGGTCTTTGCATAGTGGAGGCAGCACGGAGCGGATTTCTTAAGCAGGTCAGGGTGTGGAGAGTAGCAGCAGTCAGGTCAAACAGGCAGGCTAGTTGGTTGGTTGGTCAAGGAGACAGGCTGGGTAAGGCAGGAAAACAAAGCGGGTAACAGAGAGCTGAAGAGCTGAAGAAGATCAAAGTTTTTGGTAGACATCTGGTGGAGAGCAGAGCAATATGAAGAGAGCAGCATAGGTATGGATGATCAACTGATTGTTTGGCTAGCATAGCTGAGTCTGGAGGGACAGATCACTGACACCAACATGTCCCAGGAACAAGTCCATATAGACACCGGACAGTCCTAAGTAAGGTTCCCCAGAACCCATACTCCCAGAGAGAACCGTCCACAGCAGGGGTGGGCAATTGTTTTGACTCGCGGGCCACATAGGGTTCTAAAATTTGGCATAAGGGCCGGACAAGGAGCAGATGGAAGGAGAGATTGGGTAATCAACCTCATAAACTAAAAAAATAATATGATGGAATTAAGAAAAACATGCTTTAATTTGGATCAAATTCACATATAGTAATTTAAAAACAGAAAATTTGGGAGTTTTAATTTCTAAATTATGATTTTTGTTCTCTTTTGGGTGATCCAATGGGTTGATGTTCTTCAGAGGAAAATGTGAACTCAAAGAAATGCTGCATTTATGTGGTGTAGGAATAATCCGAAAGATCACCATCTGACTGAGAAAGGAACACACACGAACGTCAGAGAAACAACACCATTCATGGGAAGAAACCAGAAATACAATGAAAATAAAACAATAATTAGGATTTTTGATTCAATGTATTTTAATTTGGAGGGCCACATTAAGTAGCTTAAGGGGCCGCATGTGGCCCCTGGGCCGTAGTTTGCCCACCCCTGGTCCACAGAGTACCTCAGGGGGCGCGATCAAACGCCTTCTCCACATTCACAAAGCCACTTATGACCAGGGTTTGGCAATGATTGGGTTTTATTTGATTCCGGTGCCAAAGCGGATCTTTAGTTTTGGTTCCTAATCGGTGAAAATGTCGGTACTTTAATAACAAAAGATAATGCCTACATCTTCCCAAATCAACACATTTTTATTCCCAAGTCAAGTATGGACGCGTGGTTAAGACCCCACGTCAAAAATGGATGTTATGGGTGTCGTTTTTGATGTGCTGACTGTTCCCATTAAATCAGAGCTCCACAACCTCCAAGCCACAAAATGATGGCCCCTCACCTCTTATGCCGCAAACTGGCTGTGCACCCCTCTTTCCCCCACCTGTTGAACATTTGATCTTGATCTTGTCGGAGGAGTTACTGGGGAATTACCTCTCACTCTGGGGGTGTGTCTGGATTACAGCCGCTTCCACTGTTTCTGTGTCTCTGTAACTGAGTTTGAAGGTTGTTCCATATTAACCTGAGACGGGGAAAAATAGTGGATCTTTTTTTTAATTATTTTTGTCTGGACAAAAATAAATAAAGCAAGTTTAGGAGAGCTAAAGCTGGTTCAAAGAACTGAAGAGAGGAGAAGTGATTGACATGTACTCAGACAAATAGACTTTCAGTGAAGCTAAGCACTAAAATGCGGCACCATTTGCGTCAGCTTCTTTTGGTTTCAGTTGAATCATAACTGTTCCTACTTGGAACCCAACTTTGGTGCCCAACCCTACTTCTGATTCATGGATGAGTGAACTTCCACAAACCTACCAGAACCCTAAAAAGGCTTGGAACTGGTCTACAGTTCCACCACCAGGACAGAACTTCACTGTTGTTCCTGGATTTGAGGTTAGGATTATCTAAATATCTGTGCATTTTAATTTAGTTAGGTTTTTTTCGTTTTTATGCATTTTTTAAATGATCCCTCTCAAAAACTTTAAAAACACTTTTTTTTTGCTTGTGGTAACGTTTTTCTCAAAGTTAAATCACTTACTCCTGGTTCCACACTACACGCAGAAGCACCGCTAAGCGGCGCGGAGCAGAGGCAGTGTCACCTATGGTGTACTTCTTCTTAGGAGAAACATGGGGTAATATTTTTGGGTTATTAATTTACCCATGATGGCAAAAACAAAAAAGCTCTCGACCACTGTGGAAAAATGTGTGTCTGGTGTAAATTGCAGGAGAGAGGAGATGCCACGTGAAAATAATCAACAAGGTGGTAACACTTCTGATCTCAGCTTCTGTTGCATTTTCTTAAAGAATTCCTTTATATACAGCAGAACAAATCTGTGTGACACCACTTCAACCAGAAATCTGTCACCAAGAACTGTTCAAGAGAGAGAATAGGTGTTATAAAGTCTGCTTGACTGCCAACACAAACATTTCTTGTCATGATCTTTCTTAAAAGTTCTTCAGAGATGTCTAGTGCTTCTCCTGTCCATCAGGTAACTTTAAATCCTAGACCCACATTCAATAAAAATATCTTTTTAGAGACTTTTGTTCTCTGACATATGAACAGGACTGCTATCTAACGTTGTAGAAAAACCTAATATTCCCATCATCTCTCCCGCTGTGTTCTCTGAGCAGCTAATTACATGTCCGACCCCTGATTAACTTCTTTAGAAAATCTTTCAGGCTTTGGTTGGAACTAATTTTGTCTGTTTTCATTTCCATTGGCTTGAAAAACGGTGCAAAATAAAAATGGGACATATGTCTTTTCAAATATAGATGTCAGGATTCTGTGCTTAGGTTTTCTGTTTTCCTTGTCAGTCTCACCATGTTCAGGTTGATCAACAACAACTTCATTTAGTTAATCAACCTCAGTGTATTTATGTGATGTATTTACTCTATACTAGTGCATCTGTTACAGCTCTATTCAGATACATAAAAGACTTTGTGTTACAGGATTCCTTCCAGGTACAAACTGCAATTATCAATTTCTCCTTCAACACTTTGATCAATTTTCAAACGGTTGGAAGTTCTGTGAATTAAAAAGCTCTTAACTATTAACTCACTACCAAATCAGAGCCTCTAACTGATCAGTTCACCAGCTAAAAACAAACCAGGAAATGGCATCAAAGTAATACTTTAAGTTGATCTCCAAAGTTGCGGAATGTATTAATGATAAAATTGATAATTAGACTATTATACAGGCATTATTACTTAAAATGTTTAGTAACCAGCTAGCGAAATGCATGACAACCAATATGTACAGAAACAAAAAAACTTTTTTCATCTCTAACCCGTTTCACAGGGGGCAGAATAGACGTGTTTGGCAATTTCTCAAACACTGTAATGTGTTTGTGTGCATCATCTGACTGATGTCAAAGCCATTTCCCCAGAGCTACAACTTCATATCTGGAACGATGTTTGCTTCTTCAGTTTAAACAAACTAAATGGCTTCCTCTTGTGTTTTCATTTTTTCACATTTTTCAGATAATTTTCTGGCAATAAATCCCACAAACACTTCTAAAAGTTAAGATTAAAATCAAGAGGTTCATCAGATTTTGCCTCCTGGGAGCCAAGCCCCAAGTCTGAGATTGTAATTTCTTTTACCTTGTCAAAGGAATAAAGATCTTCTTGTCAAACTGTCTGATAGAAAGAAAGGAAGATTGAAATGTACGTGTTAAGCTCTAGTTCATTTGTAAGACATCATTATCTGGCTTCACAGGGAAAAGTTGGTCTCTTTTACCTCCTTTGGTTATCTCTGTATCTTTTTGCTCTCGCTATTACTTGATCCACTGCAGTTTTTACAAGCGTTGAGCCACAATGGGTCAATGGAATATTTCAGAAGAAGAGGTAAAGGGTAGGCACAGATTCTAGTCTATACAATGTTGCATATGTCCTTTACACTGGTGGAACATTATTGTAGCCATTCATGCTCACTGACTAAAAAATTAAGTATGCGTTTTTGCCGCTTTGGATCACTTTTCAAAAAGAAATTCTGCCGGGTTGCACCTTCTGCTCTAATTTCTGTCTGTCCAGAAAATGAGGCAAGCAGAGTCCATTTAATTTTCGTAAAGGGGGCTATTTAGTGATTAAATATTCAAAGCTGCTCACGCATGAGCCAAAGGTGATGTCTGAACTGATAGACCACCAAAAAATGACTCTATTCAGGTCTAAAAGGAAAGAAGAGTGTAGACCGGAACAGCAGCCATGCAGCACAAGAGAATAGGGCACTACCACATTACCATGGCAACCAGATATGGTCAGCAGCATGAGGTGATCTTCTTGAACAAAAACAATTGATAAAGTCACCCTGGTTGTCAAAGTTGTCTGCCTTTTTTTTAGCTAAAAAAAAAAAAAAAAGTCTCTGTGATGCCTTTGAAAGATGAAATATTGACATTTTATTTTACACAACCCCTGATGTCTGAGAAGACTCTGTGGCTTTTGGTACAAGTTGTTCAAAAAGATTTTAAGATTCTTATTTGAAGGATTTTACTCTCAAATGCCAGATTTTAGATTCTGAGCATCATGTGGGTCTGTCGGTGGAAGACTGGATGCTTTCCGTGTCATTGATGACTTCATTCCTTAATTGAATGATTTGGGATTTTCAAAGTGTCTTGTTTTATCTTTTTCATTTTTTCTTGTCTTTGGAAAATTATTATTATTAGAAAACCATTAGAAACATTTAAAATCATTTAAAAATCCCAACAATCCTAGAACGATCCCAGAACCACACTACAGTTGTCCAAATACAATTCCAGAACCCCTCTAGACCCATCCCAGAACCTGGCTGGACTCCAGTTGTCCCCTTGTTATTGTTATTAAGTCCTAAGACAACAAGTTCTAACTCTGAACAAGTAGCAGAATTAGAATTGAGCCTAGATTGTCAATTTGAACAAGTACTTGTATGAGTTAATAACAGTCTTGGTGCAAACAGACTTATTTTCAGTCTGCTAGCTGTGTCCTTTAACCCTCGTGCTATCTTCTGGGGTCCAGATGACCCCAGCCTTACATTGACGTGTTATCTATCCCATGACAAATGTGGACATGTCTGCCATGGTTACCAGTGAAAACAAAAAAATAACTGATAGAAAAAGTTCAGTGCGTTGTCATGTTGGGTCCAGATGACCCCACTCCCAATGTCAACATATAGGACAGCACAGGGGTCGCGTGACTCGACTGTCTGTGTCGGGGCTGTTTGGCTAAAATCCTTGGGCAATTTGAGTCCATTTTCACCAACCGAAGGGTCTCCATTTTGTTTTCCACTAGAGTTTAAGGATTGCAAGAACTCTACCCTATTGGGGAAGTGAGGCATGGAGCTTTTGGTTGAGCTGTCTGTTAAAGCTCTAACTGTAGCTTTGAAACTACCAGATTCATCAGAAGTCCTTGGGTCCCGATTGTCTGATTATCAATCATCTAAATGGGTACACATCTTCTTCTATAAACAGCTGGTACAAATGCGTTAATGTCCACATATCCCATGGATCATTGGTCTACTGTATCTAGCCACCTTTAGAGGAAGAGTTTGCTTCCTCCAACTAGAAGATAGAACACTCAGACTGAGGGACAGAACCTTCCTCTTCAGGGGTCCACTATAACTCGTATCCACTCTTCACCCTGGTCATGGGCCATCATTTGTTATGATATTTTGCAATCAATGACTAAAGTTGCTCAGAAACCTGAAGGACAGAAAGTGTATGATGCTTAGTCAAGAAGTCCACCCAAAATTGACCACAGTGAGAATGATCTTGCGGTGAATTAGTTAAATTGTAGTTTGGATGAAGGCTTTGACATCCCTCCTCCATTGTTGCAGTCGTCACCACAGCCCTGAAGCCCGTGAAGAAGAAAACTTAGATACATTTTTCCAAAAACGCTAAAACAATGAAGTGGAGATCTATAATAAATGCATGTATGATGTTTCTCCTTCTGTGGTAAACGTGTCAACTCCAAAGGAAAACCTTTCTACAAAAACACAAACACACACATGCACACCTAGAAAACAAACCCACACATGTGCACCCAAACACACACGCACACATAAACACACAAGCATACTTAGGCAAAAAAAAAAAAACATATACAAACACACATTCACATCAAGAAACACACAGACACATGCACACTCCAACACAAAATACACCTGCACACACCCATGCATGAACACACAATATTCTTGAAAAAATTATGAGATTATATTTCAAAATCCTCAAGATCAAACACACACGCATATGGAAACACTAACACACACCTATATGTCCACAATCACACAAATCTCCACACACCTGCACAATAATACACACAAACACACACATGCTGACGGAGTTCTGAAGCCTCATAGCTGAAACTACTGATCCGATGTCTGAATGTTGAACTCTCCACCACCAGCCGCTACGCCCCCTTTCCCATCGCCTGTAGGCTGCAGATAGAAAGCCGATAGCATCAGGCCATCAGAGCTATCAGTCATCTGCACAGCGGCCATCATTCAGACCTTCCACTGAAGGTCAAGCACACAAACACCTGGTTCTGTTCTGGACTCTGGGACGGTCACATGATCAGTTTGACTCTCACTGAAGAGGAGAAAACTGAGGAGTCTGGGAAAAGCGCTCTGACATGAACTCGTATCTGGATTTTCCTCCAGTAAAGATTCTGGGTTAGATTTACAGACAATCATCTTTCTGGCGGTCAAACATGAAGAATCAAGCCCGAATCAGCTTCTGTTCCTGCTCTCCATGTTAAAACATAAATATAAATGATGATATGATTAGAGCTTCTTGAATTTTCCCCACTGGAGCTCTACAGAAGGCTCAGGAACTCATCTATAATCAGAACGATCATCAGGTGAAGAGAAGACGGCCTTGTTCTCTGACCTCCGTTCTTAAAACATGAGAGATCACTGATCCTCAGAACTCCAGAGGAAACAGAACAGAGCCTGTCGCCGGCCCAACCTGATCCGACTGACAGACGGGGGGAAATTAAGATTCGCTCTCACAGCGGTGAGCATCCCCGTTGCCATGGAGACAGACTCACGTCTGAAGCGAGAACATTTCCGTGGGTTCTGCTGGTGCAGCAGAAGACGAAACAAAGTTGGATTTCATTTTTGGTAACTCATCTGACGCTGCAGTTTCAGACAGAAAGGGACATTTTCTGTCAGGAAACGCTAACTAGCTTCTTGATTTACTGTAGAAGTCTGCAATATACCCCGTGAGGGGGTTTCAAGAAATCTGCTGAGCCTTTATCTGTACAAAAATCCTCTGTAATTGGATTTAGTCGGGATAACCCAATTGCTAAAAGGAATAATTTAGAAGAATGTTTGGACTAGATTTACGATCTACACAGTCAGTTTAAAATAACTTTATTGATTAATCCAAATACTTTGGGATATTAAAATAATTTTGACAGCATCTTGAATGCCTTAATTAAATTAATACAATACAACAGATACATTAAAAAAAGTTTAACTTGTAAAAATGAAAAGAAAAAAAATCATATTTGGATTTATAGTTTTTTACAGTTAAATATGAGGTTTATGTAGTTCTAGAATAAATGACCATTTCTGGTTTTCAACATGCAGTTGAGGGTAATAGAAATATAAATATAGATATTTGAATAAAATGTCATGTCAAGTAACCAGAAGCTCATGAATGATATTCTAAATCCTCATTTTAGTCACTCCAGATGGAATCTAGTGTTCTGTATTTCTGGTCCATAAATTCTTCATCAAATAAACCCATACAGGGGGTAACTCTTAAGGGGGCAGGTGTGTTACGTGTGTGGTAAAAGTATTGTGAAGTATTTGAAAGGCTGTTGTCCGTACTTGATGACGTGGTGGTGTTTGTATGCTGTCTTTAATACCACACTCCTACTCTAACCCGGTTCCTCCAGCTAGCACCATGCATGTTTTGCAGCTAACACCCTGATTTTGTAACTGCTGGTTATCTGGGTTGGTACACAGGTGATACAAACATGCACAAAAAAGTGCAAAGTATTGTTTGTGCCACTCTGCCTGCATTACTATGGAAGCTTTTGTGTCTCATAATTTTAAAGTCAATACTAGAAATGCTATTTCATTTTCACATTTTACTAGCATTACTGTCTCTTAAATGAAATTAAAAGCAATTACCAGAACAGCTTTTTCATTTTCTTCTTAAACATAGCTCATTCTGTAACTTAACTAAAATGATAAAGAAAATTACATTTGACATTTCATTAAAAAAAAAAAAAATTATTTGGTAAATCTGTACCAAAATTCAATCAGAAATATCAAATTTGAAAATTAAAATAGATAAACAGAAATGCGTTTTTGTTTTCAATACCTGCAATATTCGTCTGTTAAATAAAATGGAAAAGGAAATCCTCAGAACGGCCTTTTCATTTTCTTCTTCATCATTGCTCATTCTGTGACAGAATTAAAGGGACAAAGCCAATGAAAACTGTTTTTTCGTTGTCATAAGCTGCCAACGTTACGTTCAGTTACAGAATGAGCTGTGATGAAGAAGAAAATGAAAAAGCCGTTCAGATAATTGCAGGTACTTCTTGAAAACGAAAAAGCATCTCTGTTAATCAATTTTAGTTTTCAATTTGAGATTTCTGATTGAATTTTGGTACCAGTGAAAATGAAATAGCATTTCCAGTATTGACTTTTATTTTAGATTATGAGTCACAGACGCTTCCATACATTACTGAGCGTTTCATCTGGATTTGATCCTGTGTTTTCCTGACCCTGTTTTGTCTCTGGAGCTGTCTTCCTGCCGCCTGCCCCGACCTTTGCCTGGATCCTGACTTCTCAAGGTTCTTCTCTGATGCCCCCAATGATTGTTGCTGATTTCTGCCTGCCTGACTCGCTTAGATTTGTGGACTTTAGCCGTGCCAATTAACCCTGCTGCAATTCTGTGACAATACCAGTGGAAAAAAACGTACATGAATATGTGTGCTCTATGTGCTAACCAATCAACAATCTTGATATGTTGCACAGGCCACTTGTGCTCCATACAGGGTTGTCCTTTTTTTTTTTTTACCTTCAGAAGCCCCTTACTTAAGAGTAGTTGTGATTTAAGCTTTAAGTACGGTTATTGAGAGAGTACAAAGAAGTACATCAGTCTGACACAGATGGATGTACTTCCATGGTTTCAGAATCAGACAGGATTCAAGAGTCAACGCTCGGATTCTGTAGATCAGGGCTGCTCATTCCTGGTCCTCGAGATCTACCACCCTGACTATTTTCCAGATCTCCAAGCCCTGCCACCTGCTGATTGGCTCAGTCAGATGTCTCCACAATCTGATTGAAAGGACACACCTGGTCCAGGTAATCAGCAGCAAGCAGTACAGGGAGAGCTGGAAAACAGGCAGGGTGGTAGATCTTGAGGACCAGGAATGAGCAGCCCTGCTGTAGATCATAGAGCGTTCCAACTTAAGGTTTTTGGAGCCTCGTCTTTGTTCCCCAAACAGAACTTCTCTAAAAACAATGTTTTTGTCACAGCACAGACATACTAGACAATCAGTCTTCTAACCAGCAGAGAAGTGTTTTTGCAAACATGTTTCCTGCACGTGCGCTGAAGCTCGTTTCCCTCCCACCGTCTGAAGAGCAGTCTGCCGCATTAATGAGGCTGAAATCATCCATAATTAAGGAGCAGAACTCTTAACCCAGTTACAGATAAAAGAGAGGGGGCTCCTTATTAGATACCTGAAACCAACCAGTAACAGCACGTGTCAAAGTCGAGGCCCGGGGGCCGGATCTGGCCCTCCGGGTAATTCCATCTGGCCCTCCTGATCATTTTATTTTATTGTTATTAATGGCCCGATGTTATCTTGTGTTCATTTCTAACTTGTATAATTTTGACAAAAATGTTTTTTAGGCAGAGTAAAATATTGAAAGTTATTTGAGGTTTAAATTGATTTATTCTGGAATAATATTCCTGCCTTTTCTTCTTCATAACTATGCTAAAAAGTTAGTTTTAAAAATTGTCACTTTGCTAGCTTTATGGACTATTTTGGCATTTACTAAATTTTTTTAGGCTAATTTGGAGTTTAGGTCATATTTAAGCTACATGCTAGCTGTTTTGGTTGATCTAGGCTTTTTTTTTAAAGTTTATTAGACTGTCTTGGAGTCAGGCTAATGCTTACAAACTAGCTGTTTTGGCTAATTTCGTTTTTTTCAGTTTCTTTAGGCTTTCTTGAAGTTTAGCTATTTTTTTCAGCTACATGCTATCTGTTTTGGCTAACCTATTTTTTTATTTTTAGTTTCCTTTTTCTTTTTTGGTTTTTTAGACTAATTTATGCTTTTAGCTAATATTTTATCGGGCTATCAGCTTCAGTGTTTTTAGTTATCAATTTCAGCATCCTCAGCTATCAGCACTAGCATCTTCAGCGGCTAAATTCAGCTTACAGCATTCACACTAGCATTATCACAGGTAATCCTATATGTCTTTTTCATAATTACATTATAAGTTACGCTTTTAAAGTTTTAAAATTTGTGTTTTACAGTGTATAAATGAATGTTTATCCGGTGGTCCAAAGGTGTGTCTTGGGTTTTGGCCCCCTGTGCGATTGAGTTTAACACCAGTTAGAGGGCTAATCGCTGCCTTATCTTTATCTGTCGGACAGACCACTCGTTGACAGATAGAAGTGATAATAAACCTGCTGACTAACCCACTAACTAAACCTGAATTTACAGGAAGTTCACCTGAACTCTAGTGAAGACATCTTTGGTCCGTTTACTTGCAGAGTATCTCTGATGTCTCAGGAGGACAAAAACACGAGCCTCAGCATGAATATGATGCAGGAACCATTAAAAATGCCTGCTGGTGTTATGAAGAGCTGCAGGCTTTTATCTGTCCTAGCATGAGCTCGTTTTGTAAAATAACACCAGAAATGATCAGCAGATGGAATTCTTTTGAATTTTTTCTTATCAGTTTGGTTTGCTTCAGTTTTCTCCTGTGTGAGGATGAAGAGGGGAGCTGTCACTGTTACTGTTCCAGACGTGAAGCATCTTCAATCTGCTGCTCTAAATTCCTGTCATGAAGGCGACTAGTTTAAAGTCTATTACGATTTAGTTTTTTTTACGATCTGATAAATAAGTTTTACCTTTCCAGCCGGAGGAGCGCGGCTGTCTGAGCCCGGCCGGCTGAAAGCATTCAGCTGCAAACTTAATTGAGGCAGAAGCAGACATTTTTTGGTTTTGATGGACAGCTGAGGCTCGCAGAGACGAGTCGCGGCGCATGTGGTTTACGAGGAATGAGAAACGGCTCGCTCCAGACACCAAATCCTGTCATGAACTATGGAAACAGCACAGATTGAATGTTTCTGCCGTCTTTACTTTGTTTCCTCGATGTTTCATCTTCAGGGCTAAATGAATGGGATCTGTTTTCCCTCCTCCATCATTCTTCATCTGCTCTGCTCTGCGTTTGTTCCTCTCTCCGCGCTGTGCAGCGTTGGCGCCCGCGGTCCTCACACCGAGCACAAGCGCCGTTTTACCTCGGCGCTTGAAATTTCACGCCGTTGTGTAACGCGTCGGCTTGGCGCGTGGGCGTGTGCGGCTCCTTGGAGGCGAGAAACGGTTTTTGCTGCAGGTCCAGCAGACAAACCGGAGCCAGTTCTGCTGAGATGACCTTTCAGACACGGCGGTGACACTGACTTGTTGTTATAAATAAGCCGTTCTAGAAAAATGGTTCTGAAAATCCATTCTGGGGTATTGTGTGGCGGCTGCGAGTGGATCCTCTCTGTGTTCTCCTCATGCATAAGACACAGTCCAGCTTCCTCACACAGACCCATAACTCGCTTCGCATGTTCAAGAACATACTAAACGAGTCTTCAAGCTCTTTTAATATATACTTTTTTTTAAACTTGTCCTGTCCAACTACTGAGCGAGCAGAGAAGATCTGAGGGTCTCAGTGCTGAAGAGATGTTATTGTTACAATTTGGGGTTATAGATCTTCGGACAGGTTTATTTTTTATGAACCCCCTTTGTTTTGGAGGTTAGACTTTATTTATAGCTACAGAACTCGGGTTCGAGCGACCGCTTTCAATGAAAACTCTAATTCTGCATTCACATCATGAATAGGGCTGTGGATCGTTGCTGAGGTGGCGATCCGATACGATTCACGAATCGAACCACGATTCTTACTTTTTAATACTATGTTTATTGCTCTGTGAATATTTACGAGATGGAGGAAAATTGAAACTATTTATATTAAATCACCAACATTTTTATTTAGAACAGTAGGTCAGAATCAACAAAACTCATTACAAAAAAAAAAAAAAACCACACAAAAATTCAGATAGAAAAACATTTTGATTGTCATTTTAAACTTTTTTGTCTACCTTCTGGTTAAGTTCTGCAGTAACATAAACAACATAAAAAGAATAAAAATCACTGCTGTTTTTTATCATTTAACAGCAAAACTTGAAGTTTGTGTTAAGTTTTTTTATGCAGCAGAATCTGCTGATTCACGTTGTTTACATCCTCCTTTGAGCAGCGTGAGGCTGCGTTTCTTCAAAATAAGATGGAGTTTCGTTAATTGCGTTAAATGTTGAAGAGTTGTCATAACAAAATGAAAGTAAAGCTCCGATGTTAAAGCTAAATCATTTTTCTAAAGTTCTGTCAGTGAACAGAACTTCAGTCTCAGTTTTTGAACTGAAATAAGCTCTCGCTAGTTTTACTTTGAAAACCGGATACTTCTCTGCAACGAAGATGTGTTTACTTCCGGTGGCTACCGCGGCTCTTTCGGCCTTGTTTTAGTTCGTAAACTTAAAATCTTACGTTAAACTGCATTCCAGAGGAAAAATACATCACTACCAGATAATATTTTGATAATATTTTACTACAATTTACTATATTTATAGAGATTCCGAATCAGCGATCTTGGACGTCACAAATATTCATACTCAAATTTTCGGGAGCAGATCGCGAGTACTCGAGCACCCGGATACTCGTTACAGCCCTAATCATGAACCCTGATTGTGATCAGAACTTGGGACAGAGCCTCGTGTCTCTCTTTTCTGGAAGATATTTGTATTTTAAAAAGAGATACGTGGTTTAAAAACAATTATTTAGACTTTTTTTATATTAATGATCTGGAATATCCACTTGACGAAGTGAGAAAAAATCAAGTTTTCCCAGATAAAATTAACAATCTGAGTTCAAAATGGTTGATAGGAAAATTCTGGTGACCCAGCATCCTCGCAGCATTTAAACGCATCACTTACAGATGAATAACTGAGACGTGAGAAGAATCTCACATCAGATTAGTGCATATCTGAGGTTTTGTGTGCGCTCAACAAGTGTTCATCTAAGTATCTCGGACTGGGATTCGATGGAACGTGGTCTTGTTTGTGGATCAGGACTTTCCCGACATCTTTGGTCCATGAAGGAAGGCCTCAGAGGACCTCGTGTGGATGATGAAGAGCAGCAGATGAGTGGAGGTGTGGCTAAGATGTTCCTTTAATGTTCCTGCAGATCATAAAACAGAACTAAAGATGAAATCCTTTCAGATCCTCCTACAGGAGCACATTGTGGAAATGGTCAACGGTAATTAACCCTTTAACTGCCTCCTCAACCAAACGGTGGGAAACATTTAGAAAACACGTTTTTAAAAGTATCGATTGTGTGTATTGCTCCCCAAAGTACGGAGCCCTTAAAGGGAAATTGAAGGAAAAAAAATTCAAGTAAAAGCATTTTTTTTTTTCCAAAAATTGAAACAAGTATGGTAATAATACAAATTTGGTTAGTTAAAAAAAAAAACTAAAAAAAAGTTACTGGTTTACATCCGTCATAAACCAGATTTTTTTTACTATTTATTTTTTTTACAAAACAAGTTCTAGTTAGTAACCAGAATTTTTCTTTTTCTTTTTTTTTTTTTAATTCAGTTTCTTTTTTTTTAACTTTAATTTTTTTTAAGGAGCCCTTAAGTATTCTTAAAAAAAAAAAAAATAACTTCAATTTTTTTTTATTTTTTTTAAAATATTTGATGTCTCTTTAGGGGCTCCGTACCAAGGCAACGAGAAGCAGAGAAAAGATCTTTTTTGGTGTTTTTTTTTTGGGTAGTTAACCCTTTAACAGCTGAGGCGTCACTAGCAACGCTTAAACACAAAATCTGGAATATAATGTAACTTTTCAACCATTAACACAATGTAATCCCAGCAGATTCTGAAGGAGAAAAGTGGCTGGAGTCAGCGATTAAATCATAGTCATTTTAGTGGTTTTCTGAGATGCAGCAGAACATCTTCAGTCAATTTGAGTGTAACGTCTGGACTCTCTTTCGTCTTGTTAAAATGCTGCATTTTTGCTCTGCTGGAGTCTTTACTCTTCATCTCAGGTGATGCACCTGGCAGAGAGCTCAGCAGATCTTACCCTGTAGATCTGCTGATGTTCAGCAGCAGAATTCCTCTGCAGAAGACCCAGACTTCCCTTCGCGTGACACAGTTTTGCTTCAGTTCTCTCCAGATTACAGAGATGTCCTTTTGCAGCATCAGGACCGCCTCCAGCTAACTGTAACACATTTGTCTTCTTGCTGTGCTGCAGCTCCTAACTTCCACAGACGGACGTTTTGTTTTCCTTGAAGGGATTTGGCAGAAACTTGAAATGAAGCAGTCGTCATTTTTAAATGTTTTAGTCGTACGTTTATGCGTTTGACCTAAAAGAATCGAAACAGAAGCTGTTAGTCACATGGTTACATTTTTAGAATCTAACACCAGCACATCCTGGCCGAGCCTGCCATGGCTCCGGGTCAGGCCTGGACTGTAAATTGGGATGAACCATGACAGTATAAGAGAACTGGACCATGGCGTTCTAAACGGGAAGTACTTGATTTATAATAACCTGAATCTATAAATGTCTGATCTTAAATTCTGAACCGGATAAAGATAAAACCTGTAAATGAATGGTACGGTCGAGCCGGTGGGATTATATAAGTTCGTTTCCTCCCACTCCCTTTCAGACAATCTCTTCATGTCTGGTTATCCTGTGTTTGTCATGTCTTAATGGATGTAAAATTCTCGATTGATTGTATTGCACATTAATTATTATTTTTTTTGATTGACTGAAATAAATCATTTTAATTTTATGTCCTTTAATCCAATCTAATCTTGCTGGCTTCAAGAAGACTTCTATAGAGAAACAAACATATTAATTGGTCATTATAATTGTCAGGAAAAATAAAAAAAATTTTTTCTTTTAAATGTTCCTGTTAATCCTATTGGATCTTAGTGGATCACAAGTTATTAATGCTGTAAACTGACCAATCAGAAGCCTTAATGACAGTAGGTGATCTCACGTCCAACCTTTCAAGTGTTGCCAGATTCTCCTGAGCCCTCTTTCAGTGCTAGGGGGGTGTGGCTTCCCAACAAGCTCATTCCTGATTGGTGAGAGTGGTTGCCATAGAAATGATGATTCTGACCAATCACTGCTAACTAATGTTGTCTGGCTCCAACGTGGCGACGTCTATATCACAGAATAATGGTTGGATCCTGAAGTTTTCTATTGATGACATCACACTCACTCAGTCCATGTCTCAGATACAGTCAATGGGAGTTATGTCTGTTGAATTTCTGCCAAAACAGCTGAATTTTCATCTGTTGTGATTCTAACAAAATATTTTCTTTTCTTTTCCTCTTTCTCGTCTTCCTGTGTGGACCTGATCCCTGCTCGTCTTCCTCGTCTTCCTCGTCCTGTGAAGGTAAGAGACTCCCGTCCTCGTCAGCAGCTTCGGTTGGTGTGACTCCGCTGTGAAACGGGTGTGGATTGACATTTGATCAGATTCATCAGAGGAAGTCCTCCGCTCCACTCGGCTGTGAAGAGCTTAAGAGTTCATAATTGTGTGAATGCATTCAATGCATTCACACTATTGTGATCCTGTTTCTCTTTAAATATTATTGTGTGAATGCATTCAATGCATTCACACTATTGTGATCCTGTTTCTCTTTAAATATTATTATTATTATTATTATTATTATTTACGAGTTCTTCCGTACGTTTTTTAACGGGTAAGAACTTAAGCACACTTTATGCAATTTACGCAATCTTGGTATCAAAACGTTCAGCACGTTCAGGACATTGAGGCTTGTACTTTTGGTTTTCGCAAATTTTACGGTTTTCGCAATTTTGCGCAATTTATGCTAATTTTTGGCCCTATGTTAAGTCAATGGGAAAATTTTTCAAATTGTTATAAAAATTTCTGCACTTATGCAACTTATGCAATATTGTTATCAAAATGTTCTGCAAATTTAGGACATTCATAAATGTATTTTTGAAATTCTTAAAATTTACGGTTTTTACGCAAATTATGCAAATTACTAGCCTCATTGAAAATGAATGGAATTTTTAAAATCGTTATAAAACTTTGTGCACTTTTTACACTTGTGCAATATTGTTATCAAAATGTTCTGCAAATTTAGGACATTCATAAATGTATTTTTGAAATTCTTAAAATTTACGGTTTTTACGCAAATTATGCAAATTACTAGCCTCATTGAAAATGAATGGAATTTTTAAAATCGTTATAAAACTTTGTGCACTTTTTACACTTGTGCAATATTGGTATCAATACGTTCAGCTTGTTCAGGACATTTGTGCTTGTACTTTTGAAATTCATACACGTAACGATTTTAACGCAATCTATGCTAGTTTACTAGCCTCATTGACAATTAATGGACATTTTTAAAATTGTTATAAAACTTTGTGCACTTTTTACACTTGTGCAATCTTGGTATCAAAACGTTCAGCTCGTTGAGGACATTATAGCTTGTGTTTTTGGTTTTCGCAAATTTTACGGTTTTTGCGATTTTGCGCAATTTATGCTAATTGTTAGCCCTATGTTATGTCAATAGGAACATTTTTCAAATCGTTATAAAAATTTCTGCACTTATGCAACTTATGCAATATTGTTATCAAAATGTTCTGCAAATTTAGGACATTCATAAATGTATTTTTGAAATTCTTAAAATTTACGGTTTTTACGCAAATTATGCAAATTACTAGCCTCATTGAAAATGAATGGAATTTTTAAAATCGTTATAAAACTTTGTGCACTTTTTACACTTGTGCAATATTGGTATCAATACGTTCAGGTTGTTCTGGACATTTGTGCTTGTACTTTTGGAATTCATACACGTAACGATTTTAACGCAATCTATGCTAGTTTACTAGCCTCATTGACAATTAATGGACATTTTTAAAATTGTTATAAAACTTTGTGCACTTTTTACACTTGTGCAATCTTGGTATCAAAACGTTCAGCTCGTTGAGGACATTATAGCTTGTGTTTTGGTTTTCGCAAATTTTACGGTTTTTGCGATTTTGCGCAATTTATGCTAATTGTTAGCCCTATGTTATGTCAATAGGAACATTTTTCAAATCGTTATAAAACTTTCTGCACTTATGCTTTTTCGGCTAATTTGGCAACTTTTTAGGTTTTTGGGCTATTTTGGAGTTAAGCTAGCATATTAGCAACGTGTTAGCTTTTTTGGCTAATTTGGCAACTTTTGAGGTTTTTTTGGGCTAATTTGGAGTTAAGCTAGCATATTAGCAACGTGTTAGCTTTTTTGGCTAATTTGGCAACTTTTTAGGTTTTTTGAGCTAATTCAGGTTTAAGCTAGCATATTAGCAACGTGTTAGCTATTTTGGCTAATTTGGCAACTTTTGAGGTTTTTTGTGCTAATTCAGGTTTAAGCTAGCATATTAGCAACGAGTTAGCTTTTTTGGCTAATTTGGCTACTTTTTAGGTTTTTTTGGGCTAATTTTGAGTTAAGCTAACATATTAGCAACGTGTTAGCTTTTTTGGCTAATTTGGTAACTTTTAGGGTTTTTTGTGCTAATTCAGGTTTAAGCTAGCATATTAGCAACGTGTTAGCTTTTTTGGCTAATTTGGCAACTTTTTAGGTTTTTCTGGGCTAATTCAGGTTTGAGCTAGCATGTTAGCAACGTGTTAGCTTTTTTGGCTAATTTGGCTACTTTTTAGGTTTTTTTGAGCTAATTTGGAGTCAAGCTAACATATTAGCAACGTCTTAGCTTTTTTGGCTAATTTGGCAACTTTTTAGGTTTTTTGGGCTAATTCAGGTTTAAGCTAGCATATTAGCAACGTGTTAGCTTTTTTGGCTAATTTGGCAACTTTTATGGTTTTTTGGGCTAATTCAGGTTTAAGCTAGCATATTAGCAACGTGTTAGCTTTTTTGGCTAATTTGGCTACTTTTTAGGTTTTTTTGGCTAATTTGGAGTTAAGCTAACATATTAGCAACGTGTTAGCTTTTTTGGCTAATTAGCAACTTTTTTGGTTTTTTGGGCTAATTCAGGTTTAAGCTAGCAAATTAGCAACGTGTTAGCTTTTTGGCTAATTTGGCTACTTTTTAGGTTTTTGGGGCTAATTTGGAGTTAAGCTAATATTAGCAACGTGTTAGCTTTTTTGGCTAATTTGGCTACTTTTTAGGTTTTTTGGGCTAATTTGGAGTTAAGCTAACATATTAGCAACGTGTTAGCTTTTTTGGCTAATTTGGCTACTTTTTAGGTTTTTTTGGGCTAATTTGGAGTTAAGATAGCATATTAGCAACGTGTTAGCTTTTTTGGCTAATTTGGCAACTTTTTTGGTTTTTTTTGGGCTATTTGGAGTTAAGCTAACATATTAGCAACGTGTTAGCTTTTTTGGCTAATTTGTCAACTTTTTAGGTTTTTTTGGGCTAGTTTGGAGTTAAGCTAACATATTAGCAACGTGTTAGCTTTTTTGGCTAATTTTGGCAACTTTTTTTTTTTTTTGGGCTAATTCAGGTTTAAGCTAGCATATTAGCAACGTGTTAGCTTTTTTGGCTAATTTGGCAACTTTTTAGGTTTTTTTGGGCTAATTTGGAGTTAAGCTAACATATTAGCAACGTGTTAGCTTTTTGGCTAATTTGGCAACTTTTTTGGTTTTTTTTGGGCTAATTTGGAGTTAAGCTAACATATTAGCAACGTGTTAGCTTTTTTGGCTAATTTGGCAACTTTTTTGGTTTTTTTAGGCTAGTTTGGAGTTAAGCTAACATATTAGCAACGAGTTAGCTTTTTTGGCTAATTTGGCAACTTTTTTGGTTTTTTTGGGCTAATTTGGAGTTAAGCTAACATATTAGCAACTTGTTAGCTTTTTTGGCTAATTTGGCAATGTTTTTGGTTTTTTGTGCTAATTCAGGGTTAAGCTAGCAAATTAGCAACGTGTTAGCTTTTTTGGCTAATTTGGCAACTTTTATGGTTTTTTTGGGCTAATTCAGGTTTAAGCTAGCAAATTAGCAACTTGTTAGCTTTTTTGGCTAATTTGGCAATGTTTTTGGTTTTTTGTGCTAATTCAGGGTTAAGCTAGCAAATTAGCAACGTGTTAGCTTTTTTGGCTAATTTACAACTTTTAATGCACTTTACACAACTTAAGCACTTTACAGAATTTAAACACTTCATGCACCTTATACAATTTACACTTTTCATGCAAATTAATGCAATTAATGCAAATTAACGCAATTAATGCTAATTACAGCTAGCATTTCCAGCAAAAATGCATTCACACATGCATTATCGGAGGTAATGCACTTTTCTAGTTATTATTATTATTTATGTCTTCTTCCGTACGTTTTTTGACGGGTAAAAACTTAAGCACACTTTATGCAATTTACGCAATCTTGGTATCAAAACGTTCAGCACGTTCAGGACATTGAGGCTTGTACTTTTGGTTTTCGCAAATTTTACGGTTTTCGCGATTTTGCGCAATTTATGCTAATTTTTGGCCCTATGTTAAGTCAATGGGAAAATTTTTCAAATTGTTATAAAAATTTCTGCACTTATGCAACTTATGCAATATTGTTATTAAAATGTTCTGCAAATTTAGGACATTCATAAATGTATTTTTGAAATTCTTAAAATTTACGTTTTTTACGCAAATTATGCAAATTACTAGCCTCATTGAAAATGAATGGAATTTTTAAAATCGTTATAAAACTTTGTGCACTTTTTACACTTGTGCAATATTGGTATCAAAATGTTCTGCAAATTTAGGACATTCATAAATGTATTTTTGGTATTCTTAAAATTTACGGTTTTTACGCAAATTATGCAAATTACTAGCCTCATTGACAATTAATGGACATTTTTAAAATCGTTATAAAACTTTGTGCACTTTTTACACTTGTGCAATCTTGGTATCAAATCGTTCAGCTTGTTCAGGACGTTCGTGCTTGTACTTTTGGAATTCATACACGTAACGATTTTATCGCAATCTATGCTAGTTTACTAGCCTTATTGACAATTAATGGACATTTTTCAAATCGTTATAAAACTTTGTGCACTTTTTACACTTGTGCAATCTTGGTATCAAAACTTTCAGCTCGTTGAGGACATTACTGCTTGTCTTTTTGGTTTTCGCAAATTTTACGGTTTTTGCGATTTTGCGCAATTTATGCTAATTTTTAGCCCTATGTTATGTCAATGGGAAAATTTTTCAAATCGTTATAAAACTTTCTGCACTCATGCTTATTCGGCTAATTTAGCAACTTTTTAGGTTTTTTGGGCTAATTTGGAGTTAAGCTAACTTATTAGCAACGTGTTAGCTTTTTTGGCTAATTTGGCTACTTTTTAGGTTTTTTTGGGCTAATTTGGAGTTAAGCTAACATATTAGCAACGTGTTAGCTTTTTTGGCTAATTTGGTAACTTTTAGGGTTTTTTTGGGCTAATTCAGGTTTAAGCTAGCATATTACCAACGTGTTAGCTTTTTTGGCTAATTTGGCTACTTTTTAGGTTTTTTTGTCCTAATTCAGGTTTAAGCTAGCATATTAGCAACGTCTTAGCTTTTTTGGCTAATTTGGCTACTTTTTAGGTTTTTTTGAGCTAATTTGGAGTTAAGCTAACATATTAGCAACGAGTTAGCTTTTTATGCTAATTTGGCTACTTTTTAGGTTTTTTTGGGCTAATTTGGAGTTAAGCTAACATATTAGCAACGTGTTAGCTTTTTTGGCTAATTTGGCTACTTTTTAGGTTTTTTAGGGCTAATTCAGGTTTAAGCTAACATATTAGCAATGTGTTAGCTTTTTTGGCTAATTTGGCTACTTTTTAGGTTTTTTTGTGCTAATTCAGGTTTAAGCTAGCATATTAGCAACGTGTTAGCTTTTTTGGCTAATTTGGCTACTTTTTAGGTTTTTTTGAGCTAATTTGGAGTTAAGCTAACGTATTAGCAACGAGTTAGCTTTTTTGGCTAATTTGGCTACTTTTTAGGTTTTTTTGGGCTAATTCAGGTTTAAGCTAGCATATTAGCAACATGTTAGCTTTTTTGGCTAATTTGGCTACTTTTTAGGTTTTTTTGGGCTAATTCAGGTTTAAGCTAGCATATTAGCAACGTGTTAGCTTTTTTGGCTAATTTGGCAACTTTTTAGGTTTTTTTGTGCTAATTCAGGTTTAAGCTAGCATATTAGCAAGGTGTTAGCTTTTTTGGATAATTTGGCAACTTTTTAGGTTTTTTTGGGCTAATTCAGGTTTAAGCTAGCATATTAGCAACGTGTTAGCTTTTTTTGGCTAATTTGGCAGCTTTTTAGGTTTTTGTGCAGATTTTAAGCAAAAATCTTCCGCATCTTCAGCAACCACATTCCGCAAAATGCATTCACACATGCATTATCGGAGGTAATGCACTTTTCTAGTTATTATTTACGTCTTCTTCCGTACGTTTTTTGACGGGTAAAAACTTAAGCACACTTTGTGCAATTTACGCAATCTTGGTATCAAAACGTTCAGCACGTTCAGGACATTGCTGCTTGTATTTTTGGTTTTCGCAAATTTTACGGTTTTTGCGATTTTGCGCAATTTATGCTAATTTTTGGCCCTATGTTAAGTCAATGGGAAAATTTTTCAAATTGTTATAAAAATTTCTGCACTTATGCAACTTATGCAATATTATTATCAAAATGTTCTGCAAATTTAGGACATTCATAAATGTAATTTTGGAATTCTTAAAATTTACGGTTTTTACGCAAATTATGCAAATTACTAGCCTCATTGAAAATGAATGGAATTTTTAAAATCGTTATAAAACTTTGTGCACTTTTTACACTTGTGCAATATTGGTATCAATACGTTCAGGTTGTTCTGGACATTTGTGCTTGTACTTTTGGAATTCATACACGTAACGATTTTAACGCAATCTATGCTAGTTTACTAGCCTCATTGACAATAAATGGACATTTTTAAAATTGTTATAAAACTTTGTGCACTTTTTAAACTTGTGCAATCTTGGTATCAAATCGTTCAGCTTGTTCAGGACATTCATGCTTATACTTTTGAAATTCATACACGTAACGATTTTAACGCAATCTATGCTAGTTTACTAGCCTCATTGACAATTAATGGACATTTTTAAAATTGTTATAAAACTTTGTGCACTTTTTACACTTGTGCAATATTGGTATCAAAACGTTCAGCTCGTTCAGGACATTCGTGCTTGTACTTTTGGAATTCATACACGTAACGATTTTAACGCAATCTATGCTAGTTTACTAGCCTCATTGACAATTAATGGACATTTTTCAAATTGTTATAAAACTTTGTGCACTTTTTACACTTGTGCAATCTTGGTATCAAAACGTTCAGCTCGTTGAGGACATTACTGCTTTTCTTTTTGGATTTCGCAAATTTTACAGTTTTTGCAATTTTGCGCAATTTATGCTAATTTTTAACCCTATGTTATGTCAATGGGAAAATTTTTCAAATTGTTATAAAACTTTCTGCACTTATGCTTTTTTGGCTAATTTGGAAACTTTTTAGGTTTTTTTTAGCTAATTTGGAGTCAAGCTAACATATTAGCAACGTGTTAGCTTTTTTGGCTAATTTGGCAATTTTTTTGTTTTTTTAGCTAATTTGGAGTCAAGCTAACATATTAGCAACGTGTTAGCTTTTTTGGCTAATTTGGCAACTTTTTAGGTTTTTTTGGGCTAATTTGGAGTTAAGCTAACATATTAGCAACGTGTTAGCTTTTTTGGCTAATTTGGCAACTTTCAGGGTTTTTTTGGGCTAATTCAGGTTTAAGCTAGCATATTAGCAACGTGTTAGCTTTTTTGGCTAATTTGGCAACTTTTTAGGTTTTTTTTGTGCTAATTCAGGTTTAAGCTAACATATTAGCAACGAGTTAGCTTTTTTGGCTAATTTGGCTACTTTTGAGGTTTTTTTGGGCTTATTTGGAGTTAAGCTAACATATTAGCAACATGTTAGCTTTTTTGGCTAATTTGGCAACTTTTTTGGTTTTTTCGGGCTAATTCAGGTTTAAGCTAGCATATTAGCAACGTGTTAGCTTTTTTGGCTAATTTGGCTACTTTTTCGGTTTTTTTGGGCTAATTTGGAGTTAAGCAAACATATTAGCAACTTGTTAGCTTTTTTGGCTAATTTAGCAACTTTTTTGGTTTTTTTAGGCTAATTCAGGTTTAAGCTAGCATATTAGCAACGTGTTAGCTTTTTTGGCTAATTTGGAAACTTTTTAGGTTTTTTGGGCTAATTTGGAGCTAAGCTAACATATTAGCAACGTATTAGCTTTTTTGGCTAATTTGGCAAGTTTTTAGGTTTTTTTGGGCTAATTCAGGTTTAAGCTAGCATATTAGCAACGTGTTAGCTTTTTTGGCTAATTTGGCAGCTTTTTAGGTTTTTGTGCAGATTTTAAGCAAAAATCTTCTGCATCTTCAGCAACCACATTCCGCAAAATGCATTCACACATGCATTATCGGAGGTAATGCACTTTTCTAGTTATGACTGGAGTCAGTTCTAAAGAGCTGATGGCAGGATATCCTGCAGGTTCATTCCGTTCACTCAGATTCCCATCCTCTTCAGACGGAAATTCTGGGGTTTTATCACTACATGCTGGACTGTGTGAGTGAACAGCAGAGCAGCTGGGGTTCTAGCTTTCTTTCTGGAGCTCTCATCTTCTTATTGTGTGAATGCATTACAATGCATTCACACAATTGTTTTTCACCTATTTACGTTTTCTTCCGTACGTTTTTTGACACGTAAAAACTCAAGCACACTTTATGCAATTTCAGCAATCTTGGTATCAAAACGTTCGGCTCGTTAAGGACATTACTGCTTGTATTTTTAGTTTTCGCAAATTTTACGGTTTTCACGATTTCGCGCAATTTTTAGCCTATCTTAAGTCAATGGGGAAATTTTTCAAATCGTTATAAAACTTTCTACACATATGCTTTTTCGGCTAATTTGGCATCTTTTGAGGTTTTTTTGGGCTAATTTGGAGGTAAGCTAACATATTAGAAACGTGTTAGCATTTTTGGCTAATTTGGCAACTTTTTAGGTTTTTTGGTGCTAATTCAGGGTTAAGCTAGTATATTAGCAACGTTTTAGCATTTTTGGCTAATTTGGCAACTTTTTAGGTTTTTTGGTGCTAATTCAGGGTTAAGCTAGTATATTAGCAACGTGTTAGCTTTTTTGGCTAATTTGGCAACTTTTCAGGTTTTTTTGGGCTAATTTGCAGTCAAGCTAATACATTAGCAACGTGTTAGCTTTTTTGGCAAAATTGGCAACTTTTGAGAGTTTTTTTTGGGCTAATTCTGAGTTAAGCTAACATATTAGCAATGTGTTAGCTTTTTTGGCTAATTTGGCAACTTTTTAGGTTTTTTGTGCTGATTTTAAGCAAAAATCTTCAGCATTTTCAGCAATCACATTCTGCAAAATGCATTCACACGTGCATTATCGGAGGTAATGCACTTTTCTAGTTATTGCTGTTTTTCTCCCATCCTCTGATTCTTGGTTCACAATAATCCATCCATAGAGCAGCAGATAAAAACCGAACAAACAAACAAACCCCTCCATCCAGAGCTTCACCTTCCAGACTCTGGGTGTGAACCGTCATCAGACTCCGTTTCTACCATGAATCTGCAGTCATCTGCCCCCCTCATCCCCCCCGGTGACTGCCGTGCCAGCAGATTAAAATCACCCCAGCCGATGAGCTGGGGTGCAGCAGGTGTCTCCCTGGATTGCCGTCATGCTGGCAGCTGTGAGAAGCTGCTGTTTGTACTCAGTCATGCTGGTCAGTTCATATCGTTCAGGCTTAATTTCATTTCTGCTCATGAGGGAAACATTTGATTAAGTTTTGAAAAACAGACGGGTTTGTTTTCAGCGGGAAAAGCAGCAGACAGTGGAGCGGGTTGAAGCCTCTGTGGTCGAATCAGAACCTTTTCCTGTGGTTTCATCACCGTCAATGAATACTCACACTACAAAAATTTTGTATTTAAAAAAAAAAGTTAATCTTAGACAACTATTTGAGCTCTTCATCTGCTCCTTTGTCTTTTTTTCATGGACAATTTTTACAGCAGTAACATAATATCCACTGGTAAAAAAAAATGAATTATTTATAATCAATTTACAAGAACAAATGGTGAATAATATGACTGTAATGAGTATCCAAGTACTCGGATACTCACAATCTGCCCCCAAAATACAAATATTTGCAACATCTAAGAGCACAGATTCACAATCTTTATAAATATAGAAGAGTGTCGTAATATATTTTTTGGGAATCATATATTTTTTGCTCTGAGATGCAAAATAATAAAAGTTTATAAACTAAAACAAATTTAAAGAGCAGCGCTACTTTCACCAGAAGTAAATAAATCTTTGTGTCGGTGGAGCTTCCTGTTTTCCACGTAAAAAAAAGTTTTCTTTTCAAAAACTGGGACTGAAGTTCCGATCACTGATTGAAAATAATGAATGAGCTTTAAACCAAAGCTTTAGCTCTGATGGTTATTCCTTTGGTTATGGTAACTCTTTAACAGTTGACGACATTAACGAAACTCCAGTGGATTCTGAAGAGGAGAAACACAGTCCTCGCGGTTTAGTGTGGATGTAATCAACGTCTGCGGAAAAAACAGCAGCTTTTTCCCTCCGGGCTCTGCACCAATATGTAATGCTAAGAATGTAAAATGTTAAAGAACATTCTCCAAACTGTGGAGAACATTTTCAGGTTTTGTTGTTAAATGATCCAAAACAACGATAATTTCATTCTTTTTATGCTGTTCATATTATTGCTGAACTTAACCAGAAGATTGAAAAAAAAAGGAAAAAGTTTCAATCTAAATCAGGGGTGGGCAATTGTTTTGACTCGAGGGCCACAAAGGGTTCTAAAATTTGGCATAAGGGCCGGACGAGGAGCAGATGGAAGGAGAGATTTGGTAATCAACCTCATAAACTAAAAAAATAATATGGAACTTAGAGAAAAACATGCTTTAATTTGGATTCAAATTCACATATATTAATTTAAAAACAGAAAATTTGGGAGTTTTAATTTCTAAATTTTGATTTTTGTTCTCTTTTGGGTGATCCAATGGGTTGATGTTCTTCAGAGGAAAATGTGAACTCAAAGAAATGCTGCATTTATGTGATGTAGGAATAATCCGAAAGATCACCATCTGACTCAGAAAGGAACACACATGAACGTCAGAGAAACAACACCATTCATGAGAAGAAACCAGAAATACAATGAAAATAAAACAATAATTAGGATTTTTGATTCAATGTATTTTAATTTGGAGGGCCACATTAAGTAGCTTAAGGGGCCTCATGTGGACCCCGGATCGTAGTTTGCCCACCCCTGATCTAAATCTTTGTGTATTTACATGGAAGAATGAATGACGGCGCTTTCAGCGGTACTTCTGTCTCTCTATGGCCCAACTTGACAACTTCCTTTCCGAGACAGGAAACGGCTAAAAAAAGATTAAAACTTGAGGATCTTTTTATTATCGTCTTGATGCAAATAAGAAGAACGATCAAGTTCTCCTCCATGTTGGTTTTAGACTCCATCCACTGATCGCATCACCAACACATCATTTACCAAAGCGGAGTCTCTGATTGGTTGACGCGAAGCATCTTTTTTGCTAAAGTTCAGGTTTTTGAACTCTGGATGTACTGTGAGGCGCTGCTGCCAGGCCAACGCACACCGCGGGACCTCAGAGCGTGTCTACGTCGACTCATCGGGGACACTGGACGTGCAGATTGACCCATTTTCCATGGATGTAGAAAATAAAGTGAAAAACACAATCATCCTCTAGTGTGACTCCTAACCATCTTTGGTTTGTGGATCAGAACCTGTGTGGAATTGAGAGGCATTGATCCAAGGCGCTAAAGGTTTCTGTGAGTGTGTGTGTGTGTGTGTCCACATGAGTAATTGGCTGAAGGACACTCTTTAAATCCATGCAGGTTGTATAAACAGCAGCAGGGCTTCAATCTTCCAGCTGACAAACTGAATCATTTACAAGGTTAATCAGGACTCGTGCTGCTCACCCGCTCCCCCTCCCCCCGTCTTCTTCTCACTTCTCTTCCCGCCTTGTTCGGGGGATCGGGACCTCTTCATATGGGATTTCTGACAAGTCCAACATCAGAGAGAGGAAAACAGCACACACAGAGGTTTTGCATCAGTGTGGAAAATGTTAGCATGCTCTTTTTTTTTTTTTTTCCTGTAAAACAAAAGTGTTGTTTGTTTCAGCAAAAGTCCAGGTCCGGTTGAGGACACGCGTCTGCTGAGCTCAGCAGTTCCTTTAAGAGTCTGCAAGGGTCTATGACCATAAAAAAATCTGTGAACAGATGCTGAATGGAGCCATTTCACGCGACAGAATCCAGGCTGTGCTTAGATCCGCCTCTTTTATATCCACCCATCCATCCATCCATCCGTTCGCCCGACGGAACTTCCTTTCCTGCATTTGGGTCCTTGGTGTTTGCCGTTACTCGAGAAGAACAGGCAAACTCCACACAGAAAGTACCCAGCCGGGATTTGAACTGGAGCCTTCTTGCTTGGAGGCAAGACACTCCCCCACTATCAACCTGTGCTCAGAGTTTAGGGGGGGGGTATACCGTTACGTTCATTTGAGTCTTCTGCTGCATCAGCTGGATTTTTAAAGCTAAACAAAAGTGAGGCCAGGTTCATTCCAGTCAGGATTTAGTGGATACTGTCACAGTCAGGCACACAAGTGAGAACCTAGAAGTAGGAAAGAACCACAAGTGAAGAATTTACTAATAAAACACAGAACCGATAACACATATAGATGCAGAGAATAAGGCATGAAACGAGCTGGCGCTGTAAGCTCAGAGAGACGACATTAAATGCAGAGAGGAAAATCTGAAAAGACTTTATTACGCCGGGGTCACACTGGACGCGGAAGCGCCGCGAAGCGGAGTCCGCGCCGCTTCCGCTCCGCTCTGTAGTTCACACCAGACGGGCATTTTTCCACGGCGGTCCACAGACGGCTTCTGCTAGAGTGCTTTTTTGTTTTTGCCATCATGGTTGACACATTTCATAGCCTAAAGACATTAACCCATGTTCCTGCCAAGAAAAACTGCTCTCTCAAAACCCCGCCCACCCGCTCTGTCGGCCCACTGTACTGATCTGTGTGTGCGCGCGTGTGCCTCTCTGTTTTGTGTGTGTCTGTGCGCACACGCTCGCAGGTGTCTGTGTGTGGGTAAATTAATAAACTACAATTATTAACCCATATTTCTGCTAAGAGGAGCAGCTCACTGCATCTCTTTTTTCTCTCCCAAAATCCCGCAGCCCCGCCCACTCGCTCCGGAGTCAGCTCACTGCGTTGATCTGTGTGCGCTCGTGTCTCTGTGTTGTGTGTATTTATAAATATACCCCCTGTTTCTGCTAAGATGAGCTGCTCTCTGTCTCTCTGTTTTCGTTTTATTAACTCCCGAAACTTCTCACCCCGCACCGGAGTTTATCCACGTTGATCTGCGTGTGTACGCGTCTGTGAAAAAAGAAAAAAAATGTGTGCGTGTCTGTCTGTTTTGTGTGTCTCTGTGCTCTCGCGCGCACGTTTGTGTTGTGATTGTATGTTTAAATCGGTGTCTACCATCTATTTAGATACAAAAACATGATCACATTTGTCAATCGCGGCATTTTATTGTGAAAAACTGGTTATATTTTGAAAAGAAACGGGATTTTCTCATGTATCTTGAAGCAACTTCCGGCCAGAATTGACGCGGAACGCTCGCGGCTCGCGCACAAAATAGGTCAGACGCGGAAACGATCCGCTGCACCGCGCGGGCCCTCCGCGCCGCTCCGCGCCTTGTGTGAACGACGCCATAGGATAACAAGGGCGCCGAATGGAAGCGGACTCCGTTCCGCGCCGCTTCGCGGCGCTTTCGCGTCCAGTGTGAATGGGGCGTTATATAACTGGACTGAGTGATCCTTCCCCCCTCCAGTTTGAAACAGGAAGTTCCAGGAAGCCAGGATCCCAAAGACTTCTATAAAAAAGTAGACATTACTCTCGGATCGGTAACAGATACGCAGGGGTTGAGACGGAGACGGGGGTTTTCTGTATTCACAGAGGTCTCCGGTCCCTAACCCCACGAATACGCGGGGAATACTGTATTTTCATCTCTACAGTCAAAAATATTATGACCTTGTCTATAGGAGGGTTATATTTTGAAAAAACTAGTTATATATTGAAAATTGACAGATTTTCTCGCGTGTCTTGGCGTAACTTTCTGTCAGAGTTGAAGCGGCTCACGCAAAGAATTGAAGCAGATGCTGAAACGATCGGCTGTCCGGCGAGGGCCAGCCGCGGAGGACCGCGGCGAACTATATGGGGTCAAATCAGGATCAGCATAGAGTGAATGAAAAAAAAACAGTTTGAAAATGTGAAAAACAGACATTGTAATAAAAAAAATAGAAAAATTAAAATAAAAAAAAAAATAGAAAATTAAAAATATTTTTTAAAAACTTGAAATAAAAGCTAAAAATTTGAACTGAATATATTGTAAATTTGAAAAAAAAAGCCTAGAAAAACTTGAAAATATGAATTGAAACTGCAAATCGAGAACTGAGAGTGAATATTCAGAAAAGCGACAATAAAATTAAAAAAAGAATTCCAAAGATCATGGTTGCTAGTTAACCTGTTAGCATCAAGTAGTTTGCTTATGCGTTCTTATTTTAGTTTATGTGTTTAATGTTTCAGAAGTTTTCAACTGCAACTTAAGTATGAAAACAAGTTTAAACTAAAATTTTGTCGTAAAATGTCGTACTGTGATCTGTGGGTGGAAATGTTAGCATAGAGAGCTAACAAACCTTTAACATTTGGTAGACTTTAGAACCTTTTAACCTGCAGAACAAAATGGAATCCTTACAGTATTTATGCATCCCACTGTTTCCTATATTTCTGGTTTTCAAGCAGAACAGTGTGTACAAGCATGTCAAATAACTGACAGGTTGTGTTTCCCCCTCACACCTTCGTGACACGTCTGTGATGTATTCCTGAAAGTTCATTTGTCAGATTGCAGCGCTCCGTTTGATTTCTACATTCATCATTTCTCTGGAGGTTGCTGCGCCCGTGTTTGCGCTCACGGGGCTGCAGGCCTCTCGGCTGCGCCGGGCCCCGCAGCAGCTCTCTGGGAGAATAATGCATGTGGAAATTCACCCTTTCACTTGCCAGCAGGCGCACATCCCCTCAAGCCTGCCAGCTATGAAATAAATATGAGAGCGAGAGCATAATGAAGCCTCAGTGCCAGTCCACATGATCGATTCCAGAGAGATAGCGGCGGGAAAATGGAGAGAAGAAGTGGAAGGATGAGTGGCCAGAGGAGGAAACCTGATGGGGAGGAGGGGCTCACAAAGGAGCTCTGGATTCAGAGCTGTTACACTTCAGAAATACAGGTGATGCTTTCTACCTGAGTGCAGGTAAAAAAGCTTTGATTATAGAGCCACGCTAATGAGAATTATGCCGTTTTTAGCATGTTTCTGTTACATGATGGAGGACATTTATAGAGGAAATTTAAACTCCTTTTCTGAGTATTTCTTCAGTCAAATTGTAGTAAATCGAGGGAGAAGCCCCTCCCTGTTTGTCCAGTGTGAACAGCATAACCCAGGTCACACGCCCACATTATAACGTACCTTTAAAAACATATCTGTCCCATCTGCACCTCCATTCTGTCCTCTTCTTTAATTCTCTAATTTCTGACCAAATCTTGACTTTGAACATAAATAAATACAAGAAGAAAAAAATCATTTTTTTCATGTGACAAAAACTAGCTCTGCTCTACTAGTCGGTATAAAAGGAGTAGAAGGATGGACTTGTTGCTTTTGTCTGAGACTTTGACATTTGGAAATGATTGACATCCCGCATGTGTCCTCTCTGCAGTGATAAGGAGCTGAAGGATTTAAAGCCTTCATGAGGCTGGAAGCAGGTTTGGCTTCATACAATGGTCCCCGACCGCCGGGTTTCAGGCCAGTAACCGTCTGTGGGCCACTTCAGGTTGCAAAGAAAAAAAGCTAAATGCGTCTCTTTATGACTTTTGATGCATGTCAAGTTGTTCTCCAAGGTGGGGCAAAACTTTTTGCTGGTAGTACAACTGCCCCGACCTGTAGCTCTGTCATCGACTGTATGTAGAGAACTGGACAGAGTGAGTGTGACATCACTCAGAAAATGCCTTTTTAGTGAAATGAAGTCAGTTCAGTCACCATGTTTCCACAATATGAACGTCACCATGTTGGAGCCAGACATCAGCGATTGGTCCAAGTCGGTCTGGGTTAACAAATCTATGGCAACTAATATAACCAGTAATGAGTAAGCTTGTTGGAAGTCCAGCCCCCCCCTTCAACTAAAATTAGCTCAGGAGAATCTGTCAATCAAATGTGTGTGTGTGTGTGGGGGTGGGGGGTGGGGTGGGGGTGGGGGGGTGATTGGGCAGTTTATTGCTTAAAAAACTTGCGACAGAATAAAAAATCATGAAAAAATAATAGAATTACCAAGAACATCAGATCAAGAATGAATATTCTGACAAACAGAATGACTGAGGAATAACTTTATTGCTCCACAGAAGTTTATGGGATTTTGGCTTTTTGGAGCCAGGAGGTACTTCCTGTCTCGAACACCAGCCAGGAGGATCGCTCTCCAATTCTCTTATACAGTCAATAAGCTCATCCCTGCCTTTAACTCTAGAGCTGTCCTCGCCACAACTGATATAACACGCTCTTTGACGAACCGTAACTCCTCAAGCATTCACACGAATCAGCAATTTTGATGCAAAAAAAATGTTTGAATCGGATTTTCACTATTATGCAACACACTGCTAATGTAAAAATGCTTTTCTCCACTTAAAGGGGAAACCATGAAAATTCTACTTTTTGAGCTTTCAAGTGCATTTTATTGTTCATTCTAGAACCCCAAAACGGTATTTAGATCCGTTCATGAATGTAAGAGTAATCCTCTTAAAACCTGCACTGTCTGCAGCAGCCCCTCCCATACCCACGAAAACGAGCGGGATATTGACAAGCACCATATTGACCAGGTGACTCCAGGAAAAATTAGTGCTGCAAGCTCCGCCCCCAAACTACAACAAACACACTCCCACTTTCTCCGCGGAGCTGTGGTCCTGAGGTAGTTATCTCCTCCCAGAATCTATATCCTGGGAGGAGATAACTCCCTTGACACCACAGCTGTACCAGAACCGCTCTCTGACCCATCTTTCAAGGTGGTCTCGGTTCGTTTCCGATCGGACTGGACTTCGGTTCACTCTGTGATTCCTCAGTCTGAATATGAAACGAATCGAGCGTGGAACAATTGAACCAAAACGGCCACCGTACCCGACAGTCACGTCATCTAAACACGGTAGAAATGAAGTGATCGGTGAGCCGCGGACAAATGTAGAGCATTAATTGTCTTGTTAGCCAAAAGGAAATTATTAGTTCAACCCTTTACTTGTTTAGTGTATTAAAACAGTCAACAAAAAGTTGATTAAGAGTTTCGTTACCCTTTAAAGGGGCCATACCATGATTTTCTTAAGCCTTTCAGAGTGAAATACATCCATATAAATGATCATATAAAACCTTTGAAACACCAAGAAACAAATTATTCATGATCTACTAGTTATTTTTTGTGAGTTTTTTCATTCCCGGAGTGAAACGGCTCGATTCCTGAAGCTCCGCCTACTGCTGCGTCTTGGTGCAGTCCACTTCACGACGTCATCTTAGAAAAATCCGTGTGTCTACATTTCTCCCACAAAAATAATCCAAACTTCTTTAAAGATGGATACTTGTACGATATAGTTGTCCTTATAGGTCTGGCCATTGGTACACCGCTTCACAACACAAACATGGCCCTGCACGGCTGTGCTGGACCTGGGGTTTGGGTGTGTGTCTTAAAGGAACCTTGCGTCAACTGGATGATATACGATATTCTTCATCTAAAAAAGTGTTTTTTAGCTGATCACCACTAGCTCAGTGGAGAAATTGAGTGTTGTGTTAGACTTCCAGCACAGACTCTTCCTGTTGGCATCGATTTTACGTCAGCACGTTTCCAACCGCTCATTTTCATGGGTATGGGAGGGGCTTCAGCAGACAGCGCAGATTTTTAGAGGATTCCTCTTAAATGCATGAACGGATCAATATGCTGCTTTTGGGCTCTTTATAGTGAGGAATGAACAGTAAAATGCATTTAAAACCTCAAAAAGTAGAATTTTCATGGGAGGGCCCCTTTAAAGATGTCTATAATAAAACATGAGTTGTTAATAACTGTCCTATATTGGATGTAAATTAGTTTGAGTAGAAATTATATCAAAAATCTCGAAAAGGCTTGTACACTGCTGATAAAACTATTTTTCCTAAATATGCTGTGAACTTATGAATCATTCAGTTCATGTTTCAGATCTCACTTGCAACCCTCCAAAATTGTGAGAAACTTTATGCGTTTTGTCCCAAAGTGTGAAAAATCCCCGTAGACACTGTGCTGCAGCCTGATATGTCACAGGTATCAGGTATGTTCTGTTCAGCTGCCAAACCAGCAGCGCCCCCCCCAGCCCCACACCCCCTCTATTTTCTGACTTTGTGAGGAGATAAGTGCTGGGTGCATCCATGCAGAAACCCCCAGAGTGCTCTGTCAGCTGTGCAGATACCTGACGCTTCCTTCAGCTACTTTCTCACCTTCATTATTGTGGGGGGAGGAGGGGGCTGGGGGCAGACGTGGATGGGTCAGAGTTATTGAAGAGGATCTGCAGCTGTGATGTAAAGATCCTCTGAGACCGGGCGGGCGGATTAATCTGACGCCATCTGATAAAGTGGACTTTATGTCTGAAGCGAGAAAAGCAATATCTTTGCGTCCTTCCCCCTCCCCTGTCAGGGTGGGGGGGCTGCTTTCCTCGCAGACTGACACTCCAGGTTCAGATCCCTCTGAGATGCAGACTGCACCTCCCTCTTAGATAAAACATTGTTATCTGATCTCACGCTGTTTCGGAGTCAGAAAGATGTGACTGCAGACGTGGAGCTGAAGGCAGGAAGGATGGATGCTCTCGGAGGACAAATGTAGACTCACTTTGCATCCCGCCGCTGGAATCTTGAACACCATCACTGGTATCTGAGCCGACACACAGACAGAAAGGTGGGAGACCTGCTGAGCTGGGATTGTACTTACACTTCATAATTACCCTCATTTCTCTTCATTATTCACATCATAGGTTAGGCTTTTGTCAGGTTTGTAATGGTGGTGCATTCAGGTGCAGCAACTGTCAAAAATAAACGTATGTATGTAGACAAAGTTGTGCTCAGTATTACTTTGCACACAACTATGAAAAATATAAATACAACATTTAGCAAGATGTTTCTGCTGTGAATACGATTAAATTTTGTTTAGATTATGAGTTTTTTTGTCTTGAAAACAAAATTTCCACCTCCAATAATACGTCACAGAGTTACAGACAAATTTGTCATGTCAAGAAACTGCGATTGAAAAACGACTTGTGTACTGAGACTCATGTAATAGACTAAAACAGAATTAAATAGGACTTTATTGATCCTACATCATTTATCATAGCTTTATTATTTTTTATTTTATTTTTATTTTTTTCTAGCTTGTCCTGCCCAACAGCTGAGCAAACAGATACGGGCTGAGAGCCTCTCAGATTTTAATGTCCCAACAGGGGTTTATTAAATATAAACCCCTGTTGGGACATTAAAATTTTATACTAAGCTTTATTTATATTGATTATGTTGTATTGTTTTGTTTTTTTTTTTTGAAAGAGGGGGGTTTAGAGAAAAAAAGAGGTCTAAATAACAATCTGGAATGGGCGGGGCCTGTTTACACACACACTCAGTTACACACATACCTGTTGGCTAAAATACTCTTTACCTTTAAAGTTGTCAAAAATGTACACAATACCACTGCAGCTCACACACAATCATAGAAGCTGACACAAATAAAGTCTTTCATTCCATCACACATTCTGTTAGTGCGAGGTGAGCTGACACCTGTGCTCAGGTGAGTGTTTATGTTTTGCTGATGTGGATGTTGATGGAATGTATAGAAGGAGAGAGAGCCCGGCCACCCCCATGCCCAGGCCCCCCACCGGGGCGGCAGCAGCAGCACGGGGCCCCCAACACCCGCCATTGGAGCCATGGAGAGAATCCGTCCGCCGAGCAATCCCGCCGGACACCCAGACCAGAGCACGTGGGACCGCCGCAGAGGCCCCCCACTCCCGAGAGCAGAAAGGCACGGGAGCACAGAGAGCGCAGTCCCCAGCCCAGCCAGAACAGCAATCCCCCCACCACGCCAGGAAGGCCAACGCAAGGCCCCACCCCCGGAGAGCCCCCAACAGCCCAAACACACCTAATGATGACAGTTCCCCAGCCTGGGGAACTGGGTGGAGTCAGCCTCCAACTTCCCTGTTTGGGTACTCTTTAAACCACACCGTCTCTCATTTATGACATCACTGCTGCAGCATGGAGGCTGGTGACCATTTGTTCTGACCCAACATCTACATCAGCAAAACATTAACAAAGCAATACTAAAGAATAATCTATAATACCTGTGACTTGTTCATCAGTTCCTGATGCTCTCTCTAGTGGTTGTCAGGATGAACGCACAGTTTGCTGAGTTGATGTTTCATGACTTGATACACACCTGTGACCTGGTGACATATTTTTGACAGTAACTTAACAGGGGAAATTTCCTATTCCAAACAAAGAACAATTGTATTCAAACAGACATGTCAAACACAAAACCAAATGAAGTATTTTTAGTTTTTTCTCTCTTTTTTTCAAAGTGCCCACATCTTTTTCTACGACTACACACTTTATTTTGACAGTTATCTTAGCCCATAGTTCAGCTCCACCAGTTTTATCTAAAGGACTGAAGTGACCCCTTCAGCTCCTCCAAAAGTAACACAATGACTCAAGTGCAGGAGAAGTAAACATGAAGAATCTTTCAGCTTCCTAACACAGTTAAGACCACACTGACACAGTCTGACATTAAAACATCAATAAACTGTTTGCTCAGATAAATATTAAAGAATAAATATGTTTTCCTATTTCTGTTCAGACTGCTTTGGAGTCCACATCTCTGATCCGTCTGATGCTGCTGTGGAAGACTACCACCCACCTGTTGTCATAGCGATACGCTTTGCATCATGCTTGTTTAACTTGATTGGTCGCGGCTCGTATGTAAATGTCACAGCGGTTCCTTGTTTGCACACAAAGATCCCCTCATCGCTGTGAAGTTTTGTGTTTGCAGATGAAATGTGAGACCGCTGCAGATGGGATGGCTGTCGTGGGGCAGAACCTCATGTTCTCTAGAAGCCGCGCTGAGGTTTGCAGTGGCACCTCGGGCCCCGCTGAGTCCTAATGTCTTAAACGTCTTCAGCTTATCTTACAATTCTGTAAAATTCTGTAATAAGACGCCTTCTCTGGACCTTCTCTCTTCTCACACTTTTACATCTGGAAATCTGATGGAGCGGTCTGGGTTTGGAGGTTGCAGGAGAACGGGACGTTTCAGACCGCATTGGTGGAGGAGGAATGATGGTGTGGGCTTGTTCTTCAGGAGTTGGGCCTGGCCCCATGGTTCCAGTGGAAGGAACTTGAACTTGCTCCCACAGTTTGCTCAACTGCTCAAACCATGAGAAGTTGAGGAAGACTTGAGTCCACTAACAAGGAAGCCATTCCAAGTCTTTGACCTTCCGAGACCGTAAAAACTCTCTTACCAACACGACTGGCTTCACTTTGGATGGTGATATTGGCCCATTTTTGGCCCTCAGAAAGCATACACCAGGGGTCTGCAACCTGCAACCTGCATGTGGCTCTTTTATCTCTCCATGACCAAACATAAAATAAGTCATGGAGTCTGCTGACTCAGCCGTGTCAACCGTCTGAGTCAGCAGCTCCTGCTAATGGCTGCCTAATTAAAACTACCTAAAGAAAACAAATAAAGTCTTCAAACAAAGACTTCCAAGGTCCAACCACAAACTAAAATAACAAAACCCAGCAGTGGAAGACTGCTGAGGACAAAGAGGGTAAATAGAACAAAAATAAATAAGTAAAAGAAAAATAAAATAGCATTTTTTAAAGTAAATATTATTTAATTAGCTTTAATTTAATGTAGATCAGTTAACTTTATAAATTATTTGCTGGGGTGTACATAGATGATAAACTCTGTAGGTTTTTACATCTTTGTTGATATGAAGACGTCTTGTTTGCTCAGCAAATCTCCAGAATGAAAGGATTTGATATGCAAAGCAAGACTTTGCACATTTGCATCTTTTATTAGTTAAAAGCACTTTATCTCATGCTTATAGCTGCCAAGAACTGCACAGAAATGATCCTGTTTGGCACAGAGCAGCTTTTATTTTGAAAATAAGTTAAAAAGAAAAATCACATTTTGAGAGATGCTTGGTTCTTTTTATGGTTTTGCTTTTGTTTGTGCCAAAAAATTGACAAAAAATAATATTTATTAGTTTAAAAAAATAGATCATGAATGCAAATCCAAATGTCTTAAATGCTAAAGTAAGACTACGCGGCTCCTTCTGGGTTTTGATCAGTAGAAAACAAACACAAATGTCTCTTTTACTGTTAAGGGGTGCCGACCCCTGGTCTATACCCACCTGTAACCCCAATCGGGACACTGTTCTATTTTGTCCAGTGACCTTAAGTATCCTGAATGGTGCTTCAATTAAAATGAATCATTATTATCTAAAAAAACAAAACATATTAAACAGGTAATTTAGTTTTATAAAATAAATTCTACCAAGTTTTGTTTAATCTCTTATCAAATTAGATCACTGTACTTGATTTAAGGAACTCTGTCTTCACAGGTAAAGTTTTAGGGATAAGAGGCATTCCAGTGTCTAGAACAGGGGTGGGCAAACTTTTTGAATTTGTGGGCCAGAAAGGGTTCTAAAATTTGGCATAAGGGCCGGACAAGGAGCAGATGGAAGGAGTGATTTGGTAATGAACCTCATAAACTAAAAAGAAAATGTGGAATTTAGAGAAAAACATGCTTTAATTTGGATTAAAATTCACATATATCATTTAAAAACAGAAAATTGAGGAATTTTAATTTCTAAATTTTGATTTTTGTTCTCTTTTTGGTGATCCAATGGGTTGATGTTCTTCAGAGGAAAATGCGAACTCAAAGAAATCTGAAAAATCACCTTCTGAATCAGAAAAAAACACACACGGACAGAGAAACAACATTCATGAGAAGAAACCAGAAATACAATGAAAATAAAACAATAATTAGGATTTTTGATTCAATGTATTTTAATTTGGAGGGCCAGATTAAATATCTTAAGGGGCCGTATGTGGCCCCCGGGCCGTAGTTTGCCCACCCCTGGTCTAGAATATAGAAACCGTACCCCACCACTTGATGTGTTTTGGTTATTTCTTGGGTAGATTCAGTGTAAGTGTTATAAACTTGCGTCCTTCAGATCTACACTGACAGATTTCCAAGCTGGATCTTCTGATCTGCTGTGTTTGGATACGACTCTGAACACAAACACTGAAGACCAAAGGAGGCGCAGGATCAGTGCTCCTATCCTGGATATTATTGTCACATGTTTGTCGGGCTCGTTGCCCTGGTCCTCAGCACCCTTCTTCTGAACAGGCTCCAGGCACAGATGCAGTATCTGAGAACGCTGTGATGTTCCGACGTCTGTAAACACATCTCACTTCCATGCCTCTACCCATGAGAACACCCCTCCTGAGAGCCAAGGCTTGGTCTCTGAGCAGAGGCCAGGATAATGAAGCTGTCGTTCAGAATGACGTGCTGGCACCCAGAACGAGAGAGAGCCAGACTTCAGCCGGAGGTCAGACAGATGCATGGAAAATAAATGGAACATTTATAAAAACGTGTAGTCTGTGCAGAACGTGCAAAAATGCAAGATGTGAAAGGTGAGAATCTGTTGGTTTTATTACAATAAATACGGGAAACCTTTCAGTATTCACTACCTTTGATGATTATCAGGAGAAATATGCAGTATGTCGAGTCTTTGAGTTGGTCTGGAATAAACAGGATAAATAAAGCATCTTTTGCAGTTGGATTCAAAGCCCTTCTCACATCATTCACAGAAAGCTTTAGTCTTGCGGTTGGTTTGAATGATGCAAAACTGACCTTGGAATACCTTTCGCTGCGCCTGTATTTGTCTCCTAGCGGCTCCGGAGCCGAGCCTCGGCCGCCGAGGCCGTCCACGTGTTTCTGTGGCTTGCATCAGAAAGTCGGTTTGAAATGAACATTTAGACTGTAGTTTTAAGATCTGTGCTGTGAAGACAGATGCAAGCGCTTACAGATCGTGGCTCAGATCCAACTCACAAATAAGATCTCACTGATAATAAGATGCTATGCTTCACCCTATGGAGCGCCTCCAAAAAAACCAAAGTGTTGATTCTGAGGAGGGTGTTGACAGCTGCTTCTCCTTGTTCAGGTTTGATGGGCTGGTGGGAGAGGGCTGACAGTACGTGCAGTCAGACATACTTTCTCCACTGTTCTGAAGCACTTCTGTGATAAGATATTACTCGATTCCACCAAAGTGGTAGATTTAATAAAAACAGTTTACTGGACTTGTTTTATCTTACATTATTAAACACTTTTCACCTCTGCCCCAGTTCTGACATACAGTGGGGAGAGAACTTGTTGTTTGGTCCCATGAAAGAAGGAATTAGAGACATGGCTTTTCATTGTTTAGGTCAAAAGATTAATAGCCTAGTCAGAGACGGAGACTATGTGTTAGCCTAGTAACCTCTCAATCCAAGGTCTGGTCGAAGTGATCTAAAGACTCAATCATTTGTCTTGGTGAGGGGCAACAATCTTTAGTCCCTCAGCAGTTTGTTGGGTTTCAGGACAGCTGTAGATGGACAGAAGATTGTACTTGTGTCATCCATTCCTACTGAGGAAAGGTCCAGTTTCTAAACCCGCTTTGTCCCTTTTTGGTCACGGGGCTGCTGGAGCCTAACGCCCTGTTCACACTGGACGCAGAAGTGCCGTGAGGCGGCGCGGAACGGAGTCCGCTTCCTTTCAGCACCCTTGTTATCCTATGGTATCATTCACACCAGGCGCAGAGCAGCACGGAGGGACCGCGCCGTGCAGCGGATCGTTTCAGCGTCTGACCTATTTTGTGTGCGAGCCGTGAGCGTTCCACTTCAATTCTGGCAGGAAGTTACATCAAGATACAGGAGAAAATCCGGTTTCTTCAAATATAATCAGTTTTTCACAATAAAATTCCGCGGTTGACAAATGTGATCATGTTTTTGTGTCTAAACAGACGGTAGACATGGATATAAACATACAGTCACAACACACATGCACACATGTGCGCGCGTGAGCACAGAGACACACAAAACAGACAGACATGCACACTTTTTTGTTTTATTTGACATGCAGACACGCAGATTAACGTGGGCAGACTCCGGTGCAGGGTGAAGGGTTTTGAGGTTAATAAAACGACAACAGAAAGGCAGAGAGCGGCTCATCTCAGCAGAAACAGGGGGTAATATTTATAAAACACACACAACACAGACAGACACGAGCGCTCACAGATCAACGCAGTGAGCAGACTCTGGAGCGGGGCTGCTGGTTTTTGGGAGAAAGATGGGTTAATAATTTTAGTTTATTAATTTACCCCCACACACACACCTGCGAGCGCGTGCACACAGACGCACACGAGCGCGCACACAGATCAAGACAGTGGGCTGACAGAGCGGGTGGGTGGGGTTTTGGGTGTAAAACAACAGCAGAGAGTTCTTCTTAGCAGAAACATGGGTTAATGTCTTTAGGCTATGAAATTATCAACCATGATGGTAAAGACAAAAAAAGCTCTCGCAGAAGCGCCTGTGGACCGCCGCGGAAAAATGCGCATCTGGTGTGAACTACAGAGCGGAGCTGAAGCGGCGCGGACTCCGCGTCCAGTGTGACCCCGGCGTAACCTGGCAACTTCTGGGCAAAGGCAGGATACACCTTGGACTGGCACCAGTCTGTTGCAAGGCCGGAACCACACACCCATACACACTCCCACTTCGGGACAACCAATTAATCATGTTTTTAGCTGGTTTGATGAAGTCTGAAGAAGAACCCACGCGTGTACGGAGAGAACATGCAAACTCCACACAGAAAGGTTCCCCGCTGGTGATTCGGTTTCAGGTCTCCCAGCCGGGACTCGAACTAGGGGCCTTTTTGCTGTGAGATAAGAGCGCTAACCATAGCACCACCGAGCAGCTGGAAAGGTCTGTCTTTAAGGTTTGTCTTCTCTTACGCCTCATTTAACTCATCCCATTTCTTTGGACTTCACTGTCCTTAGAAAATGTGTCCTTCAGGTGGAGGTGCAGAATCTGGTCTGCTAGACTAGACTCTGATGTTAAGGTCGGAAGTCTAAGAGAAAAGGTTTGCAAGGAAGTTGCTTGGGTGGACGAAGGTTTCAGGTGTGATGTGGGACAAAAGAGGATCATCAAGAACAAACGGAATGTGTAGAAGACTGTGATGAGAGCAGGCATGTTGTTGGTTTACAGCAGGGGTGTCCAACTCAATCGCACAAGGGGCCAAAATCCAAAACACACCTTATTGTCATGGGACGAACACGATAAACATTTATTGAACACTCTAAAACTACATTTTTAAACTTTAAAACCTTAATTTTTTAACATAATTATGAACTAGATATATAACATGTCGCATATAATCAAAAATATATTTTATCAAAATTATACAAGTTGGAAATTTGCACAAAATAACATTAATAACAATAAAATAAAATGATCTGGAGGGCCGGACAGAAGGTACCCCCGGGCCCAGACTTTGACACGTTAGATTTAGAGATTCTGATGCAGAGACAGGAAGTGTAACCTCTCCTCAGCTGGGTCTTGACCCTCTGTTTTACTCATTTTGATCATTTTCTATTCATTATGACTAACTAAGCTATGGCCAACCCAAACCAGATCTATTTCCCCCGTCACGGTACCTTTGACACACCCTGTGGCTTAAGTACAGTGTTGGGATTGTCTGATTAACTCTGTCTAAAACATCTGCTGCTGTTTCTTGAGGCTGGGACTAAATTAAACCTTTATGCAGCCGCCTAACCTCATGGTTTTATGGTGGTCTTTCCAAAAACATGTCAGTAGTAAGATCCTGGATTTTAAGATAATCTGTTTGTCTTGAGGTCTCATGTGGGAGTGTGTTCTCCAGGGAACACCCAAGTGCTGGTTCCATGAGTCTACGGTCCAACAAGAGCCTTTAAACGCCAGACAGACAGTTTTTCTGATGGTTTGAGAGTCATGATGTTTTTTAAATAATTTACAGATGAGTTGTCCTTCCGAAAAACCCCTGACGCGCCGTCTAACTCAGCTGAGCTGCCCAGAGGTGTTTAATGTCTGGCTCTGCGTCCTGAACACCCAGAATACTCCGATGTGTGAGTTTGTTTGTGTGTGATTTATGGCTGTGTTTGAGGTGCGAGCGCTGCAGGGCCAGCTGTAATTAATGCAACTGTCTGCTGCTGTTATTAGCTCCAAAAACCCTGCTGAGTCAGCAGATTCGACGCAAACGACGGCCAGAGGCAGGAAGATGTGCGGACAAAGAAAGAGGGAGTAGGACAGATAGTTAGGGGGGGTAATGAAATGAGGACAGGAGAGACAAAGGAGTAAAATAGTGTCAGGCCGGTTCATGAAAGGGTCTGTCCATCCATCAGACATTCATATCAGTCTGTCGTTTTCATGCTGAATCCCCCTCACACATGGAAAGAAAATGAGTTGAAGTTAATGAGGAGCAGATAATAACTGTCTACATTTTTGATTTGAACAGAGTTGTGTTTAATAGAGTGTGCAATAATCCTGCTGTCTGACCAGCATTGACATGGAAACACCTGAGAGGCGGGATGGATCATCTCAGCAGAGGAGAAGCGCTCACTATCCCAGATGGAGACAGATTGGTGAACAACATTTAAGAGAAATTCTTTGTGTGTTTGTAGGTAATGTTTCAGATCTGCGAGTTCATCTCATGAACAAAAGTGTCGCAATTGTGTCTTTGTGGAGTGTATCAGACATGATGCTGATGCTGAGCAGCTGCAGACAGACAGTTATCATCAGCTTATTGTTTATGTTCTGTTTTACACATGAATCGAAGGAGAATGACAACATAAATGTTTTTTGTTCAAATTAAGACTTGTGAGTGAGCTGTTAGAGGGAAACTGTTTCTCATTGTCTTCTAACAGTCCTCCGTATCAATCATTCTTGATTTAGTTTTGTCTGCTGTTTGACACAGAAACAGACGCCTGAAGATGTTCCTGGAGGAAACCACCTTCATCTGCAGCTGCATCCTGGGATCAACAGAAAGACGGAGTGCTGGTGGCGTTTCTGCGAACAAGTTTGACGCAGCTGAGAATCAGAAACGGCTTGAAAGATGGTCTCATTGTCCCGGAGCTTTACGGGTCTGACCCGAAATAGGTGTCGCTTTTATAAGGGCACAGAGAGACACAGTGATGGTCATCATGAAAACTTTCTGTTTAACAATACTCCCATGTTCTTCCATAAATATTTACGAAGCATGATTAGAAGGTTTTTGAGGAGTATGGACGTTTTTTGGTTCTCCTGTTGGCAGATTTGGCGTATTCACAGAGGTCCCCTGAGAATAAGAGAGAAATACAGTATGTTCATCTCTACAGTCTGTTTAGATCCAGAAGTATGATCGCATTTGTCAATAGGTGTATTTTACTGTGAAAGATCGGATATATTTTGAAAACTGACTGATTTTCTCGTGTTTTGGCGTAACTTCTTCCCAGGATGGACGCGGGTCACTCGCGGCTTGTGCAAAAAATTAGACCAGACCCCTAAACGACTGCTGCACGCCACGCGCCGGCCGGGGGTGACAGTGCCACATCATAGGTTAACAGGCTTGAATGAAAGCGGCCTCCGTTCTGCGGTGCTTCCGCACGGCGTGTGAACCCGACTTAAGAAGTATACTAACTGACTAAATCAAATCATATATAAAATCGTACATAAAAAGTACGTTTAAAGTATTATCAGTGTTGTTTCACTTCTAGTATAGACTAAGTTTACTTGTAGTACATTTAAATTGATTGATTAATAATAAGACGTTGAATACTGTAACATGAGACCAGAAACACTTGATTCTTATGACACCACATCCAGATTTGAGGAGTTTGAATGGGAGCCGATCAGGATCAGCCGCTGTACGTTTGTGCTTTTGAAAATCCAAGTCAGGCGGAGGTTCAGGGTCAGAAAAGCACAAGTGTCTTGCTTTGACCTTTGAGTACAGAAATAGCTCCTTCCTGTCTCCTTCTTTGTTTCATCTAGTTTACGAGGGACATCAGATATAAAAGTAACTTCTGATCATGAAGGTTGGGCACACATCTCACCATGACAATTCAAAGAATTCCATTCTTGATTTATTTTTAGAAGCAGAATGACAGAAAGTCTCTGAACGCGTGTGAGTGTAGATGATTCTCCATTTAGGGCAGAAATTGTGCAAAAAAAAAAAAAAAAAAAAACAGTGAAACTTAAAATAGCAAATGTTTCATCAACAAAAGAAGAGCAAAAAAAGGACAGTTTAAAAATATGTATTGAATTGAAAAAGTGTCCAATATACAGAAAATTAAAATTAAAAAAAATGTTTTTACAAAAACAATAAAAAAAATTAAGGCTTAATGATTTCTTTATAGTTGATGCAGGATAAAACAACTTAAAACCAAGCAGGATTTGAACCGTCCCTCCTACAGTATGTTACTCCCTCTGTTTGCTTGTTTATAGAGCGCTGCAGTCTGTAAGCTGGTAAATGGGTTCATAAAAACCATCTCAACATCAGTTCTTTGCTGCTCTGAGGATGAATGAGGTGACTGCTGCAGCGCTTGTGTGGAAAATTTAATAATAGACCAATAAACAGCAAAGAGTGCAAATCAGAGTTAAAGCAGGAACAAGGCTCTTCCTCTCTGAATGGGCTCACAGCCACAGTGGAGATGCTGCTCACAAATCCATGACCCTCAGAAACAATCTGAAAATGACTAAATGAATCCATGTCAGCCTCTTTTTTGATAGATTCTCCTAAATGTTAAAATTGTAGATGAAGGTCAGGTCAATTTACAGCCCAAACAACCATAGGAGGCTTTTATAAAAAGTTGCGTGCGTTTATGAAGGGCAGATGATGCTGTCCTTCGGTGTACTTATGCCAGATTCACTCCACACGCGGAGCGCCGCGGAATGGAACCCTCTTCCATTTGCTACCCTTGTTAACCTATGGTGTAGTCGGGTAGCATAGTTCAGCGATCATTTCAGCGTCTGGTCTGTTTTTTGCAATTGTTTTTGCTGAACTGCAGTAGAGTTTGAGATCTTTTGATCTGTTGTAAAAGTATTCCCTGTGGTCTTCTAATTATGATTATGCGTTTTTTTGCCATCAGACTTATAAAAAATGAATGCTGTGTTGTTTGTGCTGAGCGGCAGAAGTTAACTTGAAATTCACCTCAGGGGTCCCTAAACTATGACCCGTGGGCCACCTCCATATTTGGCCCAGCCCCTGAACAGTACCAGAGATGCAGGGTTTTTTTTCTTCCCCCTTTTTCCCTCTCGGGCTATGAGATTGTTTACCAACAGTGCTACCAATATAGCGTTTTGCAAAAATTGTTTTCTGTTAGCAAAAACATGTTTTGCTAACAGGAAACACTGTCAGCATCAACAAGAGACAGAACGGCTAACAGAAAACACTGTTAGCATCAATGGCAGACAAAACGGCTAACAGGAAACACTGTTAGCATCAATGGCAGACAAAACGGCTAACAGGAAACACTTTAAGCATCAATGGGAGGCAGAACGGCTAACAGGAAACACTGTTAGCATCAATGGGAGGCAGAACGGCTAACAGGAAACACTGTTAGCATCAATGGGAGGCAGAACGGCTAACAGAAAACGCTGTTAGCATCAATGGGAGACAGAACGGCTAACAGAAAACACTGTTAGCATCAATGGGAGACAGAGCGGCTAACAGAAAACACTGTTAGCATCAATGGGAGGCAGAACGGCTAACAGAAAACACTGTTAGCATCAATGGGAGACAGAACAGCTAACAGGAAACACTGTTAGCATCAATGGCAGACAAAACGGCTAACAGGAAATAATTTTAGCATCAATGGGAGACAGAACGGCTAACAGGAAACACTGTTAGCATCAATGGGAGACAGAACGGCTAACAGGAAACACTGTTAGCATCAATGGGAGACAGAACGGCTAACAGGAAACACTGTTAGCATCAATGGGAGACAGAACGGCTAACAGGAAACACTGTTAGCATCAATGGGAGACAGAACGGCTAACAGGAAACACTGTTAGCATCAATGGGAGACAGAACGGCTAACAGGAAACACTGTTAGCATCAATGGGAGACAGAACGGCTAACAGGAAACACTGTTAGCATCAATGGGAGACAGAACGGCTAACAGGAAACACTGTTAGCATCAATGGGAGACAGAACGGCTAACAGGAAACACTTTTTCTGTTATTGTACAAACCGACCCCAGCCTCACATTTGTGAAGAAATAAGTTACGTGGCCCTCGCAAGAAAGAGTTGGACCCCTGTTCTATATCACAAAATGTTCATTTTTCAAATGTTGTTTTTCATCTGCTTCTGCTTCACAGCAGTTTAAATACAGAAATACTTAGAAAAGCCGTTTTAATCTTAATTTTCTTTATATATGTTTTCCATAATGGGAAAAAGCCACGAGAACATTCAGCTATTTTCATTAGAGTAGATCTTTGAAATGTTTTAGAAGTTGAAACAAAGTTATGAGGTGCTGTTGCAACAAAAGGAACAGTCATAAAATCTAAAAAAAAGCCTATCACTCATGAGGTGATTGCCTTTTTTTGTGACAGCCCATAGCAACCGATCATCCTGAATCTGCATGTTACAACAAACAATAATGCCTTTGCAGGAGGGATCAAAGCTGCCCCAGAGCATGCTGGGAAAAGGATGAGAGCAGCTGAATGTGCATAAAATGTTCAAAGTAAATCTGTGACTCTTGAAAAAAAGGGGGGAAAATGTACATTGATGTCATATTTAATAACCATGAAGAGTTTCAGATGGACTTGATCCCACCCAAAATCACTTATGTGATCATTCTGAGCAATATTTTCCAAAACATTCACACGAGCAGAGAAGAATGGATTCTCTTTGGTGCCTTTTGTTGTGTCAGTCTCGTCCTCAAAAGAAAAACTTGTAGACATTTGTGAAGAGAGTTGAGACAGTCAGCAATGCCACAGCTCAATGATTAATATTGATTGTTTAACATGCAACTTGACTTTAACGAACTGACTTTAATCTTGTAAATTCTCAACTTATAACTTTTAAAATCAAAATTTTATTATTGTAAAATCACTGTTTTCTTCATAATTCTACAAGTTTAGTCTTTATAAATGTTTTACAACTTCATTCTCATAGATTTTTGACTTTCTTCTCATAATTTTACAACTTTATCCTCATTAATGTTTTATTTTATTTTCATAATATTACAACTTTTTGTTCTTGTAAAATGTAGATATTTATTTGATTTTATTGCTTTATTCTTATACATTTTTTATATTTTTTCTCATAGTTTTGGAACTTAATTCCTAATAATGTTTTACTTTAATTTTCATAATTCTACACGTTTATTCTTTCAAAATGTAGACAATTTTGTTATTTTACGACTTCAACATCGCAAATTCTTGACTTTTTTTAATCTTACAGCTTTAATCTCTTAAATGTTTTTTTCTTATAACATCATGAGTTTAATCTTGTAAAATTAGAAATATATAAATATAAACAGTAAAATTAATTTCAAAATTTTTGTCCTCATTTTAAGAGTTTACTCTTATTTCTTATAGTTTATTATTTAATTTTAAAACTTTAATCTCATTAATGTTTTACTTTTATTCTCATAATTCTGCAACTTTGTATTCTTGTAACATTTAAACATTTTTGTGATTTTATGACTGTATTCTTGTACATTTTTTATTCTTTTCTCATAGATTCAGAACTTTATTCTGAATGACGTTTTACTTTTAATTTTCACAATTCTATAAGTTTATTCTTGTAAAATTTGTGATGTTACAACTTCAATATCTTAAATTCTGGACTTAAATTAAAAGTACAACTTTATTCTCGTAGTTAGTTTAACTATTCATTGAGCTGAAGTCGGTGCGTGTGTAACACGTGTAAATATTATTGTTAAATTCTGTAAAGTGTGTATTTGGCACCACCTTGTGGTGGAACAATGTACCTGCACTGCAGTATAAAAACAAAGGATTGTGGGAAATCTTCAGCGAGGTAACGTCAGCATAACTTCTACGTCATGAGCAGAAATGAGCATGATTTATTAAAATATTATTACTAATTGTAATGTTGGTTTGGCTGCTGGAGAAACGGGAATTATTTTTAATCTTAAATATTTTGGCCATTTTAGTGGCATTTAATCGCTACTTGCTGATCTTTAGATTGGCCGTTGCAGCCGTTTAACCATTAACTTCTTTCTCCAGTAAAAGCTGCTGCGCTCGTGACGGATCAGCTGATGTCTCTTGCGTTTATTTCTGGCATTGCAGAATAAAATCTCCTAAATTTGCTTGGACTCTTGTCTGGTTAAAGAAAAAAAAGGAAAACAACGCAGAGGCTACACGTGTCTCTAGACTTGACGTTACTGCATAACTATTCAACCACAGGATGGTTTAAGTCTGAGTCTCCCTGTAACAGTCCTCAGCCCAAATAAAATGACACCCGGTGTCCCCCTGATGAGATAGATAAACAACATATTCATAAATGTATTTATTTCTTCATTTTTCACAGTGGATGTAATACTCCATAGTATTACAAGTGTTTCTGCTGCTCCGTGTGGTCAGCTCAGCTTTGTCTGACTGTCTTGTCGGCGTATTTAACAGAAGACACACATCTCCCGTATGGATTCATCTGTAAATCCGGCGTATCGAGCAGAGCAGAGCAGTGGTTTTGTTCTCACGTCTTGTTGTTTTACATTCTGGCTGATTTGAACAGAGCTGTTGAACTGATCTCATCAGCATCTGAACGCTGAATGGAGATCGAGTTTGGAGTGTTTTCAGAGGCTGACTTTGATATATTCAGTGTTCTCTATCACTAAACAGGTTGCTGTTGCTATGACAACGCCATGTTAAAATGCCAGAGGACCGTTTGAAGACTCGGTCGGTGTCGGTGCGATGATGTCCACTTCTGTCACGAAGAAAAGGAGATTCATTCAAACTTTTCTTTGAATAATGAAGAGTCCTCGCTTGACGTTGAGGCTTCACAATAAAGAGGCCGTTGTTAGATTAGTTTCCTCTCATTTTCACATTTGCTCGGCTTCTCTGTCTCTGGGTCTGACATCTCAGGGGAAATTAAGGCACCAGAAACCGCCTGTGTTGTGGGGAGTCGAGAAGCTGCTTGTGCTTTTAAAGAGACGAGGAGGCGCTAGCAGCCGAGCCGGGGCGCCTTTATTAACGCATTTTAAAGAGAATTCTCCCTCGTAGACGAAGTAACAAACTCCACTTCTGTCAGATGTTTGCTTCAGTTCCAGTTGAGACCATATTATTTTATGCACAACATGAGGGGAGACTGAGGTTCCACTTCTTAAATTATGGGTACTTCTTCTTTTACTTTGCTTTTAGAAATGGAAAAAAATGCAAATTTCTGTTTCTATGAAAGAAAGACGGGGAAAGAAAGATGTCAAAGACCAGAATTAAAGACTGACTAAGATTAGCATATGTGTCTCTAATCTGTGGATCCAGAAAGAAATGTTTAATGTTCCCTAAACCCAGCGATCAAACTGCTCCGCTGAGCGCCGGTGGAGTTGCTTTGTCTCCGGTTTGCTGTGGATATTCTTATTTCATGGCAGATTGGTGTGAGATTGCTTTTACTGTGTTTGTCTTTGATGTCAGACCGTTTTCAGAGAATTTTATCCTCTATTCTATTTGAAAGGACTTTCAGTTTTCTGATATGTCGGCCATCTTTAGTTCTGTCACAGAAGCCGTGCTACACTTGTTACATAATCGGCCCTTCCTCAGTGGAAGTGTTGATGAGGGTTCATCAGTCTATTTTACCCACAATCCACATGAAATTAAACATTTAGAGGGGCCTCTGGTCACAGTCAATCCGTACCTAGCCGGTTGTGTCAGCGGAAATTTCCTAAACTTTGGATTTTATGATGATTTTATAAAAGCTTTTCAGAACTGTTAGCTTTAATGCTTTTGAATGGGAATAAACTGTTTTTTTTTATGTGACAGAGAGTGTCACAAAATAAAAAAAAAAACGGCAAAAAGGGTCTATAAAAGAGAGAAGAAACCGGCGAAAACTTAAAACCGCATTTTCTTTGCCACCAGCTTCGGCAGGGGGACAGACATCAGGCTATTAGTTTTCGGGCGCCATATTTTTTTCTCTGTGGCCAGATTCTCTTGAACAGTTATGGCTTTAGCATGTGTTTTAAGGTTACGATGTCTGTGTTTGTCTTTGGGACCTTCAGTCTGTTCAATAAAATATTGAATTTCATCAGAGATGCTGATGCGTCTGTCTTGTGGGTCTCCATGTTTTGGAAAACTTTGGGTGAGTTTGTAGTTTACTTATTAAGTTCTTAAAGGGGACATACCATGCTTTTCTTGAGTCTTTATAATAAACTTTATTAATTCATTCATTCGTCTTCTTAGCCGCTTGTCCTTTTCTGGGTCTTTGGGGTGCCGGAGCCTAACCCGACTATTGATGGGTCAACAGAAAATATTCCTTTGTGTTGAAAAAAACAAAAAAAAAAAAACCCACAAATTACTATTTATGTAAAGACAACATACGATCAATCTTTTTGCCCTAAAAGATAATGGATGGAGTTTTAAAATAGCATTTTATTGGGGAAGAAAAAAAAATCCTGCAGAATAAAAACTTTGTTTCATTGAATCTTCATCATCTCCATAAAAAATATCTACTGATATTTTTAGACTTTTTGGACAAATTTTCTTGTAGGAACATTTTATCTTGAAAATGTTCATAAACCCGAAGATTAAAAATACCAACTTCTCCCCCGTTAGGTGAAAAAGGTTGTTATGCACTGATAGAGAGGACGGAAGTAGAATCCATTTAGGAGGAATAAAAAGAAATCCGAGTGGGATTAAAATGGATTATAAAGTTCTGTAAATAAATAGATGTGGAATTAGAGACGCGATGGAGGGGACATTGGAAGACGCATCTGACGGTGCTGAGGCAGGTGAAGGTGCTCTGATCGCCGTGGAGACCAGCTAATTCAGTCATGCATCCCAAACATGACGGATCAAGGAAAGGATTAGAGGAGGGGTTTAACCCGCCTGTTGAGGAGCTCAATAACTGCTGGGCGCTTAATGACGAAGCGTGTCATTTAAGGTGATTTCAACGTTTCTCTCGTTAAGACAGCGAGTAAAAGGCGGGAATCAATAACAGGAAAAATCAGAGATGAGTGTACGCAGTGGAACTAATGATACAAAGAGAGAGATTAAACTTTAGAAGTAGAATGAATGTGAAATAAATAAAGTTATTTTAGTTGGTGGGGCAATAAGAATTCCTGAGGGGGTTTAGGGGGTACTTGACTTCCCAGTCTAGAGCAGGTCTAGCATTTAGTTTCAGGTGTCCTTTGACAGCTCGTTGGTCCGTTCCTTAGTGGAGTTTGGAGTGTTTTGGGCAGGTGTCTTTTTACTAATAACCAGTTTAAGGGGGCGGGGCATTAATATGCTATTAACAAAGGGAATGAGCAAAAGATCAAAAAAGTTTCCTTAAAAAGTTCCAGGTCGAGAGACAAAATAATTGCTTGTTTGTGACTAAATACAGATTTTAAGAGGAATCTAACAATTATTTCATTAAAATTCTACCAGATTTTCTATATTTATTTTTTCTCATGTTCTGTTCATTAGTTAAGGTGTATTCATAATTATAATTTTAATTATAGACCTTACTCATTTTTATAAGGAAGAGAATTTCAACCTTTGATGGCTAACTAAATAATTTTCTCGCCGTGTATCAAATTGAGTTTTTTTGTTACTGTTTAACCGCAGACAGAGAAACTGTGATTTTAATTTAAATTAAAATTATATTCTTTATGCTTATGTTTGGTCTAAAGCAGGGGTGGGCAAACTACGGCCCGGGGGCCACGCGCGGCCCCCTAAGATACTTAATCTGGCCCTCCAAATTAAAATACATTGAATCAAAAATCCTAATTATTGTTTTTTTTTCATTGTATTTCTGGTTCCTTCTCATGAACGGTGTTGTCTCTCTGGCATTGTGACTTCTGAGTAAGATGGTGACTTTTCAGATTTCTTTGAGTTCACATTTTCCTCTGAAGAACATCAACCCATTGGATCACCAAAAAGAGAACAAAAATCAAAATTTAGAAATTAAAATTCCCAAATTTTCTGTTTTTAAATGAATATATGTGAATTTTAATCCAAATTAAAGCATGTTTTTAGCTAAATTCCATATTATTTTTTTAGTTTATGAGGTTGATTACCCAATCTCTCCTTCCATCTGCTCCTTGTCCGGCCCTTATGCCAAATTTTAGAACCCTTTCTGGCCCACAAATCAAAAAGTTTGCCCGCCCCTGGTCTAAAGCAAATATAAAGCAGTAATAACAAATCACACACACTACACATACTGCAAATTCCCGGCTGGTCAAAGTCCCACTCAGATTATTATTTAGTCGATGTCAAAATCTTCTCGATGGTTTTTTAAATAGGAAAACTCCTGTCGTTTTCTAGGACATAGTTCCTGCAGAGCAGCAGGGGTTTATTAGAAATTTGCCTCCAAGTTGTGGGTGGTACTGTTGGCATGGAGTAAGCCGCCCTTACTTCCCATCATCCATCTGTTCACTGTCTCTTCCACTAGCTTAAAGCCCCTCTCAACTCCAACCTAACATTACTACTGTAACAAATAGTTACGAGCAGTGTTGAAGTTTTCAGCTCAGACGAGTAAATCGAAGACGTTCGTAGATCTATGTGTTAAAATTCATCTGGTGGATGCATAAGTGTTTACAAAAACGCCCTTCTTTAGTATTGTGATAAATCCAAGTTACTGCAATGTTTAGAAGACACACTAATACCATTCGTGCTCAAACCCTCCTTGATGGCATCAATTGTCTTAGTCTCATATTTTTTAACAATGAAGGTTTAAAAAAGGGAAACATTCAAACTAAAGGTTGTCAGAGAGTTTCAACAAAATCCTTTCAATTCTAACCGCATCTTTGGTTACCCTTTAATGCTACGTTCACACTGAACGCGTTTTGCGCAACAAATATGCGTGGCCCGTCCTTCTTTTGCCGCGTGGCGAATTCGCTGCTCACCGGGAGGGGCTACCAGCTAATTCTTTTTTTGCATGATCGCTACATGAAGTTGTGTTTGTGTATATCTCACTTAGAATGTATGGAAATCAGGTTTATTATTGAGAAGAGGTCTATACAAACATCAGTCGCCTAATCATGTCTCCATGTTTGGGATTCAGTGAATATTCAAAGTTTCTATCTCACTCTCGCAGCTGTCTGTATGACAGCCGCTTCCGGGGTGTTTCTGTGTCTCTGTGACTGAGTTTTTTGGCTCACTATCTGAAAGGGAAAAAAAAAATAAAAAATAAAATAAAATCAGGGGAAGTTTTATAATGTCAGGATAAAGAAGGCCACAGCCGGAACCCCCGCACACCGCAGTGGCTCTCTGTCTAGCAGGGTATCGAGCGAGTGAGTTCTGCCAACTCCCAAGAGTCTGGCTGGTTGCAGAGTGTATCCCGCCTTCGCCCAACAGTCGCTGGGACGACCAGTGGCATCCATAATAGATGGAAGTTTAGAACAAAAGCACCTGCATCGGATTACTATTCCACCCGCTGATCGGGTCACTGAAAACGTCTCATGTCCAAAGCTGAGTTCCTGATGTGACTCAGCAACCGGTAAAACTTTTATTTAAATTTGGTCTCAAATCACACTGCTGCCAGCCCTCCGCGCTCATCGCTCAAATCCCGCCGCAGGACTTCACATCGCCTCACGTCGTGTCTGTGCTGTGTACTGCGTGAATCGCACTTGGAGTGAAGATAGCATAACAAGTAAGCTATTTGATGTTTCTTTAACTACTCTAACTCTTCAACCCAGTAGATTCCAAAGAAGAGAAAAGTATCTTTGCCCTGAAATGCACGATAGTTAAAGGTTAAAGGTTAAATGTTTACTCAATCTAATCAAATCTGTTGATTCTGTCACAGAGAAAAATGAATTTGCATCGTCGTACATATCAGAGCAAATTCCCTTTTTTCCACATCAGAATCCATTAGCGTTATGTTACTCATGTTAATGGTTGAATATTTACAATAGTCCAAAGAGTATTATTTTACTGTCACCAGTAACAGCTCAGGTGTTAAAGGGTTAATAGAAGTTCAGATCGGGTCAAGTGGAGAGCTGATGTACAAATCAACAACTGGTGTGAGTAACGGGCTGCCTGAACACCGACACGCGTGTGGGTTAACAGGAAGGCAGAAAACTGGTCGGGTCAAAGGTTTAATGAAACGATGGAGGAAGGGCTCAGAAATATGAGTGGGAGGGGAAACAAGTAAAAAAAAAAATGGCCGTGTAAATCAGAAATGCTTTATAGAAGGGAAGGGGGGCGGGGAGCATCAGATCGCCCAGCGATACCTGACACAGGTGTGCAGTGAGACAGAAGGTCATCTCTGCAGTCAGGAGGTCATAGAATAAAACCGTTTACTTCCTGCTCTAATGGACTCGTTCTCATCTGCTGTTGTGTTTGTGGGTCTGTTGCGTTGCTGGGTGAAGTTCACACAAGCAGTCGAGTCTCTCTGCAGTGAAAATGAGCTCGTCTGCTCCGTATTTAGGCTTTCTCCTCAGACCGTCTCTCAGGATGAATGCAGGGATAGTGGGAAGATACCTTTAAAGTCCCCCTCCGATCAAAATCATGCTTTTTGAGTTTTTAACACGTTTGTGTGACATTTTTCTTCTAGAAGAGAAAAAAATATCATAAGAAATCATTTCATGTTTGCATTTCCGAGTATTTCTCCTTTTAAGTTTCTGTCAATCAAAGTGTCCGTGAAAAACTGTTTTGATTCCTGAAAACTTCATACGTCACAGTAGCTAGCTAACCCGGATGAAGCTGTAGAGACCAGAGAAGATAAATTAACGTCCCACTTGTGTGCTGTAAAGGATGTAATTCAGTGAAAGACCATACTGATGTTAGGTTGCATCATTTTACCAAGAAAACGGAGGAAAACATGCATTGGATTTATTGGTCACAGAACGTCAATAATTATTCGATTATTTGCAAAAAACGCCTACACAGAGGAAGTTTTGGAAACTAAGGCCTTAGATCAACAGGAAAATGGCTTTTTAAGACATTTAGGATGTGGAATTTTTGTCAAAAACTTCACAGTCCTAATTAAAACCCCACTGGGAACACTCAAAGAAAAAAAAAATTGTTGTTGGGGGACTTTAAAAACAAATGTCAGGAAGGAGAGAAGCAGAGCTACAAGAGAGGACAGAGATGAAGCGATAAGA